>CAXIVR010000005.1:22378626-23073626 GCA_964035755.1 Teleogryllus oceanicus
TATATTTTAAATGTTAATATATTTAATGTAGTGAAAGTAAATGTAAGTTGATGTCATTCTGTGTGAATTCAAAATCATAGAGCTGTTACGGATAATAGTACTAAGAAGAAATCTTTTTGGTCACTTTTCGAGTTGTTTTCTAGACTTGAACTCCACATACAAAATATGTGTTTGGATTAACTATTGCTATTAAGTGATTTATCGTTTTAACTAGATTTGAAGTCGATAGAATAAATACTAATCCGACAGATAGGAATTTGTTTGCACAATGTTGTCGTCTACCGATTCTGGAGACTTGCTGGAGGATTTGCAAGGTCGAGATTCAAGGAGAAGTATCTTGAAATTTCCTGATAGACAACTTCCAAAAGAACGTCGAAATCAACTCACTGGGATAAAACAATATACAACATTGCAGTTAGAAAATGAGGTAACATACTGCGAAAACCAAACGAAACCACTGTATGAAGTGGAGTCCTCAAGTACTCCAATAGCTCAAAACACTGTAGAAAATGTTTGTGACAAATGTAGAAAAGGCTCTTTGCAGGATATGGCAAATGAAAATGTAGTCGATAAAGATGAATACGTGCCATTAGAGAAGAAATTTGAACGTCATGAAATCGATCAGAGAAGTCACAAAAGAAGAATTTGAGGACTGACATTGAAGAAACTGAAAACATATTTTTTGAAAATAGTGAAGGTAGTTGATGAAATATTATGAAGATAATGAACAAGACAGTCAATTTACTGACATTGAAGAAACTGAAAACATATTTTTTGAAAATAGTGAAGGTATTGTACAAGAAGCAGAACTGAATCTTCACGAAGGGTATAGAAAAAGGCTTAAGATTGACCCTCTTCCCAAAACCTAAAAATGTTTGTAAAACGTTTACCCAAATGTACATCATGTTACTTTATATTATCATCCTGGTGTACAGAACCTACCTATTCAAATCATATCAAATTTGATCTGTTCTAAAAAGTTACAAACATTTCTTAGACTAATAAATTATTAGAATAAACAATGTCATTCAAAATCAAAAATTACTTGTGATTTGACAATAAAGTAATATTTACCATGATCTTTTGTTTCAGCATCTGATTACTGGATTTCACATAGAATGTCACACATTCAAGTAGACATTAGTATATTCAATGAATCTCCCTGTGACTAAAGTTATCACTAAAGTAATAATTAATGAAATTATTGAACAAAATATACTTATAACTTACTATAGCAACACAATAAACAACAAAATACAAAAGTATTGGGAGCTGGTTAAAAAGAGAACTATAATTTCTTTCCCTCATTAGAGGTAATTTGAAAATATTCTAATAATATGGAAATGAAATAGTGAATTCACGATGAATAATAAGACATACTTTATGATTTAATATTCTACAGCAATGAGATTATCAATAATCAGAGGCCATTTCTTCGGACCTTTCTTAAGCTTAACACGTAGGTATGACACAATTCTCTTCATGTTTACATTATTAATGGTAATGATATGTATTTATCATGGTTAACCAATGTTAAATGCACTTATTTTTAAAAATTACATAGGATATGCACAACTCATCCTGAAAACTGTATTATCTTTTAGCACAGTCCTGTGTTGCTGCATTGAGAATATTCCTTCTCTGCATCAACTAAATTTCATTATCAGACAAAAGAATAAAATTCATTGTAAATAATTCAAATCATTGTAATTACTTGACAATAATTTATTTATAAGGCTAATATTTTAAAACAGACACGATAAATTGCCCTCGCGGTTTAGCTCATTGGTCAGCGTGCTCACTTTGGATGCGCGACTCCGTGTTCGATTCCCGGTCGGGAAAGATTATAATGTGCGTTTTCCTTGACATGTCCCAGTGTACGTTGCGGTGTGACGATGAGAAAGCTCACTTCTCAGTCTGAGAAGACGTGGGGATGTCTTCGTACTAACCACACGTACCACCTATGATCGCGAGATCAGGACGCTGCTGATAGGCCATGGCCCGTACACGGGCTGTCGCGCCTAGTACAGACAGACATGCTATTGATCAGGGCTGTCGGGGTGACGCCGCGTCGAAGGCTGGGGTGCCGATGATTCGACCGACATATCGCGGTCCTCTTCAAGGCTGTACTGCCTTTTTTTTACCTTCAGAAAAGCCGGGAGGACGTCTTCGTCCCTGCAGCGCAGGAGAAACGCAAGGTGGCAGAGATTGCGACTCCGTTTATCACGTAGCTAACCAAATTCTTTACAGGTTTTGTATGTATACTCCCTGTAAAGGCATGTTAAATGGTATCGTAGGCTTCCGCGGCCAGAGTCATGATCTGGGCTGTCCGGGTGACGCCGCGTCGAAGGCTGGGGTGCCGACGTTTCGACCGACATATCACGGTCCTTTTCAGGGCTGTACTACCGGTCGAAACGTCGGCACCCACTTCGACGCATCTGAACTCTAACCGAGGATCATGACTCTGGCCGCGGAAGCCTACGATAGAACATGAAATTTTTTGCTCTTTGTGGCTTTGAAACTGAAAATATTCGATGATTGTCTTAGTAATTGAAACATTTTTCATAAATTATTTCTCGTTAAATACTTATCAGAATCCTTTCAAAGGCAGGTCGAAATGTAGAGTCTTACTTCCTTAGTAAGAAGAGAAAATTATGTATTTGTTCGTCGGAAAACGGCAAATTTTTGTCAGAAAAACTTTCATTGCCGGTAACAAAAACATAGATAAATCCCATTGCCATAAATAGCAAATTACTTCCTCCAACACGTGGTGTAGCCAGAAACCATGTTTTGTGTGTCCTTGACACCGAAAAATTGATTGACGTCTGTCGGTCCGTATGTGATCAACGATAGCTTCTAAACCGTTCAGCCGATTTTCTCCAAAATTCATATTTCCCAATCGAATTCAACGAACTCGAGGCTTCGGCAATTCTACAAACGGATATTTTGATTTTTAAGGGTACATTACATGAAACCTCAACAACAGTTTCAAATTTTCTTAAATTTTTCTTTTCTTAATTTTCTTTCTTTTAAATTTTTTTATTAAAATTTGTCCTTGAATAATGTAATGGACGCTTAAGAGAATAGTGTAGGTCTCATCGTCATTGAAATCCCAGATTTTTCGAAAATTGCAAAAGTACAATTATTTGGGGCATCTTCCTACAACTATAATATTGAAGATAGAGATTTCCCGTAATGAAATCTGTTCTTTAAAGACAGACCTTGAAATAAAGTCATGTTCAGTTTTTCAAAATTATGAGTAGTTTCGTGTAATTTAGCGCAAAATGTAGGCAATTATAATTTTTGTAAACAATTTTTCTCTCAACAGGTCCGTTTTTTTACTTTCTCGTATACGTACTATATGCAGTAATATACGTAGTTTGAGAAAGTTATATGTCTGCGCCAAAGGAATTTTCAGCTAAAAAATTGCGAGCCTGACAACGAAAAGGGATAAATCAGTTGCTAAACTAGAAAAATCCCTAACACGTGGGGAAAGCCTCTTTTGTGCGTCCTTGATGCCGAAAAAACAATTGAAAGCAAAACGTCCATCCGTCCATCCGTCCGTCCGTCTGGTGTACGTGAATAAGCCTACCGCCTAAACCATGCGTAGGGTTTTTTCCCAAATTGAAGAAACCTTTGTCGTTTTTGCGTGAGCTGAAACTCTGCGATTTTGAAAATCATTGATTAATTTTTTTGGATGGGGCTTTATATGACGCCCTAGCAACATCTCCTAAATTGTCTCAAAAAAGACTTCAAATTTTTTCTTTAAATTTCGTGTAAGAATAGAGTAAAATACACTTACAAAGGTGGTATGGGTCCGAATTTCAGGATTAACTCTGAAGTTTTGGAAATTGTTAAAGTATGAATTTTTTCGGCAACTTCTTACAACTACAATATTGAAGATAGAGATTTTCCTTCAAATAAAATTTAGTTGTCCATAAATAGTTCTTTCATTAAGGTAATGTAGATTATTTTGAAAATTTTAGCAATTTTAAAAAATTACAAAAACAAGATTTCTCTCGAAAAGACTCCAAAAATGTAGGGGTAGCACCCTATCCGATGATATAAACGCCATATTGCTCTATTCCTTGTTTCTTTTCAAAAATTACAAAAATGTAATTTGTTTACTTGTCTCTCACGTTGGTAATACTTACTTTAAGAGCGATTTCTTCATAGTATTATATTTATGAGTACATCTGATTTAAATAATGTCAAATAAAGTTACTCAAAACCCCAACAGCTTTTTGTGAAAATAGGCTCAAAATTCCGCATTTTCAGAAACGCTCAAATGTTATTTTCTCACAAATAGCACCAATATTTTTCTTCAAACTTTTCCAACGGATAGTGGTTATGGCACTGTTTAATATGACATAAAGTTCATTTTGGTGTACTCTTTTGTGTTTTCAAAACGTGTATGTAATTCATGAGAATCAACACAAATGTAATTTTTCTGAATTATCTCTCACGCCGTTAATAGGCACATTTCCATCGATTTGTAGAATTATTAAATTTGTGAGTCAAAGTACTTCAATTGAGTTTAAATGAACTTTTTCGAGAACTCAATAGATTCCTGTGAAAATAGCGTCACATTTTGCATTTACAGTAATGCTTAATCGCCATTTTCTTAAAAATGACTTCAAATTTGTCAATGAAAATTTCTATTTAGGCGTTTTTACTCTTATTTAATATTCTTGAAGTAATATTTCGGTTCTACTATTAGGAAACTGAGAAGTTGCTAAAATGCCTAAGAAAAAGTTCTTTGGGCGACGATAAATGGAAGCTGGAATAAGGATGGGGCAAGACCATAAAGCTAATCCACGCCAAGGAAATTAGAAAACTTTGCTACGAGATAGTCTGTGCCATCCTGTAGCACCTCTAGTTCTTTAATTTTTCTCCTCATATGTATTAAGAAACGGAAGAAATATTGTGCTAGTTCATATTCGGAGAACTGTATTTTTGAAAATTGCAAAAAGTGGAGATTTTAGAAGTACAAAATTGTAGATATTTTTATCTATTGTAAAAAATCTTTTTTTTTTAAAAAAACGTCATACGCAATTTTTTGAAAAACTGATTGGTTTTGTGTAATTTGTGTCTGAAATGTATGCAATTTCTAAAAATGTTTCTCAAAAACCTCTCCAAAATTTTTTCTTCAAACGTTTTCCACAGCTAGAAGAAGGAAGGCTTAAAATATTAGGTCGGGTCGCATCGTTAAACTATCTGAATTTTTGAAAATTGCAAATTTATAAATAATGCACGAAAGTATGTGCTGTTGTAGCGCCACTAAATTTTCTTGAAAGATGTCTATTTATATGTGATGTGAAAATGATAGCTGCCGTCGCCCACTGGAAGTTACTGAAAAAAATAAAGAATTTGGTCAGTGTTGGCCACCACTTTTCGCTAGCGAATGAACAACGCTTGCTGTGGCAAGTAGTGTGAGCGCGACCGACCCACGTTGCGCTGCCATTGCTCACTAGGATCTCTACTTACCGGTTATGTCCGACAGTTCGCTGGCTCGAAAAACAGTAGTTCATTTAGGGGAACTTTGTGTCTCGGAATACTAAATCTGTCAGTCATTTGGAATTAATCGCCATTAGTATGACAATATATGAATTTATATATTAATAATATTTATTGAGTCACATACAATTTCAATTGTGTATTACGAGTCAGATATGATGTTTGCAGGTGCACATGTCTTCGTGGGCTCCAGACTTTAAGCTTTCTCTTCTAGCATGTTAAACACCCACCTTTCTATCCTTCCATTTCCATATTAAGAGAACGTTGTTAACGAAACTTGTTTATTTGTTTAGAAAATACATGGAGGTAACTTTTAATGTACTTACAGACTATCATATAAAAAATCCATTGATGTTTGAAACTTCATTGAAAAGTTTGAAGAAAGTTTTATTTGATTTTACTCACAGATGATGTTCTTGGACAATTCGTACTTCCTTCAAAACAACATTTGAAGTAATTCTTCCTTGATAGTTATATTTTCGCTTTCCTTGATATTCACAAAATTATTAGAATAGCTTTTTACTCTTGAGAAAAATCTCTCTAATTACTCTAACTTCATACACAGTTGCAGATTCTGCACATCTCTGAACAGGTGGGTAGTTTCGAGAAGTACCGCACCAGTAATAATGTAATGCAATGTCCAAGAATGTAATAGATTACGTAGATTATGGTGTGAGGAACGATTCTTTGAGGCCCTAGGCCTTAAAATGTCAGGTTTTAAGCCCCTAGAACGCTTCGTTTAGGAGTTATTTAACTATATAGATGTTAACGATTCTGCCCTAATATTGCAGGTTCCATTTGACAAGAATATTTAGGTGCGGTTTTTGTTTTGAAAAAACCTTCATAATTTTTAAATTCAAAATGTAACTTGCTTCACGTGAATTTATCTTTCATTAGAGATCTCATTTCAATAACGTAGTTAGGGAAGGGCAGGGAAAGAGTCCGCCCTGGTAACACCTTTTTAGGGATGACACCAATTACACAATTTTATAATCGGAATTATATAATTTTAAAGATTCATTTCAAAATTATATATGTATATATATATATATATATATATATATATATAGAAAGAGAGAGAGAGAGAGAGAGAGAGAGGAGAGATATTTGATATTTGTGGGTCCAACCATTCAATTCCCAACAATTTATGATTTAAATTGGCGCGTTCAGGAGCGTCAGTGTCGGTCGACCCTCTAGTTAGGGGATGCCTTCCTACGTCACGAAGGGATGAGCAGGGGAGGCAGGCGGACTTGACCAGCGGATGAGAGAAATTCGGCCTCTGAAATCTGTAGTGGTCGAGAGCGGACGCGTGTTACACGTAGCATCGTAGTCATACGTATGTAAAATATAACGAGGCTCTCGACAAGTGTTTTTTCACGTAGTGCTATAAATACGTAAATCAGTTTAAAATTCGTTAAATAGAAGGCATCGAGAATAGAATATTTTCGCGAAAGGAAGTCTAATCTGCATGCTTTGGTGAATTCATTAAACTTTTTCTATTTTCTTAAAATTACGAAGGACCGAGTGAGAACGAGTAAGATATTGCCTGGCACGACTTTTTTAATCTAGTGCTCGCATATCTGGTAAACGGCATTTGTTCCTGTATTTGCAAAAGAAACGTGTTAAAAAAAAGAGGGAGGTCACTCCAATGAACGAACAATTATTGACTAAATCGCACGAACTGTTACTAGTCAAAATCACGAACATCAAATTCGCGAGATAAAGCACGTGAACGAGTGCAAATTCGAGAAAGATCTGGTGTACCAAGCAAGCAGGACGGTCGACTGGGGCAGAAGAAAGAAGATAAGGAGCTGCATGTAGAGAAGGCTACACTTTTGAAGATGTAGAATAATCATTTAGAATAAAAGATAAATGCAGTGATGTTAACAGTATGTCTGGTGAATTATCGTAATGCTGTTTTTGACAAAAAAATTAGTTTTTAAATTATTGATTTGGTACACTCTTAACGGATTATTAATCCTATTTTTTTCTTTTCAAGACAATAGTAAATTTTATTACATTCCATACGTAAATTTCTCTAATTTGTGTAAATTATAGTGTGAAAATTAAAAATTTCTCTTTCCGTATTTATTATCTCATTTCAATGTATAGAATTGAAAACATATCTTTTAAATTAATTTCAATTTTTAAAATTCGAATAATTGTTTTAGAAAATGTTAGAGTTTCATCTCCACGCCCACCAATACCTGCCAGCACGTAGTGAGAGTGTGATAGTATAAATGCTCGTGAAGCGAGCTTAAAATTCTCAGGAAGCAGGATCTTTTGGGTATGAGAAAGGTCTGAACCCTTGACACAATGAATCAGATAAAATACGAATAAAATGAGCATATATTCAATGAAAAATTACAGTTGCACAATTATATAATAGGATTATGCACTTTAAAATAGTTGGCCACTGAAAAAAATCAGAAAACAAAGCAAAACAAAAAAATTGGCTTCACCTCGACTGCCTGAACACACCTTCAGCAATTACAATTCACAATTTGTTCATTCCTCTTTCTGAATTTTTATCTACCACATAATTTTACTCTTTCTACTCTCTAGTTTTTCCGTGCACGGCTTTAAAAATGAGTTTTACACTTGTTCTAAGATATCCCGTTCACAGGTGCTAGCCTTGGGCTTCGCACTCACTATAACACTGTTAACTTTAAAGAAAAAAAAATAAAATGTAACATACACTTACTTAAATCTGACCCCTTTACATATCACAGAAAGCAATTACTTTTAACACAATACAATACACTATGACTTTTTCAGATAACATCAACTGTACAACATGTGAAAATCATGAATTATTTAAGTAAAATTGTACAAGGTATGGCCTCTTTGAATGAATTCAATAACACGCGCAGTAAATTAACTTGAAAGTGCCGCTCACATCATTCGGAATACTTCTCCCACCTATTCTGGACTTTTCACCCACTTTTAACACGAATTGTCGTGTATTTACTGCTATTCTCTTTCCCCAACTGATCGCCGCATAAACGTTGCCAGTTCTTTTACCTCAACATTGTACAACTATTGTACTACAGCTTCCGGGTCAATGACCCCCATCTCGATCAGGTTTTTCGTCCAGTTTCCTGATCCATTGAGCAAATGCTGAGATGGCCCCTTGTTTTGCTTCTGGACATAAATGTAACTTCATTTTCTGTGCACGTCTTCTAGAATTCAGTGGTAAATACAATTATTCAAATTATCGTTTCCATGTTGTCGCGGCAGGAAGTAATAAGAGCCAAAATTTATTGCTTATTTATCCTTGAAAATAGAGTTTATTACATGGAGTTTTCTTGATTGTTTTTCTCCTTTCAAAATTCAAAATTTTATTGCTTATTTATCCTTGAAAATAGATTTTATTACATGAGAGTTTTTGTTTTTCTCCTTTCAAAATTCAAACTTTTGCTTATTTATTTTGAAAATAGATTTTAATACATGGGAGTTTTGTTTTTCTCCCTTTCAAAATTCAAAATTGTATTGTATTTATCCTTTAAAATAGATTTTATTACATAGGAGTTTTGTTTTTCTCCTTTCAAATTCAAAATTTAAGTAGTATATGACTTAGTGTAGGGATCACAGAATTTTGAAAATGTGCACCAATTCACTTTTCCCATAGCACGTCATACGCAGTTTTTAACTGTTTTTGACGTAAAATAAATAAAAAACAGCTCCCATCACTCGCCTGTAGGTGACCTTATGGATTTTCTGCCGCTCCAGCCTCGCGTTCAATCCGTTTCCCCTTCGCTTTTCCCTTCCTTTTGGGGACATCCTGAAAAAACATTATCTGCTAGTTCAAGGTCAGGAGTCTGAAAAAGTCAGGTAGATGGCGCGTTTACAAGCCATCGTTCCGCCGCGTACCTTACTCCTATCTGTTCGTGGGCTTCTTTTCGTAGCTGATGGTGGCGTTATGGGGTTGTCTAATCCCGTGACGTCTCAATATATATATATATATATATATATATATATATATATATTAGTATATGTAAATATATACTGTGGTTCTGCCTACCCGCACGGAAGACTCCACTCTCCCGCAAGCTGCGAAGCGCGAGTGTACTGTTTTGTGAACGAATTGACGAGCAAAGAAAGTGATTATTATTTAGAAAGTATTTATTTTTTCAGTTTAAAGTAGTGTGTATGTTATGTGGATTATTAGTGTTACTTGATTTTTATATTTAAATCTGATTTTACGTTAATATTATGACCAGTACAGTGACTACGTACGCCGTTTTCTCCTCTTAACGATGTAGAAAAAAAACAACAAATGTTGGATAATCTGAAAAAACAAACAACAACTTTTGCAATATCCTAGGCAAGTGAAAAAAAGGCTTTTTTTGTTGAGCAGTGTAATTATACAAATGTAATTTGTTTCAAATATCTCTCACGCCGTTTATATGCATATTTTCATTGATTTGGAAACACTATTGCATTTTTGACTGGAAGTGCTTCAAATTACTTCTAATAAAGTTTTTCGAAAACTCAAAAAATTTCTATGAAAAAGAGTAACGTTTAAAGAATATATTCTTAAAAACAGCTGCGAATATTTCAATGAAAAATACCATTTAGTACGAGGTTTTACTCTTCTTTAGTATTATTTCGGTTTCATTATAAGGAAAACGAAGAATTGAGAAAATTCCTATAAAAAAGGTACTTGGGCAACAATAGAGTTTGTGGCAAGTTTGAATAGCTAGCTCAGACCAAAGAAAATAGAAAACTAATACGAGAAAGTCTGCGCTATTTTGTGGCACCACTAGTTTCAAATAGCACATATTGTTCGCAATATTGTGCAGAAACTACTAAAAGTTTGAAAAAATGTACATGACCTTATTAAAATAACTAAATATGGAGAAAAAATTTCATTTTAAGGTAAAATATCTTTTTCCATATTTGTAGCTGTAGGAAGACGTCGATATAAAATTGAGACAATTGCAATTTTCGAAAATTCAGAGTTAACACTTCAGTAAGGGACCTCCTCTGCGTCCTTATATGTATATGTGTACATAAGTGTATATATATATATGTAGTTTACTTTATTCTTTCAAGAAATTTGAAGAAAAAATTTGGAGCGATTTTGGAAAGAAAAATATGAAAAATTTTAAAGAATGCTTTTCAAAATCGTAGCACATCGAGACGAGCCAGATCGACCAGGGAATATCCAATTTGGAAAAAATCGTACGTATGGTTTAGGCGCTATTGTTGTTCACATCTAGAAGGACGTTTTGAAACTAATCAGTTTTTCGGTATCAGGCGGCCCCAAAACGTGTATTCCCGTTGAAATCGCGAAATCGATTTTCCGTAGCATCACATAACCTTTCTATACTAGTATATTACTTCGTATGTATGTACATATATGAGAAAGTAACTAGTGTTGCCTAGCTTTGCTGTCTTGCTCCATCCTCTTGCGAACTGCCATCTATCGCCACCCTAAATATATTTTTTAAAGTTTTGTCAATTTTTCGCTTTCTTAATGGTAGATTCGAAGTATCACTCGCGCCGCTGCTCAGGAAGCTGTTTTGCCTACCCTTAAAATTTGTTCACGAGCCGCCACTGCTAGTTAGTATACACACTCTACATCCGAGAAATGCAACACCAATTCAGAGGCGCAATACTCTAACTCATTTGCTGCTGAATTCAGGGGTAGTGTTTTTCTCAGCCGGTAAGTGTTTTGTACACATGTATCAGTAGGTATCGTGTTTTGGGAAAACTATTGTTATCTTTTGTTATTTTCTCTCCATGAAAGCGGTTTCAATCTATACTTTTTGCAGGAGATATAACTTCTGATACAGTAATGATAATGATTAATGGAGTATATTTTAAAGGCAAGTGGAAAACTCAATTTGACCCTTCGTTTACTAAAAAAGAACCATTTCATATTTCAACATCTCAAGAGAAAGATGTTGATATGATGCATATAAATGCTGACTTTGGATATTCACAACATGAAGAATTAGGAAGCTGTAAAAGTCTGATTTTGGCTTCATGTGGTTTGTTACAATTTTTCATTGCTTGTGTAGCTTTTATTTTTATTTCAATGCCTACATTCTGTGCATGAGTTTTTTTCCAATTTATATATTAGAGACAAAGAGGAAACTAGACCTTTGTGTCGTTATAGGGTGATACAATGTGTATGGTGATTTTATTGCCAAACACGATAGATGGTCTTGCAGAAATGGAAAATAAATTAAATTCAATAAAAATTGAAGATATTGTAAAGAACACTATGGTTACAAATGTAGCTGTAGCCTTACCTCGTTTTGTAATAGAAAAAACTATGGATTTGCAAGACACTTTTCAAAAAGTAAGTTGCAAAGGCAATCATGTACATTTTGTTATAAAATATGTTTCTATTAAAAATGCCTTGTACTCAACAGTTAGGTATGAACTCAATGTTTGATGCATCATTAGCTGATTTTTCTGGTATTAAGAAACAAAAGGCGCAATATATCAGCAAAATTATTCAGAAAGTTTCTATTGAAGTAATGAAGAAGGTTCTGAGGCAGCTGCTGCACTGTGTGCTTGTTGAGTTTTCGAAAATTTGTAAGACATTATTTAAAGCACATGTATTCATAAATACAATAATGTGAACAAATTGCCGCTACGTAAATATTAACGATGTGAGAAATAAGAATTATTTTTGTAATTTTTGAAAAAATGAAAGAATAGAGCAGTATGGCATTTATGTCTTATAGACTGCATTTTGGAATTGTCCTTACCGAAAGCAAAAACAACAACAAAGTAACTTGTGGTGCTAAGAATGGCACTGACTTTTTCGTAGTAGTTTTCTAATTTCCTTGGTAAGGGCTATTTTTACGGTCTTGGACCTTCCTCTTGCAAGCTACCATCTACCGCCGCCCTCAATACATTTATAATATTTTATCAATTTTTCGGTTTCCTAATGGATAATTAGAAATTTTACCTCAAGAATATTAAAGAGCAAAATTTTGTCCTGTAGGGCAATTTTCATTGATACATTTGGAACCAGTGTTTGAAAATGACGATTGCTGCTACTGTAATGCAAAATTTGTAGTTATTTTCACATGTAGCTTTCTGTGCTTCGAAAACGTCATTTGAAGTCATTTAAAAGCACTTCCACTACAAATGTAATAATGTATGTTAAAGATTGCTGAATTGTGCCAATTAACGGTGGAACGATACGAAAAAATACATTTATGAATCTTTTGAAAAAACAACGGAATGCAGCAAAACTAAATGTGTCATCTTAAACAGTACAATTAGCATTATCTGTGAGAAAAGTTTATAGAAAAAATGTGGAGCCGTTTTTGAGAAAATGGTGTTTGAGTATTTGTGAAAATGCGGAAATATCAGCTCGTGTTCACAGAAAACTTTTGAGTTTTCGAGAAACGTTTTCAGAAATAATTTAAAGCACATGTAGTCTTCAATTTAATAATGTAAAAAAATCGCCGCTAATAAAAATATTAACGACGTGAGAGACTAGTAAAAATTATAATTTGGTAATTTTTTTAAAAACAAAACAATAGAGCAATATGACGTTTATGTCATCTAGTTCATATTTAGCACTAACCCTACTAAAAGTTTAAAGAAAAAAATTGAGCCGTTTTTGAGAAAATCTTGTTTTTGTAATTTTAATTGAAAATATTTCACGTAATATTGCGCAAAATGACTAAAATTTTGAAAACAGCATACATGACCTGGCTGGATTACGGAACGGAAAATGAAGTACGGAAAACAAAAGCTTATTTGAAGAAAAATTTCTATAATCAATTTTGTAGTTGTAGAAAGACGAAAAAAAATTTCAAACTTATGCAATTTTCGAAAATTCGAAGATCACAGTGGTAATCAGACGTATGCCACCTTTATAAGTGTATTTTACTCTATTCTTACAAGAAATTTAGAGAAAATACTTGGAGCCATTTTTGAGAAAATTTTGAAAATATCCCTGGCGCTTCATGTAAAGTACCCCCAAATGTAATGAATGTTTCTCAAAATTGCAGTTTCGAGTCAGACCTGATCGACAAAGGTTTATTCAGTTGGGAAAAAATCGTACGAATAGTTCAGGCGCTAGTATTTTTCACACACACACACACACACACACACACACACTCACCGGACAGACGCACAGACGGACGTTTTGAAAGATTCATAAGTTAAAAGAAAAAATTGGAACGGTTTTTGAGAAAATTTTTCTTTATAATTTTTGAAATTGCATGTATTATAGGTACATTAAAAGGTAAAGTACTAAATGTTTCTAAAGATGTGCATGACCTTAATGTAAAACTAATTAACAAATTTCATTTCAAGGAAAAATCTCTATCTTCAATAGTATAGTTGCAGGAGATTGTCGAAAAAAATTCATACTTTGCAATTTTCGAAAATTCAGAGTTAACAGTGGAGAACAGACATATGCCTCCTTTAAAAGTGTATTTCACTCTTATCTTACAAGAAATTTAAATAAAAAATTTGGAGCCACTTTGGTGAAAATTTTGAAAATGTCGAAGAGGCTTCATGTAAAATACCCCCAAAAATTAATGAATGTTTTTCACAATCGCAGAGCTTCATTAGGCAGAGCCACAGCAAGGTTTCATCAGTTTGAAAAAATAGTACTATAGTTTAGGCGCCAGTGTTGTTCACATACACCACACGACAGGCGGACGGACGGGCACAAGGACGTGAACGCTATGCATAAAATATGAAAATAAACTTGCATTGCATGATTTGAAGAAACTACTTACCAGACATAAATAGAAATTATATGGCAATAAAAAGGGAATTTTTTGAGCATTTTAAAACTGACTGTAATGTATTATACCACGTAGTTATTTTTGGTGAATCCTGAGTTTAGGTGGCACGGTTCTTTGATTCACTGATTCGGTTCATTAGAAGAGAATCGACTCATGAACTGAATCCTTGTTTATACGTAGTAGTCGCATGTAGTTAAGTTCACAATTCTTTAACCAACGCATTTTTTCACTGGTGTGTCCATGACGTTACCGCACGTCGCTACCCGGACGGATCCATCGTGTTGAGCGTTCGCGAGGCCTTCCGCCCTCGCTCGAGAGACTGGTTCGCAGATCTGCCAAAGTCGCCCGGCGCTCACGTTGTCTTATATACTCCCCTCACTTTAAGAGAATTTATTTAGCGAACACTCACTTAAGAAAATGCATACCTTCCATCTGAGTAATAATACAAAACCTATTTGAAGAAGACTTGAATGCGAAAATACACACACCCACGCCAACAAATTATCAGGTGACTTGTTCTCATTTAACATTGAACATAAATAATTCAGTTGTTATAGTGAATCAAAAGTAACTATAAACATAGGAATCGCGAGAAATAATGAATCATAAAAGGAACCAAAGGAACTGTGCCACCCTAAACCCGGGATCAACCATTTTTTTATAGCAATTTTTAAAGGCGCATGTTTTTTTCTCTTTTTTTACCAATCGACATGTTTATTGTATAGGCTCAAAAACTTGCAGATATAGACTTCAAATTTTACACACGTGGAAACCATAATAGTATCTCAAAAGTAGACTAGAATCAAACTATTTACTGCAATATGAGGAAATAATTTTAAATTTAGTATGAAAAATACAGATTTTTAAAACTTTATAATATGGAAATTATTTAATTTAGTGCTAGTAAATTAAATTTAGTTTACTTTGCTTCAAATATGCAACTTATTAGTTCCTGAAAATTTCAGTTCTCTATCTACAATAGTTTTTTTGTCTATAAAGAAAACGTATGGAAAAAAATGAATTACGGGAATTTCAGGTTAAAGTTATTATTTCATCTCAAACTTACTTTTGACTGTTCTAATGTATTCCAGGCCCATATTCATCTTGTTTCTGATGTTTCTTATTACTGTACTTGTCATAAAATTTTCGTCTCCCAGAACCAAAACACTTTTTCGTAAGCATATTGACACACGTCAAAACAAAACAGAAAGAAACTACACAATATTACAGACTGGCGAATACACGAACAGGGAAAGATGCTAATAAACACACATGAACGACGAAAACAGTACGTTTCGCGGCATAACAGTGATGCCAACGTACTACACACTGCAGAAAACGTATGGAAACAAAAATTACTACATCCAAATTTATTTTAGAGAAGAGCAAACACCGATCCGAAACTGTAGCAGCAAAAGAGGGGCGTGACCTTGTCCGTGCCACGCGGCACGCCAACTTTAAATTTCTATTTAAATGCCTTCCAGATGCGTTACATGACTTTTAAATATATCAAATTGTTCAGAAAACTGCGAATATTTTTTTACAGCAAAAAAACAAAAATCGATTTTTTTTCCAAAAATTCACGTCCTTGTGCCCTAAAAAAAAACACTTTCGGTATCAGGGGACCCTAAAACGTGTATTTCCGTTGAAATCTTGAAATCGATTTTCCGCAGCATTACATAACTTTCTCTATACTACGTATATTACTTCGTATATAGTACGTGTACGAGAAAGTAATTAGAGGTGGTACAGAATCGCACAGACTTTCTCGCAGTTATGTTTTTTAATTTCCTTGGTGTGAACTGACTTTACGGACTTGCCCTATCCTCTTGCTAGTTGCCATCTATCGTGACCTAAAGTACAATTGTTTGACATTTTCTCAACTTTTTGGTTTTCTTATAGTGGAACCGAAATATTATTTTACGAATATAGTAAAAACATCTTCGAGTAAAACATCTTACTAAATAGCTATTTTCATTGAAACATTTGAAACCGTTTTCGAGAAAATGGTGATTAAGCATTACTGTAAATGCGAAATTTGAAGCTCTTTTTCACAGGATACTATTGAGTTTTCGAAAAGCTTCTTTTAAAATCGTTTGAAGCATTGCTATTTGCAAATGTAATAATGTATGCACTCTCAGAAATTTCTTCTATTACTTTAATGAAGTACACGTACAGTAGCTTTAATGTACACGTACAGTAATAATGTACACGTACAGTAACTTTAATGTACATGTATATTAAATTTAGTGTACGTGATCACTTTAATTTAATGTAGGCAAGTAAGTTAAATCAACAGTCGTACATTAAATAGACATTAAATTTAATGCGTAAATTAAAATCAATGTACTGGTACATTAATGTCCCTTTAATGTACAAGGTACATTAAAATTCCTGTTCTGTCTTACATTAAATCTACATGAAATGTAATGCAATTTCTGAGAGTGTACAAGTCGATGAAATGTATATTAACGGCGTGAGAGACATAAAAAAAATACATTTGTATGACTTTTGATATTTTCGAAAATTCAGAGTTAACCGTGAAAATAAAACCTATGCCATCCTTTCAAGTGTATTTTACTCTATTTTTAAAATAAATTTAAAGAAAAAATTTGGAGCCATTTCTGAGAATTGTTTTAAAATGTCCGGGAGGCTTCATGTAAACTACTCCCAAATTTTAAGGAATGTTTTTCAAAATTTCAAAACTTCAACTAGAGCCAGATGGACAAGGGTTTCTTCAATTTTGAAAAAAATCCTACGTATGATTTAGGCGCTAGTAGTGTTCGGTGTCAGGGGACCCGAAAACGTGTATTTCCGTTGAAGTCTCGGAAATGATTTGCCGAAGTATTGCATAACTTTCTCTATACTAGAAGTATATTACTCCGCATATTCATGCGTATACAAGAAAGGAAAATCGTTTGACAAATTTGGGCGGCAAATAACAGTTATTTATGCATATGGGTGTTGGCAGATGTTTTTCCCCTGAGTCCTCTCTGGCCCGAGGAGTTGGAAGTCAACTGAGGAGCAAAAACATTTAGTAACGCGCGTGGTGCATACAAAACTTTATGTTTTACTTGTTCGTTGCTGAATCCAACTAGAATTAAAAATATTTTATATTTTTTCTTACGTCTCAAATGAAAAGATGCATTGCAATAGTCGTTTGTCAACATGACTTCAGATAAACAAAACAGTGTGCTAACAGTAATTACTATTGCATAATCGTTGCTGAATTATCATTTTAAAATATAAACAGTTATTAACAAAATGTGGTTTGAGCGTTACTACAAATACAAAATTTGCAGCTGTTGTTCACAAAAAAAAAATCGAGTTTTGAAACGTTATTGTAAATCACTATTCTCACAAATGCATTAAGTGTACAAATCGTTAATTTAAATCGCGAATTTAAAAAGAGCGATGTGACAAAATATCTTTTGTGTCCTATTATACATTGCATTTAGCACTCTTGCTTCAAAAAATAAAAAATTGGAGCCGTTTTGAAAAAATTGACATTTCAGCGTTTCCGAAAATGTGGAATTTTGAGCACATATTCACAGAAAACTCTATAGTTTGCGAGAAATGTTACAAAATCTTTAAAGCTCATGTACTCATAAAGGCAATAAAGTACACAATTGCCGGTAATGCAAATATTAATGACGTGAGAGATGTCAAGAAAAGTGAGACATATGTCATATCACGTTTCCACGTCGCACGTGACTCACAGTTTTAACGTAAAAAAATAAATTGTTAATATCCTTTATAAAAAATACATGAAAATCGTCTGTATAATGCAAATATAATGGGATCGTCGCATATCTACAGAACAGCATTACAGGTTAGTCCGTGAAGTAAATGTTAAGAATTCCACATCTTTTCCAATTTGCTGCCAATTGAATCTTGTTCGAAAATAAAACTTACCAAAAATCCAAGAATCAGCAAACCGTAAGTAAAAATCTTCATGGCTGAAGCTCGAATACTGCTGGACGGCGTATTAAATGAATATTTATAGGTTGAACTACTACTGAAGTACGAAACAAAGTATGTTTATCTTTCACGAAAATGACCGAAATTATGAAGCGAAAAATTCGCAACAGAATGGCAGACTGATAAGAGTATAATAATAGGGCCAAATGTCACTCAAAGTTGCAAAACCTCTTACATTTGGCAATCCTTCAATACTGTGGTATTACTAACGTCCATCCCTGAAAACATCGAAAATACAAATATTTTTTGGGCTTTAATTGCACATGAGATTATTAATAGTAATAATTAAAAACTTACTAAAAGAACCAAATTGAGTAACAAAACAACAATTAAAACATTTTCCTGAAAGCATTAAATTTTGATGAGTCTATGTACCTTTCTCAGTTTTTAATTTTTATTTTTTTCCAAAATGACAATTATTTTTAGCTCATTTAACGCAACTTCTTAAAGGAAATTTGAAGAGACTGATGGAAGTTTGATCAGCTACAAGACTGCCTTTCTTTCAACCATTAAACGTATATTTCAACGAAAATTCTTTTGCTGCAAGGCATCGTAGTAATTTAGATAATAACGGACAGCATTAATAAATACATATATTGCGTGTACACGTATATGAATGTGTTTAAGGAAAGTCTGAGTAACCTACATTACCTGCTCTAATCTTGAATGTAACGTGCTTCTAAAGCCTAGTCCACACTTGGGATCAAAGTTGCGCGTCAATGATTCGGATCTGCTCTCGTTTGAATCAGGAGTGTTGAGTTTTAGCCATAACATGTCCCTTGTATCACTATTAGAGGTAAGATTTGGATTGATTACTAGTGATTCGCGGGAAGTCAAATACTAAGATCATTAGTCCTGTTTGTGTAATGCACGCTCTTATTCGGGAGGAGGCAGTGTGCTTGCCCCGCTGGAGGGCGATATCCAGCGCCGAGATACCTTTGTCTTTTAGGGTGTTCCCGAAACAGGAATGTCCTGCCAGCGGGGCACCACCCCCACCGGTACAAGCTCTAATATCCCCACCTGTCTCCCGGTATATGTGGTAGTGTGGGGCATATTAGTGTAAGTGTGCGTAAGGGGTGAGGATAGGTCAAGGAAGAGGAAGGAAATATTCTGCGCGGTCCGTGGCCTGTTTGTTAGGGTACTGCTCTGGCATTCGCCTTGTGTTGATCGGAGAAACCACAGAAAACTACGATAAAAGCAGCCGGCCTCTAGAATTCTCCTCCAGACAGCGACAGAACTTGACCTAGCTATCTGGTTTGTGTCGAATATCCTCTCATCTTCGGGACTGGAACCGCAGGAACTCCTAATCACAGGCACTGCAGTGACATCAGTTTATTCCCTGAGCCACCTCTCCCATTCATTCCCGTCAAAACGGGATTCAGTGATATAATGTTGTGCTACATTGCAAGCGTAGACTCAATTCAGAGGTGCAACCGCCAGCCAGCAGTCATGAGTTATCAATTGGTACACGTGCCATTTTGCATTTTCTGAATATTATTTTTTTTAAATTGCTTCTGCGCAACCATCTGCGAAAGATTTTTAAAAAAGGTGTCATCTTTAAAAAGTTTACAACTTCCATTCCAGCTTCTAGCCTTTGTGGCTAAAAGATCTGGGCATGTGTCATTGTTGTTACTAAACAATTTTGGGAGCCACCATTTTATTTGATTGCTTTTAGTCCAATTTTTAAATAATGAAAGCAATGAAAGAGAAATACCCGCAATGCCTTACACCTGAGACATTTTCCAGGGAACTGCCTATGTAAGGTACGTGTGGCACTGTAGGGGCCGACCCTAACAGACGCGCCTCATGCAATTGAGACTGTTCTCAAAAGGGAGGCGCAACTTTGACCCAGTGTTATCTTGCCTTAATGTAGATATAAGCAACAATAAAATACCTCATGGTCTTGCACAAAACAACAAAATTGGTCGAAACTTCCTGCGCCAGGGAACCCCAAATGCAAATATATATCAGTATAACTTATTTTTCTTCCAGCGAATAAGGGTTATTAAATACTAGTAGTCTAAAGAAGCAAATATGTTGCTGAACAAAATCACAGAATTTTTTCCAAAATTAGCACACACTATGCTCAAGAACAACAATTAAATTCTGTCTTATACGAGTTATCGAGTAATATGAGTCCGTCCATCTGTCCATCACAGAGATTTACTTTCTCCCATACCCCGGAGTACCCGTAAGCTCGTGCTATAAAAATACCCTAGATTCTCTGTTGAATTTTATGAAGAATGTTAGATCTAGTGTGACGTACTGGGAATTAATAGCACAGACGACTGTTTTTAAAATAAAAATGTATACATATATTTACACAATAATTTACAATTTTAATTTACTAAACGAAAAATCTCTGGCAACTTTCTATTCCCTTAGCCGCGTAAACTCGCGACCTTCCCCATGCCTAGCCCAAGACCACTGCTATAAAGCAGGCAAGCAACGTGTGGTGCTAACCTTTCTCTATAGTTAGTTTCGAGTGGGGTCTCCCTACCCCATCCCCTTCGCCTATTCTGCGCGTCCTCGGCCCAGCCGCATCCGGCTTAAGCGTGGGGAGTACCGGTTTTTCCTGGCCTGGCTCGCTGCACGACGCCTCATACGTTTCCCCCCACCACACACACACACACACACACACAAAAGGTTTTCGAGAAAATTGAGTTTTTACTTCCGGGCG
Source organism: Teleogryllus oceanicus (assembly GCA_964035755.1). Taxonomy (NCBI): domain Eukaryota; kingdom Metazoa; phylum Arthropoda; class Insecta; order Orthoptera; family Gryllidae; genus Teleogryllus; species Teleogryllus oceanicus. The sequence continues at coordinate 22,399,540 of CAXIVR010000005.1, forward strand.
CGAAATTCATACTGATTGCCGTGTCAAGATCTGTGAAGCATATGCCAACGGCGCTGGGTGTGGCGTCATTTTTGTTCGATTTCTCTGAATTGTCGAGAGAGGAAAAATCCTTTGTCGCACACTAGAGTACCTTCATAATAACAAGTTTTTATGTGTATTATTAATTGAATCTAATAAATTTACTTGAATTCTTTCCGTTATAAATTATAATCATAAATCCCTTGTAACATTTAAAGATTTTAAAAAGAGAAATTTTTATTGTGTAGTTGTATAGGTATTTTGTATAGTTGTGTATATTTTTCTTTAATTGTTTGACCTTTGTCATATTTCGTGTAAGCAGATATTGGTTTAATTTTCTACTTGGGGTTATTTCACAGGAAAGGAAGAACTACAGAAAATTAAAACAGAAAATTACAACATATTCACTCAGGGGAGAATGGAACCTCTTCAATATAGTTTCATGATTTTTTGTACTTTTGATCCAGAGCCAATGCAATGAGGGAGGCGTGTAACCTCTGGAACAACGCAATCACTGGGTAACAAAATAGGTGAACAACAAACATGCAAAAAGCGGTGGACAAACACTTGGTGTTATAACCAAAGCAACAAGAGAAATTCGTAAAAAGTAGTTTATTGCAACACAATTTTACAAGAGAAAGTACCATTGACAAGCACAAGGGCCGTATATCTCGTAGATTTACCGTAGAGAATGCAAAGTTGTCGATTGCTTGTGGATGTCCATCCCTGTGAACTGAGTTTTGGCGCGGAGGCGCTGCCCAACATTCCATTACGCCTGAATTACGACTGAAAACGAATTTATTTTCGCCAGCCAAGATAATACTGACAACTCTTTTAAAACTCAATCATTCTTACGCTGAGGTAAACAAAGATGCCAAAATCAAAATTACCTCATGCTCAAATTATGAAAGCTTACTGACATTATCAACTAAGTCTAATATATAATATCCAGTCTATATAAGTCAAAATAATGGATACTGTTGACAATTTATCAGGTGAACCTTCGGTATATATTTCTGATTTCGCATTAAAAACATTTAACTGAGCCAAATAGTACCCCCTACACACTATTTGAAAGCGAAACAATACTTCTAAACTAATTAAAAAAAATTAATATACATATTTAAAATACTAGCATTGAATATAATTAATAGAGTTTGTTTTGCAGGTTTAGTAAAACAACATTTTATGTGTTCATGGCTTTTATTCTGAATACAGGAATATTCTGAATACAATTTTTATTAGTTTTCAAGTTAAGTATTACTTTCCATTTTACCATCTTCTCTTTCTGGTTAAATCCATTCAGGCTGCTCTGGAAAGTGTACTTTATTCCAACTGTTCCCATTCCGATCTTTTTCTCCGCGTCAGCACCTGAAAAAAAGCATTCAATTTTTCTCAAATCAAGTTCTGAGTAAGATTCCTGTCGTAATGGAGTTTAGAAATGTAGTAGACACACGAGTAACAATTACACTTTGCTGTATAATTTTTAAAAGTGATAGAGATATGTTGTCTAATAATAATAATAATAATAATAATAATAACTATGCAACTGCAAAGTATCACACCATCAGAGACTCCACTCCATGGCGATGAACATGAAGAAGAAGGAAGACTTCTTGAAAGATATCATGTAGCTGGAAATCAAGCTTGTCCAATTAGTAATGTACCTCTTATCGATGAATTAAAGGAAAGCTACCAGAAATACCGTATTATGTACGAAGGTGTCCCATTGCAGAAACGACCTCGTATACCTAAGATCATTGGGAGTGCGAAGTTTTACGCTGCTTGCAAAGAAATGAATTCCATAGTTGAAAATACATTGTCTCATATGATTTCGTTGGAAGAGCTGTCTGACGCAGTTCACTGTACCTCTTTGGCAGTTTGCTCTGTTTTGGGCAGAAAAATTAGACAGGAAAATGGCAGAACATTCAAAGACTCCAGCTCTAAAAATGAATTCGTACCAACATGGAAGAAAATAATCATTTCCAAAATTAATAAATCCAGGAAGGGAATCAGTCATCTAGCAGCGTACTTCGCAGGGAAAGGAAAAGTACCTAAGAAAGTGAGAAATGGGATACGATCAATCGCTAAAAGAATGAAGTTGCGAATGAACCTTAAGGATCTGGATAAGAGATTGAAAGTTGAAGAGGAACGTCTGAAACAGAGAATTGCTCACTCAGTGCAAGAATTAGGCGTTATGATGAAGCAGCAAAGAGACGCCATCAACAGTCACCGTTTGCTTTCGAGCAGAAGAAATTTTATAGACAACTGCAGAATAACAATGAAGACCATCAAGGGCAATTTCCGAGTAGCAAATCGCTGGTTCAGTATTGGACTGATATCTGGGCTAAACCAAAGCAACACGATGAAGGAGCTTACTGGCTGCAGACGGAAATAGAAGTTTGTCTTCACATCGACGAGATGCCTCCCTTTGAAATTTCCCTGGCTGATATCAAAACAGCTGTACAGAGAACACAGAATTGGAAGTCACAAGGTCCAGATGGTATCCAAAATGTATGGTGGAAGTATTTCACTGCCACGCACCCATGCCTGACCCGATTGTTCAATGAAGTTTTGATATATCCAACTATATTCCCAAAGTACCTGTTGACAGGCAGAACGTATATGGTGCCCAAAGCTGGTGATAGTTCCCAGCCAAAAAATTATCGACCGATCACTTGCCTGCCAACACTATAAAATTATGACTTCTATAATCTCTTCAAGAATGTACAGTCATTTAGTCGACCAGCACATTTTGGCTCCTGAACAGAATCGGTGTCGCAAGGGAAGTATGGGATGCAAGGAATTATTATTGATTGATAGTGCAATTACGCAGCAAGTACGGAAGAACCAGCGCAATCTTTCTGTAGACTGGATAGATTACAAAAAAGCCTTTGATTCGGTACCTCACTCATGGCTTTTAAGAGTACTCGAATTGTATAAAATCGATCGAAGACTGATTGTTTTCTTGAAGAACTGCATGTCAGAATGGAAAACTCATTTGCAGATTAAGAAGGGAACCTGCTGTTACGTGACGGAAGATATTGCAATTCGTCGTGGAATCTTTGATGGGGATAGCCTAAGCCCGCTATGGTTTTGCATAGCACTCACCCCTTTGAGCAGAATGCACAGACAATCAGGATATGGATACTTATTAAGGAAAAACCCTGATGTTCGTATTTCTCACCAGCTGTAAATGGATGATCTCAAACTATATGCTTCTAATAGAGATCACTTACAAAACGAGCTCGAACTGGTCAAGAGTTTCAGCAATGCAGTTTGTTTAGAGTTTGGGATTGAAAAATGCCTACCCTTCATGTTGTCCGCGGGCAAGTCCAAAATGAAGAAGAAATATGCAAATATCTAGTGACACAATTATTAAAAATATCGGCACTGAAGACTCCTACAAATATTTGGGAATGCTGCAATTGCTGGGAATTTTTGATTCAGACATTAGGAACAAAATTGTACAGAACGTGCTATCGAGAGTAAATAAAATCTGCAAAACGTGGATCAATTCAGAACAAAATATCTGCTATTAAAACTTGGGCTATTCCCATAGCAACGTACACATTTGGTGTAATAAAATGGACAGAAACATCCTTGCAGACTTTCGACAGGAAAATAAGAACTACACTTACAAGGCATCGACTGCACCACTCTCAGAGTTCAGTGCACAGGCTGTACTTAGCTCGTGCTAGTGCAGGAAAAGGACTCCTTAACTTGGAGACACTGAGCCGACAGCAAGAAGAAAAGCTGCGTCGGTACTTTCTCTCTATCAACTCGTCTGTTCACAAAGCTCATTCTGTGATCAAGATAGAAAGATGACCCACTATGTCGGCACAACCAAGTAAAGAGTTTGATTACCTGAATCATCAAGACCGCGTAAATATCTGGCAAGAAAGAAACTTCATGGTAGATTTTTTGCAACTTTAACATCGGAGAACATTGATAAGAAAAACTCAGTGGAGTGACTTCGAACCGGGGGCCTCTTCGGTGAGACGGAAGGATTTATTTTCTCCATTCAAGACCAAGTTGTCAAAACCAGAAGTTATAAAAATTCATCATGGGTCAGTAATGTCGCCTATTAAATCCACCAACGAGGCAATCAAGCATATTTGCTGTGATGCCCGCAGTAGCACAAACAGAATACCTTAAGACAAAACTGCGTCGCCAAAGTAATCCACCAAGCCTGCCAAAAGATACGACCTCGTAGAGAGTGAACAAACATATTATAAGTGCAAACCTGAGCAAGTAATCAGCAATGATCGAGCTCGAATTCTGTGGATAGTGTAATCTTACTGACCGAACAGTGGAAGCAAATAGACCGGATATTGCTCTTTGATAAATATCTAAAACATCATGCCTCGTTGATGTTGCGGTTCCTACAGATGACCGGCTTGTAACAACTGTTGCTGCGAAAAAGAGGAAATACCAACCCCTGACTTGACTGATATAAAAATCAAAATATATTCTTGTTCCACTTTACGTGCAAACCATTGTTGCCTTGGGTGATTTTGAGAACCCCAGCATCAGTGTATATCTACAGAATTGGGATAGAATAATAATAATAATAATAATAATAATAATAATAATAATAATATAATAATATTTAAAATAATGTAACTAAAATGACTTTTTATGCATAGTGGCTGATAATGTGTTTAGAAACATTAAATATATGTATCATTATGACAAGAGCTCGCACTACACCTTATACAACCTTTAAAGTGTTCACGGATATGTTTACGATAAATAAAGAAATATATTCCTCTCACAGCCTGTACTAACTACATCACTAATTTCCATTTGCGCAGAAAATTAAATATTTTCTATCCACGTTAATGTTTTGAAATAGAATTTTCAGTGTTATTCGTCTGTAAAATTTGTTGACTGTGTATCCTTATATTCTGCTACGTTATTGCTGTATCTGTGAAGGCCGTTATTGTTAAAATATTTAATTTATTGCAATGTTATTCAGAGTAATTTATTTGTCGTTTCTGAATAGAGGGCGCCCTACTTTTTTAAAATCATTTCGGATAGTTTCGTTCAACGGAATTTTTTGCAGTAGGTCACTATTTTTTAAAACGAATGAAAATTAAAGAGGAATTTCAGTGTTGGTGTAATACAAAATACCAAATACTTACTTCTCCTCCTTGAACACTCGTCAGCGCCATTGCCTGCAACCAAATTAATTATGACTGGAGTGAGCTACCAACAAATTATACTAAAAACCGCATTTCTAGCATTTTTATTTAGTTGTAGATATGTTGATTGTTATTCATAAGAGTACATAACTAGACATTAATATAGTTGGCTTTACTATTTTTGATTGGAAAGTAATTTTATTTCATGGCATAACACTTAATTTTCAAAAGTTCGTTAACATCGTATATGGGGTGAAAACGATGTCTAATCAATTGAACGTCTTAGCGATTTGGGGTACCTTCAACGCCTACAAGATCATATTTAATTTTTGAAACGTAATTGGTCATTCGCGATTATGTGCTTACTTCTTTATCTGAATAAAAGTCCCTAATAGGCCATAGAATGATACATATTACTCGTACGAGTTAGTTTTTTTATTTCTTTGAGCTGAGCTAGCTTTTCGGTCTTTCCCCATACTCTTCCACATGCATCGCTACAAACTAATTTTTTCAAATTTCGAAACTTTTGTTTTCCTAATGGTAGAAACAAAATTTACTTTAATAATGTTACAAAAGTAAATTCATAATTGCATTGTGTATAAATCGTTAATTTAAATCGCGAAAAAAAAACAATATGAAAAAAACCTTTTGTGTTCTCTTATACAGTGAATTTAGCACTATTGGTTCAAAAAATAAAAAAAATAAAAATTTGGAGCCGTTTTGAGAAAATGGCTTTTGAGCGTTTCCGAAAATGTGGAATTTTGAGCACATATTCACAGAAGACTATAAAGTTTGCGAGAATGTTATAAAATCCTTGAAGCTCATGTACTCTTAAGCACAAAAAAGTACACAAATATTCGGTAATGCAAATGTTCATGACGTGAGAGATGTCAAGAAAAGTGCGAGTAATGTCAGGTCACGTCTCCACGTCGCACGTGACTCAGAGTTTTAACGTAAAATAAATAATCAAATAAATAAATTGTTAATATTCTTCAAGTAAAATACAGGAAAATTGCCTCTATGTCAGCTTATACGGTACTCATAGCACTATTCTTACTGTAATGTCCTCCTACTCTCCCTCGCTCTGGTTCCTTTTACATTACAATCCCCCCCTCTGCTACCACGACGCCTCACGTCGCGGCGCCAATGTAATATACTCTGCTTTACAATCCACCTCTCTAGTACCACGACGCCTCACGTCGCTGGTGCCAATGTAATATTTATATATAATCCCGCTTTTAATTACTCTCTTATAAAATCTCACGCCCACTATCTTGCCCTGCCCTAGCCCTAAATTATAATTGGGTGCCACATTATCAATTGCCCGTACCTCTGCTAGCTCGTCCTATTATCTGTTCCTTACCGTGTCGTTGTTCGCGCGCTCACTCCATACGGAGTTGAAGTAAGGGTCCGCTTTGTTCGTGCCTGGGTCAACATTCATACCATTACAAAAATAAAAAACATGGAATCACGGCAATTATGAGCCATTGGGATGCTCATGCATTTAATTTCAGACTTTTCTTAGCTGATATCCCTTTCGTGAACACCATCTGCCCCTCCAACTTACAAAACATAACAACACAAATATATATAAACACCCAGGAAGAAAAACATATAAACATACACACTGAAAATACAATGCAAAGAAATCAAATCTCATCCATCCATCAGAATGCGCATTCTGTCGTGACCTTATTTATTATCCTTAGCCTAATAGCATAACTTGGTCTTCGACAGAACTTCTTTTGAATGGAGCGTAAACAAACCAAAGAAAATACAGTTTTTGCACAATTCGTGCCACTTCCATTTTCTGCAGCGATGTCACCTTCCATCAGCGCCCATCGCTGGTAGTTGTCACGTGCATTATTCACGCACGCGATTCCCCGTTCAGCTGCCACCAGATCCTCGAAGGTTCACTGCTCCGTTTAATACATGCCAATGCATCCACGACTATTGTTTTTCTTTGTCTTAATCGCGTCTTCCCTGAACGTTATTTCTATATGTCGCGATATCCCTATATATCTTTCGCGACGCTTCTATTTTCTGACACCTAATTTACGTAAGTATTTCCTATGCAGATTTTTTTTCGTGAATTTCTCAATGAATTGACGAGATGAATGGGAACCTTTATCTAAGAGACGGGAACGGGCGCGTTTATGCGTAATGTACAAAACATACAAAGGGGACTCAGCATGGGCAGACATAAGTAAAATATTACAGAAACCTGATTATAAAAGTAGGGGAGACCATCCCTCGAAAATACGATGTAGAAAGCAAAGAACTGATGTAGGGAAGTTCTCCTTTGTGAATCGTAGATTGGAACAAACTACCTGCAAAGGGACTAGAGACTCTTCCTTCTAATGTAGTGAAATTTAAAAATATACTTAATTCTATGTAGGTCATCATTAATAACACTGGGACTTTTATCATTATTATTATTATTATTATTATTATTATTATTATTATTATTTTTTTATTAGTTTCATTATTATAATCGTTAGTATTATTAATAATATAGTCATGTCTCTTATTCAGTGAAGTGAAGTGAAGTGTAGTGTGGTGGGGGCACGGAAGGGAAGGGGAGTGTAGTGTATTGCAGCGAAGTGAAATGAAGTGAAGTGGAGTGAAGTGTTAGAAAAGCTGTAAGTCAACATATAGATAACTCAAAATTAATTATAACTGGGATATTAATCTCTAATTCTAATTGTAATTATATTTGTAAATATTCGTAATAGTTTTGTAATTGTATATCTAGTTGTAATTATGTTTGCCACCGAGCATTAGCTCAAAGCAAACTTTAATAAATCTATCTGTCAATCTATCTAAACCTCGCGACTGTCCCCATGCCTAGCCCAGGACCACTGCTATAAAGCAGGCAAGCAACGCGTGGTGCGAAACTGTCGGACATTGAGTCCCTTAATCACTGTTATCACATGGCTTGACGGCCAAACCCGCCTTCGCCAAAAGGCAGCGTGCTAGGATTGCACCGGAGATATCACTCAGTCTTTCGACCCTCTACATATCTCTCGTGGGCGCCGTTGGTGCAGCCTGAAGTACCCTGCGGGCTCGCTCCTCTTCTCGGCGCTGCGATGCCTGAGGGCGTCACGAAGGCTCAGCGGCTAGCTTCCTCCAGGTTCTTGCAACATTGTCCCTGCCTAGCACCATAACCTTTCTCTATAGTTATTTTCAAGCGGGGTTTCCCTGCCCCATCCCCTTGGCCTATTCTGCGCGTCCTCGACCCAGCGCGTTCCAACCGCCCCCAACCCCGCATCCGGCTTCAGCGTGGAGGAGTAACGTTTTTTCCTGGCCTGGCTGGCTGCACGACGCCTCATACGTTTCCCCCGCGCACACACACACACGCACACACAAAAGTCTTCGAGAAAATTGAGGTTGTTACTATTGGGCGCGAAAATCATACTGGCTGCCGTGTCAAGACCTGTGAGGCGTCTGCCAACGGCGCAGGGTGTGGCGTCATTTTTCTTCGATTTCTCTGAAATGTCGAGAGAGGAATAATCTCTTGCCGCACACTAGAGTACCTTAATATTAACAAATTTGTATGTGTATTATTAATTTAATCTAATAAATTTAATTGAATTGTTTCTTTTATAAATTATAATCATAAATCGCTTGTAACATTTATAAGATTTTAAAAAGAGAAATATTTTATTTGTGTAGTTGTGTAGGTTTTTGTTAGTTGTGTATATTTTTTTTAATTGTTTGACCTTTGTCATATTTCGTGTAAGAGATATTGGTTTAATTTTCTACTTGGATTACTTAACGAAAGGAAAAACTCAGAAAAGTTAAAACAGAAAAAATTGGGAAGGAAACCTCCTCAATATAGTTTCATGTTTTATATACTTTTCATCTAGAACCAATGCAATGAGGGAGGCGTGTAACCTCTGGAACACCGCAATCACTGGGTAACTAAATAGGTAAACAACAAACAAGCCAAAAGTGGTGGACAAATAGTTGTTCCTCTGAGCCATTTTTGTGGTAAAATAATAATTATTATCTTCAATTACCAGTTTAATCCACTGAAATACCGGTATTTTCATGAGAAACTACCGGTATTCCAGTAATATAATACTTTTATTAGAGATATTTTACAGGTGTAGACGTCCAAAAACAAAAAACCAACTCTAAAAATACCGATATTGACGGCGTATACTGCTATTTTAAAAGATTTTCCAATAAAGGAGTAATAACATCATTTTATATCATTTTTATAAGAGTATTTTACTCTATTTTTTCAAACAAATTAAAGAAAAACCTCGGAGCCATATTTGAGAAAAATTTGAAAATATCTTAGGGGCTTCATGTGAAGTATTCCAAAAATTTTAAAGAATGTTTTTCGAAATCGCAGCGCTCCTAGAGCAAAAACGACCGGGGAATATCCAGTGTAAAAACTAAGGGGTTCCAATTTGCGTTGCGATTTGAAAGCCGTATCTTCGGCAGCGCGAGGAACGTTAAGCAACGTCTATCAGCCGGTGTCAATTTTTAGCGCGGCCGTTCTTTCACAACTGATGGCAAATGCCATATTCGTTGGTCTCTTTTAGTTTGTAGTGCAGTGACACGCGTTCTTGATAATTCTATTGACGTCAGGTGTAAAGATATCGTAAACCAAAGATATTATCAAGGAAACTGAAAAAGAAACATGCAATGCATAAGATGACATTGTGTTGCATTCTATGTTTTGACATTTTTATTAGACCCCATTATTGTGATCATTTTCGTTTTAAAAATGCAGAGTATTTCTTTAATTTAATTATCGAATATCGAGGTTACATTTTAAGGAACACATATCTTTGCAAAATTTGTATTTGTATTATTGAAGCATATGTTCGATCTCCTCGTTTGTCCGAACCTACGACCCGGGAGCGGTAGTTCAGTGCATCAACTGATGTCACTGCAGCGCCTCTGACCGGGAGGTCCTAGATTCGAGTCCTGACGGCGGCAGAAATTTCGACACTAGCTTTTCAGTTAGGACGAATTCAGTCGCTGTCTGGAGGAGAATACTAGCGGCCGGCTGCTCTGATTGGTAGTTTTCTGTGGTTTCTCCGATCAACACCAGGCGAATGCCGGAGCAGTACCCTACCAAACGGGCCACGGAACGCGCACGATCTGTCCTTCCTTTTCCTTGTCCCATCCTCTCCCCTTACACGCACAGTTACACTAACGTGCACTACACTACAGCATATTCCGGGAGAACAGTCGGGAGCTTAGAGCTTGTCCCGGCTGGAGCGGTGCCTCGCTGGTGGGAGAGTCCTGGTTAGGGGGAAACCCCACTAGCCGAGGGTAGGTCGGGGCCGGATCTCGCCATCCAGCGGGTAAGATCACCGCCATCTGCCGAGAAAAAACACGCACTACACTAACGGGACTAATGACCCAAGCAATTGACGCGCCTGGAAACAAAATAAAATCAATCAAGCAATCAACCCGAAACTACGACGTAAACATACGTTTTTTCCGCGACCTCCGAGGCAATTGACATTGCCGACAGGTCGGCCAATAGCGGCGGCGCCGCGCACGAGGATCCGCCGCGCGGCAACCGGCTTTTCGATTATCTGTGAGGTCAGGAAAGGGCTCAATGGGTCGCCAAAACACTACTTCCAAGTTGTGTCTCTGGGAGCGAAACTAAACATTTTTGTGACGTCACGAATTGTAAATAACGAAACCGAAACTTGAATAAACCACCTGTATAGAAACTAAATTCCCATGATCATGTAGGTTCGTTCCTGTAACGAAACCAAATTCCCAACCGCGGTAAACTTTCGTTCCTGAGGCAGTTTCGTTACTAGTCAATAGATTTCTTCGCCGCGCTTTGAACTTTAGTTTCTGTGCACAAGGAACTGTGTTCCTTGCTCCTTAGTGAAACGTTTTACTTTATCTATGATCTATATCTACATATACTATCTATGATGTAAGTATTTTATGTCTTTATTTACGCTCAATTATTGTTCTATTAATTTACAACATCCAAGATTCATATAAAGATAAATGTATTCTGCTAATGACTATGGCACGTCATTGTAGTCTCATGATAGACACATTTCACTTTCTTGCAGCGCACTCGACACTAACACTTTATGCAATAAGTCGACACATTTCTCCTGAAGACGCAATTTTTGAATACATTTTTTTCTCAATACATTTTTGGTCTTCATCAAGGCTATTTCTAATCAATAGTCCCAGTCTCCAATGTTTGGATACTTTTTTATCATACACTTCCCACTCTCGATTATTCATGAGCTCCGAAATTCGCTTATCTACATGGATGATTCACATACATTTAGGACCAAAAAAGAGTACCTTGTTGTCTGTTGACAAACGAAATTCTTTTTTCTCTACTTTACACTACTCAATTCGGTCTTCGAATATTACTGAGGAGATGTTGAGTAGAATATAAAACGTCAAATATCCTTCAGATATCTGGGTATCTAATTAGTATTACAAAGGCGATGCGGTTACAAGTCTTACCCAAAGAAGTTTTCCAAATAAGTCGGTGGAAGCTGCCACGGCAAAGAAATCTTTGTAAGTGAACATCTTTGAAATTAATTATTCCAAAGATGTTATTACAATCTACTTCATTTTGCTTAAGCATAATTTGATGCGTTACGATTCTTAAGGATTACTAGTCTCAATGTGAATTGGTTTGCTCAATCTCGTTTCGTCTGATCATGGCTTATTAATAACTATGCAGATGAAGAGTGATCTTTATTTCTTTGCTCATTTAGAAAAGTAGTGAATATCTAGTACTTGGCTGTCTGGGAAGCGACGCGTGCTAGGAGCAGTTGCCAACGTGTCACCCGTCAAACTAAGACCTTCCCCAGGGCGAAATGCGTTCCTATGACCTGACGGCTACCAAGTAGGTACTGACTCGGGCAGCGGAAACCTACACTTTCAACATGTCAAAAACCTTACTCAATTACGATATCAATTACTAACGAATGAGATGCGCAACCTAACGGAGTTCACATCTCTAGATAACATAATACGTTTCAAAACCGAGGTGCGTAGCACCTTCCCAGATCAATTGGGGAATAACCATAATGATAAAAATTCTAATTAAGATTTTAGATGCTTGTGTTGCTCACATCGAAAGGCAGATGCTTTGACAAACAATTCTAGTGACACTAGAGAATAGCGCGGACTCTGGCAATAGTTATCGCAACGATTATACGACGTTAGTTCCTTTCTAAATATGGGAAATTTTGAACTCATTTTCATAGAAAGCTTTCAGACTTCGAGAAACTTCATAAGAAATTATTTTAACAAATTATACTTACAAACGCAATAATATATAAAATTGCCGGCAATATATAAATTAACGTCAGCGCAATATCTGAAAAACTACATTCATATAATTTAATAACTAGTCGTGTTACGAAATGGCAAAGACTCTCTCATAGTATAGATTCCTAATTCATCCTCGTACTATCTCCTAATGGTAGAACCTGAAACTTATCTGAAGAATATTAAAGAAGACCATGAATTTTTCCTAAATAGAAAATTTCATTGAATAAGTAGAAGCCGTTTTTAAGAAAATGGCGTTTATACACTATTGCAATGAGAAATGTTAAGCTCCTTTTCACAGGAATCTATAGAGTTTTCGAAAAACTTCATTCTAAGTATTTTGAAGACCTTTCACTCAAAAATTCAATAATGTATACAAATCCGTTTAAATGTGTTTATTTACGGCGTGAGCGATATTGAAAAAAAAATACTCTGTTGTAATTGAAAATTAAAAGAATAAACGAAAGGGAACTTTCCGTCATATTACACACTGCTGTTATCACTATCCGTTGGAAAAGTAAGAAGAAAAAATTTGGAGGAATTTTTTAGAAAATGGCGTTTGAGCGTTTCTGAAAATGCGGGCATTTGATCTCATTTTTACAGAAAACTGTTGGGTTTTTGAGAAACTTTATTTGACATTATTTGAAGCTCATGTACCCATAAATATAATACTGTGAAGAATTTACCTCTAAAAAATGTATTACCGATGTGAGAGAAGAATAAAAAAATTTAATTTTTGAAATTAAAAAATCAAAAGGATAGAGCTCTATGGCGTTTATATCATCGTATAGTTATTTTAGCACTAACCGTGCCAAAAATTTAAAGAAACAAATTGAAGCCGGTTTGGGGAAAATGTTTTTGCAATTTTATAAAATTGCAAATATTGCATGCACTATTGCTCAAAAGTTACAAACTTTTCAAAAACATGTGCATGGCCGTTTTGAACAAACTATTTATTTCCCTTAAATTTCATTTAAAGGAAAAATATCGGTATTAATGTTTGTTGTTGTAGGAAGACGCCGAAAAAATCATATTTTAACAGTTTTCGCAAATTCAGAGTTAACCGAGAAATTCGAATCTACGCCACCTTTATACGTGAATTTTACTCTTTTATTCTTACAAAAAATTTTAACACAATTTGGAACATTTTCGGAAAAAAAAATTGAAAATGTCCAGGGAGCTTCGTCTAAAGTACCCCCAAATAGTAAAAACTCTATTTCAAAATTTCCAAGCTTTAACTAGAACCATAATCGATAGTTTTTTTTCGATTTTGAACAGATCGAACATGTGATTTAGGCGCTAGACATGAATGGATTGACTTGAGAGATGGACGGACTGACTTGAGTGATGGACGGATAGACCGACAGACAGACAGACAGACAGACAGACAGACAGACAGACAGACAGACAGACGGAAGGACGGACGGACGTTTTGAAAAAAAAATTCTTCGGTATCAGGGGATTCCAAAACGTGTATGTCCGTTCAAATCTCCAAATCGCTTTTCCACAGCATCACATAACTTTCTCTATACTACGTATATTACTCCCGTATATAGAATGTATACGAGAAATAAAAAGTAACTTACAACATATAAAGAAACAATATTTATTCACTTTTTCGTTGCGTATGTTGCCATCTTTATTCGACTTGTGTGTCAGCCAGACGAAACACTTCCGTATGGAAATTATCTACGAGTAAATCTAGCAGTACGTGTAAAAGATCTTTATTTCATCGTACTATTTATGACGATGATTGAATTAGTCATTTTTGTCAATTATCTGGTCGACAAATAAATTAATATTTTTTAGTGTGAAACAGGCTTTAGTGTTCTGCAAGAGGTCGTGCACATTTCTCAAATTGAAGTCACGCGTTTTCAATTTCTGGGAACAAAGAGATAGGAGCCATGTTCTAACACTACATCCCCACGTCCATACTGGTTGTAATGAACTGTGCGTGTTTGGTCTTTACCTTCATTAGTATCAAGAAAAAGAAGGAAACAGCTCGTGCTGCAGAACATGGGTTCCAGCACAGGAGCTACCAACGGAAGTTTGCTAAAGTAGTGCGACGCGGTGTTCAAGCTTCATACATTGATCACACATGTTTCTGTCGTACGAATAACTTCTCATTCTCTATACCCACATTGTTCAACAAAAATAGTCAGACTTCCTGTAGGTGCATATTGCATGCGAAACCTATTTATGATTAAAATAAAATATTAATGAATTTCATAACTGATTGTGTAGGGTGAGCTTTTAAGTTGAGTACAACATCAACAATGTTGAAGCAAGCGAACTTTGACAATGCTTTCCTTTATGGAAATGCAAAAATACATTAAAAAAATCTATTCCTTTATTAGTTAATTTTAACATGTCAAGTTTACCAAAAGTTTATGATTTATTAATAATTTAATCAATTAGACCAGAAGACGGCAGTCGCCGTGTGGCGGCTGAGACGTTGACATCTGTGCCCAGGACATGGTGTCTCGCAGGCAGCTAAAGATACACTATTTATAGATAGTTTGCTTTTGTACAACAGACTTGAAAAGGTATTCTCTTTACACAGAAAAACATGAGAAGCCTGAAGATATTTTTCCACGAAACCAAAGGCCGAACATTGCTTGTTTTAGACAACAAAATTTGGTATCCGAACGTAAGTAATACCCGATAGTCTCGGGCTCCGTTAGCTGATAATAAAGTGGAAGGCTTATTACAAGCGTACACATACAATACATGTACATTATTTTACAACACTTTGCCAGATGACATTAAACGATTAAATTAAATAGAAATGTTTAAATCTCAAGTGAAATCGTTTCTGCTGCATAACTATCTCTATACAATTAGAGACTATACTGAGCATCACGAGAAAAGTAACATTAATTTTAACAATGATACATAATGCATTATTTACCATTTGGACTGTATAAATGAGTATAAACAGCCTGTAACAACTATTGTAATACAGCTTCCGGGTCAATGACCCCCATCTCGATCAGGTTTTTCGTCCAGTTTCCCTGATCCATTGAGCAAATGCTGAGATGGCCCCTTGTTTTGCTTCTGGACATAAATGTAACTTCATTTCTGTGCACGTCTTCAAGAATTCAGTGGGAAATAGATTATTCAAATGATCGTTTCCATGTTGTCGCGCCAGGAAGTATTATTCTGAAGGACAACATGGATAAGAGCAAAAATTTATTGCCTTTTTGTCATTGAAAATAGATTTTATTACATGAGAGTTTTTTTCTCGTTTTTTTTCTCCCTTTCAAAATTCAAAATTTAAGTAGTATCTCACTTAGTGTAGGGATCACAGAATTTTGAAAATGTGCACACAATTCACTTTTCCCCATAGCACGTCATACGCAGTTTTAACTGTTTTTTGACGTAAAATAAATAAATAATAATAAGCGTTGCCAGACGTCCCGCTTTTGCCGGGTCGTCCCGTCTTTTTAAAGTAAAATTAAATGTTCCGCGCAATACAGCCAAAATCACGCATTTGTAAAATCTGTCGATTTTAACTGCACAATGCCAAAACTACAACAAAAAAGAAAACAAGAAAAATGCACGCAAAAGAAATCTCAAGACAGCAGCGGGTGAGTCGGTCGTAGTATTGGATCATGGGTCGACAATCTAGCGATACCGATGCCATCACAGATCGCAATGCGCTGTTCTTTTTTTAACGAAATGTCGTACGCTCGCTTCGCATATTGGATATTGTGACGTCGTCGTGATGTGAAAAACAACGCAGACAATGAGTTTCTTTTGTACAGATTTATTTACAATGACTGTATTTTACAATGTTAATTTACATACTCCTCCGGAAAGTATCGCTGCACTCCCATTCCTGAGGTAAGCCGCCCCACCCTGACCCAGAGCACCCGAGCGTGCTAACTTGTAGCACAGCTTTTGGCCTCTGCTGTGGCTACCCTCGCAAACCTGCGATCACCTCACGGATCAGCAAAAGTGCCTCCGCACCGCGATTCGATCCAAACTAAAACCAACGGCCAATACTCCACCGGGTGTAGCGAGGAGTCACGTGGCAGACCTCCCACGCTGAAGACCCGCGCACCGCGTCACCTCATTACAGAGTTTTGGGCCGGTCGCAAAATGGGGCAAAAATGCCGCCAGCTGCAGACGATCTGTCCTCACACATCATTCTGCGCTAGCTGACCCACAGATATTCCCAGACACGCCTCCTGCGGCCTACGCCCTCGAAGCGACCGCTCCGGTTGCTCTGCCAGCCCGATGCCTGGACCACCCCCTCCCACGCGCACTCCCGCGCCTTGGGCGGTCCGATGACTACTGAGATGCTACGACGTTACAATTTGTCAAAATCCCTACTTGGAAAATAACTGTACTTTACTTTTGTGCCGCTATTTCTTCACGCTTTGTTTGAAGATGAGTAAAGAAGATTATAGTTCTTCGGATGGTTTGGATTTGTCGGCGCAAGACATACCCATGAAGAAAATTAAACTAGGAAAACGTCGATTAACAAAGTACATTAAATGGGAACGTGATAATAACTGTCTGTGCTACGTAAAGTCGATCGAGTACTACACACTTCAATATTGGTAATGGACAACTTAGTGCAGTTGACCTCACACTTAGTTCCAACAGACTGGCCTCTAAATGCATTTGGTATGCACTAGATGAGCCTCACGACAGTGACCACTTTCCTATTTTTACGATTATCAGTGATTCTTCATGTATCTCGAATCAGTTGCAAGAGGATATCAAATGGAACTACTCTAAAGCCAACTAGACTATCTATCAGGAAAAAAAAAATGTCTCAAATTGATATGTTTCAAGAACACGACATTCCTAATCAAACTGTTTACTGATGCTATAACATCACGGCGAATAACTCTCTAAAAATTATCAATACAACAAAAAGAAGAAACGTGTCATGAAAAATTGTGGAATGAAAAATGTAAAAATGCTCTTCAACAATCCAAACATGAGTTCAACCGGTACAAGAAACGCCCAACAAATGTAAATAAAATTGAATATAAAAAATTAAGGGCTTTTACAAAAAGCATTATGAAAGAGAGCAAATCCAACTCATGGATACGTTATATACCCTCTTTCAACCTGAAAAATAACGTTAAAGACTCTTGGAAAAAATTAGTTCCATACAAGGTAATAAAAGATATAATCAAATTTATTTTCTTCTGTACCAAAAAGATCAAGCTATTAATGACCCCGCTGATATTGCAAATGAGCTCGCCAAGAAATTCGCCAGCAATTCTACCTCTCAAAATTACTCTCAAGCCTTTCCAACCTACAAAAATGTACGAGAAAAAGGACAGCGGATGGTAAACACAGAAGGTTGTCACATTGAAGAGCACCTTAACTTGCGTATTTCAATGAAAGAACTTGTCAGAACACTAGAAGTTTCCAAAAATTCTTCTCCCGGACCGGACAATATTCTTAATATCTTGCTTAAAAATCTACCTCAGGAAGGGACAGATATCCTACTAAAATTATACAACTGTATTTAGATGGATAAGACATTCCAAAAAGTGTGGAAAGCGGCTTTTGTGATCCCCATTGCTAAGCCTAGAAAAGACCGATCTTTCGTAAAATATTTGATAAACAACTAAGTGGTAATCCCAACACTAAGTGGTAATTACAAGCCCATATCAACATGTGCTTGCACCAACTTGCAACATGTGCAAGATTTTGGAAAAAATTATTAATCGTCGACTTAGATGGTATTACGGCGTCATACGGGTGTAATCAGTACACAGACGAGATTGGGTTGTAATAACAGCAGGTTTATTCACATTTAGACCATAGTCACAAATAACAAATGCACTGTATACAATTAACTCACTAAATAGACCCCACTGCTAGGAGTGATATTTACAACGGCTACCACACCGCAATATACTACAATTATGCAACATACTGCAAATTATGCAAACCACATTAAATTGTATTTATGAATGGTCACTCAAATCAGGGTTTAAATTTTCACCTCAAAAAATGGAGTATATAATATTCTCAAAAAAGAACATCAATAACTTACCTACTCTTAAAATTGGTAACCAGATCCTGAGATTTGTCACCAGTACCAACATATTAGGAATGCACTTCGACAATAAATTGACCTGGAAGTTGCATATATCGAACACTATTAATGAATGTAAAAGGGGCAGCAACATACTTAAATGCCTAGCACACAACAACTGGGAAGCAGATAGACAATTGCTATTATTAACATACAAAGCGCTTGTGAGATTCAAAATAGTCTATGGATCAATAATACACAAATCTGCGAGTAAAAGTGACCTCAAAAAACCGGATACAGTCCATAATCAAGGTATCAGGATATGCACCGGATGTTTTCATATCAGTCCCATCGGATGCATACTAATTGAAGCAAATGAACATACCTTATCTCATCGCAGAGAGGAACTAAAAATCAGGTATGCTCTAAATGCAGCCACGTCCATCAATCCAATCATAGTGTAAGACATATCCTAAAAAACAAGAGTACATAGAGCATTCGCGTTTTATACCATTGTATGCAAAAACTAGAAAAAATTTAGAGAATTTAATTTGTATCACAGAAAAGTAGAAAAGAAGAGAAATTACAAAATTCCTTCTTGGATAATCTTGGATATCCCAGGAGACCAACCCTCAGGCGCTCATCCAGGTAATGGAGCATCTGAGATAAACTCTAAATCGATCA
The DNA here is from genome assembly GCA_964035755.1 of Teleogryllus oceanicus. Classification (NCBI taxonomy): domain Eukaryota; kingdom Metazoa; phylum Arthropoda; class Insecta; order Orthoptera; family Gryllidae; genus Teleogryllus; species Teleogryllus oceanicus. The sequence goes on from CAXIVR010000005.1 coordinate 22,418,692, forward strand.
ACAATTACCAGATGTTTTATCCAGTTTATGCGAAAGCAAATTAAAAATACACAAGGAACAGAAGCAACAGTGGTAACAAAAGAAATGTCAGTTAAACACCAACTTAATCTCAATGCCAGCACCGCGAGCGGTAGCTCAGTGCATCAACTGATGTCACTGCAGCACCTCTGACCGGGAAGTCCTGGATTCGAGTCCTGACGGCGGCAGGATTTTCGACACTTGCTTTTCAGCTAGATCGAATTCAGTCGCTGTCTGGAGGAGAGTTCTAGCGGCCGGCTGCTCTGATCGGTAGTTTTCCGTGGTTTCTCCGATCAACACCAGATGAATGTCGGAGCAGTACCCTATCAAACGGGTCACGGATGGCGCGTGATCTGTCCTTCTTTCTTGTCCTATCCTCTCCCTTTACAAACACACTTACACTAACATGCACTACACTACCACATATTCGGGGAGATCGGTCGGGAGCTTAGAGCTTGTCCCGGCTGGGGCGGTGCCCCGCTGGTGGGAGAGTCCTAGTTAGGGGGAAACCTCACTAGCCGATGGTAGGTCGGCGCCGGATCTCGCCATCCAGCGCAGGAAGATCACCGCCATCTCCCGAGAAACAACATGCACTACACTAACGGGACTAATGACCAAAGCAGTTGACGTGCCCTGAAACAGGAAAAAATCAATGGCAGCCATCATACTGCCGAATTATGTGCCATCTTGTCCGCTTTAAAACATTGAAAATATTAACTATTCAAAGTTCAGTTTTTACTCAAACTTTCGCACCGCAATAAATAACATCAACAATAACCAAACTTGTAGTGAAATGATCATTATAATCCAAAAACTGCTGTATCATGACATTATTACGTCAGATAAAGAAGTAATATTGGTTTAGGATATGAATCGGATACAGAAATGCAGGGAGAAACTGCCAGAGTGGTTAGTGGAAGTACAACTGATTAGCCAAAAACTGTACCGCGTTTTCTACCATTGTATGCAAAAACTAGAAAAAATTTAGAGAACTTAATTTGTATCACAGAAAAGTAGAAAAAAGAGAAATTACAAAATTCCTCCTTGGATAATTTTGGACATCACAGTAGACCTACCCTCAGGTTCTCATCCGGGTAATGGAGCATCTGAGATAAACTCTGAACCGATCAACAATTAAAAGATGTTTTATCCAGTTTATGCGAAAGCAATTAAAAATACACAAGGAACAGAAGCAACAGTGGTAACAAAAGAAATGTCAGTTAAACACCAACTTAATCTCAATGCCAGCACCGCGAGCGGTAGCTCAGTGCATCAACTGATGTCACTGCAGCACTGTTTTAGCGACACGAATGGGAAGTCCTGGATTCGAGTCCTGACGGCGGCAGGATTTTCGACACTTGCTTTTCAGCTAGATCGAATTCAGTCGCTGTCTGGAGGAGAGTTCTAGCGGCCGGCTGCTCTGATCGGTAGTTTTCCGTGGTTTCTCCGATCAACACCAGATGAATGTCGGAGCAGTACCCTATCAAACGGGCCACGGATGGCGCGTGATCTGTCCTTCTTCCTTGTCCTATCCTCTCCCTTTACACACACACTTACACTAACATGCACTACACTACCACATATTCGGGGAGATCGGTCGGGAGCTTAGAGCTTGTCCCCAGTTTATGCGAAAGCAATTAAAAATACACAAGGAACAGAAGCAACAGTGGTAACAAAAGAAATGTCAGTTAAACACCAACTTAATCTCAATGCCAGCCATCTTACTGCCGAATTATGTTCCATCTTGTCCGCCATAAAACATTAAAAATATTAACTATTCAAAGTTCAGTTTCTACTCAAACTTTCGCACCGGAATAAATAACATCAACAATAACCAAACTTGTTGTGAAATGATCATTATAATCCAAAAACTGTATCATGACATTATTATGTCAGATAAAGAAGTAATATTGGTTTAGGATATGAGTCAAAATACAGAAATGCAGGGAGAATCTATTAATCTGTTGATCTGTTGATCTGTTGATCTCTTGATCTCTTGATCTGTTGATCTATTGATCTGTTGATCTGTTGATCTGTTGATTTGTTGATCTCTTGAGCTATTGATCTATTGATCTGTTGATCTCTTGATCTATTGATCTGTTGATCTGTTGATCTCTTAATCTATTGCTCTATGATCTATTGATCTATTGATCTTTTGATCTCTTGATCTCTTGATCTATTGATCTATTGATATATTGATCTATTGATCTATTTTTTATTTATATTAATTCTATTTATTCTATATGTATTCTGTTTATTAATTTTACGTCAAAAAACAGGTGAAACTGCGTATGACATGCTATGAGGAGAAGTGAATTTTGTGCACATTTTCAAAATTCTGGGATCCCTACACTAAGTCATATACTACAAGAATTTTGATTATAAAAAAAGCTCTCATGTAGTAAAATAAATTTTCAATTATAATAGGCCTGTTTGCGAACTGCCCCGCTACACAACCTTGCGCATCTTACAGAGGCAGTTCCCTAGAAAATGTCTCAAATGTTAGGCACTGCAGGTGTTTCTCTGTCATTGCTTTCATTATTTAAAGATTGAAATAAAAGGAATCACAGGAGATGGTGTCCCCCAAATGTCTTTAGTAACGACAATGACATACGCCGCGATCTTTAACCACAAAGGCTTGAAGCTGGAATGGGATTTGTAAACTTTATAAAGATGACACCATTTTTAAAAATCTTTCGCAGATGGTTGCGCAGGAGCTATTTAAAGAAAACCCATAATTAAAAATGCAAAATAGCACGTGTATCAACTGCTACACTTTGACTGGTGACTGGTGGTTTTCGCCCGGACATGCGTCTACGCTGGCAATGTAGCGCAACATTGAATCACAGAATCCCGTTTAATGGGAATCCCCGAGAGAGTTAGCTCAGGATGTCAACTGGTGCCACTGCAGTGCCTCTGATTAGGAGGGTCTGCGGTTCCAATCTCGACGGTGGAAGGACTTTCGACACCAACCAAATAGCGAAGTCAAGTTTTGTCGCTGTCTGGGGGAGAGTTTTATAGGCCGGCTGCTTTGATCGATAGTTTTCCGTGGTTCCTCCGATCAAGACCGGGCGAATGCCGGAGCAGTACCCTAACAAACAGGCCACGGTTCGCGCAGGATTTTTCCTTTCTCTTCCTTGACCTATACTCACCCGTTACGCACACTCACACTAACGTGCACTACACTACCACATATTCCGGGAGACCGGTGGGGAGCTTAGAACTTGTACCGGTGGGGGTGGTGCCCCACTGGCGGGATATACCTGGATTGGGGAACACCCTGACAGACAAAGGTATCACGGCGCCGGATCTCGCCGTCCAGCAAGGCCAGCACACTAACACCTTTCCAGCTTGTGCGTGCATTACACTTACGGGAATATGGACTATAGTAATTGACTAGCCGGGAATCACTAGTAATCAATGAAAATCTTGTCTCATGTAGTAATTCAAGGGGACATGTTATGGAGCTAAAACTCAACACTACTGTGTCAAAAGAGATCAGATCCGAATCATTGACGCGCAACTTAGAGCCCAAGTGTGGACTAGACTTTAGAAGCATTTTACAGTCAAGATAAAAGCAGGTAATGTAGGTTACTCAAAAATTTCGTTGATTACATTCATATAAGTGTGCGCGCAATATAAGTATTAAAAATGCTGTCACGTTATTATCTAAATAGCTACGACTTCTTGCAGCAAAAGAATTTTGTTGAAATATGCGTGTGTTGGTTGAAAGGTAGGCAGTATTGTAGCTGATCAAATTTTCAAAAGTCTCTTAAAATCGTCTATAAGAAGTGGTGTTGAATGAGGCAAAATGAATTTTATTTTGAAAAAAAAAAAAAAATTAAAAAAGCAACAGAGAAACGTACTTAGACTCGTAAACATAGAATGCTTTCGAATGATGTTCCTATTGTAGATTTGCTCCTCAATTGGACTGTTTTAGTAACTTTTTAATTACTACTATTTAACATCTCAAGCGCAAAGAAGGCGCAAAAAAGTATTTGTATTTTCGATGTTTTCGGGGATGGACGTTAGTAGTACCACAGTATTGAATTATTGTAAAATGTAAGAGGTTTTGTAACATTGAGTGACATTTGGCACCATTATCATATTTTTATCACTGTCTTTCTGTTGCGAATTTTTCCCTTGATTCTTTCTCGACATTTCCGTGAAAGATAAACATACTTTTTTTCGTACTACAGTAGTATTTCATCCTATAAATATGCATATAATACGCCGTTGAGCAGCATTCAAACTTCAGCCATGAAGCTGTTACTTACGGTTTGCTGATTCTTGGATTTTTGGTAAGTTTTGTTTTCTAACATGATTCAATTGGCAGCAAATATGGAAAGATGTAGTGGAATACTTGAAATTTATTTCACAGAGTAACCTGTAATGCTGTTCTGTGGAGGTGCAACGATCCCATTATATTTGTCACTAATTAACTTCGTACTGGTTATTTCTCTCTACCTGATATTGCCTCATGTGTGGTCCGCAAAACAAAAATTTAACAAATACAGCTGCATATTTTTTCTTTAAAAGTTTGGTAGGAATAGTGCTAAATGTACCGTATAAGCTGACATAAAAGCGATTTTGCTCTATTATTTCTTAAAGAATATATACAATTAATTTATTTATTTATTTTACGTTAAAACAATTAGAACTGTAAGTCAGATGCTATGGGAGAAGTGATATGACATATTTCTCATGTCTCTTGACATCTCTCACGTCATTAATATTTGCATTACCGACTAATTGTGTATTTTTGTGTTAAAAAATCCACATTTTCAGAAACGCTTAAACGCCATTTTCTAAAAACGGCTCCAAAATTTTACTTTTTTGACCAATAGTGCTATATGCCCGTATAAGAGGACACGAAAATTATTTTGTCACTTTTTTTTTATTCGCAAATGTATTTTTTTCCTCAAATTATCTCTTTTATCGTTAATGTGCACATTTCCAGTGATTTATACCCATTAATGCATTTGTAATAGTGACTTACAATAACATTTTCCGAAAACTCGAACGTTTTTTGTATAGAACAGCTGCAAAATTCGTATTTATGGTAACGCTTAAACGAAATTTCATAAAGGCAGTTCTCAAAGAGGCAAATTTTTAAATGAAAAATTCTACATAGGGCGATGTTATATTCTTTTGTGACACATTAAATTAATATTTAGTTTCTACCATTAGGAAAACGAAAAATGTAGGGAATATAAAAAAATATAGGTTGTGTACCGATAGGCCAGTCTAAAAAATCTAGCTCAGACCAAAGAAATTTTAAAAAACTAACTAGTACGAGTTAAATGTATCATTCTATAGCCTATTTCATGACACCTATTAACATGAAGAAATCAACACAATCTTGAGAATGACCACTTACCCCAGCGTTGAAGGTAACCCTCAATCCGCTAATTGAATTAATTAGACATTTTTTTCACCCATATAGGATGTTAAGAACCTTTGAAAATAAAATGTAATGCTTGAAATAAAATTATTTTACCATCAACAGATAAGGACACTATATTAATGTCTAGTTATGTACTCTTATGAATAACAATCAACATATGTCTACAACTAAATAAAAATGTATGAAATGGGATTTAAGTATAATTTGTTGGTAGCTCACTCCAATTATTTCGTTGCAGGCAATGGCGCTGACGAATGTTCAGGACAAACAGTAAGTATTAGTATTTTTCTCACAAACTTAAATTTCGGTTTGACTTTCATTCTTTTAAAATAAACTAGGTGTCCTGCTGCAACGAAAAATGCCAGTAAAAAACCATACAGTGATTTTACAAAATGTAGGCACCAACTATTCGAAAAGACAAATAATATACTCTCGAATATCATTGCAATAAATTAAATATTTTAACAATAACAGCCTTCACAGACACATGTAATAACGTAGCAGAATATAAGGATACACAGTCAACAAATTTTACAAACGAATAACACAGAAAATGCTATTTCAAAACATTAACGTGGATGGCAAATATTTAATTTTCTGCGCAAATGAAAATTAGTGATGTAGTTAGTACAGGCTGTGAGAGGAATATATTTCTTTATTAATCGTAAACATAACCGTGAACACTTTAAAGGATGTATAAGGAGTAGTGCAAGCTCTTGTCATAATGAAATATGCGTGTGTTGGTTGAAAGGTAGGCGGTATTTTAGTTGATAAATTTTCAAAAGTAATTGTCTGAAGGTGGTGTTGAATGAGGCAAAATGAATTTTTATTTTGAAAAAAAAAAAAAAAAGCAACAGAGAAACGTACTTAGACTCGTAAATATAGAATGCTTTCAGAATACTGTTTCTATTGTAGTTTTGCTCCTCCATTGGACTGTTTTAGTAAGTTTTTAATTACTACTATTTAACATCTCAAGCGCAAAGAAAGCGCAAATAAATATTTGTATTTTCGATGTTTTCGGGGATGGACGTTGGTAATACCACTGTATTGAATTATTGTAAAACGTAAGAGGTTTTGCAACTTTGAGTGACATTTGGCACCATTATCATATTCTTATCACTCTGTCTTTCTGTTGCGAATTTTTCCCTTGATTCTTTCTCGACATTTCCGTGAAAGATAAACATACTTTTTTTCGTACTACAGTACTATTTCATCCTATAAATATGCATATAATACGCCGTTGAGCAGCATTCAAACTTCAGCCATGAAGCTGTATACTTACGGTTTGCTGATTCTTGGATTTTTGGTAAGTTTTGTTTTCTAACAAGATTCAATTGGCAGCAAATATGGAAAGATGTAGTGGAATACTTGACATTTATTTCACAGAGTAACGTGTAATGCTGTTCTGTGGAGGTGCAACGATCCCATTATATTTGTCACTAATTAACTTCGTACTGGTTATTTCTCTCTCCCTGTTATTGCCTCATGTGTGGTCCGCAAAACAAAAATTTAACAAATACAGCTGCATATTTTTTCTTTAAACAGTTTGGTAGGAATAGTGCTAAATGTACCGTATAAGCTGACATAAAAGCGATTTTGCTCTATTATTTCTTAAAGAATATATACAATTAATTAATTTATTTATTTATTTTACGTTAAAACAACTAGAACTGTGAGTCAGATGCTATGGGGAGAAGTGATATGACTTATTTCTCACGTCTCTTGACATCTTTCACGTCAATAATATTTGCATTACCGACTAATTGTGTATTTTTGTGCTTAAGAGTACCTGAGCTTCAAAGATTTTATACAACTTCTCTTTTCTGTGACTATGTACTCAAAATCCACATTTTCAGAAACGCTTAAACGCCATTTTCTAAACACGCGCGAAATTTTTACTTTTTTGGGCCAAGAGTGCTATATCCACCGTATAAGAGGACACGAAAATTATTTTGTGACATTGTTTTTATTCATAAAGTATTTTTGAAATTATCTCTTTTATCTTTAATTTTGCAGATTTCCAGTGATTTATACCCATTAATGTATTTGTAATAGTGACTTACAATACCATTTTTCGAAAACTCGAACGATTCTTGTGTACAACAGCTGCAACATTCGTATTTATAGTAATGCTTAAACGAACTTTCATATGCGAGTCCTTAAGACAGCAAATTTTAAATGAAAATTTCTACATAGGCGATGTTATATTCTTTTGTGACACTTTAAATTAATATTTAGTTTCTACCATAAGGAAAACGAAAAATTTAGGGAATATAAAATAAATATAGGTTGTGTACCGATACTTAGCACGTGGGAATCGCATGCGGCCAGTCCAAAAATCTAGCTCAGACCAAAGAAATTTTAAAAAACTAACTAGTACGTGTAATATGTATTATTCTATAGCCTATTAGTGACACCTATTAAGATGAAGAAATGAACACACTCTTGCGAATGACCACTTACGTTTCAATAATTAAATATGATCATGCAGGCGTTGAAGATAACCCTCAAATCGCTAAGAAATTCAATTAATGAGACATCTTTGTCACCCCATATAGGATGTTAACGAACCTTTGAAAATAAAATGTAACGCTGTAAAATAAAATTTCTTTACAACCAACAATAGTGAAGCCAACTATATTCATGTTTAATTATGTACTCTTATGAATAACAATCAACATATATCTAAAACTAAATAAGAATGTTAGAAATGCAATTTCACTATAATTAGTTGGTAGCTCACGCCAGTCATAATTTATTTGGTTTGCAGGCAATGGCGCTGACGAGTGTTCAGGAGGAGTAAGTATTTGGTATTTTGTATACACAACCTCAAATTTCTCTTTCTTTTTCATTTTTTTTAAAAATAGTGGCCTAATGCAAAAAAAATTCCGTTGAACGAAACTATCCGAAATGATTTTCAAAAAATAGGGCGCCCTCTATTCAGAAACGACAAATAAATTACTCTCGAATAACATTGCAATAAAATAAATATTTTAACAGTAACAGCCTTCACAGATACAGCAATAACGTAGCAGAATATAAGGATACACAGTCAACAATTTTTTTCAAACGAATAACACAGAAAATGCTATTTCAAAACATTAACGTGGATAGCAAATATTTAAATTTCTACGCAAATGGAAATTATTGATGTAGTTGGTACAGACTGTGAGAGGAATATATTTCTTTATTTATCGTAAACATATCCGTGAACACTTTAAAGGATGAATAAGGTGTAGTGCGAGCTCTTGTCATATTGATGCATATATTTAATATTTCTAAACACATTATACGCCACGTATGAATAATAAAGTCATTTTTAGTAATATTATTTTAAAAATTAATATTATTATTATTTATTATTATTATTGTTGTTGTTATTATTATTAGACTACATATCTCTATCACTTTTAAAAATTATACAGCAAAGTGTAATTGTTACACGAGTGGCTACTACATTTCTAAATTCCATTACGAGAGGAATCTTACTCAGAACTTGATTTGAGAAAAATTGAATGCTTTTTTTTCAGGGGCTGACGCGGAGAAGAAGATCGGATAGGGAACCGTTGGAATAAAGTACTCTTTCCTGAGCAGCCTAAATGATTTTAACCAGAAAGAAGATGGTAAAATGGAAATTAATACTTAACTTGCAAACCAATGAAAATTGGTTATTCTTGTATTCAGAATAAAAGCCATGAACACATGAAATGTTCTTTTACTAAACCTGCAGAACAAACTGTTTTAATTATATTTAATGCTAGTATTGTAAATATGTATGTTAATATGTTTTTTTTAAATCAGTTTAGAAGTATTCTTCCTTTCAAATAGTGTCAGGGAATTATTTGGCTCAGTTAAATGTTTGTAATGCGAAATCAGTAATATATACACGAAGAGTCACCTGATAAATTGTCAACAGTAGTATCCATTATTTTGACTTATATAAGACTGGATATTATATATTAGTACTAATTGATAATGTCAGTAATGTTTTATAATTTGATCATGATGTCATTTTGATTTTAGCATCTTTGTTTACCTCAGCGTAAAAATGATTGAGTTTTAAAGGAGTTGTCAGTATTATCTTGCCTGGGCGAAAATAAATTCGTTTTCAGTCGTAATTCAGGCGTAATGAAATGGGCAGAGCCTCTGCGGCAAAACTCAGTTCACAGGGTCTTTTCTGATGTGAACAAGACCGCTACCAACGTAAAATTCTAACTTTCATTTTCTTCGCCATTTACATGAGCGCAGCGAGCAATCCTGGGCTTCTCAATCTTGATGCGATCGCGGCGCGTTCCGAGTACTAGGAGGCCAAGATTCCTGGATTGCGACACTATTAAATGGTATTTTACGCTCGGTTCTTGGTGTGGGTACCCGGGCGCGATCTGTCACCCTTCATAGAGAGCAGTTAAAAATTGTTAAGCAGTTAGTCGTTCCAATGAGTTTCATACAAAAAATGTATTGCAATTCTTCCTGGCAGCGTACCCGCGGTTTTTACAGAACAAATATTCCAACGTCCAAAGCGGGACGTTTGAAATGTACACCCATTGTTGTTAGTAAGCGCCAAAGAATTGCTAAAAGTGATAGAATTCAAAGTACGGCGACAAATTTTGAGTTAAATTTTGGGCCCGCCTACGTTTTGACAGTTGATTAAGACAGATTCATCCCCCAATCCTGGCAAAAAAATCAGTAGTAATTCCCACTTTAAAACTCAATAAATTTCCAAAACTCCCATAAAGATACAAATCAATGAGTATATTACGAGCATTTGCAAAATTGCGAAAACGTTTCTAATCGTCTAGACGTTTCTTAACCTAATTAATCGTCTAGCCTAATGAAATAAATGCAATTCCGCTACATCGATTGGGTGCCATTCTCTTCATTCCTCAACCACCAACTATGATGAATTGTTGAAGAAATCGCTTTAGCTTAATAATTTAAACAATTGTGCGTAGTGACCGTTTTAGACTTCGCGCAGGCGTTTGATAAAGTCTGGAATAAGTGATTATTATTTAAGTTACGTAAACTCCCGGAATATCTATTACAAATAATGAAATGTTTCTGGATAATAGATTCTTAACAGTAAAAATAAGCAACCTTCTATCCTTCCCTTCCGCAATTCTGGACGTTTCTCCACAGTCTCTCTAACCTTTTTTAGTGTCTTCACAGCAGATATTCCTCAACTGTGCTACGGTTCCCTATGCTGATGACACAGCTGTCTACACGTCCAACGATGAAGCAATTTTTAAAACGATAAATGACCTGCAAGAATACTTAAATAATTTTCTATTGGACTAAACAATGGGATTACATTTGGAACCCTTAAAATGCAATCAAAATTTTACCCTTGCGAAGAACAAATATACCTCTCTCCTTTACAAGTAAATAATGACACGACCACAAGTATGAAAAATGTTTCTCAGTGTGATGTGTTATTGAAAGAGTTTAAAAATGAATTACTTCCAGTGTTAGAACTATCGTTTAAATTAAATATTTTAAAATACATTTAATCTTATCTCAAATACTTTGTTCAGATGGAGATGAAATAATCACAAATAATATACATATTAAAGTTGCGTTCTGTGACTTACTTTGAAGTACACTTCTCAGTGATACGTTTTCCATCAATATTATCAATATGTGTCCACGTTTGTAAAATACTATTGCTCAGTGCGTTTAGAATTGTTACTAATAGTACAATCCGTTCCTGTTTAATGGGCTCTCATTTTGCTAGGAGCGAAAAAAATAAGGATTGACTAATTTCGTCAGCAGTTACTATCAGATGTATAACTTGTTTTTTGATGGGATTATGTCCTACGAAATGGAACGATCATTTAATTATCACATGTTGCTTACAACACATTAGTATCTTTATTTTATATTGCGATTACACCTGGAAAAGTGGTAGAGTTGTAGGTAACGAAGATCACGAAAACTTGGCAGATAGCAGTTAATTTTATTAAACACATTTACTGATTTAGGAAGGTTTACATCAATTAGTAAAATTACTTTACATATGTATTTTCAGACTTATTCTAGTTAAAATATCTAACCTAATTTAATCTATACATTAAAGAGGATAATCTAGGGGAAAACGTCGGGGTTCAGAATCATGGTTTGCTAAAATTTTGAGGAGGCTTCAAAGGAATTCTATTTTTATTCGGGTGTGGTTGAATTTTCGGTAGTGTAATGGGATACTTCTCGTATGTGTGTTATGTTTTCGTAGATGTGTGATATTTTGCTATTTAGTTTATTATTGCATTGATGTTTACTTCTGAATGAAGTTGATTGACTTATGAACCAGGTGGAATTTGTAATGAATCTGAAAAATTTATTTGCATTACTTGAATTTTATTGACATTTGTGAAGGCTCCGTTTGTCCATATTGGGCATGCATACAGCCGTAGTGTCTCTTTATAATTTTGTATATTGTTGTACTATTTAAGTATGACAGGGATTTGTGTTTGTTGAATAGAGGCAGGAGTTTGAATAATTTATTTCATGTATGTTTACTTTTGATATCTTTGTGGATTTTCCTTGTAAGTTTTGTGTCCAGATGAAGTCCTAAGTATTTTATGGACTGTGATGGTGGGGTCCAGGTGATGGGATGCTGTTTATTAATCGCGGAGTGGGGGAAGTAAAGTTCCTGTGTAAGAAGATTTTTGCTATTGTTTTTTTGGGATTAAGTTGAATTTTCCAATGGTTTGCCAAGGTTTCAATATTTTTTATGTGATTTTGAATTTTTGATCCAGGTTACTTAGTGAGTATCTTGAGACGAATAGAACTGTATCGTGTGCGAATTTGGCTATATTAGAATTAGATGATGTTGGTATGTCTGCTATGTATATGTTGAATAATGTTGAAAAATTTTCTCAATTATACCAATAATAATAATAATAATAATAATAATAATAATAATAATAATAATAATATAAATCAAAAAATGTAAACTCTGTAATAGGGTACATTAGGGTACATAGGGGAGTCCTTTGTCATGCTCGAAAATTTAATCACCTATCATAACACTACCAAAACCAAACATTTAATTCTACCAACAACAATCATTTTATGAGCACAAATAACACCTTCACACAAACTCAAAGTAATACTCCTATAATCCAGTCATTGATGTTGATGGCGACAGATGAAGGCAGAGACGGGTGGCAGTGGGGGATAGGAGCCTAAATACTGTTATCAATGGTCTTGATGCGAAGGACACAGGAACTAGTGTCAGCTTAACGATTAAGTGAATATTTTTCCATTGGTTAATCAAATTGACTTTCTCTCACTCTTTGTCTCTAATGATAGGAATGGGAACAGGAGAGAAAGGAAGATCACGCAGTGCGTACACCAATGTAAATACTTAGACCACCTTTGGAATTGATATGATGAAAACCGCAAAACCTTAGCACTTTAACATAAGACTTTCAGCATAAACACAATCACATCAACGAACACAGATGGATATTTCAGATTCCAATTTCAGTTTACTAAAAACGACCATAACTGTTTGGTTGTGAATCGTATCGTGCAAAATATTCAATGACTTCATATTTTAAATTATGAAATATTACAGCCATTATCAGCTTAAAAACTAATATATAATATCCAGTCTTATATAAGTCAAAATAATGAATACTGTTGACAATTTATTAGGTGAATCTTCGTTTAGTAATTTCTGATTTCGCAATACAAACATTTAACATAGCCAAATAATACCCTCTGACACTGTTTGAAAGCGATTAAATACTTCTAAACTTATTTCCAAAAACCAAAGGGCATTTTAACATACATATTTAAAATACTAGCATTGAATAAAATTAAAACAGTTCGTTCAGCAGGTTTAGTAAAAGAACATTTCATGTTTTCATGGCTTTAATTTAAATACAAGAAAAAACAATTTTCATTGCTATGTAATTATATATTAATTTCCATTTTACCATCTTTCTTTCTGGTACATCCGTAAGGCTGAGCAGTATATCTGGATCGCCACGCGTCAGTTCAGAAACTTTCACTCTCCGCAGCGGCAACTGAAAAAAAAACATTCAATTTTACTCATATCAAGTTCTGAGAAAGATTCCTCTCGTAATGGAGAGTTTAGAAATGTAGTAGCCACTCGAGTAACAATTTTACTTTATTGTATTATTTTTAAAAGTGATACAGATATGTAAACTATTAATAATAATATTAATAATAACTATTAATAATAATATTAAAAATAACGTAACTAAAAAGGACTTTTTTATGCGTATAATGTGCTAAGAAACATGAAATATATGTACCATTATGACAAGAGCTTGCAACTTCTCCTTATACATCGTTTAAAGTGTTCACGGATATGTTTACGACAAATAAAGAAATATATTCCTCTCACAGTCAGTACTAACTACATCACTAATTTCCATTTGCGCAGAAAATTAAATATTTGCTATCCACGTTAATATATTGAAATTGCATTTTATGTGGCTCGTTTGTAAAAATCTTTTTTACTTATCTGTTGTCTGATTCTTCTATTGTCCTACGTTATCTGAATGTTTGTGAAACCTGTTTTTGTTAAAATAATTTATTGCAATGTTATACGAGAGTATTTTCTTTGTCGTTTCTGAATAGTTGGTGTCGTACTTTTTGGAAAATTACTTTGTATGGTTTATTTAAACCTGTTTTTGTTAAATAATTTATTGCAATGTTATACGAGAGTATTTTCTTTGTCGTTTCTTTAAAGAATGAAAATCAAAGCAGAAATTAAAACTTTGGTGAGAAAAAATACCAAAACTTACTCCTTGTCCCTGAACACTCGTCAGCGCCATTGCCTGGAACAAAATGAAACATAACTGGAGTGAGCTACCAACAAATTTTACTTAAATCGCATTTCTAATATTTTTATTTAGTTGTAGACATATGTTGGTTGTTATTCATAAGAGTATATAACTAGACATTAATTTAGTTGGCTTTACTATTTTTGATTGGAAAATAACTTTATTTCATGGAATAACACTTTATTTTCGGAAGTTCGTTAATATCGTATATGGGGTGAAAACGATGTCTAATCAATTGAACGTCTTAATCATATGGGGGTTACCTTCAACGCCTACAAGAACAAATTTTAATTTCTGAAACATAATTGGTCATTCGCGAGTATGTGCTTACTTCTTTATGTGAATAAAAGTCACTAATAGGCCATAGAATGATACATATTACTCGAACGAGTTAGTTTTTTAAATTTCTTTGAGCTGAGCTAGCTTTGGTCTTGCCACAAGCCATTTGCTACACAACGTACATTTTTAAATTCTCGAAACTTTTCGTTTTCTAATGGTAGAAACCAAATGTTACTTTAATAATGTCACAAAAGAATAAATCATCGCCCTATGTAGAAATTTTATTTAAAAATTTAAACCCGTTTTCCAGAAAATGTGGTTTAATCTTTACAACAAATATAAAATTTGCAGCTGTAGTTCACACAAAAAATCGATTTTTCAAAAAATGTTATTGTAAATCACTTTTACTCATAAAAGCATTATGTGTATAAATCGTTAATTTAAATCGCGAAAAAAAACAATATGAAGAAAAAAACGGTTTGTTTTCTTCTTATACAGTGCATTTAGCTCTATTGGTTCAAAAAAAATTAAATTTTGGAGCCGTTTTGAGACAATGGCTTTTGGGCGTTTCCGAAAATGTGGAATTTTGAGCATATATTTACAGAAGATTTTATGTTTGTGAGAAATGTTATAAAATCTTTGAAGCTAGTGTACTCTAAGCATCAAAGTACACAATTTTCAGTAATGCAAATGTTCATGACGAGACAGATGTCAGAAAATAGAGATGTGTCATGTCACGTCTCACATCGCCGTGACTCACAGTTTTAACGTAAAATAAATAAATAAATTGTTAATATTCTTCAAGTAAAATACAGGAAAATCGCCTCTATGTCAGCTTATACAGTTACACATAGCACAATTCCTACAATTTTTAAAGAAAAAAAGTAGCAGCTGTTTTTGTAAATTGTTTTGGGGACCACATCAGGGCAGTACCAGGTAGAGATAAATGATCGTACGCAGTTAATTAGTGACAAATATAATGGATCGTCGCATATCTACAGAACAGCTACAGGTTACTCCGTGAGTAAAGTCAACAATTCCACTACATCTTTTCATGTTTGCTGCCAATTGAATCTTGTTCGAAAATAAAACTTACCAAAATCGAAATCAGCAAACCGTAAGTAAACAGCTTCATGGCTGAAGTTTGAATGCTGCTTAACGGCGTATTATATGCATATTTATAGGATGAAATACGACTATAGTACGAAAAAAAGTATGTTTATCTTTCACGGAAATGTCGAAAAAGAATCAAGGGAAAAATTTGGAACAAAAGGCAGACTGATAAAGAATATGATAATGGTTTCAAATGTCACTCAAAGTTGCAAATCTCTTACGTTTTCAATAATTCAATACTCTGGTTTTACCAACGTCGTTCCCGAAAACATCGAAAATGAAATATTTTCTGGGCCTTTTTTCCATGAGATTTTTAAATAGTAGTAATTAAACAGCATCAGTAAAGTAAGTAAACAGCAATGGCTGAAGTTTGAATGCTGCTCAACGATTATATTGTGATATAACGATATGTCACATGAAAATAAACTAACATTTATTTGTAGTCTATATGGTGGAACATGCATTAGGAAATATCACGAGGGCAGGGGCTTAACAACGACCGTGAATGAACAATGTAGTTTTTGTTTTTTGTAAATGCATTAAGAGGTGGCTTGATGCCAAAAGTAGATAATTTGGGATTGGGCGAAGAAGTTTAGACGATCGTAAGGTCAGCTACACCAAAATATAACGAACGTATGGATTGGCTGGGTGAGAGAAGGAAAGTCAAATGTTATGAAAAAAGTGGAAGGTAGTTTAATACGAAGTTTCGAGGGTGAATCATTCAGGAAGATTTCATTCTGACCGGCATCGCGTTTCTGAATTGATCGTAGGTTCGTGAGAGGGAACGAGTATAATACAGATAGTCAGAATCGGGTTATCAGATCGTTAAATATAAAGGACAGTAAATGATATTGCATGTGGAAGTAATATTGATGCATAAATTGGGACTTTGTCGGGAGTGGTAATGGAGTAATAGATTTCGGGACTATGTCATAGGACGTAATAGGGACTGATGATTTTGATAGTTTGAGACCAGCTTGGATAGGGAGGATTTCTTGGGCGTTAAATATAAAGGACAGTAAATGAATTGCATGTGGAAGTAATAAAATTCAAAAAATACGGCAAGCTCGCAAGATATTTCGACTGAGAAGTCTACGAGGGACATCAACGAAGAATAGATAAGTTAAATGCGGTATAAAATTGTAAATTCAAAAAAATTTTGATCAAAGGCATAACATGAATCATTTTATTAAATTCGCTAAATTGTTTGCTAAAAATGTAACAATAAACTTTGTTAAATTTAGTTCTTTAGAAAAGAAAGTGATCCTGCATTTAGTCAATCCAAACAGTAATGAACTAGGAACAGAATCATTCTCTTTCAGATTCTTAGCTGCGCTGTATAGTCTGCGGATCCTAGAATCCATTATAAAGGTAATAAGGATTATAATATATCGTGACCCATTGACTTAGCAAGCCGGACACTAAGATCTTTATAATATTAATGTAGAGAAATTTTATACATCTCAATATGCTTATTTATAGGATGAAATAGTACTGTAGTACGAAAAAATGTATGTTTATCTTTAACGGAATGTCGAGAAAGAATCAAGGGAAAAATTCGTAATAGAAAGACAGAGTGATAAAAATATGATAATGGTGCCAAATGTCACTCAATGTTGAAAAACCTCTCACATTTTACAATAATTCAGTACTGTGGTATTACTAACGTCTATTCCCGAAAAAATCGAAAATACAAATACTTTTTTGGGCTTTCTTTGCTCATGAGTTATTAAATAGTAATAATTAAAAACTTACTAAAACATTCTAATTGAGAAACAAAACATTAATGGAAACATTATTCTGAAAGCATTCAATTTTTTGAGTCTATGAACGTTTTGCTTATTTTTTAATTTTTTTTCCAAAAAAATATTTTTGGCTCATTTTACGCCACTTCTTAAAGGCAATTTAAAAGACTGATGGAGTTTGTTCAGCTAGAAGACAGTCTTTCTTTGCACCATCGCACGTATATTTCAACGAAAATTCAATTGCTGCAAGTCTTCGCAGCTATTTAGATAATAACGTGACAGCATTAATAAATACTTATATTGCGTGCACTCTTATATGAATGTTTTTAACAGAATTCTGAGTAACCTACATTACCTGCACTTATCTTGAATGTAACGTGCTTCTAAAGCATAGTCCACACTTGGGATCAAAGTTGCGCGTCAATGATTCGGATCTGATCTCGTTTGAACCAGGAGAGTTGAGTTTTAGCTCCATAACATGTCCCCATGTATCACTATTAGAGGTAAGCTTTGGATTGATTACTAGTGATTCGCGGGAAGTCAAATACTAAGATCATTAGTCCTGTTTGTGTAATGCACGCTCTTACTCGGAAGGAGGCAGTGTCCTTGCCAGTGCGGCAGTGATATCCAGCGCCGAGATACCTTTGTCTGTCAGGGTGTTCCGCAAACAGAAATGTCCCGCCAGCGGGTCACCACCCCCACCAGTACAAGCTCTAAGATCCCGACCTGTCTCCCCGTATAGGGTGTGGGGCATATTAGTGTAAGTGTGCGTAGGGGTGAGGATATACAGGAAGAGGAAGGAAATATTCTGCACGGACTGTGAACTGTTTGTTAGGGTACTGCTCCGGCATTCGCCTTGTGTTAATCGGAGAAAACACAGAACACTACCGATAAAAGAAGCCGGCCTCTAGAATCCTCCTCCAGACAGCGACAGAACTTGACCAAGCTATCTGGTTTGTGTCGAATATCCTTTCACCGTCGGGACTGGAACCGCAGGACCTCCTAATCAGAGGCAGTGCAGTGACATCAGTTGATTCCCTGAGCAACCTCTAACGGTGATTCCCATCAAACCGGGATTCAGTGATATAATGTTGTGCTATATTCCAAGCGTAGACGCATGTCTGGGGTGCAACCGCCAGTTATCAGTCAAAAGTTATCAATTGATACGTGCTATTTTGCACTTTCTCATTATATTTTTTTAATAGCTTTTGCGCAATCATCTGCAAGATTTTTAAAACAGGTGTAATATTTAAAAGTTTAAAATATGATTCCAGCTTCAGCCTTTTTGGCTAACTGATCGCGGCATGCGTCGTTGTTTTACTAAACAATTTTGGAACCTCCATCTTATTTGATTTCTTTTTTTTCAATTTTTAAATAATGAAAGCCATGACAGAGAAATACCCGCAATGCCTTACACCTGAGACATTTTCTAGGGAACTGCCTATGTACGGAATGCGTGGCACTGTAGCGGGGCGGTCCCTAAACAGACGTTCCTCAAGAAATTGAGACTTCTCAAAAGGGACGCGCAACTTTGACGCTAGTGTGATCTTGCCTTAAAGTAGATATAACAATAATTATACTCATAGGCCTGCACAAAACAACAGAAAATTTTGAAAATTTCTGCATGAAACCAAAATGCAAATGTATATAGTATAAAAACTATTTTTTTCCCAGCGAATAGTGGATAGTAAATAAGTACCTACTAGTAGTCTAAAGAAGCAATTATGTTGCTGAACAAAATCACAGAAAATTATTTTCCAAATTGCACCTCTGCGCTCAAAACAAAAAATAAAATTCTCTCTTATACGAGTTATCGAGTAATACGAGTCCGTCCCTCTTTCTATCACTGAGATTTACTTTCTCCCATACCTACGCAGTACCTGGAAGCTCGTGCTATAAAAATACTCTAGATTCTCTGTTGAATTTTATGAAGAATGTTAGATCTAGTCTGACGTACTGGGAATTAATAACACAGACGACTGTTTTCAACATAAAAAAATACATTTATTTACACAATATTTTACAAGTTCAATTTACTAAACGAAAAATCTCCGGCAACGTTTCTATTCCCTTAGCCGCGAATTAGACGAGTTTGGAATAAAACCGACTGGCTATTTCAAAATCAAACGGTTTTCAAAATCAACACGGGTTTCAAAATCGACCCGTCCTAGCTATTGGTGCGACAGCCAGAATATTTCTTTATGTCAGGACATAGCAGATTCATTAGACGAAGGGAGTAGGGTAGATGCAGTAATATTAGCCTTTTCTAAAGCATTTGATCTGGTTCCATATGGCCTTTTAATTGAAAAACTGTCAAAAACTGGATTATATCATCGAATAATCTTGTGGATAAAAGAATTTCTTACGGGCCGATCTCAAGCAGTCAGAATAGGTGGCAAACACTCATCGAAAGCCGATGTAACCTCTGGGGTCCCCCAGGGGAGTGTGTTAGGGCCATTGCTATTCTTAGCGTTTATTAATGATATTGCAACTGGAATTAAATCGAAAGTTAGATATTTCGCCGATGATTGCATTTTAAAAAGAAGTATTGGTGCGTCTTTGGATGAAAATGTTTTACAGAACGAACTTAACTGTTTATGGAACTGGGCGTGCAGAAATAAGATGGAATGAAATCCGGAAAAGAGTAAATTCATTTGTTTTACCAAATCTCGCTCGAATGTACACTCGAATTACAAGTTAGGAACTAACGATATACCGCGTGTAAAAAACTGTAAGTACTTAGGTTTGGTCCTGCGTATAGACTTGGTTTGGTCGGATCATATTAACAATACGGTCAAAAAATCATGGAGGGCGCTGCACTTTGTAATGCGCATTCTAAAAAACAGTAGTTCGAATGCCCGATCCTTGGCATATACTTCACTTGTTCGTCCTATTTTAGAGTACGGAGCGGCCTGCTGGGACCCGTACAGAAAACGGCAAATCGAGGCGTTAGATAAAATTCAAAATCGGGCCGGAAAGTTTGTAAATCATGGACGCGTTGATGGACGAGATGAATGGGGGAACCTTTATCTAAGAGACGGGAACGGGCGCGTTTATGCGTAATGTACAAGACATACAAAGGGGACTCAGCATGGGCAGACATAAGTAAAATATTACAGAAACCTGATTATAAAAGTAGAGGAGACCATCCCTGGAAAATACGATGTAGAAAGCAAAGAACTGATGTAGGCAAGTTCTCCTTTGTGAATCGTAGATTGGAACAAACTACCTGCAAAAGGACTAGAGTCTCTTCCTTCTAATGTAGTGAAATTTAAAAATATACTTAATTCCATGTAGGTCATCATTAATAACACTGGGACTTTTATCCTCATCATCATCATCATTATTATTATTATTATTATTATTATTATTATTATTATTAGTTTCATTATTATAATCGTTAGTATTATTAATAATATAGTCATGTCTCTTATTCAGTGATGTGAAGTGAAGTGTAGTGTGGTGGGGGCACGGAAGGGGAGGGGAGTGTAGCCTATACTACACTTCCCTGCACTACTGCAGGGAAGTGAAATGAAGTGAAGTGAAGTGGAGTCAAGTGTTAGAAACACTATAAGTCAACATATAGATTACTGAAAATTAAATATAACTAGGATATTAATCTATAATTCTAATTGTAATTATATTTGTAAATATTCGTAATAGTTTTGTAATTGTATATCTAGTTGTAATACTGTTTGCCACCGAGCATTAGCTGAAAGCGAACTTTAATAAATCTATCTATCTATCTAAACCTCGCGACTGTCCCCATGCCTAGCCCAGGACCACTGCTATAAAGCAAGCAAGCAACGCGTGGTGCGAAACTGTCGGACATTGAATCCCTTTATCACCGTTATCACATGGCTTGACGGCCAAACCCGCCTTCGCCAAAAGGCCGCGTGCTAGGATAGCACCGGAGATATCACTCAGTTTTTCGACCCTCTACATATCTCTCGTGGGCGTCGTTGGTGCAGCCTGAAGTACCCTGCGGGCTCGCTCCTCTTCTCGGCGCTGCGATGCCTGAGGGCGTCACGAAGGCTCAGCGGCTAGCTTCCTCCAGGTTCTTGCAACATTGTCCCTGCCTAGCACCATAACCTTTCTCTGTAGTGTTTTTCGAGCGGGGTTTCCCTGCCCCATCCCCTTGGCCTATTCTGCGCGTCCTCGGCCCAGCGCGTTCCAACCGCCCCCAAACCCGCATCTGGCTTAAGCGTGGGGAGTAACGGTTTTTCCTGGCCTGGTTGGCTGCACGACGCCTCATACGTTTCCCCCGCGCACACATACACACGCACACACAAAAGTCTTCGAGAAAATTGAGGTTGTTACTATTGGGCACGAAAATCATACTGGCTGCCGTGTCAAGACCTGTGAGGCGTCTGCCAACGGCGCAGGGTGTGGCGTCATTTTTCTTCGATTTCTCTGAAATGTCGAGAGAGGAAAAATCTCTTGTCGCACACTAGAGTACCTTAATATTAACAAATTTTTATGTGTATTATTAATTTAATCTAATAAATTTACTTGAATTCTTTCTGTTATAAATAATAATCATAAATCCCTTGTAACATTTATGAGATTTTAAAAGAGAAATTTGTAAGCAGATATTGGTTTAATTTTCACTTGCGATTATTTCACAGAAAAAGGAAGAACTACAGAAAAGTTAAACAGAAAATTACAACATATTCACTTAGGTGAATGGAACCCTCCTTAATATAGTTTCAGGGATTTTTGTACTTTGATCCAGAGCCAATGCAGAGGAGGCTGTAACCTCTGGAACAACGCAATCACTGGGTAACAAAATAGGTGAAGAACAAACAAGCAAAAAGCGGTGGACTTGGTGTTATAACTAAAACAACAAGACAAATTCGTAAAAAGTAGTTTATTGCCACACAATTTTACAAGAGAATGTACCATTGACAAGCACAAGGGCCGTATAACCCGTAGATTTAGCGTAGAGAATGCGAAGTTCTCGATTGCTAGTAGATGTCCTGAAAAAAATTGCCAAATTGCCAAAAGCCCGGAGAGAAGTCCGTAGTCGTGTCGGTAGCCGCTTACACTATGCACTTGCACTTGCACTATATATCCTAACACTTCGCCTTAGGCCAGGATTGCTTCAACTAGCTCCGGCTCCTCATCAATACCCCGTCAGGGCTGAAGCTTCGCCTGCCAGCGCGACCGTACGGCAGATGGCGAGTTTTAGTAAAAGAATGAAAAAATCAACAAAAGGTGTCCCAAACAGTAACATATGCCGAAAGAGTTAGAAAAGGAAAACCAAATGTAATAAAAAAGACAATCCCGCAAGATAGTAATAAACCGAACAAACTCACAGGGAGAAAGTTCGTGTTAATAAACTACTTGTAGGGTAGCTAAAATCAAAAAACGAAATAAGGGTACAGTGATTGTAGAATGTAACTATGAAAAAGGGAGAGAGGAATTGAACAAGAAAGTAGAGGATAAATTAAATAAAGATGTAGATGTTTTCATTCCAAAGAATATTAAACCTAAAGATAAAATCATTGGTGTTAGAAAAAAGGAGTTTGAATTTGAAGACAATTGATGAAGATAATTAAGATGAAATGAAAAGAAACGAGTGAAAGACGCAACCCCGGAGTTTAAATTTGAAGACAATGTGGATGTGTGTGTGGATGTGTGTGTGTGGGGGGGGGAGTCGAAACTGTATCTACCATTCTTCATGAACTTCTATATAAAATCTATGGTATTTTTATAGAAGGAGCTTCGGTACTACGTACATATGGGAGAAAGTAAATTTCCTTGATGGACAGACGGACGGACTCATATGACTCGATTACCACTACGCAAATTACTCAATTACTCGTATAAGAGAGAATTGTATATGTTGCTCTTGATCATAATGTGTGCTAGTTTAAAAAAAAATCCGTGATTTTGTTCAACAGCATATTTGCTTTTGCTTTCTTAGACTAGTAGTAGCTACTATTTACAAACTCTCAATTCGTTGGAAATAAATGTTTTTTTCACACATATACAATTGCCTTTGGGTTTCCGGGCAGGGATTTTAGTGCAATTTTGTGGAGCTTGTGCATGCCCTGATTTGTATTAATGTGGCTTTTATCTACCTTAAGGCGAGATTACACTAGGCAAAAGTTGCAAGTCTCTATTGAAAACAGCCTCAATTTAATGTGGCGCGTCTATTTATTTATTTATTTATTTATTTATTTATTTATTTATTTATTTATTTATTTATTTATTAATTTATTTATTTATTTATTTATTTATTTATTTATTTATTTATTTATTTATTTATTTATTTATTTATTTATTTATTTATTTATTTATTTATTTATTTATTTATTTATTTATTTATTTATTTATTTATTTATTTATTTATTTATTTATTTATTTATTTATTTATTTATTTATTTATTTATTTATTTATTTATTTATTTATTTATTTATTTATTTATTTATTTATTTATTTATTTATTTATTTATTTATTTATTTATTTATTTATTTATTTATTTATTTATTTATTTATTTAAATTCTATTTATTTATTTTACGTCAAAAAACAGTTGAAATTGCGTATGACAGGCTATGAGGAGAAGTGAATTTTGTGCACATTTTCAAAATTCTGGGATCCCTGCACTAAGTCATATACTGCAAGAAATTTGATAATAAAAAAAACTCTCATGTAATAAAATATATTTTCAATTATAATAGGCCTGTTTGCGAACCGCCCCGTTACAGTACCTTGCGCATCTTACAGAGGCAGTTCCCTAGAAAATGTCTCAAATGTTAGGCACTGCAGGTGTTTCTCTGTCATTGCTTTCATCATTAAAGATTGAAATAAAAGGAATCAAATGAGATGGTCGCTTCCAAATGTCTTTAGTAACAACAACGACACACGCCGCGATCCTTAACCACAAATGCTTGAAGCTGGATTGGGATTTGTAAACTTTATAAAGATGACACCATTTTTAAAAAATCTTCCACAGATAGTTGCGCAGGAGCCATTTAAAGAAAACCCATAATTAAAAAATGCAAAATAGCACGTGTATCAACTGCTAAACTTTGACTGGTGACTGGCGGTTTCCTCCCGGACATGCGTCTACGCTGGCAATGTAGCGCAACATTGAATCACTGAATCCCGTTTAATGGGAATCCCGGAGAGAGGTAGCTCAGGATATCAACTGGTGTCACTGCAGCGCCTCTGATTAGGAGGGTCTGCGGTTCCAATCTCGACGGTGGAAGGACTTTTGACATCAACCAAATAGCTAAGACAAGTTCTGTCGCTGTCTGGGGAAAATTCTGTAGGCCGGCTGCTTTGATCGGTAGTTTTCCGTGGTTCCTTCGATCAAGACCGGGCGAATGCCGGAGCAGTACCCTAACAAACAGGCCACGTACCGCGCAGGATTTTCCTTCCTCTTCCTTGACCTATACTCACCCGTTACGCACACTCACACTAACGTGCACTACACTACCACATATTCCGGGAGACCGGTGGGGAGCTTAGAACTTGTACCGGTGGGGGTGGTGCCCCACTGGCGGGATATACCTGGATTGGGGAACACCCTGACAGACAAAGGTATCACGGGGCCCGATCTCGCCGTCCAGCAAGGCCAGCACACTGACACCTTCCCAGCTAGTGCGTGCATTACACTTACGGGGAATATGGACTATAGTAATTGACTAACCGGGAATCACTAGTAATCAATCAAAATCTTGCCTCGTAGTAATTCAAGGGGACATGTTGTGGAGCTAAAACTCAACATTTCTGTGTCAAAAGTGATCAGATCCGAATCATTGACGCGCAACTTAGAGCCCAAGTGTGGACTAGACTTTAGAAGCATTTTACAGTCAAGATAAATGCAGCTAATGTAGGTTACTTAAAAATTTCGTTGACTACATTCATATAAGTTTGCCCGCAATATAAGTATTTAATAATGCTGTCACGTTATTACCTAAATAGCTACGACGGCTTGCAGCAAAGCTTGTCTCTAAGAAGTGGTGTTGAATGAGGCAAAATGAATTTTTATTTTGAAAAAAAAAAAAAAAAAAAAAATTAAAAAAGCAACAGAGAAACGTACTTAGACTCGAAAACATAGAATACTTTCAGAACACATTTAACCTCTCAAGCGCCAAGAAGGCGCAAATAAATATTTGTATTTTCGATGTTTTCGGGGTTGGACGTTGGTAATACCACTGTATTGAATTATTGTAAAACGTAAGAGGTTTTGCAACTTTGAGTGACATTTGGCACTACTATCGTATTCTTATTAGTCTGTCTTTCTGTTGCTCATTTTTTTTCTTTAATCTTTCACATTTCCGTGAAAGATAAACATACTTTTTTTTGTACTACAGTAGTAGTACTGAGATTAAAAATACTGACATGCTATAAATATGCATATAATACGCCGTTGAGCAGCATTCAAACTTCAGCCATGAAGCTGTTTACTTACGGTTTGCTGATTCTTGGATTTTTGGTAAGTTTTGTTTTCGAACAAGATTCAATTGGAAGTAAATATGGAAAGATGTAGTGGAATACTTCCTGTAATGCTGTTCGTTGGAGGTGCGACGATCCCATTATATTTGTCACTAATTAACTTCGTACTGGTTATTTCTCTCTACCTGATATTGCCTCATGTGTGGTCCGCAAAACAAAAATTTAACAAATACAGCTGCATATTTTTTCTTTAAAAAGTTTGTAGGAATAGTGCTAAATGTACCGTATAAGCTGACATAAGCGATTTTTATTATTTCTAAGAATATATACAATTAATTAATTTATTTATCTTACGTTAAAACAATTATAACTGTGAGTCAGATGATATGGGGAGAAGTGATATGACATATTTCTCATGTTTCTTGACATCTCTCACGTCATTAATATTTGTATTACCGACTAATTGTGTATTTTTGTAATAAAAAATCCACTATTTGAGAAACGCTTAAACGCCATTTTCTAAAAACGGCTCCAAAATTTTACTTTTTTGGACCAATAGTGCTATATGCATCGTATAAGAGGACACGAAAATTATTTTGTCACATTGTTTTTTTATTCGCAAATGTATTTTTTTCCTCAAATTATCTCTTTTATCGTTAATGTGCAAATTTCCAGTGATTTATACCCATTAATGCATTTGTAATAGTGACTTACAATAACATTTTCCGAAAACTCGAACGTTTTTTGTATACAACAGCTGCAAAATTCGTATTTATGGTAACGCTTAAACGAAATTTCATAAAGGCGAGTTCTCAAAGACGGCAAATTTTTAAATGAAAAATTTTACATAGGGCGATGTTATATTTTTTTGGGACACATTAAATTAATATTTAGTTTCTACCATTAGGAAAACGAAAAATGTAGGGAATATAAAAATGTAGGTTGTGTACCGATAGGCCAGTCTAAAAATCTAGCTCAGACCAAAGAAATTTTAAAAAACTAACTAGTACGAGTTAAATGTATCATTCTATAGCCTATTAGTGACACCTATTAACATGAAGAAATCAACACAATCTTGAGAATGACCACTTACACCACAGGCGTTGAAGGTAACCCTCAATCCGCTAATTGAATTAATTAGACATCTTTTTCACCCCATATAGGATGTTAAAGAACCTTTGAAAATAAAATGTAATGCTGTGAAATAAAAATTACTTTACCATCAACAGTAGTAAAGGACACTATATTAATGTCTAGTTATGTACTCTTATGAATAACAATCAACATATGTCTACAACTAAATAAAATGTAGAAGGATTTAAGTATAATTTGTTGGTAGCTCACTCCATTCATTTCGTTGCAGGCAATGGCGCTGACGAGTGTTCAGGGACAAACAGTAAGTATTTGGTATTTTTTCTCGCACCAAAGCTTAAATTTCGCTTTGACTTTCATTCTTTTAAAAGAAACGAGTGGCCTGCTGCAACAAAAAATGCCAGTAAAAAAAACCATACGAAGTGATTTTCCAAAATGTAGGGCACCAACTATTCACAAAAGACAAATAATATACTCTCGAATATCATTGCAATAAATTAAATATTTTAACAATAACAGCCTTCACAGACACAGCAATAACGTAGCAGAATATAAGGATACACAGTCAACAAATTTTTACAAACGAATAACACAGAAAATGCTTTTTCAAAACATTAACGTGGATGGCAAATATTTAATTTTCTGCGCAAAATGAAAATTAGTGATGTAGTTAGTACAGGCTGTGAGAGGAATATAGTTTTTTATTTATCGTAAACATAACCGTGAACACTTTAAAGGATGTATAAGGAGTAGTGCGAGCTCTTGTCATAATGATACATATATTTAATGTTTCTAAGCACATTATACGCCACGTATGCATAAAAAAGTCATTTTTAGTTACATTATTTTAAATATTATTATTATTATTATTATTATTATTATTATTATTATTATTATTATTAGACTACATATCTCTATCACTTTTAAAAATTATACGGGCAAGTGTAATTGTTACTCGAGTGGCTACTACATTTCTTAACTCCATTACGAGAGGAATCTTACTCAGAACTTGATTTGAGAAAAATTGAATGCTTGTTTTTCAGTACTATCCGCGGAGAAGAAGATCGGAATGGGTACCGTTGGAATAAAGTACTCTTTCCTGAGCAGCCTGAATGGGTTTAACCAGAAAGAGAAGTTGGTAAAATGGAAATTAATACTTAACTTGCAAACTAATGAAAATTGTATTCAGAATATTCTTGTATTCAGAATAAAAGGCATGAACACATGAAATGTTGTTTTACTAAACCTGCAAAACAAAGTCTTTTCAATATATTCAATGCTAGTATTTTAAATATGTATGTTAATAGTTTTTTTTTATCAGTTTAGAAGTATTGCTTCGCTTTCAAATAGTGTGCAGGGGGTATTATTTGGCTCAGTTAAATGTTTGTAATGCGAAATCAGTAATATATACACGAAGAGTCACCTGATAAATTGTCAACAGTATTCATTATTTTGACTTATATAAGACTTGATATTATATATTAGTACTAATTGATAATGTCAGTAATGTTTCATAATTTGATCATGAGGTCATTTTAGTTTTGGCATCTTTGTTTACCTCAGCGTAAGAATGATTGAGTTTTAAAGGAGTGTCAGTATTTTTTTTTTCTGTCGTAATTCAGGCGTAATAAAATGGGCAGAGCCTCTGCGGCAAAATCAGTTTACAGGGTCTTTTCTGATGTGAACTAGACCGCTACCAACGTAAAATTCTAACTTTCATTTCCTTCGCTATTTACATGAGCGCAGCGAGCAATCACTGGGCTTCTCAATCTTATAGAATGCGATCGCGGCGCGTTCCGATACTAGGAGGCCAAGATTCCTGGAATTGCGACACTATCAAATGGTATCTCTACGCTCGGTTCTTGGTGTGGGTACCCGGGCGCGATCTGTCACCCTTCTTAGAGAGCAGTTAAAAATTGTTAAGCAGTTAGTCGTTCCAATGGTTTAAAAAAGTATTGCGGTTACAGAACAAATACCCAACGTCCAAAGCGGGACGTTTGAAATGTACACCCATTGTTGTTAGTAAGCGCCAAAGAATTGCTAGAAGTGATAGAATTCAAGTACGACGCAAAATTTAAATTCAATTTGGCCGCCTACGTTTTAACAGTTGATTAAGACACAGATTCTTCCCCCCATCCTGTAAAAAAATCAGTAGTAATTTCCATTTCAAAACAATAAATTTCCAAAACTCCCATGAATATACTGTAACCGCTTGTCATCGGCTACACTCATGACAAAAGAAATATTGAAGTGACAATACCCGACATCTTGCCCTACAAATAGTTCCTAGAGTAGCAAAGAGATGGCGTTACCTAGAAACAAATTTCTGAACGTACATTCGCCCTAGCCAATCAGAACTTTTGTAGAAATGCGAATGTGGCATGAGGCTTGACTCGGACGAGACTGTCTTTCTTTCCGGATCGAGACGCTGAAGTGATTAGATGGGTACTATTCCACCACACAACCGACGAGGGACACGTGGAAAATACCAGAAATGAAGCTTTATTAAAAGGTAATTGTCTAAGTATTTTTCATGGGATTAATCACTGTGATATGTCAAGATTACGTAAAATTCAATAGGAATATTAAACAAGTAATGCAACGAATGTAAGAATAACAGTTGTAGTGGACTAAAATGAATTTATAAAACCACGTTGCTACATTCTCGTTGCTGGAATATAGAAGAGATTTTTTGTAACATAGGACGTGTTTCTGTTTCTTTGTTACAGCTTTTTCAGTTTTTTCAGTTTTTTCAGTTTTAGTTTCGAGCAGTTACTTATTCTACTTTTATTCTATTTCATTTTTATTTATGGGATTTCATTTCGAAAATTCTATTGGAGAATTTTGATAATTCCGAAAAGCATAGTTTATTCAACAACTGGCTCAACTTTCACTAAAACAAAGTTATAATTTGGAGTTTTGGACTCGCATTCTAACGCGACCATCACCTTCGTGTAAGCTGTGGTTTAACTGGGCTGTACAACGAGGAGAAGGCGTACGGAAATACCCCGATTCCATCGCGGTAGGCAGCGCACGAACCGTCGCAGGACAACGACGACCTTGGGGCGTGAACGTCGCTCGACAGCCGTCTACTCAGCGCGGGACCAGCTTGGAGAATTCGCCGGTCGTGAGTCACAGAAAAGCAGAAAGAATATTTACTAAATTGCAGCTTGGAAAACTTTCAAGATAGAATTATGATTGCACAAATTAAAACGTTGTAATATGAGCTTCCCTCAGTAACAGACATTGATCGGACAAGTTTTACTAAATATTAGTCTTGATAACCAGTAAATTTATTTTTGCAGTCGTAAGAGAAATCAGATCTAAATAATTTTTATGTTTATTGATAAAAGTCGTCCTTGTGTATAATTCTTTATCTAAATTCATACATAATTGACTTGATGTTATTTGAAATCATTTAAGAGGAATTGTCTATGTAAAAAAGGTTTTGAACATGAATGAAAGCTGTTAAATTGTTTCTGGTAAAACGTTATTTCATGAACAGTCAAGAGACTTTGTAAAACAGAATTTTGCACTGCGAGGTCACGCAGAAGCTGAATATTAAGTGTAAATATTGAGTGCAGTATTATTTAAGATTGAAAAGGTATTAGTGAATTTTGGTATATTGTTTGTATGTATTTTTTTACAGGATGGTTATTTAAATTGTGAATTGTGGGTTTCATTAAGAGATAATTTGTTTTGAGAAGTGTACATATGTATTTACTGTTTGTTTCGTGTAAATGTAGATCAGAGTCACTATTATTCTACAGAAAACTGCAGTTTAGGTAGGGAGTTAGCTACCATTGTGTAATCAAAAGGAAAAGTAATCACGTAGGAGAATATGTGAACGTGAGTGTACGAAGGATCATATTGGAAAGAATATATGTTACTTGTTCTTTAAAACTATGAAATTGTGTTTGTTTGTTAAATGAATATTAGTTAGCAAAGACGAACCCACCACCGATAGGGAATTATCCATAATAAGAGGTTTTCCCAGGTTTGTGTGACGGTGTAATCACACGTCACAAAACAAGTAAATAACAGATTTACTTCTGTAATTCGGCGTACTACGAAATAGTTAGGTAGATACGTGACGGTTACAATACAAAGGAATTAGTATATTACGAGCATTTGCAAAATTTCGAAAAATTTCTTAATCTAATTAATCGTCTAGCCTAATGAAATAAATGCAATTCCGGTACATCGATTACGATACCATTCTCTTCACTCCTCAACCCACCAACTATGATGTATTGTTAAAAAAAATAGCTTTAGCTTAAGAATTTACGCAATTCTGCGTGGTGACCTTTTTAGACTTAGAGCGGTGACCTTTTTAGCGCAGGCATTTGATAAAGTCTGGAATAAGTGATTATTATTCAAGTTACGTTAACTCCCGGAATATCTATTCCAAATAATCAAATGTTTTCTGGATAATAGATTCTTCACAGTAAAAATAAACAACACTCTATCTTTCCCTTCCGCAATTTTAGCCGGCGTTCCTCCCTTGTAACTCTAGCCCTCTTTAGTGGAACGTTCATATGGAATCCGTGGTTTGCTCTAGATTGGTTATGTTCGTACCTTAAACAACGATCTCAGAGAGTGGAAATACCTTACTGGAATGATGGAACATTACGTACGCACCTTTCCGACTCTTTGCCCATTGCACGTGGAGTTCCTCAAGGATCTATTTTAGGCCCTATTCTGTCCGTACTTTACGTAAACGATATGCCCTCGACGATTCGAAAGGGAAGAACGGTTCTCTTTGCAGATGATAAGAACATCCTTTGCGATAAAGAAACCGTAAATAGTAGAATATCAGATGTTTCAAATTGTTCCGAAATAATAATTAATAGTAAACGAAAAGAAAACGGTTTTAATGCAGTTTTCCATTTCAAATAAACAATTCTGTGCTCCATTGAAAATGAACTGTGTACCATGTTACTGACTGTGACTGATGTTAAGGCAACAAAATGTTTGGGTCTCTCAATTCAGTAAAACCTTGAATGGAGCGTCCTTTTAAATGAATTCAAAACAAAATTAAGTTCATTATGCTACGCGTTCAGAATTCTTGCAAATTCAGTCAGCCTTCATACTGTTCGTTGTGTATATTTCGCGAATGTTCATTCCCGCCTGAGATATGGCATAATATTCTGGGGAAATACATTTTATAGCTCCCAGACTTTTAGATTACAAAAACGAATTGTACGAATAATAACCAAATACCACCCACGCGATTCATGTAAGCCTCTCTTCATTAATCTAGGAATTTTACCATTACCTTGTCTGTTTATTTACGAATCAGTGGTTTTTGTCAAAAATGACTTGCATATGGGCGGGAATATATTTTCAGAAATTACCGATGTCTATTACGATAACACTCGACGGAGAAATCATATTCATCAGGTGACAGTTTTAACAGCTCATTACAAAACATTCACATACAATACATGTACATTATTTTACAACACTTTGCCAGATGACATTAAACGATTAAATTCGATAGAAAAGATTAAATCCCAAGTGAAATCGTTTCTGCTGCATAACTGCTGCATAATTGTCAAAAAGAAAAATAATTGCATTGTATAATTTAAAAAAGACTCAATATGCCTGGAACAAATAATGTACTTCCGGGTCAATGACCCGCATCTCGATCGGGTTTTTGTCCAGTTTCCCTGATCCATTGAGCAAATGCTGAGATGGCCCCTGTTTTCCGTTAAAATGTTTTCTATAATTTGGCAACGAAAATATCTAGTTTTTGAAATGTTGAAATGTTAATCCATCGCTTTTTAAATTTGTTATTATTATTATTTTTAAATTTTCATCTTTCAACTGTTAATAGTTAAATTGTTGGGAAGGGACTCTAAAACTCAAGAAAGCGTGCACAGATGATTTTCTCCCCCATTTGTCACATACAGTTTTTGACTGTTTTTGACTAAATAAATAAATAAATAAAAATGTTTCTATACAATTAGAGACTATACTGAGCATCAAAAGAAAAGTTAAATTAATTTTAACAATTATACATACAGCATTATTCGACATTTGAACTGTATAAATGTGTATAAACAACTTGTAACAAGTATGGTATTGCAGCCTCCGGGTCAATGACCCCCATCTCGATCAGGTTTTTCGTCCAGTTTCCCTGATCCATTGAGCACATGCTGAGATGGCCCCTAGTTTTGCTTCTGGACATGAATGTAACTTAATTTTCTGTGCACGTCTTCTAGAATTCAGAGGGAAATACAATTATTCAATTTATCGTTTCCATGTTGTCGCAGCAGGAAATAATATTCCGATGGACAACATAAATAAGAGCCAAAATATATTGCCTTTTTATCCTTGAAACTAGATTTTATTACATGGGCTTTTTTTTTCAAATTTAAGTAGTATATGACTTAGTGTAGGGATCACAGAATTTTGAAAATATGCACACAATTCACTTTTCCCCATAGCACGTCATACGCAGTTTTTAACTGTTTTTCGACGTAAAATAAATAAAATAAAATAAAAATGCGAATCCAAAATTTTTAACTTGCGAAGAACAAATATATATCTCTCTTTTAAAAGTAAATAATGACACCACCACAAGTATGAAAATGTTTCTCAGTGTGATGTGTTAATGAAAGAGTTTAAAAATGAATTACTTCCAGTGTGAGAACAAACGTTTAAATTAAATATTTTAAAATACATTAATCTTAATTCAAATACGGGCAGTGCATTTAGTGAAAATACACACTAATTAGAATTACAATTGGTAAACTAATGTTCAACTA
This sequence comes from Teleogryllus oceanicus, assembly GCA_964035755.1. Lineage (NCBI taxonomy): Eukaryota > Metazoa > Arthropoda > Insecta > Orthoptera > Gryllidae > Teleogryllus > Teleogryllus oceanicus. The sequence continues at coordinate 22,452,345 of CAXIVR010000005.1, forward strand.
CTTTTTCTCACAAATTGTTTGACACACCTTTAGAAAACATTGGACATAAGCAAAATGAAAATATACATATTGAAGTTGCGTTCTGTGACTTAATTTGAAGTACACTTCTCGGTGATAAGTTTTCAATCAGTATTATCAATATGAGTCCACTTTGGTAAAATACTTTGCTCTGTGCTTGTAGAATTGTTACTAAAAGTACAATCCCTTCCTGTTTTAATGGGCTCTCTTTTGCTAGAAGCGAAAAGAATGAGAATGACTAATTTCTCACAGTTACTATCAGATGTATAACTTGTTTCTCGATGTGATTATGTCCTACGAAATGAAACGAACATTTAGTTATCAGATGTTGCCTACAATGCTTTATTATCTTTTATTCATAATGCGATTACACCTGGAAAAGTGGTAGAGTTGTACGTAACGATGATCACGAAAACTAGAGCAGATAGCAGTTAATTTTATTAAACATATTTACTGATTTTGGAATGTTTTCACCAATTTATACAATTACTACACATATGTATTTTCAGACTTATTCTAGTTAAAATATCTAACCTAACTTAATCTACACATTAAAGAGTATATTCTAGGGGAAAACGTGGGGGTTTAGAATTATGGTTGGCTAAAAGTTTGAGGAAGACTTCAAAAGGAAATGTATTCTTCATTCGGGTGTTGGTTAGATTTTTCGGTAGTTTGTAATGGGTTCTTCTGGTATGTCTGTTAGGTTTTGGTAGATGTCTGATATTTGAGCTATTTCATTTATTATTGTATTGTTCTTTACTTCTAATGAAGAAAAAAAATTTATTTTGCATTACTTGAATTTTATTGACATTTGTGAAGGCTCTGTTTGTCCATATTGGGCATGCATACAGCCGTAGTAGTCACATTAGAGTTTTGTATATTGTTGTACTGTTTAAGTATGACAGGGATTTGTGTTTGTTGATTAGAGGCAGGAGTTTGAATAATTTATTTCATGTTTGTCTATTTTTGATATCTATCTGGATTTTCCTTGTAAGTTTTGTGTCCAGATGAAGTCCTAAGTATTTTATGGTCTGTGATGGTGGGGTCCAGGTGATGGGATGCTGTTTATTAATCGCAGAGTTGGGGAAGTAAACTTGCTGAGTAAGAAGATTTTAGCTATTGTCTTTTTGGGATTACGTTGAAATTTCCAAAGGTGTGCCAAGGTTTCAATGTTATTTAAGTGATTTTGAATTTTTGATCCCAGGTTACTTAGTGACTACTTTGAGACGAATAGAACTGTGTCGTGTGCGAATTCAGCTATATTAGAATTAGATGATGTTTGTATGTCTGCTCTATTAATATTATTAATAATAATAATAATAATAATAATAATAATAAATAATAATGATAATGATAATATTAATCTAAAATCTGAACTATGTAATGGGGCACATAGGGGTGTCTTTCGATGTAATGAATGCTAATACATAATAGAATAATTGAAAAAACGCAAAATATTTTGTGTAAGGGAATCATAGAAAGTGTTTTACGAACGAAATTAATCCTATTTCATCTCACACACTTAAATTAATTAAAATCACAAATACAATCCCCTATCCAACACAACCACAAACCAAACATTAATTCTACCAACAACAATCACTTTATGAACAACAATAACAGCTTCACACAAACTCAAAGGATTACTCGTATAATCCAGTCATTGATGTTGATGGCGACAGATGAAGGCAGGGACGGGTGGCAGTGGGGATAGGAGCCTAAATACTGTTATAATGGCTGGATGCAAGGACAGGAACTAATGTCAAAATGAACGATTAAAGTGATATATTATTCCATGGTTAATCACAATTGCACTTTTCTCCACTCTTTGTCTCTAACGATGGGAATGGGAACAGGGAGAGAAAGGAAGATCACGCGAGGTGCGTACACCATTGTAGGAAATACTTAGACCTCTCGTGGAATTGATATGAGGAAAACACGCAAAACCTTAGCACTTGAACATTAGACTTACCGCTCATGAACACAATTATATCAACGACCAAGGTGACAAGATATTGCAATTTAGTTTACTAAAAACGACGATAACTGTTTGGTTGTTGCTCGTAGCGTGCAAAATATTTAATGACCTCATGTTAAAATTATGAAATATTACTGACTTTATCAGCTTAAGAACTAATTGTATATACATTTAATTACATAAATAAAGGCATGCAATTTCCCAGTAAAAACATATTTTAAAACTGTTATAAAACGGATTTTTTGCAAAAAAATAACACTGGACAACGACTATTAGGCTCCATTTATTTGAAATATTCTTCATGATTTCTCAGATGACCCAATTAAAAATACTATATGGTCGGACATTAATATTGTAATAAAATAGTTTTGATATGTAAAATACTAAATAAACTTAAAGTATTTAAAGTTCATTTAGTCACAATGAAAGTTTTCTACTGCAGACATTATGATTGGTAAGTGCAGCTGTAAGCAAATGAATGATTTTTTCTTTTGTTTTGGGGATCACAATTAATTACCTCTTCAATCTAACGGTAGGGTGATTGCATTTTACATGGAGTTCTTTACCGCAAATATTAAAAATCATATGTGATACCTAGTCTTTGAGGATTTTTGCGTGAGAATCAAAAACGACATATGACTCTTATATAACATTTTAATATCTTAATGTTTGCAAAGGTAGAAACACCAGCTTTCATCTATTGCCTGAACATTGGAGGAACACACACACACACACACACACACACACACACACACACTCATATCAATATATTACTTACATGTAATTTATGTATGATTTCCAATCCAACGCAATGAAATTAATATATTTATATTATTATAGCAAGTATATTTTTACATTACAATATTTTTATTTTCGAGAGGCGAGCAATGCACACAAAGTTTTTTACACGTCATCGGAATGTTACACCCACTTCCTCTAGATAAGCAGACCTATGCAAACACTGTTTTTGCCAATCCATTAAGCATCACTAGAGATTGTCCTGTCATAAATTATTTCAAAATTGTAATTGTTAATAATGTTTCAAAATTTTGTCAAACTTCGGAAATCTGTGTCACGATAATCGTTAGAAAATGAATAGGGATCCTCTTCTGTAAAATATTGTTGCAAAATAAAATTTTCTCTATTTTCATACATTTTTTACATTTCATACAAAATTGCCAATTTATTGGATATGTGATCACTAACGCATCTTCAGTAATATTGCACTGCATATTTATAATTTTTAATGAATTGTTAATAAATATTGTAAACAAAATATTTGGGAAAAATTTTATTTAAGTTATAAATATTTATAAAGTAATTTAATTAAAGTACTATAATATGAATTAAGGTTGAATTTTAAAACTATAACTACAATATTTTTTATTGTTGAAACACATTGCTACTATACTACAATGTAACGTTTTAAAATGTACTGCCCATTGATTGATAGTTTGTGTTCGTATATAGTATATCTCACGCAGAGACGATTTTACAAAGAAAATCTAAATAATAACGAAATAACCTCAAATTTATAATTCATTGGCATTTGGTCGCACACTTCGGCGACCACTTTAATGCAAGGTCGGGAAGAAGGAGAAATTTGCGCTATCGCTGTTGGATTCGTAACCAAATCTTCAAGGTCACCATTGCGTTCCTTTTACTTAAGTCTTAGGATTCCGAAAGTGATACTAGATATTTCAACATTAACTTGAGAATACATGTTTCATACCATGAGAGAGAAATGAAGAACAAATGTCTGGAGTTTTAAAAAAAATCTGTCTTTGGAATACTGCATCAGAGGTCCTACTGGCTATTGTAATTACATTTTCTGTCATTCGTCGATAAACTGCCGAACACTTTCCGGTGCATTATGTTATCGCCGCTAAAGCGAAAGATTTCCAGGTTAAAGAGACCCACATATGTTATTGGTGAATCGAAAATAGATTTTAATTGCGGAATTGACATTATTCATTGGTGCAACATACAAGAAATGTGAATTTACTATTTGTGCTAGTTTTCTCTTTTCACTTCAGTCCCGTCAATTTTTCGAAAACATAATTCAATCATCTTTTTTTTTACCTAAATACAATATTTACTTTTCGACCTGTCAGTTCGGAAGAATAGTTGTTCCCATTGAAAAAGCGATCATGCCGATAAATGGACAAAGTTTACAAATATCATAAATACCAAATAGAGTAATATCTGATATTTGTTATCTAAAGGACTCCCCTCTAGAAAATAATCAAATTTTCTTTGTTTTCTTTTAATCTTTTCAAATAAGAAAGTAACTTTGGTTTTGGTTTGGTATTCCGGCAAGATCTTAACAGATCTTGACAGATCTTGCCCCGCTTACTTGTGCCAGCACATAATAACAAGGTTTCTTCATCCGGTATCTTCCACTTCGGGTTTAAGGTAATTATTATTAATTCTTAAGCGAGTATTTTACAGTTCTAATGACCGTTTTTCGCAATCTACACACCAATGTTTTTTATTCCGTCAGGCATCTTCCTCTATTCCCCCTTCATTGTCAAATCGATGACGTACTTACAAGATTTCCTTGGCCTTCCTCGCTTTCTTCTTTCGAAAGGGATTCACTCAAAGATAATTTTTGATATTCTGTCAGCATGCATTCTGCAGCATACCATTGGTGTTGTTTGGATTCTACATTTTCGATCACTTGTCTCTCAATCATTATTATCTGTCTAATCTCTTCGTTCAGTATTCTATCAAACAGTATACTGACAACATCGTCTCCAAAAATTCATTTCATAGCATTTAACCGAGAGTTTATTGCATCATTTTTAATTCTAATTTCCGATTCATACGTAACACAGCTCTCCACCATTGTCTTGTATATTGTCTCTTAGTTTTCTTTCGAAAATTTTTGTTTTATAAAATCATTTAACCGAGAGTTTATTGCATCATTTTTAATTCTAATTTCCTACTGGAAATATACTCTATTTCTGTTCTAGATCATATCGAGATTTCTACAACCATGTACAAGGTCTTGACTTTACATTATTTATTTTGAGTCTCCATTTTTATGTTTTTATTAATTTCTGGATTGAATACATAGATACAAAAATACTATTTTTCAATTTATTTTTCAAGTGATTTGTTGACTCCAAAAAGCGTGGGAAATCGCTTATGTATGAATCTAAAAGGCTTGCAGCCCTTCGAAGTCAAACGATATCCACCAACATTTTTAGTTATTTCTGGATTATGCACTAATCAAACCTTTCAACATTTTGTTTTACCACAGTCTTGGTATGACTTATTGGGTGTCTCCTAAAAATAATGTACAAGTATTTCAACGTCAAGTTATAAAGAACTGTTTCTGATGAATAATATTATATAAATAAAAGATCTTTCATTCTCATCTTTATTACTAGTTTGGCTACTTCAGTTCATTATGAGATAGAAATGAATCTTTCTTTCTAGGATGAAGAGATTGCACGTGACCCTGAGCCTTTATTTTGGATCCGTGGTTAGATGGTTTAGTAAAAATAGTTGTAGCATACTTCGAATGAATGATTGAGAAGAATATTTAATAATGGACTTGTTTATTAATCAATATCATTCACAACAATGTAGCCTTTCAGAATGTTAGCAAATGGGCATGATAAAACATATTTACTTCAACTAATCGAATATTTATTATATAAATACATGGTTTTAAAACCAAGAATTATTTTTCAACTTCAAACTTATTCTCAAATTTATCTGCGTGACGGTTAACAAACATCATATTACATTCTCGTATACTTCTACGTATATACAGAGTAATATACGTAGTATAGAGAATGTTATATAATGCTGCGCGAAAAACTGCGCATTTTCTGCAAAAATCATTGCTATACTTTGGTGACGAAAACTGAATCAAAAAGTTGCTAAATTCAAGAGAAAAAGTCCTCAACATGGTAGCCATAATTCCAGTTTTGTGGATCCAGATGCCAAACCACCTCAGCTAAAACGTCTGTCTGTCCGTCTGATACAACTCTCTAGCGCCTAAACCATGCATACGATTTTTTCCAAATTGAAGAAACTCCTGTCGTTTTTACTGGAGCTGAAGCTAAGTGCGATTTTTTTGAAAACATTCATTAATTTTTGGGGGGACTATTTGTAGCCTTCCGGACATTTTAAATTGTTTTCAAAAACGGCTCCAAATTTTTCTGTAAATTTTCTTTGTATGACTGTTTACTCTATAGTAAATACGCTTATAAAGGTAGAATATGTCCAATTGTCACGGTTAACTCCGAATTTTGAAAATCACTAAAATTTGAATATTTTGCATGTCTTACTAACTACAAAATTAAAGATAGATTTCTTTTGCTTCAAATTAAATGTAAAAGGCTTATAATTAGATCTTTTAATATGTCATGCAACTTTTTTAAAAAGTTTTAGTTGATTTTGCACAATATGGCGTGCAATATTTGCAATTTTAAAAATTTACATAAACAAGATTTTCTCAAAAACGGCTCCAAATTTTTTCTTTAAATTGTTGGTTGGGGTAATGCCAAATGCAGCCTATCCGATGACACATAAACGAGATATTTCACTATTCTATTGTTTTTTAAAATTACATAAATGTAATTTTTTGAAATACCTCTCACGCTGTTAATATGAGCATTTGAATAGATTTATAGATTATTTAACTTCAGAGTAGAAGTGCTTCAAATGATTTTAGAGGAAGTTTTTCAAAACTCAACAGATTCCTGTGAAAAAGAGCCAATTGTGGAACTGGGAAAAGTTGAGAAATGTCAAAAATGTATTTGTGTGGCGATAGATGCCAGCTGGCAAGAGAACGGCAAGAACCTTTGGTGAGCTGGCAAGCAGAACTCAAAACCAGTCCACACAAAGGAAATTATAAACATTTGCTACGGAAAGTCTGTCCCATTCTGTAGCATGGCACCTCTAGTTCTTCATATTTTGGTAGTATGAAGTGTACATTTCTTAATTTTAAAAGCAAAGAAAAAATTTCAGCTAGAAAACTTGACAAAAGAACAGTGAGACAAATAAATAAAGCACTACAAAGGACGTAATACCTGTATTAGGGATTGGGAAGGAAACGAACGTACCAATGTAAAACTAAAACGGCCTAAGAACAGGAAAATATGGAGTAGTGAATGATCTGGTAAAACGACCAGTAATCGAAAGCATCAAATTCTTTCCGCAGTTTTGTAATGGTATCTTCTTGCAGCGAAAGGAATGTTTAGAAGATTCGACATCGTTATTAGAATTCTCTATTTCATTGCTCATCGTGTTAAAAACCGCTGATATCGTACGGATTTGAAACACGCGTTCCTCTATTGTAGCCACGCACCTAAGCGATTGCGCTACCAACACAGACGTACGTAAGCATTTCCGTGAACTTACTCAATTAAGAATCTTACGAATTTGTCTTCAAACTCATTGCTTTTCCGCACTTCTGCAATTTAAAATATTAAATAAATTACCTTCTAAGAGACAATAAGAAAGCAAGTAACCCATATGGCACTATAAATAGTTAATTCTACTTAAGAATGTTTCAGTTCAGTACTATGTAATTTTGCGCTTGGTTCTAGCCTACGCTCAACCCTTATCGCCTCTGCCTAAGGTGAGATTATTAGACGTGATAACGTTGGGCCAGTAGACAAGTTTCTGACACGGCCCGACATTCAGAATTCATTTGCTGCAAGTAATTACTAGAATCTAAGAAACATTTTGACTTCAAGAAAATCACCTATCATTACGCAAAGTTATCTTTGTTCATCTACTACATTTATATAAAATAAACTTTTATTTTCAAAAAGTTATTGGTAATGTTTTCTTAATATATAACAAATGTTACACTATTAACACTTCATTTTGTTTTTGAAAACTCTCAAACGACAACCAAAATGCATACCTTAAATTATTGAAAAGGAAAAGTATTAATTAAAATCACACATAGTCAAAAAAATAAAAGGTATGAACAGGCCAGACGTGAACTCGAGTCTTCCAGTTCTTTCAAACAAGCACCTGAACTACATGACGTCACCCTCGCAGTCACTTATACAATGCTTACATATTAGGATGTGTTGACGAGTGATAATTTTGCTGAGTTTTGCTAGCTGAAGATGGTGAAGTTAAGCGCAACGAAAGAAATAGTAAAAAGTACGATTTCAAGTAAAATCGGTTTTGAAACGTTTTAATAGTAAGAAAAAGAAAAACGGTTTCATTGTGTTTTGCATTTCAAACACCTCTTAAAATTGTAAATATTGCTTGTACTTTTGGTAACAATGAAAAAATGCCATCATTTCAAGAAAGCCTACATGATTGCCATGCAAGAAACGAATTATGACAACATATTTCATCGTCGAAAGAGAAATCTGTTTTCACTCTTAGTTGTAGAGGATGACGCCTCAAAATGTCTAAACTTAAAATTTTCTGAAAATTCAGTGTTAACTATGAAAATTGGAACTATGGGTCATCCTTCTAAGTGTATTTTACTTATTCTTACTAGAAAATTAGGAGTTGTGCTGAGAAAATTTGAAATAGTCTGAAAGGGCTTCATGTAAAGTAATTCTACTTTAAAGATTTTCAAAAATTTCCAAGCTTCAACTACAGCCAGAAAACAGGGTTTCTTCACTGGAAAGGATCGTACGTGTGGTTTAGCGCTAGTAGTGATCACAGACGGATGGACGGACGGTTTGGATAAAACCGCTTTTTCGACTCCAACACGTGTATTACCGCACGTAATTTTTATTTACCAGCACGTGTATTTAATCGCGAAATCGATTTTCCGCTGTATTACATAACTTTCTCTATACTACGTATACGCATCGAATATACATGCATACGTCACATACGAATATACTGCGTATACTACGTATATTCGTGCGTATACGAGAAAGTAAAAACGAGAACTACAAGTTTTGTTTTGTGCTGAGATAATGAATTATCATAGTTCAAAATCCATCTAAACGTGTTAAAAGAGTTCCAAAGGTGATACAAAAAGCAGTACTGAGAATTTTCTGCACATTGATTGTCACTTCAAGGTGAGTTTATTTTACATAAAGGATTCATATTGTAAAATATGAATGTATTTATTCAATCAAGAAAAACGAGTAATTTGTCACAATTCCACGACGTTGTAAAAGTCACAACTTGATATCAATTACTTAAATATCCAAACCTTTCCCTCATACTGACTTACGTAAAATGATGATATGGTGACAAATATCAAATGCGTGGGGAATACACGGCTTCAAGAACCCAACTGTAAAACGTATTTTTTTCGGAAGCTCAGTGGTCAGAGCAACTGGTTGTAAATCGAACGATGCGGGTTTGATCTCCGCTCAGCGGGAATTGGCATCTTTAGTACTCACTACGGTTATCAGGTCACAATATGGATATCACTAACGAACGGGATAAACATTTCATATTTCATTTCCCATAAAAAGTGACAGAGTTGTGACAAACTTTTTTGGAAGTGAATGCAACCTGTATGTCAAAACGTTCACTATCTTAATTCCGCAAGGAGGTTAGGTTAAATTCTTACTAACTAAATATAAATAAATACACATTTGTATAACATTTGTGTTAAAGGATCAAACTAATTACATTATATAGTATAAAAGTTCAGCAAAGATCTATAAGTAATAAATAAATACAAGTATTTTCTCCAAACACTTTATCTTTAATTCTCAGACTTAGGTAAAACAGAACGCGGAACAGAAGAAAAAAGGCATCGCGCAGAACTCGATCTCAATACTCCGATTTAAAACCAGGTGTCAAACGATTTCAGCTACAGAGAGCATATCTCTAGTAATCTGCAAGCCTTAATGTATCTAATACGAATACGAAATGTTTATATTCTTTAATTCCTCCATTTTCTCTGAGAGTAACATTTAAGACGGGCTAGGAAATCATATTCTTAAAATATATTCGTTCTCAAGCAGTACAATTTCTGAAAATGCAATATTAGGGCAACTGATGTTTTAACAATACATGATAATATATTTATTTATCTAACTCGTTATCATATTTATGAATTTATAATAAATTTAATATTTAGATTTAAAAGAACGGACATTATCCCAGACATTTTGAGATCCGAAATTCGCACCTCCTTGTTTTTTCCTATATTGAGACTAAAATGACAGGTGATTTGTGTACTGGATCACCTACACAAGCATGGCGAATAATCATTGATATAACTAAATAATTGTACCTCTTATTTTCTTTGTGAAAATTGGGACTGATTGAAATGTCACCACTTAACTCTAGTCTACCCTGTACCTAAAGATGTTTCTTTTAATTAAACATTGTTTATTTAAAATGGAGATAATAATAAAAAAATATTGATTTCTTTCACATGACCACGTCAAATCGTATTTATTATGTTTTGGAGTTAATACATTTTGAAAATGTGGCTCACCTAATGAAGACTTACATTAAAATTTTAAGAAGACCATAAAAGAAATAAAATTATCAATTGTTACACACAATTATGGGATGCGTTCTGTTAGCGTTTATCACAAAGGCACAAACACAAAATGGTAATTTTAATGCGTTCGTATACAGTCTCTAAGGAACTTTGTTAAACGTGTAAAAGATTAGTATTCCTTTCTAAAATTAATAAAAGAACTAAGAAATTACCTTTATTGCAAAATTTTATAATAAACCCAAGGACTTGTTGGTTGATTCTGATTATTCTAGAACTGTTAAATATGTAAATTACTAGTGATTGGTACAACTTGGTACAGACTTTTCACATATTTCTAACGATTACATAAAAATATGATAATGATATTGCAATTGAGACACTTTCGTTAATATTTGAGCCATCTCTTCCAAATTCTGTTTCGTCACATTGTTTGGAATACAAGATACCAGCAATAACTTTAATATAATCACATTATCGTTTACAAAAACAAGTTTGTTTCTCTCTGCAAGCATTTTGGAATGTCTCTCTCGTGATGATAGGATTAATGTTCCAGGTAATCAAGTAAAAAATATATATTCGGCAGGATTTGGATTCATGTCCATTCCTCGTCTAATACCCGTTTAACTTACTGAGTTATCACAGAGGTACTACAGCACTGATGAGGGGTGTTGTAGAATGACTTTATCTTTGACATTTATTCTTCTTATGATATACAACATTTATCAGGTTACAGCAAACTCACATTCTTGATAAGAAATGTGGAATCAGCGATACTATTCTATAGTTGATTCTAAAGAAATATTTCGATTCGAATGTCTTTTGTGTAGGGCTCGCGAAGTAGCTTCTATCCTGCGAACTGCCATCTTGCCCCCTCCCATATCTTCAAGGTGATCTCCACATTACGCGATAAGACTGAACTGTAACTCTGTCAGAAACACCAGTCTGAAATACAAACCGCGTAGTATTAAGCAAGTAACTATGTTATTTTTAATACCAATTAACACAACTAAGAGAATTTTATCAAATTTGCATTCGTTATTCATGAAAACTGTAACCTAAACTGAATGATATAATGCTAACAATATTTTAATTATCACAAATAGTTGATTGATTGCTTCAAAAGAAATTATAATGCTTATAATGTAAAATAAATTGAAGTAGTTGAACTACAACAGCACATACTTCTCTTCTCTAATGTCACTGCTCCGCAATATTATACTATTACATGAATTGGGAAAAAGAGTTTTCAACCAGTAAAATTTATTTAATTTTGTAGTCTTAGTGTTAATTTTTTCAATTTTTCAAAATAAATAGAGTTCCTCGAAAAAATAGGGACCACCACGCCTCGGTCAGATGGTACAGAACGGAGGCTTCTAATGTCACTGATGGACGACAAAACTGGCCCTTTTAGGACCCCTAAGTCTTTTCAAAAATTAATATTAATTACAAAATATTGGAGTTATATTACTACTGAAATCACAATTGCAATAACAGAAGAGAAAAAATTACCTTTCTTGATTCGAACTCACAACGTTAGCAAGCCGGCAGTACCCATGACGTTAACCATCTGGCTAAAGTGATTTGTGTTTCAGCTGCCACTAGAAAAGTAGTTAAAAATAATAAAACATATGCAATGAACATAATCGTTTCCAGTATATATTTTTTTTTCGTTTTCAGAGGTCAATCCTTTTAAGTTTAAATATATTGTGATATATAATATAATATAAAAATGTATAATATAGGAATTATAAAATATATTAATATAATATAATTATAATTATTAGAATGCGAACTTTTCTCTATAGAAAGAAAGTACAACATTTTTACTTTTCTTCAAGTATACCAGTACCACATTGTCATAATAAACTAGGTGCTGGACTCTGCAATTATTCGAGAAGAGCCTATGTCTAGAAGTAGGACAGTTTTTAAAGAATACTAGTGATGCTAAACAGCGCGTACTTTCACCCGTATTTTCACGGAAACTTATGCGGAAAATACTAAAAGTTTCGAAAAATTCGTACATGATCTTATTTAAAAATCTTATCTTTAAGGAAAGTTTCATGAAGGAAAAATCTCACCTGCAATATTTTGTTTGTAGGAATATTTACGAAAAATCTGTTTTCAATGAACATGAGACTAGCAATATTCTTTTAAATGCACTTCCTCAATATCCAACAATTATTACATTTACATTTTTTATTACATTTGTAATAAAAATTATGGAGCCATTTGTTTGAACATTTGAAAATATCCTTAGCTGGTATGCATGTAATCTCCCCCTAATCTTCGCTGAATATCGTTTCAAATTTAAGGCGCTACGACATCAGCCAGATCGATTGGGAGAACACTGGTGAAAACTGCTGAACGGTTTAGCTGCTAGCGTTATTAAATTAGGGATTTCACGGATAGACATTTTACCGTCAGCTGGATTTTATCAACCACCCACAAAACATGGATTCTGGCTACACTAATGATTTGGAGGATTTTTTCTAAATTTAGCAAGTGGATTTATCCATTTTTCGTCACAAGGGCGTAATATGCGTTTTTCTGCCGACAATTCGCCGTTTTTTCGCGTAGCATTACGTAACTTTTTCTACCTCTTAAGAAGAAAGTGCAGTCAACATATGAGAAAATTAGATTATGCAGTTCACGGAAATTTGTATGCTTTCACTGCAAAGCAATTTTCTAAATTTGGAAAACATTTATACACCTTAACTTCATTTGTAGAATTAGTTATACTGAGAAGAAGAGAAAGAGTTCATGAGAAATTTGAAACAGATTAGTAATTGTAATGTTGAAAATCCTAGAGATATTAATAAAAGGTGACATTTACTACAGTATTTGTAATAACGGTATAGTATCTGAATGAAGAGTGTAAAGTAAAAGAAAGAGTTCTTTTCAGAAAGTTTCAATAATGCAATATGAGCATAATGTAACATACCCTCCAGAAATATTGGAATATCATTGGATTCAGAATCCCAATGAACTCATAGTATAATATCACTTTGGAAAAAGAATACATTGATTTAGAAGTCAGTAATATTTTAATTCTTTTTTGCGGTAAATTACAGTACACACAGGTCCTTTTCCTACAACAACAAGTCTAAAAATAAATACATGTTCGCAGAGTCTTTGGAAATATTTTTTTGGAGTTCGTGATTTGCAAGCCGAATTTCTCTTCAAAACCCCTAAATACTATTTACTTGATATCATTGTTTCTGTAGTAAAAGGTGCATTCGAGAGAATGTAAAAATATAGTAAAAATATTTAATGAAGTTCCTAACTCAATATTAGGCCAATTATTTTTCGTCACTGTTCCCAGCTTAAAACTATGGAAATATTGTAATGAAAGAACATTGCTTAACCAGTACCTACTTTAATAAATATGCTTATTTTACCAACGAAACAGAGAAAGTGTGAATAAATATGTATTGGCTATAATGAATATCATTGCAATATTGTAGGAAACTTGAGAGTTGGAATATTAAGTTATAAATAATAATCGAATTACAGACCATATATGAAAATTTCATTTTGATTAAATAAATTTCCATTTTATAATACTATTTTACCTAGGGAAATAAAGTCCTTGGTTTTATTAGGAATGATTATTGAAAGTCCAATTCAACATGTGAAATTTTTCTTTGACAATTGGAAATTGTTGTTTTTGTATATATTTTAATGTCTCTTTAACTACTAGGTCATATAACGACCACTGTGATTTTGCGTTTGGGGTTTTCTGTAGGGAGAATACGTAAGACATCACGAACACACATCTATGTCCGAGGCGGAACCCCGCGGCCCTTCGAACTCCAGGAAGCCGCCGGCCTTGTCGTCCATTTCCTCTTCTCTCCTAGTAAACCTTGACATCATATATCCAAACATCAAATAAGCATGGAAGATATCGCTTAATTCTCCATCATTTGAATTACGTTTTTCCTGTGTCCCTGGCCACGTGGGGATAAGTGGAAATGAAACCCTGACTAGGGTAGTGTGCTGGCCTCGAGGAAGCTAGAAAGACATCTTTATGGTAATATCTACTTTACTACTAAGATTTTATCCAACGATGCATTTTGAGGTAAACAGAGTGGCAGAACTCTTTCAAACTCACAAGGATCATAAGACCCTTGTCGTGGTCATCCCGTGGCTCTAAGCCTGAGGCAAGAATTGTTATTCTACCTCGATCGGGCACCGCCGCCTCTCGCACGGACATCCGTGCAGTTACCCACCCCTATCCCCAGAAATGAAGAACAGACCTTACTGTAAAGCATGCCCTGTGCACTGCGATAATGAAAGAGCTGAAGAAGGCATAGCTTGTCGACTATAGAAGAGATGCTGGCTACTGTCCTCCGCAAATCCTCTTTAAACTTTCTTAGCTATGGATTTATAAATCTAATACGCGTGAAGGGGATGATTTAACATGCCTTTATAACTAATTTTATGTTTTTGATGCAAATACTGTCTTTGTCATTTACCTTCCCATTTTCAAATTAGCTATTTTACTGTTTTTAATTTTTTAATCTTGTAATTAATAAAAAATATTTTAACTGACTTTTATACTAATTTTCAGAAAATTATGAATAATATTGCACTATGTAATTGACAAGATATTTGAGTACAATTCACAGTTCTTTATATTATTAAAGAAGGCATGAAGTTTCATTTCCGTGAAAATAATAAAGACTGTAGTTTAGTTTGATTTGAGAACCTGTGATCTCATTGAATCTTTGTGTTTTCCGTGTTGATCTAAAACCAAATGTATTTTCAGGTTCGATATGCATTCAAGCATTGGGATCTTATGAGCACAAATTATTTGTCATGCGTATATCTTACAATGGCTAAAATTATTCTTTACAATTAATCGTTAGAAACAAGGACGGTGTGTTTCTATCAAAAACCGTTTCTACTTCAATATCGATAACCGCCAAGGTTTCCGGATGTTTGAATTGCGGGAGAGCTTCGAATCAAAACTAAATATCTAGAAACTGTTTCTGGGGTCATACAAAACGTAAATATAAATTGAAAGATAACACATTCGGAAACACTGTGTTCCGCTTAAATATTTTAATTGGAAAATTGTCCTGGAATTGAAATTTTTTAACTATATACCAATCTCTTTAAAGTTTATTCAAACAAGTTTTTTCTTTCTTAATAGTCGTATTAAGAAAATTTCATTGATTCGTAATATTTTAAGGTTTTCAAATTTATTCTTTTTTACTACGTATTATTCAAAATATTTAAGAAAATATTTAACTTCAGTGTATTTCACAAATTAAAAAGAATTAAAAATTTGCTGTTTATTATTAGCTATTTATAAAGATATCATTTGTCATAATTTTGCTATTAATATATGCAATGTGATATGTTGCAGAATTAATTATGTTAGCGCCTATTCAGGCTGAACAGATTTGTACTGTTGCCTGTATATTTACCTTAAATAAATAAATAAATAAAAATATCACTATGAAGGGATAGATATAATCTTCTCAGCAGTAACAGAAAAATAGCAACTTTGAAAAATATATGAAGAATAAGACAATTATATTTTCGAAATATTTCTAATGAGAGGTCTCTGCAGTTCCTTTCACCGATTATCACTATAAAATTGCATCAATTTTACAAATAGTCTAAACAATATTAACAGCACCAAATGATAATCTACTTGGGACACCCGGTGATTTTTAATTGATTAACGAAATCACTGTTTGTACGTGTGCACCTGCTCATATAGAAAATGTAAGGACACATTTTCATAATGCGTAATAAAATGTGCGTATTGCTTGTATTTCCTTAATAAAGGCGTAATAATGACAAAATACAAGTTTTTAAATACGTGAACATGAATTTCAATTTGCTTGATCGGAAATGTGTATATTATGTAAATGCATTATATTGTATTTCCCGAAAATTATTATGTAATAGTTAGTGTTCCTTGCTTTAGAACCATTAGCATTTTAAAATAGTTTGTAAGAAACAAAACTTTCAATACTATTAATTTAATCTGACACAAATTTCCACATATAGTTACCATAAATTAGACTTCATTTCATGGTAAAGAACTCGATAAAATGTCACAGCTCCTTCCTGTGACCCGCTGCCCCTTGGTTCGTCAGCGTCCACGGGGTTCAGGGCCAACGTCCAGTGCAATTGGCGGAGTGATCCTCGCGCCCGCGCGCACCAATCCGTTTTGTTTCTGTGCCCTCTCCTGTTACCTCCTCTTACTTCCTCTTACCCCTCCCTCTCCTGTTACCCCCTGCTCACGTTAGCGAGGCAGCGTCACTGACTCCAGAAATTGCTCCGCCCTTGAGATAACTAGGAGGAAAATCTTCGAGGGGAGGAAGGGGACGTGTCTGAAACTTGGAGCAAAAGCCAATGATAAGAGCGATACGCCTCGACGCCAGGATTGGCAAGTGTCCAGCGATGGTTGTCCAAGCTGTGGAAAAGCCAGATTTGGCCGCACAGGGCATCACCCATATTCTGTGAGAGTGGGTATACAATGTTTACGAGTAGCTGGTGCTCAAGTGAATAGCAGTACTGTGTAGACAGTGATGGATCCGCGAGGGGGAAGAGGGTTAAAGGGATCCTCGCCCTCCAAATCTCATACCGCGATAAGACAATGATCTGTAAAAAACATCGTTAGTTTTCGAGCGAGTTACGCATTGGCTCTGAAAAGCATGAGCAAGGGCGTGGTTGAAATTACTTCTGCCTCAAACACCCGCTCAGTCTTGATTCCAAGAAGCAGGAGGGGCGGGATAAGTTTGACAATTCATAGCAAAGATCCGCAAGTCATAGAAACGCGGTAACATTGCGTTGCTTTTTAAGAAGTATGATTCTAGTAACATACTGCAGTCGCAACTGAAAAAGTTTCAAAAGTTTAAATATATTAAAATGTAACGAAATATGTGATTTTAGATAAAATGAGTGAAAATACGTGATAACACCAAAATGTGTAAAAATATGTAAAATAAAATGGTTCCAATTAATTCAGAATGTCTTATTAACTCTGACAAATGTTATTGAATGCGAGTATCTTGTTTCTGAAAAAATATGTATTTACATGCAAATCCGTTCCCTAGTTATGACAAAAGGAAATAATAATGACTTTATTTATGTGGCGAGACTCGGGCCATCAGGCCCGCTCTTCCGCCTAACCAAGAAATGACCCATTTTTATAGCATGCCGTTTTTTTGCATTTTTAATCGATTTCGGCTAATAAGTCATTTTTTTTACTTTTCCCGTCATTTTTAATGCATTTTTGCTGATTTTATCGATTTTAATGGTACTTGCTTCAAATAATATGTACTAGATACAACAAATGTTCTCCATAGAATTCCTGTGTACCTATACCTGGTAAGCTATTCGATTTCTTCGCTCAGAAGTTGTAATGTCAGCTATTGTATGTAATCTAAGGTTCCTGTTACCCTGTCAGCATCATTGGCGGTTCATCCGATTTCGGAATAACTAAAGAGATTCTCTGGTAACGAACAGTCCAAACCAAGAGTTTGAAAGCTGAATTCACTGGAACGAATAGAAGAAGCTTAGATTACATCGGTAATATATCAAACAGCTTGTTGTTCATCTGAACTGGTTTTGATCACATTTTTTACGTCATTTTTCTTTGCTTTTAGGGCATTTGTAAAAAATATTTAAGAGCATTTTATTGATAATTTTTGGCGATGTTGTAGGTCATCAAAATCCGCCCTCTAGGTGGCCGAACTGACAAGAAGTCAGTTCGGGCTTAGCGTTTCAGAGAGAAGTCGCTGGTTCGAGTCTCTCTCAGGGATAATTATTTGTCACAATTACCTGTTGCCGCAGAAAACGACTGAGAATTCCAGAAACTTCATTGAAAATCATTTGAAGCAATTCTCATCACAAATACCATAAATTAAAGTAAATTAACTGGAAGTGTCTGTATATAATTTTCGTATTTTGAACTTTTAAACACGTTTTCAACTCTCTCGTTCGATTTGTGAAGGGTATGTCACATCAAATCAATTGCTGTCTTTCTGCAGACCTATATGAACCAATTAATGAGTATATCATGAGTATATCACCAATATGAAAATTAATGAGTATATCAACATTATATTTAAAATTAAATTTAACCAGTATCCATGGGACCATAAAAGACTGTCTCGTGATGAGTGCGTAATTTGGCGAAAGAAATGTTGCGAGCCGAATCACCTGCTGTCGATGACCTGTGAAGACTGTTTTTGAAGGAAACACGATGCACCTGGCCATTCCCAAGGGCGCCCCCCGCATAGCAGCGTACAGTGATCATTTACGTTTATATTAGAAAACAAAACGTAAACAAGAAACTGTGCTTAATTTTAACAATTCGCATTATTCATACCTGTCCATTATAATTCTGAAATTGCAATGTTAGGCGTTCATATCGGGAGTGGTAGCTCAGTGCATCAACTGATGTCACTGCAGCCACCTGTGACCGGAAGGTCCTGGGTTCAAGTCCGAGCCCCACGGGGGCAGGATTTTCAACACTAGCTTTTTAGCTAGATCGAATTAAATCGCTGTCTGGAGGTGAATTCTTGCGTCCAGCTGCTCTGATCGGTGGGTTTCCGTGGTTTCTCCGATCAACGGCATGCGAATGCCGCAGCAGTACCCTAACAAACGGGCCACGGATCGCGCGCGATCTTTTCTTCCTCTTCCTTGTTCTATCCTCTCCCCTTACACACACACACACACACACACACACAAACATGCACTACACTACCACATTTTCCACGAGACCGGTCGGCAGCTTAGAGCTTGTCCCGGCTTGGGCCGTGCCCCGCTGGTGGGAGAGTCCTGATTTGGGGGAAACCTCGCTAGCCGACGGGAGGTCGGCGTCGGATCTCGCCATCCAGCGGGGGAAGATCACTGCCATCTCCCGAGGGAAACATGCACTATACTTACGGGACTAATTACTTAAGCTGTTGACGAATCCGGAATCACTAACCAACCAACCAACCAGTTCATATCCCGTATGGAGGTAATATACAAGGCCATTGAGTGTTGGGAATTTTTGAATGGAAGTACAACATTAATAGCTACTAAGATTTATTGATAAGTCCAATTCCAGATAATGTAAGAATATATTTGAACAAGCTAAGCATGAAAGAAATTAAGTGTGAAAGGAATTTTCTACAATTGAAAATACTTTTAAAACAGTTCACTGCGTCGGCGACGACACATTCAATTAGTATATACTCGGCAATGTCTTGTTTATCAAATAGAATTTGATTTAGTGGTTCTTTTTACACATGAATATAAAAACAACTCATGAAATTGAAATTAAAAGTATAAAATAAATATTTTTTACAATAATTTGTATTATGAAATTTGTACCAACACTATAAATGAAGCTTGACACTTTTCGCTCATGATTCTTGTGAGTTGGTAACACAGACTGCATCTTCTCTGAGAACAATCTATTCTAATGTGAGATTGTCATAAGATTGTCTTCTTACTTCCGGTTGCACTCGACCTTTGACACGGTCTCCGGCAGGGGAGACTTCTGAGGTGCCTTTCCATAATACAAACCGCAATACACTTGAACAATTATTTTCGAAAGGCGCAGTATGTAAATTCTGTGGCATTTTTACTGTGTTTCATTACAAGCATGTGTTAAATTACAAGCATTCATAATCATTGATGAGGGGCAGATCAGGGGCAGGTGAAAGATAGATGGGCAATAGTGGAGAAATGGATTGGTTGGTCTCGGATTCTATTCTTAGGCAGTATTCTACAAAATACAACTTTTATTATCGTCTTTTTCCTTTTACAATTTTGCATATTTAGTTTTTTTGTGCCCTCTCTCTATATTATGGGAGTACAGAAAAGACACCTGAACAGTCCCTCATCATTTCCCCATTTGTCATCTACACATCCCCAAAAACATCTCATCTGTCAGAATTGACTTGTCCTGAAAAAGCCCCCAATGAAATATCCATACCAGGTTTAAAAGGACTAGGATCACTTCCGAGTTATTCGCGATTATGATGCATGTTGCAATAATCTTGTTTTTTACGTCATTATCTAAAAACTTCAATTTTTTCTTCTGAAATCTCTTCGACACAGGATGTGGTGTAATTCTCTATTTACCAGTATCACACTTACAAGGTATTATGTAGATGGTTTCTTATAAGCTGCCAAAAACTATCGTCTTTCCTTAGCGTATGATATACTTGTGCAAAGGATTAGAACGCCTTAAAAAATGATAATTTGTAACTACATTCCAAAGTCAAAATATTAATGGGCTCTACAACAATGTATACAAATGTATAATAAACACTAAAATAAATGCACAGAACTGTTGCAGTCATTTTCAAAGTATAATTAAAACCAAGGTGATTGAAAGGCGGGAAAATGGTTTTTATTTTTTAAACTGCAGCCCAGCTGTCGAAATAATTTTAAAAAAATCACTAAAATGTGTTTTAAGAGGAACGTTTGAGACTCTTACAAGTCTGTTCAGGGTTCTAAGACACAGTAAAAATTATGTTTTGTAATTTTTTCAATTTTTTTCTGTTAGAATTTGGTCCTGAGAAAATATAGAAAAATATTTTTCTGTTAGTACAAATTGTTTTCTTATTTATCATGATATTTCAGTAAGATAAAATAGTGTTAAGTTAACAAAAAAAATTAAAAACCACGTTTTGGGCTGTAGAGGGGGAACGTGGTGGAACGAGGTCTAAGAAACCTTTCAAAAACATTATTTTTATGTTAGAAGTATAGAGTAACTACTCATATGTCATTTCGTTTAGAGGAACTTTTTACCGTCTTATCCGGGGCTACCCTTTAGTAACTGGATTTATCCACTTTTTCATTACCAGGGCCCGACAATAAGAGATTTTCTGCTAAAAATTTCCCGTTTTTTCGCGTAGCATTACATAACCTTTCTCTCTACTGCGTAAGCGATAGCGAGAAAATGAAAAACACTTTTTCAGTATCAGAGGACCCCAAAACACGTATTTCGTTGAAATCTCGAAATCGATATTAACTATTATGTAACTTTCTTTATTAGCTTATCGGTCGTATCCCATCCTCTTGCCAGCTGCCATCCATCGTCGTCCAAACATCATTTTTTTTCACATTTGCTCAGTTTTTTGACATGAAAAATTTATCAACAGCTGTACAAGAACACAACATACATGCATATGATAAAACATAACATACAATTTAATGAATCTTAAACGTCTAAAAAAAAAATAATCCGATTTCCGAATTATGGCCAGAGCAACACTTTCTTAGCATCTATCTTGAAATCATATCTGGACGTGCTTCATGGAAATACTGCGTTGGAATATAATGATACCAGTGAGACAATTGTTTTGAATAAATTGAATAAAGTTGGATTGACATGGGATCCACCGCTGTTCAGTAATGTTTTGCCTACCTCGAATATTTTGTGGCGTCATTGCCGTGGAGAGAATTCACAGACGTGAACGGTTTGTTACATATAGAATTTTATTCCAGATATGCTCCGACACACGAATAACAAATTTACAATAAGTACAATAATCAATAGACTGACCCGTCACAAGGAGGAACAATTACTGATCACCACAACCGCTTGTCTGATTAAAACCTACTCCTGGGGTGTGATGCACCGATACTTCTTCGTGCGCATACAAGCGAGTATGCCGCACCTCACGTCTCGACGCATGCACGCCGGTTCAGCCCCTTGCCTCCGTAGCCTACACATCTAACAAGGGACCTTTCAACAGGTTCATGTCCAAATCAGGCCTGTTTTTTTTTTCTTTTGAAAGATATCCACTATTTATAACAGCTGTAAAATAATTAGCTGCCATTTTGCACGGGAAGTTACTGAAAAAAGTTAAGAATTTTGTCGGTTTCGGCGGCACTGCTTTTGCTGACGGCGTGGACAACCCTTACTGCGGAGAGCAGTGTGATCGCGAACGACTCAAGTAGTGCTGTTGTTCCTCGGTTGTGCAATGCGATACAGCGTCGTGCCGCGCGGTGCAGAGGGATGGGTTGGGAGGGGCAGGACGGGGACCGATAGCAAGTGCACGTGCGTTGCGTTGAAGCCTGCGCGCGCGACATGGGATACCATCGCTGATAGCGCGTTAGTAATATCTGCGACGGCGGCGGCGGAAGCGATGCGGCGAGCAGATGGGTGAAGGCGGGGTCGGCGGGGGGGTCGGTCTTGGGGGCTCGGCCGCAGCCAAGTTGCGACGACGCATGCTCGAGGGCCCTTCGACTCCGACGATCTCAACGGTTGTGCCTGGCAGTTCTTGACACGCAGTTCAAGACACATTTGTGTTTCGCACACTCAATTGACACTGGTCATTTTTGTAATAACTTCACTCAATAAATTTGTATTGTATTATAGTTACTTCTGTTATGTATTTTTTAAGCATAAATTTAGTTTAATCATGATTACGTGGAAGTTAACAGGATTTACACTCTTTCCTACGACCAAATTTCTTTGTTTTAATCCAATGCCTCCCGGTGTTGAATTCAGTCACAGATTAACTAAAAGGGGAAAGGAACTAATTTTATTGAACTATCGTGCATTGATGTATATGTCAAAAGTAATGGAAGGTTGGTAAACAATGTTAACTATACTTGCGTGTCGCGGAAACACGTTGGCATTGCATCAGGTTTCAATTTCTCAATATCGAAGAACTACTGTCCGAAAGAACCGGCGCTCTTCCCTCGCGTCAAGGGCGGGAGCAATGTGTTTCGCGACCTTGAATTGGGACTCGTGCCCGTAGGAGCGCCTGTTCGCTCAGCGGATATTCTTACAGTAGGCAGGGCTGCACAAACCCCAGGCGACCGACAATTTGCGTCGTGAAAAGGGTGGAAATTTCTTAATTTTTTCAGTAACTTCCAGTGCGAAATGGCAACTATTTTTTTTACAGATGTTATAAATAGTAAATATCTTTCGAAAGAAAATTAAATCAGACTAGATTTCGATCTGAACCTGTTGAAAGGTCCCTTGTAAGTGCCACACGCCACGCTCAACTCACACGACGTCCTACGGACGAGCCCAAGAAACAGAAGAAGGATTTTTGTCTGGGGTTCGCTTATATACTTTCTGGCCCGGTTGACGGAACTGCGTCTTCTAGCCGTTTCTGCCTCCCCAGCCAGCAAGCCGACGGGATCTACAAGTCTTCCACCGTGGTCACCTACGTCACGGCCTCTCTGCTGGGGTGCCTCCCGTTGCCCAGCTCGAGCACAGGTTTTCCCCGTGCAAATTTACGTCCTTTCCTTTGTTCCGCAAGGCATCCTTTCAGCAAGCGTTGCCCGCTGTCGCCCCCTACTTCCTTGTGCGTTTCATGTGCATGAAATGTACGTAACTAATAGTTTGTACAAGGCGACTGTTATGACGCCACAATTTGTTCACAAAACGCCACTGGCCTCAAATTAATTTTAAAGATACTTTAAAAGAGAATTATGGAATTTAATATGTGTAATGTGAGGGTAATTATTTTATGGGGGTAATTATGAGGCGGATTATTTTTTTCAGACGTTTAAAATTCATTGAATTATGTTATCTTTTAACGTGTTTTTGTATAGTTTTTGATAATTTTTTCATGTCAAATATACAGTATTTGACTCACATTTTTACTGTACTTGCAAAATACCCTGCGCTGCCTGGGCTTTCTTCATTTTCAGTCCTTGCGAACGAAGGAAAAGATCAATTTTACATAAACTACCGTGTTTAAGATTATTATTTTTAACGTAATTTGTTCAAATTTTAATAAAACATTATCATTTTCTTTCATTTTATTTTATAATAGATTGCTATTAGATTAATTTTTACTTTCTCGTATACATACGTATATACGGTGTAATATACGTAGAATAGAGAAAGTTATGTAATGCTGCGGAAAATCGATTTCGAGATTTCAACAGAAATACACCCTTGATACCGAAAAAGTGTTATTTATTTCAAAACGTCCGTCCGTCCGTCCGTCCGTAAACACTGCTAGCGTCTAAACCATGTGTACAATCTTCTCCAAATTGAAGAAAGCCCTGTCTTTCTCTAGTTGAAGCTTTGAGATTTTGAAAAACATTCTTTAATATTCGGGGATTCTTTACATGAAGACCCCCGGACATTTTCAAAATTTTTTCATAAACGGCTCCAAATTTTTTCTTTACATTTCTTGCAAGAATAGAGTAAAATACGTTTATAAAGATGGCATAGGTCTGATTTACACGGTTAACTCTGTTTCGAAAATAGCGAAAGTTTGAATTTTTTCGGCGCCTTCCAACAACTATAAAATTGAAGATAAAGATTTTTCCTTCAAACGAAATTTGTTGTTCATAAATAGTTGTATCATAAAGGCTATGAACAGTTTTTTCGAAAATCTTAGTAGTTTTCGTGCGTGAGGTTTCGTAGTGATCGTGAATTATTTGCAATTTAAAAAAAAATACAAAATTCAGACTCCAATTTTTTCTGTAAATTCTTGGAAGAGTTAATACCAAATGCACACTATTCGATGACATAAACACCATATTGTTCTATTCATTTGCTTTTTCAAAAATTACAAAAATGTAATTTTTTACCTCACGTTGATAATATTCACATTGGAGGCAATTTTTTCACGTTATTGTATTTATGACTAAATTTGCTTTAAATAATGTCAAATAAAGTTTCTCGAAAATACAACAGTTTTCTATTAAAAAGAGTTCAAAATTCCGCATTTTCAGAACCACATGAACCCCATTTTCTTAAAAATGGCTCCAAAATTTGTCTTCAAATTTGTCTAATGGATAGTGCTAATTGTACTGTTTAATATGACGTTAAGTTCAATTTGGGGTATTGTTTTGTTTTTTCAAAAATTACACAAATGTAATTTTTTTTGAAATACCTCTAATGCCGTTAATATTGACATTTACATCAATTTGTATGCATTATTACATTTATGAGTAGAAGTGCTTTAAATTACTTCAAATTAACTTTTTCGAAAACTCAATAGATTTACGAGAAAAAAAAGCTTCAAATTTCGCATTTACAGTAAAGCTTAATCGCCATTTTCTCAAAAACGGCTATGAATTTCTCAATTAAAACTTCTATTTAGGACGACATTTTACTCTTCTTTAATATTCTTGAAGTAATAATCCAGTTGTACTACCAGGGAAGCAAAAAGTTGAGAAATTGTGAAAAAAATGTACTTTCGGTGACGATATATGGCAGCTGGCCAGAGAATGGAGCAAGACATTAAAGCCAGGCCCCACCAAGGAATTAGAAGAAAAAATGGTACGAGAAAGTCTGTGCATCTGAAGCTCCTCTAGTTTTATCTTTGGCACCGCTATTCACCTCTAGCGAGTAAAGTAGGTACCAGGTTTGCTGCAGTACTTACTGGGCTCTGGCGGAATGTATTAGAAACCATGTGCTCTAAGCGAAAGGTGAAAATGGTCGTGGTGCATCTACATATTATTTAAATTATTTATTTTCCGCATTTGGGTTGTGTTAATCTTTACCAAACTTTGCAAGGACACTGCGACAATCCTGAAGCCAGTAAAAATTTCATATCTATTCTTACGCTACTTTTTGTGGTATCGATGTCGGTTACTCGTTGAATTCACTTTTATTAGTATAGATTAACTAAGTCATAACTTTGACTAAAATACTAAAGAAATGAATTGAAATTGTGTGTTCGTAGTAATTAAAAAGACTTTCACTCATCTCTGCCCATATTGTAAGCAACCAATGCTAAGCAAGAATATATTCAAATTCAACCAATCCCAGATATCTATCGCCATATGATTATTACTTTGTTTACCTTTTAGAGTCCGCTGTAATCACTTTGTTTACTTTTTTAAGATAAAGATAGCAATTGTTTTAGGTCCATATTAGCTTGAGACCATCAATATAATATTAAAATGTGTCGTGTTGATAATGTTTAAAACTCTGAAATAGTATCTATTATTAAAGATTCTGTGCCAAAAAACAGCAAAAGAAACATAAAGTGTGTGGAAGCAATCTCAAGAATTTTGTGAAGAAAGAAAATAGAAATGGACAGCAACAACTACAAATGAAGAAATTACACATATTTTAGGCAATTATTATACGAAAATTAGATGATCAAGAGTCCAAAAAATATGCTATCAAAACTATGTGAAACGTTACAATCAAAATTATTCAGAAAAATACTTTAATGAGCACACAAGTAAGTTCAATCCATTCGAAATTGACGAATCCTGATGTACAAGCTGCTAATTCAGCTTGTACATCTTCCTTCCAATTACTTCCTCGGAATACCAAGATGTGGAGAACTCAACTTCCCACAACTTTAATAATTGTGTTTTTAATAAATGTTATTGTAAGTAGCTTTGTTATAATTGTTTTTTGTAAGTTTTATTACCATAAAATCGAAACATTTTTGAAATAATGTTCTGCATTAAACCGTTATTTGTATTTTACTTACAAGTAGAGACAGGATTTTTATGTAATTACATTTTTTTTTTGTTTTTCTACTTACAATTCTAAAAATTGAAATCTTGGCAAACCGAGGCAGTCCTAACACAATATTAAAATTTTTCATTAAATAATTTTACATATTTAGTACTATATTACATATTTTGCAATTTTCACAATTTTTTATTATAAATTTTCTTTAATTTTTATTGCTTGTGTTTTTCAAAAGAAGTATTTTTTTAAATGGAACTTTTTCCTACATTATTACTGCGAGCTGACTATACGGCGTACCCTTCATGAAGACGCGATCGGATGTTCTCACAGTCTGGTGCGCCTGCTTCAGTAGTTTCTTCAGTTTCGTCATGAAGGTTTTGCTACTGACGGGAAAGTTAATTGATGCAAAGCGTGCATAACTTTGTTCTCTCCAAATGATTTTTAAAACGTTTGAGTAATTTTTAAAATTTGTATAGGAATTCTTTTATAAATGTAATTTCGTATTATATAAATGTTCCTTGTATAATTATTCTATTTTAATATTACATATTATATCCGATGTTACATATTTATTACATATTCTTACTGTTTTCAGTAGACATTTATGTACATATTTTGACGTTTCATACTTCATATTTTTCCGGTCTCTACTTATAAGTTATTCCAGGAGCAGTGGAATTCTGATTTTATTTATCTTCGACAGTAATAACTCGGAGCCGAATGAAAGTTTCACATATTCCGGAAGCAATTTTGAGTAATATTTCTCTTTTTCATAATTCCTGTGATTTTAATTATCCGTTCGATTCATGTAATGTCTTAATTCGTGAAATAGTCACACTAAATATCACTCGAAGTGCTGTGCTAGCCGATAAATTCACTCCTCGCTACGCGAGTCGCGAATTTACCGGCTATTACAGCACTTCTCGTGATATTACTTATGATAATTTGAATCTGTGTAATAATTATTCGCAAGTAGCAAAGAAGTTGTCAACTAACTTTGCGTAGTACCAAAACACATGATCGTATTCAGCGCCTTCGGTAAATAATTTCACAAAGAGGAAGTTCGTAAAATCATGGAATAACGAATCGGTAGCGTTCATGAATTACAGGCTAAGAATTAGAGGTAGAAAAGCAATATTTTTATTTAAAGTCTTGAATGTAATTCCTTAAAATGTAAGAATGCAGTTTAGTCACAAAGACTTCGATTCCTGTTTATTGTACTCTCCTTGTATTATAGATTTTATTTTCTGAGACAAAATATCCAGGTAATTTCTGAACGTGCTTTGGCGTTGGTTTGCGCGACCGGATGCCGCCATTGCGGGTAAACGGCCATCTTCAAATTGTGAAGCTTTCATTGTGTTGCTTGTGAGTTGTTTGTGGAGTGCAAAGTGGGTGAATTTAAGGCTTTGTAGGTGAAGAGGGTGTATATTTCGCTTTTGGGGAAATGGGGCTTGCTAAGGGAAGGGGCAGAGGGAGAGGAGGAATAGGCAAACCCAAACTCAGGGGACCAGTGGGTAAGCCGCCTCCGCTAATGGGCCGGTTGGCCCCACCACCAGGAATGGCTCTTCGTCCACGCGGCCCGCCGGTTCCTCCGTTGGTTCCTCCTCGTATGAGGCCACCGCCTCCAGGAATGAGGCCTCCTCCAATTCCTCCAGTTCTGGGGCCTCCGACCTCCTATGCCACCATTCCATCCACCTCCACCCCACGGTCGTCCCCTCCCGCCACCGCCTCCTTTAGCTCTGAGACCTCCTGTTCCTCCACCTTCTCTACTGAGAGCACGTGGGCAAGGCATTCCTCCTCCTTTAATGCGTGGTCCAGGATTCAGACCTCCAGGACCACTTATGATGCCGAAATTTGGCCCTGGTAAGAGGAATCCTGCAGCACAGAAGGGTCCAAAAAAGAAACCGAAAGGGAAGAAAATGGAGTTGGGTGATGTATGTACTATTCTCATTTAAGAAAATTAGTTAGTAGAATATAATAGTTCACTAGAATACTTACAAAACCTTGTGAATGTAAACCAGATCATGATGCCCAGTTTAAATAGAATATCTTCTCTGTAAAAACTACTCTGGAGTTGGTGGTGGTTTTATTGGAAACTGGATGTCGTCTCAAAGACTGACTTCAAGTTGTAATAACAAGTTGTCAGCATAGTTGTAAGACTTAAATTTGATTAAGATCTATGTAACTTACAGGCGGAATTTTATTGCAAGTTTTCATTTACTATGTAGATATTTTAAAAACTCAGTCTTTCAAAATAATTATAGGACTTCATGCTAGTTTACCTTCCAACTTTTGGAACCTATTTGGTGATGGATAAGAGCTGCAAAGGAGTTAAAATGTGTAATTATGAAATATTTTTAGTTCTGTAATTGAAATTTTGTATTTAAAGATTTAGTAGTTTGGTATTCTGATTTGGAGGTGCTGCTGTTTGTTAGATTACATTAGTACAATATTTGTTAGCGAAGAATCCTATATTAGGAACATGTTTCGGATTATTGTTTTAATGTATTTTAATGTTATTGCATGGTGATTTCAAGTAACTCAAAGAAATGCTAAGTTTCTAACTTGGAACAAAAGTAGCTTGGAACAGGACATTGTTATTGATGTAATCTTTACCAATATTCTTTCTCAAATTGAGATGTTCCAATATTTTTGAATCATCTTAATATTGTGAAATAACTTTGTAATCCTCTAATGTTATACTTGGTGTATTTGTGTTTGATAGCTTATTTTTAATATTTTTTTATTTCTGGTAAACTGATCAATCGACAACATTGTATAGGGTTTTTGATTTAGTTCTGTCAGTAGTGTGCAAGAACTTGTAAACAATTTATTATTTAAATACTTGATTGTGGAATTTTTAACCGTTTATTTCCAAAATTTTTTTTTTTTTTCCTTTCAACTTGCTCAGAAGAAAATTGAATGAAATTTAACCAATATTATCGGCTTTAATTATTTAACGTAATATACAATGTTTTAAGAGAGAGAGAGAGCAGTTAGGTAAATAATTTAAATTTTACAAATTATCTAAGAAAGCAATGTGTAATATTTATAAGTATGCTCTTTATTATCTCTTAGAAAAATGGAAATGTAATGTTTTAATGTTTGATTCATTACATCATTTACTAATGTATTGTACATATACATTAGTAAATACATATATACATTAGTAAGTACAAATACAAACACATATAAAAATGAATTGTCTACTTGTGAAAGTTTTTAAGAGTAGGGTACCAGAAGGATGTAAGTGTTTCAATGCTGTTGTTGTGGGGGAAATTTGTTGATAGTTTAGGGATGCAAGCTCAAACTTACAGACATGATAAAACTTCAACATGAAAGAGATTTGTAAAGCTTTTATTAGAGAAAATCCAAAGTGAATACAATAATTAATAATAATATAATAAAATATAATGTAATAACGTAATGATGATAATAATAATAATGATTATGATAATAATAATACCAATAATAATAATAATAATAATAATAATAATAATAATAAAAATAATGAAGATTACTGTTAATGTTTCTCTAATAATGTAGGCTGACACTCCTTCCAATTAATACAAAAACACATTGTGTGTGAACAGAGCGAGACTGCATTCATTAGACCAATGTGATTGAAACACTGCTGGCACTGGAACATTGGTCCACTGGACTTGTGAATGGAATGTTCTAGTGTTCTAACTGTGTGTTTAAATCTTCACGATTCAATATCAGCATATTACTGTCTTATGTTTTCATTACAATGTTTCTGATCTGCAAGTGAGCCAAAGCGTATATTACAGGGCTGAAGTACCAGAAATATAATGTAATACACGTGTATTGAAGACATGGTGAAATTGCAATAACAAAAGGAAGAAATTATACATTTTGTGGATGGATGTCACAAATAGTGTGCATTTGGATGTTTCTCATTAGAGATTTTTAGAATTACATTTTCTCATCAGTAAGAGAATGATAGTTGGCAAATCTCTTGTCACTGGCCAGAAATTTTTGTTGTTAACATTACTTAATTATTGTGCAGCTCAACAATGTCATTTTGTTTGGAAATATTAGAATTAGGGCTGGAAAAAATTGTGAAAAAAAAAACAAAAAACTTTTTTTCATTTAAATCAAATTTTTTAATTGCATTAGATGTTTTTAGTATATGTGAAAATCGTTAAGTGATTTATTTATCCTTAATTACTTTAAATTTAGCATTAAATAATTGTAATTTTGTTTAATTTTTATATTGTAGTCTGATGCAATACCACCCTAACACGCAAAATCTTCAAATTTGTGTTATCACCAAATACGCTTGTGACACCATCTATTGGCATGATTTTGAAAAACGGCATTCTTCATTCAAAGAAATTTTACTTCTTTGTAATTCCACCGTAATCAAAATGTTCATACACATTTCTTTGCATCACATTTGTAATTAAGTCTTTATCTAGGTATTTTTTATTTTAGAAATATTTAAAATATAAATTTTAAATATTACAAATAATAAATATTAATTCAAATCATTGATTTTTTAAAAATAATTATTTGATTTAAATCACAAGACTTAAATCCTATGCCAATCAGCCTTAATTTGAATCTTCACACTACTCAGTTTTGTAAGGTTTATTTCCACCCTCCCACTGCTCTTTTCTTCATTTTATGTATTCTTGACAAATGACAGTTTTATTATTTAAATATATTCATTTGCTATAGTATTGGTGCATTAGAACATCTTCTGTAATGTATAAAATAAAATGAATTTCTTCATGAAAAATGTTAATTATGCAACTTTCGTAGGATTCTGAAATAAACAAACCTTGGGTGACAGAAGCAATGAAGAATGAAATACAGAAAAAGCATAAATTATATCAGAAAGCTAAGAAGAGTAACCAACAGACAGATTGGGAAGAGTTTAAAGAGCAAAGAAATCGTGTGACAACAATGATTCGGGAAGCAAAATTGGAATATATTGGAAGTCACCCAGAGGAGGTAAGATAACCTTTAATGATATTTGATTTATACTCAGAAATTTAAGGGAAAAATTGCAATATTATTAAAAATTAAGAAAATAATGTTTAGCAGGTTAGTAGTCTCCATATCTCGGAAAGGTTATTTTATTGGAGCATGGAATTAGCTTGTCTTTTCTGCATGCTTTTGATAAATAATTCTTTCCATGTTGGTCATCAGTGACATAGGTAAATTTAAAGTTAATAAGTTTTTTGAAAAGTATGAAGTGGAGGCTATTACTTCAAAAAGTAATTTGGGAGATATTATACTCTTAATCTGTTGGCTTTTGGATTAAAATCATTGTAAAAATATTCCATTTTAAAACTGATGCATGTTCTGTAACTAGATAATGAATTATTGTTGTTCATGCTTTTGTTTTATTATATTTATTTATTTATTGCGGTTAGTAAGTTTTGAACTAATCTGCTTGATATGGGCTTTGGTTTGCATGTTTTATTCTTTAGGGCTTCAAAATCATTTGAGTTCGGTAGAATTTTTGTTTTTTCTCTCTTCACAATGTCAGTGATCCTTGTGGCATGAAAATGATTTTGTCCACTGATTGATAGAAAAAATCAAAATCAAGAGAGGTTGAGAGAACCTTTTTTGGCTGTGGATTGGAAAAGTTGAATTGTTAAGAGCAACACATTTTCTTCAAAATATGAATTAGAATTGTTTAGTCACATTGAAGTAGTGATATGTATTGTATTGATGGTTTTCCATTGCTTGTGCCAAAAAAATATTACTACTGTGTACGCTTGTGCTCTTCTGATATAATTTGTAATATTGGTCACACAAAAGGATACATTGTGTTCTTGAAGGTGTGATTACGAAGCATTTAGTTTGTGAAGAAAAACAAACTCAAGATTTTCTTTCTCTATTTTTCCTTCATAGAGTTGTAAATTGCTTGAGGATGTAAATTGGTTTCTACAGGTAAGTTAGATTTGTTGAAATAAGGTGCAGCTTTTTGTAACATGCTCCTTGTTTCTGTTAATCAGTGGACAAGGTACTGTGCATATTGTATTTTAGAAATTAAGTTCATTGCGAATACTTAGAGTTCTTTAACAAGTAGGAATTTATTAAAGTAGTTCTGATGTTTCTGTTGAAAGGAAATAATTATATCATAAAACGTTGTATGGAACTATTTTCTGGGAAATTTTTGTTTCTTAGACTTCTTTGGGTACACATTACATGAACACCAGATGTATAGACATTTTATAATATCACTAACTCATTGAGAACTTCATTATTTAATACTTTTTTAAGTCATGTCTGGCTCGGCTTTGGGGGGCAGTTGACAGTTATAATTTTCTCTCAATTTAATGTGATAAATAAAATTTCTTTAGCATATTCTTGGTCCCCAATGTTGAGTTCCTCAAGAATCTGAATGATTGTACCAACATTAAATTGGTTTGGGAGCTACATTTTGAAATATGCATGTGCTTACTTGCTTAATTGTGAGTTATATTTTGATTCAGCAAAACTTGGTTATAATGACTTCATGTTGTACATATGCACTAGCTGAAAAGTAATGTTTGCATTATGAATTTTCTCTCTATTATTATTATTATTATTATTATTATTATTATTATTATTATTTAACCATGATAGTCTGCTGCTTTGCAAGTAACGCAAGAATTCAATATTCTAGTGTAGTAATTCTATATTGTAATAGCTTGAATTATCTTTCTGGGTTATATTTGGATTTTATCCTTACAGACCTAGTTTTTTATTGCTGTGCTATCGCATTTGAATACTGCAGATAAAACAATTGGGAAATTAGTTTTGTAAGATTTTAATTATTTCATTGTAATTTTTATTTTACCCATTGCCACTGATTGTGGTATTTCAGAACATTACTCTAGATATCTTTATAAATACTTTTCATCAAATTCCAGAATTTTAGAGGAGGAAATAGTTTGTTCATTTCAGTTCAAGTTCAATGGCAGCAAGACATTCTTCGATTTCATGTAAAGAATGAAGGAATAAGGAGAAAGAATGCTGATCAGAACTACAAATAGTTAATCTCAGGGAAGGGTGGGGGAAGATAATAGACAATTTTATAGGCATCTTTTGAAGTATTAAGTGTGTTTTAGTTTGACTCTACAATTAGAAAAAAAAATTAAAGATCCAAGTAATTTGTTCACAATTTATTCTAAAGCAAATTAGTCATTATTTCCAGGTTTGCTGTGTGCCTGTATTCTCGGATCAAATAAGTATTGCTTTCTGCAAATTAATTTTCATTGTCTCTAATCTTCAGAGAAAAATTTAATTTGTTTTCATTTGAATTTATATTTTTTAATTATTGTAAGATTTTAATGTTTTTCTTATGGTGGCTCCACAAGTAATAATTTTGTAGAACAATGAGATAAAACAGTATTCTGAATTATTAATTGTGCTTATCACAGTGCAGTGTTGTGTGCATTGATTGTAAATACAAACCAGTGCACCATTTTTACATCTTTTTTTTAATTTAAGAATTGGAGCCTTTATTTTGTTTCTTTTTCTTTTTTTCTTTTTTGAAAACCATGCTGTTAAATTGAACAACAAAAATAATCCATAATTTTTCACATGGGATTTAATTCCAGGATGTTGATAAAATCATGGCAGAAGTCAACAGTAAAGAAAAGAAGTGATGAGAGGGAGAGCTGATGTAAAATTTTGCTGGGCCCCGCAGTACACCCTGTTTTCATATTCATCTATTCACATTCATTCAGTGGTTCTAGTGTTCAATGTGCCGTAATTAAATGTTTGTGCTTTTTAAAACTTTGGTGTACTTAGTGTGTCCTTCATTGATTAGTGTCAATGCACTAGCATTTCCCATCATTAATCATCAGTGCTGTCTTTCTATTAAAGTAATAATTCTGGATGGAAATGCATTGACAAGTCATGAAATTTTCTGTGGACTTTCAATTGGTTGAAATAATCTGTTACTCAAAGACTAAAGAAGATATACAGAGGTCTTGATGCAGAAGCAAAATTTGATTATTAATTGAATTGTTATTATCTAAATTAATTTACATTGGTGTTCAATTATCTCAGTTGCACTAGTAATGAAAATATTTGTGAAGTGTAAACTTCAATGATTTTTCTCAAATGAAACTTTTCCCAAGAAGAAAACATGTGGAAAATATTAAACAATAATGGTGTGATTTTAATGTGCACTTGATATTAAACTTATAACTTCAATACATGCATTATGTTAAAATGGTTAAGTGCTAGAATCTCTTAAACTTAACAATAAGATATGAGTTTGTTTTATTTCTAAATTGTCATCCAGTTTTCCCTCTCAATTTCATTCAAAATTGTTTGATATATTGTAATAAACTGTTTTTTGTATTTTATTTTTTTGAAATGCATAGTTTGGCACATAGTGCCTAGAAGAATAGTTAAATGATGTATTTATATTCAAGAAACTTGATAATATTAAATAGACTTCCCATAATTTGCAACTTGTGTAATAATTTATTGAAAAAGACCTTGGCAAGATACCAGTGTGTTGTTACATCAGCATTTGCTGTGCAAATAGAAGACCCACAGTAAGTCTTTATTTATCTTTATAGCAATGAGGACACCTTCAAAATTTCTAAAGTGTGTCAATAATTAGAAACTGTACACGTGCTTTGATAGCCAATGTGTGCATGATAATTTATTCATTCTTGTGTGTGACACATTTGTATATATCTATGGTGTAGGATAATGTTGAAAACAGAGGTGCTGATCTAAATTAACTACTTCACTCACTTTATAATTTGTACTGTAAAAAGAACAGCATTACATATTCTATTTCTGTAAATGGTGTAGGTTGACTGGCTTAGTGTTGCATTTGTGACCAGTCACAAATTCTGATTGCATGTCTGTTGGGTTATATGTTAGTATTGTTGTTAGAGAATATTTTGAAAAATAATTTTGCAGATTTAATCTCTTAAAACTTCCCATTTCTTATGGACAGCAGTTTATATTGCGATTTATATTAAGCAGTTCTAAAACCTTTTCAAACATTCTCCTATATAAGGTTAAAATAATGCAGTGGGTGTGAAATCATGTTTTCTTTTGTGTAACATTGCCTTGTATTCAAATTGTAAATGTGCTTTTCCCACCCAACAAAAATTTCAGCAAGAATGAATCCAGGTGTTTATTTGAATCCAAATGCTATCACATTGAATTACTGGGATTGAGGTAGGTAAGCACTTTTTTCAACAAGTCAGTTTTTATTAGAAAAAAATTAAAATGAAATTCTTCCCCAAGTTGATCAGGGGAATGTACTGACTTCTGGTATCTACGTGTTCAGAATATTTCATAAATGTGGTTTTGTTCCTTTATGGTAATGAATGGAATGTTAGTGGAATTTTTTATTATTATTTTCGTAATTATTTATTTCCACTTAAATCATCAATGATTCGATACAATTATTAATAAATAATTTTTTTGTAATAATGTTGCTGATATTTTTAAGGTCAGCATTGCAATCCGTGTTAGTCACTGGGATCTTTTGAATCATCTGAATGCTTCGTGTGCAGGTTAGGTTCTTTCCAAAAACAAAATTATAATTTTAACGTAGTTTAGAAAAATAGTACAAATTCTTGTAATGGACAAATAATAAAACGGTATTTTCACCATGGCTTGAAGGAAATAGGATTTTTCAAGATTAAATAATAAAACATTTTGTAGAATTGATTAATTGTGTAATTTCCTTATTGCATGTTTCTAGTATATTAGTAAAATTTGAAGTTTTTGAGATAAAAATGGAGTCATTCCTAATTAATAAAGAAGTCCTGACAAGGTATATTGATGGAAAGATTATAATGGGAGCCAGTTGATTGGCAATGACTGCAAAAGTCGGTAAATGCTAGTTTGCCTTAGTTCAAGTAAATGGCAACTGATTGCGTAGTATCATAAATTATTGAAATTTGTCATGACTTTGCTTTTGGCACAATTTAAATTTTAACATTTCTTTAATATTTATTTCCCCAGTACTATGCATGTACGCTACAAAAGCATTGTCACATTAGGCAATGGATGACATTTCCTCATCTTTAGGAATTACATTGTGCTCTTTCAGAACAAATTGTGCATTTGCAATCATATAGGCACATATACATACAAACACACACTCACAATCAGGAATGTAGAAAAATAAAGTTATTATATGTAACTGTTAATTTATTATATTAATAGTGCTTCTGTTTACGAAATTCTTGCATACCACAGGAGGGCGATTTCTTCTGCGAGTCCTGTGATCGACAGTTTAATTCATCATTGAAATATGCAGAGCATGTTGCTGAACACGAAACATGTGGCCTTGAAGGATGTTCATTCACAGCCCATCCAAAAATTGTTGCGAAACATGTGGAGTTTCAGCATTTGTCTGGCCTCTTTAATAGAATAGGCAAAATGGATTCACCAGAAGATATTGCTAAGTGGATAGCTGATAGAAAGAGGTCTGAAGAATGTTAACTATAATAATGAATATCAATAAATCAATAGTAGCCCATACAGACATTGATAGATCTATTATTTGTATTGCAGGCATTACCCGACAAAGGAAAATATCGATAAAAAACAAGCAGAATTATTGGAAAAGATGCAAAGAGGTGAACGGCTAATGAAAGACAAAAGTCGGTTCAATAGAGATGTACTGAACAGACAGAGAGGTATGATTTTCACAATTACTCCATCTACATTTATAGAATCAAATCATTAATCCAATAATAACTTGATAATATCAATCCATTAATCCAATCCAGTATAGAATCAAATCATTAATCCAATGTTTTTCTCTGTAGGCAGAGATTTTAGTAAGCGTGGTCGTGGTAGAGGAAAAGGCCGTTTTTCCCAAGGCAGACGGGGATATGGCTTTGAAATCCGAGAGGAAGATGATTTGGAAGATCAAGAAGAAGAATTAAAAACGTGTCGAGGGAAATTACAACTCTTTCGTGGCACTCGTAAGATTTTTCAATATTCTTTCAATATTCAATATACATGAAGTTGCAACTAATTATTATTTCTTTAGGGTCTCAGTTTTGAAAAGTTTTGTTTTTCTCTGGAATGTTTTTGATGGAGCAGTAATATGATTACTGAGAGAAAATGTATGGTTGCATAATTTGTTGTGATTGGAGAACATGTAGCAAAATATGTGCAACTTCTTTTTATAATTAACAATGTTTAGTGATTGAAAACTAGTAGGAATGAATGCATGTGCGCATTTCGTTGCATTCTTCGCAAATTGAACTAGTGATGCAACAACAGTACACAGTCTGGTGTTATTGTAACTATTACGTAATTTTTTATTATTAAATAATGGTAGTTGCTAAACAAATTGATGTATGTGTCCCACAATTTCATTTCGAATCATCAGTTATCACACCATCACAAGCCAGTCACCAGTCATCAAGCTGTACAAATAACATCTCTCACCATTACATCACATCACAGCTGATATGCCAACTGCTCTTTCATTCATTTGACTCTGCGAACTACAGTCCAAATTATTCTTGAATGAAATCAGCCTTCTTGTTAACGCAGCTTGCAGGAAGAGCACTTGTTTACACGATGATTTACAATAAAATGCAATTGATGAAGTCTTTCTTGCCATTTCTTTTGCAAATTCGTATTGTGTCCTCTGTCTTTATTCTGAAGCTCTTGTGAATAGTCTCAATTTGGGGTACATTGAAGATACTATGCAAGATCTTGAAGGTCTCCACCATATGTCCTTTTTTTGCTCTCTGCTCTAAGGTCAAAAGAGAATTGCCAGTTGGAAGATAGTCTATCTTCGATGTTGCGCTTGTAAAGGACAAATAGTGGTCCTAAGACCGATCCTTGAGAAACTGCTAGTAACCTACCTCGGAAATGAGTTTACTGTCAATATTTACAAGAGAAGTTCTGCCAGACAAATATTCTCAGACCTATTTGAGAAATTTTCCTCTTTTTCCAAAGAATTTGAGCTTATGAGTAGTAATAAGTAGTTTGTCAAATGGTTTTGCATCATAGAGGTAGATTATGTTGATTGGTTGACCAACACCCAGAGTTTTAGTACAAACATCAAGCACGTTAATCATTTGTTCTTGGTCTTCCAGCAATGAAACCATGCTGTTATTTTGGGATACAGTTACTTTCTGCAAGGTCACAATGCTTCTGGACAATCAATCTCTTGATGACTTCTGTGCTAGTGAAACTTGTAGGTCTGTAATTTGTGATTTTCTGGTTGTCCCCTTTCTTAAGAATCAATATTGAGTTTGCTTTATTCCATTTAGATGGTAATTTTTCTGTAAACAGAAACTCTATGAAAA
The DNA here is from genome assembly GCA_964035755.1 of Teleogryllus oceanicus. Lineage (NCBI taxonomy): Eukaryota > Metazoa > Arthropoda > Insecta > Orthoptera > Gryllidae > Teleogryllus > Teleogryllus oceanicus. The sequence goes on from CAXIVR010000005.1 coordinate 22,491,419, forward strand.
ACAAATAATATTAAAAAGAAAATTATGAAAATTAACAAAACTAAATCTAATTGTAAGAAAGTAAATAAAAAAAATCAGTTTTATTTATATTGAGCATTTAGCTGCAAATAATAAGATGAAATTAAAAATTTTGGGAAACTGAAGAGAATTTACAGGGCTACAATTTGTATGAAGCCCCCTTTTTACTTGTATACATATGTGTATACGGAAATAATATACGCACTATAGAGAAAGTTATATAATGCTGCAGAAAATTGATTTCGAGATTGCAAAGGAGATACTTTTGGAAGCCCCTGATACCGAAAAAGTGTGTGTTTTGGTTTTGTTTTTTCCCTTACAATGTCAGTCAGTCTGACTGACCGTCTGTCAGTCTGGCCGACCGTCTGTCAGTCTGGCCGACCGTCTGTCAGTCTGGCCGACCGTCTGTCAGTCTGGCCGACCGTCTGTCAGTCTGGCCGACCGTCTGTCAGTCTGGCCGACCGTCTGTCAGTCTGGCCGACCGTCTGTCAGTCTGGCCGACCGTCTGTCAGTCTGCTGACCGTCTGTCAGTCTGGCCGACCGTCTGTCAGTCTGGCCGACCGTCTGTCAGTCTGGCCGACCGTCTGTCAGTCTGGCCGACCGTCTGTCAGTCTGGCCGACCGTCTGTCAGTCTGGCCGACCGTCTGTCAGTCTGGCCGACCGTCTGTCAGTCTGGCCGACCGTCTGTCAGTCTGGCCGACCGTCTGTCAGTCTGGCCGACCGCTGTCAGTCTGGCCGACCGTCGTCAGTCTGGCCGACCGACTGTCAGTCTGGCCGACCGTCTGTCAGTCTGGCCGACCGTCTGTCAGTCTGGCCGACCGACTGTCAGTCTGGCCGACCGACTGTCAGTCTGGCCGACCGACTCGTCAGTCTGGCCGACGACTGTCAGTCTGGCCGACCGACTCGTCAGTCTGGCCGACCGACTGTCAGTCTGGCCGACCGACTGTCGTCGGCGTGTCAGTCTGGCCGACCGACTGTCAGTCTGGCCGACCGACTGTCAGTCTGGCCGACCGACTGTCAGTCTGGCCGACAGACTGTCAGTCTGGCCGACCGACTGTCAGTCTGGCCGACCGATCGTCTGTCCGTCCCTCTGTCCGACCGACCGTCTTGTCTGTCCATCCATCTGTGAACACTACTTGCTCCTAAACCACACATATGATCTTTTCCAAACCCCTGTCCATCTTGCTCTATTTGCGATTTTGAAAGGCATTTTTTAAAATTGGGGGGTTCTTTACGTGAAGCCTTAGGAATATTTTACAAATTGTCTCAAAAAGGCTTCAAATTTTTTCTTTAATTTTCTAGCAAGAATAGAGTGAAATACACTTTTAAGGTAGCATAGGTCCAGGTTTCACAGTAAACTCTGAATTTGTGAAAATTGTGAAACTTTGTATTTTTTTCGGCTTCTTCTTAAACTATGAAATTGAAGATACAGATTTTTTTCTTCAAATGAAATTTCTTGCCCATAAATAGTTCTTTCATTAAGGTTATGTAGATCTTTTTTGCAAATTTTAGTATTTTTCGAGCAATAGAGTGAAATATTTGCACTTTTTAATAATTACACAAAACATTTCGTTAAAAACGGGTGCAAAGTTTTTGTTTAAATTTTTGGTAATGGTTGTACCGAATGCACCCTATTCGATGTCATAATTGCGATTGGTCTATTCTTTTTGTTTTTTCGAAAATTACAAAAGTGTAATTCTTTTGACTTGTCTCAAACGATAAAATTTACATTAGAGGTAAATTCCACATTTTCAGAATCACTCAAACAACATTATCTCAAAAAAGGCTCCAAATTTTTTTTTTTTTTTTAAAAATTAAATAATGTTTTTGAAGTATTTCTCTTTTCTCTCCACTAAGATGTACATTTCCATCTTTGTATACATTATTACAATTGTGAGTGGAAGTGCTTCAAATGGTTTCAAATAAAGTTTTTTGTAAACTCAATAGATTCCTGTGATAAAGAGCTTCAAATTTCGCATTTACAGTACTGCTTAATTGCGATTTTCTTAAAAACTGCTTTAAAATTTTCATGGGAAATTTCCATTTAGGAATGTTTTACTCTTCTTTAATATTCTTAACATCATAATAATAAGTAATACTTTGGTTGTACTATTAGGAAAGTAAACTTCGTGAAATTGTCCACGAAAAAAATTGACGCCGATAAATGGCAGCTGGCCAGAGAATGGAGCAAGACCTTAAAGCCAGACCACACAAAGGAAATTAGAACAATTTGCTATGAGAAAGTCTGTGCTATTCTGTAGCACCTCTAGTTACTTTCTCATATAGGTAGGTATATGTAGAGTAATATATATAGAATAGAGAAACTTGTGTGAAAAAACTTGTGTTTTTTCAAATTTGTGTGAAAAAATGGCGAATTTTTGTCGTAAAGAAATTAATTACCGGGCCCTGAGAACGATAAAGTGCATCTAACCGGTTGCTTAATTAACAAGAAAAAGTCCTCTTAACTGATGGTGAAGCCTGAATCCGTTTTGTGGGTCCTTGATACCGAAAACCCAATTGGATTGCAAAACGTCTGTCTGTCAGTCTGTGAACACTATTAGCGCCTAAACCACACACCTACAATCTTTTCCGAATTGAAGAATCCCCTATCGATATGGCTCTAGTTGAAGCTTTGAAATTTTGAAAAGCATACTTTAAAATTTGGGGGTACTTGACATGCACTACGGACATTTTCAAAATTTTCTCAAAAATTGCTCCAAATTTTTTTCTTTAAATTTCTTGGAAGAATAGAGTAAAATACACGTTTTCAAAAATTACAAAAAATTAATTTTTTGTCTTCTCATGTCTGTAATATTGGAGGTGATTTCTTCACATTATTATATTTATGAGTACATGTGCTTTAAATAATGGCAAATTAAGTTTCTCAAAAACTCAACAATTTTCTGTTAAAAGAGCTCAAAATTCCACATTTTCAGAATCACTCAAATACCTGTTTCTCAAAATTGGCTCCAAATTTTTTCTTCAAATTTTTCCAATGGATAGTGCTGATTGCACTGTTTAATGTGACATGCATTTCATTTTGGTGTATTCTTTTGTTTTTTCATAAATTACACAAATGTAATTTTTTTGAAATCTCTCACGTTAATTTGCACATTTCTATTGATTTGTCTACATTATTGCATTTGTGAGTTGAAGTGCTTCAAATGAAGTTTTTCTCATGAAAACTCAATAGATTCCTGTTGAAAAGAGCTTTGAATTTTGTGTTTACAGTAATGATTAATTGCCATTTTCTTTATAATCAGCATCAAATTTCAATGAAAATTTTTTATTTTGGACAAGGTTTTCTTTAATATTCTTGAAGTCATATTTCGGTGTTATTATTAAGAAACCGAAAAGTTGAGAAACGTCAAGAAAATGTACTTTTGGTGATTATAGATGGCAGCTACCCTCAGGATGGAGGTAGATCTTAAAGCCAGTTCACACTGAGGAAATTAGAAAAATTAGCTATGAGAAAGTCTGTGCCATTCTGTTGCTTTTCTAGTTATGATCTGTATTAGAACATGAGATGCTCTTAATATATGAAGGAAAATAGTTTTTCTTTTTCGTTTTCTCCTTTTCTGATTGTAAGGGTCAAAATTGGATATAAACGCCTGACAAAATTTCTCAAAACCATCATCCTCTATAGAAGCTTGCAAGGATATTTAGTCAATATTCATAGGTGTAATGTGGTTCAAAAAAGTTAAACTTACAACAGCTAAAAAGCAGGTTGTTTTTTTTCAGTTTCAGTTTATACGTAGTATTCAGTGTACATTGATTTTAATCCGACGAAAAACTCATCTTTTTTTCAACTTCAATTAGGATTTTCAACAGCATAAAAATTAATCCCTGGTAGCAGTTTTGTCTTCCTTATTCTGCTACCCTCTCTGAAATACCATTAGGACTGCTGAAGAGTTGACACAAAGTCCATGCAGTACCCTTGCAGTTCCATTCTCTGAAAAATCCAGATCCCAAGTGCTTCTGTGCTTCTCTCTTCCAAAGTTGAGAGTATTCACTTGTTTAGACTTCCTCAAAATCAGCAAAGCATTCTGGGATTTCAACTTGATCAGTTATTGTCTTTCTCCCAACATGAATAAACCAGTTTTACAGTCTGTTCTTATATTTTAAGCTTGTTTACATTATTTTTATCAGTTACCTGGTTATTGGAGTTTTGTGGAATTGTAATCATGTAGAGCCCCATTCAGCAAATTGTGTTACAAGCTTAGAAAAGTAACGGCAAAATATGTGCCGCTGGACCTGAAAGAACGGCAAAAAGAGAATAGTTGAAACATGCCGTGCATTGAAAAACCAACTTCAGACTCAGATTTTATTTTCAAAAGTCGTTACTAGAGATGAGACATGTTACGGCCCTAAAACCTAACAACAGTCAAGCCAGTGGAAAACTCTTTTTGGCTCACTGAAAAAAAGGTTGTCATGTGAAGTAAAACATCAAGATGGTGTTGGTGTTGGTGTTGTTGTTGTTGGTGTGTGTGTGTGTGTGGTGGTTTTTTTTTTTTTTTGTCAGAGGGATAATGCATTCTGATTTGCCCCTTTAAATCAAACTGTTAATCAAAGTTCCTATTTGGAGGTTTTAAGAAGATTGCATTATTGTGTTACAAAATAGAACAGTATATCGTGAAGGAATTAGGGTCCATATTTATAGTTAAACAAATATGGACCTTAAGTCCTTCACAATCAATTAAGACAGACTAAATAGGTGAAATAACAAAATAGAACAGATTTGTGGCAGACAAGGGTTTTTTGACTATGACAATGCACCTTCTCATGCAGCCATTTGAGTGTGCCAGTTTTTAGCAAAAAACACTTCAATCATGTCAATTGTCATGTTAATCACGTACAGAGGCGGCTTCATGGCGTCAGCCACAGCACACAGCATTACCCCTTTTCATTGCTGGTGCTTCTGATCATAAAACTTTAACACGTTTGCCTTAAAATGTTACTTTTCAATGAAAATAAACGTGAGTCTCGTCAGCATTGCCATTTTGACTGAGAAGATAGTCGTTGTTCTGTGATTTAAAGAGTAGGACACAGGCACCCAATTAATTTTTCTTCAAAGGTGCTGGAAGTTGCTGACATAGCTTTGTTCTTCACCTAATGTCAGACCAGTCTCTTTTCATCAATCTTACTGGTCCACACTTGCTTTGAAATTTTCACCATATAGAAGATTCTTCTTTATCTCAAATGCCTTCATTCGGATACTTGAGAGATTGGGAAGCCTTCGAGTTTCTCTTGCAAATACTCCACAACTTGCTCTTTCAACTTTTGAAATAGTCTCATTTTATGTCCCCTAAAACTTGTGTGTGTTAAATTTCCTTTCTCGAATTTGACTTGATGCCACCCATGAACATATACCAAATTTTTTTCTGCACTGCTACTGTTAGTGGTCTCTGCTTGTTTCAGAACCATTAATATAAAATTCATATATGACTGTGATCTTGTAGATCCCCATACCTCCACAGAATTTCTGCCACAACTTTCATTCATTTTTCTGTGTGTAAACTTCCGTCATTAATTTGATAAGATCACTTTAAAAAAATATTGTTCTGAATTGGAATGGCACATGGCCCTGTGACTGAAACATGACTAACCGGCTGTGGACTAAGAGACTGCATGCCTCTCAGGAAAGAGAATCATTTCGGTTTTCATCACGCTACTAATACAATAGTATTAGTACTATCCTTTAACTTCTCCCGTCCGATGTGGTGTTGAGGGTGTTTTGAAATGGGTGATGAATAAGAGTGCAATCGGGATGCATCTGTTTGCAGCTACATACAAGATTATTGACACATGGTCTTTTACATTCCGTTTGTTCTTTTAATACCCTCTGAAAGCAAACATTGCTCAATACTGCAAGTGATAAGACATTCTGTAGTGTGTGAACTGAGGGAATAGAAGAGTGTGATTTATTATTTATAAACAATATTTATTTATGGTATATTCCGTTTGGTGCAATAAACACAATTGCAAAATTATGAAAGCTTATTAGTGACAAAAGTTTGACAATCGCAAAATTACAAAACAATGTTATTTTAAGTGTGCAAAAACATGAAAAAGAAATATTGAAGTAATCTATTATAGAACAATAGTAGTATGGCAGTAGTCATTAAGTGATTTATGGAGTGTATAGTAATTGGTTTTGCCCATTTTGATAAAGAATATAGGGTTGTTCATAGTGGTCTGTTGAGGTATCAAAAAGTACCCAATTTGGTAAAAAAGGTTGGTACAGTCAATATTCCCTGAAAAGATTTTATATACAAATACCAGATAATCCTCTGTCCACAAGAAGAGGAACCTTACATTAAGTTCTAATGTGAGAATCTGTGAATAAGTGCATTGCTACAAAAAGCTTGGTTATGAAGCAGCTTGTTTTGGACACTTTCTAAATGATGAATTGACTTTTTCAAGTATGGTGGCCAAACAACAGAGGAATATTCCAGAATTGGTGTAACCAAACTGTTAAATAATATTTTTACTCCACAGAATGTTCAAAATTGTATTGGTTTGTACAATATAAATCTCATGTCAGAGCCTTATTCGCAATCTGGTTTATTTGCACATTGAAATAAAATGTATTATCGAAAACTACACAAAGTCACACAATTATTACCTTATTACTAGAGCTTGGACATGTAGGCACCAAAAAGGTCGAAAAGAGGCAGGCAAATAGGTACTTAAAAATTAAAATCGGCAGGGAAATAGGCATAACACATGACAATAGGCAGGCACCCAGGAAGTAAAAATTTAAAAATAGGAAGGAAAATGGCATTATGACTGATTAATATAAAAATTTATACATACTACATAAAGGATGAACATAATTCTTTAAAAACAAATCGAATTTCTCCAATTGTCAAAACATACTGCAGCTTTAGAAAATAATTCCTAAGAGTTGACTCGTGGAATTTTATATTTTGTTGGTTGAATGTTGGATTTTCAAGTTTTGAAAATGGAATGTTTACGGTATGGCACAAGTCTGGGTTGAATTTCTTTCTTGTCTTCATCTTTTGACTACACTTGCTGAAGTTTTGAATGGTTTTTCTCACTCCGCTTTTTTTATTGTTTACAGTTTACTTTTTTTTATAGTTTTTACTGTTCTAAATAATTTTGAAAGAGCCAATAATCTTTTTAATTCTCCAGAAACGTCTAGAAAGAAAGGTAACATTCAAGGAGACCAATTTATCATTAAATGATTACTATTTAATTCACTATGTAACTAATTTTTTTTCACACATTTTTACCAACTTTCCACATACCTTGAAGTGAAAGGTTGGTTTATAGTATTTTAATTCTTTAAAAAAGTTAGTGTTGTGAGTTACTAGTTAGATTGACGCAGTTGGAAAAGGAATTCGGGATAATGAAACAAGGTTCATCACTTAAGGCACATAGTCAGAATGGCTCCTAGGTCAAGAAATTCACTGGTCATAATTAATATTGAAATCTAGGTTTAATTTTGAATTCACAGAGGTTGACATTGCTTCATCAACTCTAGTGGGTGATTTTTAAAATAATACCACCAGTTTACTTACATTTTGTCAACCCATTGGTCAAGAAAAGTTATACCGTTATTATCCTGTTTTGATTCGCTGTGGCCTTTCATTAGTTTTGTTTTATTCTTTAGGGATCCTGGAAGAGGAGGAAGAAATGGCGAACTGTAAAAGTGAAACAATCGCAGAAGCCTTCAGTGATACGGAATGGGAAACTGCTGATAAGCAATCTATGGAAACTCCCACTGTGCCTGTTGCCAGTAGGGCACTTAGCAATTTAATGTGTTCTTATGCATCTGATGCTTCGGACTCCGAAAGTAAGTTTCTTGAACACATTGCAGAATTAAGTAATGAGAATGGGGATGTAATTAGTATGTAGTTCATGATCTTTTAAAAAGTAAATGACATTATTGCTTCACAGATGATGGTCCTATGGAAATTCCTATTCTGAAGACTGAATTTATAGCTCCTTCCTCAACTGTACAAGTTGTTGCTGCTAATTCTCCTACTGAGGAAAGTGTTAAGCCAAATGAATGTAATTCTGTGATTGAAGTAAAAGACTCTCCAAGAACACCAGTTGATACATCTAATGAGAAACACAACATTCCTTGCAAGATAATTGACACGGAGGTGCCAGATAACGCTCCTTCTGTCATGTGCTGTGATAATTTGCAAGTGGTGTCTGAAAACAGTGTTGCATTAAGCAGTGAAACTCAAGTGTCAGTGTGTGCAGATTCTTTGGACTTAAGTTCTCATTGTTTCATAAGGGAAGCCATTGATACAGAAAACATTCCTCCTGTAAAGTTTGAGGGCTCAAAAGATATTTCCAATGGTATTTTGAATGTACCTGATGAAGCAGAAGAAATTGATGAAATGATACCTGCATTTTCCAATACAGAAACTGGTGAAGGACTTTTGCCTAAAAACAAAGGAGATGATTTGCATGTTGAAATAAACCAATTTAGAACTAACAATGATATAGGTCATACTAGGTCAAGGGATACACATAGAAGAAATGAACAAATCTCAAGACAAAGTAGATTTAATAAGAATGCATTTCAAGGACAATATCCCAGAAGGCAGAGGAAAACTCTTCTAGAGAAGGTAAGCAGAATTTTATTTATGGTTTGTTGAAGTAAAAATGTTTTTGTATTAATTTCTAAAATTCTTTCAGTTGCTGGCCAAAGAGATTCTTCATGAACGAAATGTGATACTGCAGTGTGTGAGATATGTAGTAGATAAAGATTTTTTTGGTGTTGGACAGAAAAAGAAATGTATTCCTGATTCTGAACTGAAATTGAGTGATGGTGCTAAGGAAAGTAAGAAGAATAGTGTTTTGTTACAAAGTATAAAGTTCATTGTTGAAAGAAATTTTTTTGAGAAGTCAGAATGAAGAGAATGTACTCCATTCTTAATGAGTTGTACCTTGACTGTTCATGTTAGTTTGGTTTGTTTTTTAATAAAAGTTTTTCAGTACATTGGATGCTTTTTAGAATGCTTACCCAGAAGTGATTGGAGTTCGTTGTAGTTTCAAGTTAAAGGAAACCAAGCCAAGACCTTCCATGACTTGGTGTTGAGCTAGTATTTGCCAGGGATAAGAATAGGAATTTTTGATATCGGTAATTTTGGCAATTTGATTTTGAAGAACATTGTGGAATGTTCTTCGCAATCAAGATATGAAAAATTCCTTGTTACATCAATGACATATTTTTTTATTATTATTATTTATTTTATTTTATTTTTTTTATTTTTTTAAAAATTTATTTATTTATTTATTTTGTTGCGTCTACACCTTGACGCAACGCGTCTCCAAGCCCCATTAAGGTGCGTTGAGCGCTTTGCACTGGGGAGTAATCCACCATTAATGTGCTTTATTTTTTTAATATTTGTCAAGTCTCATCACGTCGCAGTCAGTCAGTCAGTGCCATTTATCCCTTCGGCCAGGGGCTCGACGCCGTTAGATCCCGCTGTATGATCGTAAAAGGGAGGGGAAATGTTCTGAAAATTCTTGTGGTGCTGAATCAACTGTATCAAGGTTTAAACCAGTGACATGAATTCTAGAACATTTGTATCATTTTGCACCAATTTTTTCTTTATGAAGTCTGTAACATGTGATTCACTTCGCTGACTCCCTTCTTCTTTCCCCTCCAAATCCAGAAAGGGGTGCACAAGCGCTGCCAGTGCTATTTTAGTATTGATGGCGACGTGATGGCAAAGGTAAACATTTTCCTGAGGTCACAGACTAGTTGATTTCTGCACATCTATTTAAATGAGAAAATCTTGATTTGACTGTCAAGGCAGCACTTTAAATTTAGCAGAAAAGGGTTAAACTGCTGCAGGAACTCTGTTGAAATTTAAATTTGACTTTGCAGCTACAGATAGACCATTAGTACTACAATATAAATTGCTGGTGGTTCAGTAAATGATATTTTCATATATGTGTGTGTGTATATATTTTGTGTTGACTGATAAAATGAGATTTTAAAAAGCAGACCAAGAGAGAAAAATACGTTTTTCTGCCCAATCTTTTACAAACTTAAAGAGGTAAAAGGTGCTGAAGCATAAAAAAGGGAAAAGGTGCAACAAAATGTGTTCATTTCATTTCGTTTCATTTCATCCCCCCCCCAATACACATTAAGCTGTATACTTTAAAAGGTCCCGCACCTTAAAATCTTTTCCGTAGATATACTTTCTCCCATTGAGGTGAGTTGGTCCATGTCCTAATGGGAGGGATATAGAGAAGGTTCTCAAGTGTTCTTTTCTCCATTTTTCATCTTTTGCTTCAAGTCGCTCATTCTTTTTCACTTTTTTTTCTTCCTCACTGGCCTTCTCTACATGCTGAACGCCGGTCTTCGCCACGCGAATACCGGTGAGCCCTGGTGACTGAGTAGTAGTCTCTGCACCTTGTAGGTCCTAATACACTTTATTTGGCGTGGGACTCTTGACGGGCGGTCGGGAGCTAACCCACTCCGATCAATCGGCTCTGAGGTCTTGCACTGAACTCCAGTGTGAGGCGGGTGGATCCACGGCTATGCAGCGCTGACATCCCGTCCCTGTATCTCCGTGTCAACCCAGGCACCCCAGTGGGGTTCCCCCCTTGCTGAACTCCATGGTGGGTGGGGAGCACAGAGACGAATAGGTTTCAACTCTATGGAGCATAAGATTAATCCCTTGCCCTCTTCCGGAAGGAAGAGTCGATGCTATGAGCGTATGGTGGATTTAAGTAGCGTCTTCCTTACGGAAGAAGATAGACCGAAAAGCCACCTTTTCTTTTGATGGCATGTACGGAACAAAACTTTCAAAACGTCAGTACAGTCCGTCTCGCGCGAGCCATAGAGGATTCGTTCGGAAAACTTCAAGCGGTGGTGCGTCAAAGAAATGGTACCATTTTCTTCGAAGCACGTGCCGACGAAGAGAGAAAAAAAAAAACTAAACAGATTGCCGGCCTCCAAGTGAAAGTGACCACTCACCTACCATTAATCTATGTAAGGGAGTGGTCAACCACTGATTTCGCGTCTGAAACTGAAGAGGAACTTAATATTTCTTTAAGAATCAGGGGTAATGGAGATGTTAAGGATCAAGAGAAAGGAAAATTGGTGAGACTCACTTCTACCTTGTTACTGCCTCTCGATCTCCCTTCTCTCCCAAAGAGGATTAGTTGTGGTTTTTATAATCTCCATATGCGGCAGAATGTGCCAAACCCCCTGCGAGGCTTCAACTATCAGAGGTTTGGCCATACTCAACGATGCATGGCCGAGGGCCCTGTTTGCGCAAAGTTTGGAAAATCCACGCATGGTATGGATTTCTGCACATCTCCACTTCGCTGTGTTATCTGTGAAGGAGACCATGCGGTCGATTCCAACAAGTGCACTACATGAGGGAGATCCAAAAGATTAGTGATGGAGAACGTGTCCTTTCCTGAAGCGGGACCTTGTAAAGCACACTAGATCTCAGGCGTTCATTCTCGAGTATTCTGGCCAAGACGGTTTAAGCAACAGCGAGTTGCCAGATTTCACCTGCTGGTCCCTCAGTTGCCTGGTGTCTCCTGTAGATTTCCCTGATGAGACATCGCCCCTGCAAGGTCGGAAAACAGTTCCCTCCAAATTCAAAACACGTCCCAAGAAAGTTACTCAAAGTTGAAGCCCCAAGAATCCACTCAAGCCCGCATAAAGAATGTCACTCGGCCTTCAGCCCGGACCCACTTAAAATGGCCCGATCCTCCAAATCCGGACCGCCTTCCCCGACCCCTGAGACTCGCTTTGAGCGATCCCCTAGCATGTCGAGCAGTGCTCAGGAGTAGTCTGCCTCGGAGGAAATTTCAGCCAGAATGGACACTTAATCTTAACTACCTCCTAAACTGTTAACTACGGCTCTTATCCTGGATGTTCAATGGATTTTCTTTCCGACGGGACGAATAAAAACTTGTCCCGCTATACTCCTTCAATTTTCTGTTTACAAGAGACATCTTGTCCTACCTCGCCCCGTGTCCTTTCGCGGTTTTACCCCATATAGAGTTGATGACGGCCTCTGGTTATGGCGGAGTCGCTAAGCTGCTGGCCAGCTAAAAAGCCGAACTAACGGGACAACTTTTGAAAAATGTCACTGTCGGATGAGAACATACATTTATACTCGATTTAGGGTAGTTTCGTTTCGTTTTATGATGGCAAAAGTTGTTGCCAACCGTCACACAAATACCCTGAATGTATTACCTTCAAGCGGTAGGGACATTTTTTAAAATTTAAGTTTGCAATGAAACAATGACTACTTCCGTAGATACCGCCAACATTCAAAGCCATCCAAGTGAAATTGTGTTAGTTTACGAGTGTTGCTAAAGATTTGCGTTTTGGTGCTCTTCGTTCTTTGCGTTTTATCGTTCAATTTATTTATTTAGGAGTACTAGGCGTTTTTGAGTTTTATTTATTATTTTCCAATTGTTTTCTTTAGAAATAATAATAAAGTTAATTGAAATAGTTATAGTAGTTCATTATTTGTTGTTGTTAAGTGTCCCTTTAGTATTTCTTGTTTTAAATTAATTATATTATATTTATTATTATTTTTCTGAATTAATTTTAATTATAACTGGAAAATAATGGTTAGCCTAACAACATCTGGGTCTATACTTAATACTGAACCTTTGAAGATAACACGTATTCAAAGACTGTCTCTGGTAACAATGGATAAGTTATTGAAAACTTACTTACACTAATGATTATCATTATTTTTTTGAACTTTTAAAAGCTAAAGAATAATTGAAGAGATAAATTAAATGGATGTATTTGCATTGAAATTGACATAACTGGACTGTTAGGAACATTTCATTAGATCACTTAAAAACTACCATGTATATCACGTTAATTAACTTCAATAATTGTGGTATTTATTTGCGTTCAATAAAACTCATTACTACCACTTCAAAACGTGAAGGAACTGTTGACACACATCTCAAAAGCATTAATAACATATAAGTATGACCGCAGATAGCTTTTGAGGTTGTATTTTTCATTTGCACTTGACACTTTAACACTTCTTAACCACGCAATAGTTGATAATGATAATTCTTAATTAAATGAATAATTATTCACAGATTTTCGTTTATAGATGAACATCTCTTTTTAATTCTTCCGAAAAACGAAACATGTATTATTGAACAGTGGACAAGACTCTAGACCGCGCGAGGATTGTGAATGAGACAACAAACAAAACAAAAGCGAGAGACTTGATCAGAGTTATAGTTTCATAAGTTGGCTATTCCGACAGGAAATCTTTCAAGCTGCCATATTGCGAATTTAGTGCGGCCTGATACACGGCCTGGAGTTTACTTAGGTTCACGACGCGCTGCTTTCTACAGTCAAGTCCCTGTTCTGGCATTCCTTCAGTGTGTGTGTGTGTGTGTGCAAGTATAACTCCCATCCCTCACACTCACTGTATGAAACATCTATATTCTCGCAGGATATGGTGTGAGTCGACGACCTCCTAGGTCTAATAAACCAATTGCCCACACCTTTCTTGATTGTTGGCAGTGACGGCTGGTGCCCCAACAGACTGGAGGTTGCACCTCCCATCGAATGACGGAAATGTAATTTCTAAAATTTAAATACGAATATGCAATAAAAATGCCAGCAGCTCAAATCAATTAAAACAGTTATATAAACGTATATTGAAACATTACTTAATTTTATGCGTCGCGTCCGCGTAAGCACCTCCCGTTCATGTGGTTCTGGCTTTGATTTCCGCTGGGCACTTAAGTTCGACTCCCAGCACATTGCAACAAGCACTATTGCTTCGACACCTTTCTCACAACTAAAATTATTTTCTTTCGTAAACTTCACTACCGTGGTATATTTGTCAATTATGAAAGATCTTCCACACACATTCATATTCACAAGAAGGCTCGCAAATTACTGGCCGATCAGTTGCAGGCACACTCGCTTCCGCGAGACACTATAAGGGACTTCCATCCAGAACGGCGACCTTTACACAAAGAACTCTTCAAATTCGTTTTGAATCAACATATCAAATGAAAACAAACTCTCCACGTATATAAAATGCATTGAATATTGTCAATAATTGAACTTGTGTACTTTCAGTAACAAGCGAAAATCACAAAACTACGTTGTGTGGCAGACAAAGACAATATGGATATTCTGAGATTCCCTCCGTCGCCGCGCAGTTCTAGACAGCCCCACTAGCTGGTTGCCCAACCGCAAGGCCATATGTTCCCCGTTTTAAATCAAAGGGCCAAGGATTAAAGCTGTACAACCATTAATACAGCCAAAAGTGTGGTGCAATTCCTGGCAAGGGACCAGACACCAGAGAGAGCGACAGTTAGACGCTCTTTGGTTTCAAAATGATTTCATGTGCATAGATATTGCTGCAACATCTTCAATATTGAATGTTTTAAAAGGAAAATTTATATTCCTAAGATATGAGATATTTTTCGCTTTCTGGGGGTTGTGCAACCTAGGCACGAGCCGCCACTTCTTGTTAGCGATGTAAACGCTCACTGCCCTCTTGTGGGTTCTTCCCGTACTTGTCAAAGAGGTGCCGTTTTGGAATGTTATCGCCGCCACTAATCTGGTGATTCTCAATACTGGTGAACCAACACATTTCGCTATTGCTGTGAACTCCAGCACGGCTATTGATCTAGCCCTTTGCAGCCCTTCACTAGCCACTGCTATGCAGTGGACCATATAGAAGATCTATATGGAAGCGACTATTTCCCCACTATTGTTCACATCGATCAACTTCGCCGTAGTTATACTCGCCCCCTCAATGTATCGTGCAATGTGCTGACTGGTGGACATTCCAAAATATTGTCAACCTATGAGATAGTCCTTTCGACAATGTGGATGAAATGACTGTATATTTTATTAGCGCATTACTCTGCTACTATCGAAATTCCGAAATCAACACTCTTTTCCCGTGGTGGAATGTGAACTGCTCTAAGCGGTCAGTGCTCGTAAAATAGTACTGGCATAACTCAAATATCCAACTGGATAATCTCATCGAATATAAAAGATGCAGGGCGAAGGCTAGGAGAACAATTTTAAAGAGCGAGAATGCATCATAGAGAGCATACGTCTGCTCTCTCAATTGCCACGCCACCACACCTGGTATAGAAGAGAATTCGCCAGATAAAAGGACACTGTTTTCAGAACCAAGTATATTATTGAGAGGATGGAGAGTCGTCCGTTTGAATTTTCTTGCAGAGCGTCTGCCGATTACATCCCTTTCTCAGTGTCGGAATTGCGCTCTCGCATTGGTGAAAAGAACTGCCCCAGTTTCTGATGAAATACACAACCAAACGCTACAGCATCTTCCTGGAGTGGCGATGCAATTTTTCCTCGGCCTTTACAATCGCATCTGGGAAGACTACTGTAGAAGCCACAGTTATCCCAGCTCTAAAGAAGGGAAAGAATTGGTCGTAGCCATCGAACTACCGTCCTCTCTCTCTCTCTCTCTCTCTCTCTCTCTCTCTCTCTCTCTCTCTCTCTTACCAGCTGCGTTTGCAGAGTTTTGGAACGGATGGAAAATCAGCGTTCGGTCTGGAATTAGGAGTGGAGAAATCTGCTCACACCAATCCAATGCGGATTCAGGAAACACTGGTCAACCGTGGGCCATCTCGTCGTCTTAGCAACTGAAATTTCAACATCGTTCTGAGACAATAGTACAGCCACAAAATGTGGCCGTACTATTTGATATAGAAAAGGCCTATGACACCACTTGGAGGTACGGTATTCTGTGAACCTTGCACTCTTGGGGATTGAGAGGAAAGCTCACCTTATCCCTCAAACGTTTCTTCAAAAAATTCTTATCGAATAGATTTCTCCGAGTTCGCGTCGGTAACAATCTGTCTAACAGTCACCCTCTTGAAAACGGCATCCCCTAAGGGTCGGTGCTCTGTTTGCCTTGCCATAAAGAGCATAGCGTCGGTCGTGCGAGAACCTGTAAAGGCATCGCTGTTTGTGGATGATTTTGCCATCTTCTGTTCATTCAGCATCATCAGTGTGATCCATAGGCAACTTCAGCTGGTGCTGAACAAGCTCCACGAGTGGAGCACGTCAACAGGTTTTACGTTCTCTCCCAAAGCTATTGGTGTGCACTTCTGCAGGATATACCACTTGCATACCAATCGAGTCCTTTATTTTGAAGGAAATCAGCTTCCATTCGTCGAATCTGCTAGGTTCCTGGGGCTCTTTTCCCAAGACCATCATGTGGCGCGCCCGTATCCGCTCACTACAAACCAGACGCGTTTCCCACTTAATCTTCATCGTATGCTAAGTGGTACGTCATGTTGAGCCGACCGCATTACCCTCTTGCGGTTACGAGTATATAAATCACTCATCCGCTCAGCCTTGGATTACGGTAGTGATGCGTATGGCTCTCAGCCCCTTCCACTCTCCGACGCATCGACAGCTTACACCACGCTGGTATCCGCCTCTCACAGGCGTGCATCGCACCAGCCGTGTCGAGTGCCTTCTAGCCGAGGCTGGGTAGCCATCCTTAAAAAGCGGGATATTCTATTAACATCTTACGGTGTTAAAGTGTCAGGACTCTTTAACCATCCTTGTCGCCGAAAAATTACCCACCCTAAATACGAGTCCTCATATATTCTTCGAACATAGTTACCCCAGCCTCCAGGTAATCAATTGCGAAATCTTTTGCGGGAACTTAATGTCGATCTTACACTCCTGTGAAACCCCTAAGTGACCCGATTCCCCCTTGGAAACTCCTCCGCCCCAATATTGATCTCAAACTCTCCAATCTTCCCAAACAAACTACTAAGCATCCTGTTTACCAGACGCAGTTTCAGGAAATGAGAGAATCCTATTCGGATCATATATTCTTGTACACAGATGGTTCATCGTACAATGACGCTGTGGTATGTAGTTTTCATTGTATCAGGGCCACCAAATCATATCGACTTCATTCTCAGTGCAGTATATTCACTGCCGCAATGTATGCAATACTTGAAGCTCTATAATACATCGATTCAGCGACGTTGCGGCGAGCAGTTCTGATTTTCTCAGCTCTCTTCAAGTTGTCGCCCGTTCTACCTCAGGCTACCAGAAGAAATTATTTCAAATCCTGATACATCGTCTTCTGTCTCACCACTATGATCTGGTACTTAGTTGGATTCCAGGCCATGTGAGAATTACAGAGAATGAACTGGCTGACCAAGCGGCGAAATCGGCGACGCGGAAAACTCATATTGACATCCCTTGTGTACCATTGTCTGATGTTAAGGCTTTCCTCAAACTGTCCGATTTTAGAGCGTGGCACAACACCACTTTTAAACTAATTGTAAGTGCAATGAAGGATTCTGATAATCCCTGGCGTTCCTCATCCCGCTCTTCTAGGCGTGAGAAAGTCATCCTAACCCGTCTTCGTACCGGACCTGCCACTTTTCTCATGGTTTCCTTCTTCGAGGTGAAACTCTTCCCATCTGTGACGCATCCGGAACACTTCTTTCTGTAGAACACGTCCTCATGTATTGTACGAAATTTGTTGGCAGCCGACGAAGACATGGCCTGTCTGGGCAAGTCGGTACGGGAGGTGCGTGGCGATGACGAAGCTGTGCTCTCAAAGCATTCTTGCGGAATATACTATCGTATTTGAGGGATAAGGAAAATATTTTTTCTTAGTCCCTTTACAGCCAGTTTTATGGTGTATGATAAATTTTTCGTGTTCGAATTATAGTAATTTCCTTTTGCCTTAACATTTTGTATATTTTATTTGGAATTCAAGCCCTCTTTTTAGGTGATGTACATGTTTTAATTTACCAGTAAGTTGCCGCTACAACACTTACTAAATCTACTTATAAAAAACAAAACTAAGAAAAACAATTTTGACATGCGCGCCAATGACCTCAGTAGTTGAAGCGCCCTATAAACCTCAATCAATCAAAATAATACTTTCTTCAGAGCTTCAATTTAAACCAGTGAGGAAAAGGAAAATTAAATCATTAAATATTTGTTGCGAATAGAATTTTGTTGGGAAAGTGGAAAATGTGTTTTAAAAATCTCTTCTACTTGCTGTACTTAGTATGTTTAGTTTTCATGTAATATGTCATTGGGTAATATGAACTAGTAGAAATAAATGTTGAAGTAAAAAATTAAGGACTTGTAAATCCCTTGTTAATGTTACACACTTCCAGTATTCCTCTAGGATCCTCTTACCCTTTTAACTACTATGTAATGCTGTTCCAAAACAATGAAACAATGTTTGATGTTTCCCCTCTAGTATTCCAGTTCTTCACCACTTTCCTTGCCAGGGTCATAATATCTTTAATGACATCACATAGCATCTGTGAGATAATGATTTAACAAAAAAGGACTGAAGACCACTGTCATAACTGGTATGGTAAGACTTGAATGTTATGTCTATGTTTAATTCCTGTGTAACTTTTCACCCTAATCCTTTCCATTAGGCTTTTAACATAAACAAAACAATATTGTACTTCATAACTCAATATTTTTTCTCTTTTGCCACTGATCTCTTGGACAGATTCTTAAGATGTTTTAAAAAACTGACACTTTTGGTACTGGGGACCCCTGAAATGTGTTTGTGAAAATCTCAACTGATTTTTTACAACTGCTTCTAGTCATAAGCTACCAAATGAAAGCTTGTGTGTTTCTGATCATTATTGTGTGCAAAACTAACTAGTGATGTTATAGAATGGCACAGACTTTCTTGAACTAGTTGGTTTTCTAATTTCTTGGGTTTCAGTCTTTTCAGTCTTGCCCCATCCTCTTCCTAGCTGCTATCTGTCACCTCACATTTTTCACATTTTCTCAATTTTTCGATTCCCTAATGGTGGAATTGAAACTTGACTTTTAGTATGTTATAGAAGGGTACAAACTTATTCTAAATGGAAATTTTTATTCAAAAATTTGGAGCAGTTTTTGAGAAAATGTTGTTTAAGCATTACTGTAAATGCGAAGTTTGAAGCTGTTTTTCACAGAAAACTATTGAGTTTTCGAGAAACTTTTAGTCATCATTTGAAGCACATGTACCCAAATATATACAGTCCATTTAGCTCTACCCTTACCTTAAAAGAAAAAAATTGTTTTGCAACAATGTAATATTAAGATGTTGTTACCTCTGAGAAAGTATATGTTGTTGTAGCGTTAGTTTTATTTTAATATTATGATTCATGAAAGGTCATTACATAACAGCATGCCATGCGAATCAATGAACAAACCTTTCTTAACTTATTTAATCTGAGTGCTGCATTATCATAACAGTAAACTGCATGTTTATATTTCCAATTATAAGAATTTAGTTGAAGTCGAAGGAATGTACTATTGTCAGCAGACGGAAAGCTGTTTTCATGTTAGGTGATAGTACTTGTGTCAGTCACATGATTTGTCATGATAGCTGGATTGAATTAATTCTGGAAACTTTTTAGAGCATGTTGGAGCTAGGCATCGTGGCAAATAAAAGGTAAACATTGGGCATTTAGGTTACCTCTACTTCTAATAGGTGAGCTTTTATTTATTTATTTATGTATTTATTTTACGTCAAAAAAACAGTTAAAAAACTGCTTATGATGTGCTATGGGGAAAAGTGAATTGTGTGCACATTTTCAAAATTCTATGATCCCTACACTAAGTCATATACTACTTAAATTTTGAATTTTGAAAGGGAGGAGAAAAGAAAAAGAAAGAAAGAAAAAAAGAAGAGAAAGAAAGAAAGAAAAAGAAAAAAAAAAAAAACAACACCAACTCCCATGTAATAAAATCTATTTTCAAGGATAAATAAGCAATACATTTTGGCTCTTATTACTTCCTGCCGCGACAACATGGAAACGATAATTTGAATAATTGTATTTCCCACTGAATTCTAGAAGACGTGCACAGAAAATTAAGTTACATTTATGTCCAGAAGCAAAACAAGGGGCCATCTCAGCATTTGCTCAATGGATCAGGGAAACTGGACGAAAAACCTGATCGAGATGGGGGTCATTGACCCGGAAGCTGTAGTACAATAGTTGTTACAGGTTGTTTATACTCATTTATATAGTCCAAATGGTAAATAATGCATTATGTATCATTGTTAAAATTAATGTTACTTTTCTTGTAACGCTCAGTATAGTCTCTAATTGTATAGAAACAGTTATGCAGCAGAAATGATTTCACTTGGAATTTAAACTTTTCTATTCAAGTTAATCGTTTAATGTCACCTGGCAAAGTGTTGTAAAATAATGTACAAGTATTGTATGCGAATTTTTTGTAATGAGCTGTTGATACTGTCACCCGATGAATATGATTTCTACGTCGAGTGTTATAGTAATAGACTTCGGCATTTTCTGAAAATATATTCCGCCTTGAGCAAGTCATTTTTACAAAACCACTGATTCGTAAATAAGAAGACACGGTAATGGTAGAATTCCTAGATTAATGAAGAGAGGCTTACATGAATCACGTGGGTGGGATTTGGTTATTATTCGTACAATTCATTTTTGTAATCTAAAAGTCTGGGAGCTATAAGATGTATTTTCCCAGAATATTATGCCATATCTCAGTTGGGAATGAACATTCGCGAAGGCTGACTGAATTTGCAAGAATTCTGAACGCGTAGCATAATGAACTTAATTTTGTGTTCAATTCATTTAAATGGACGTTCCATTTAAGGTTTGACTGAATTGACAAGCTTCTGAAATTCATTGAAAAAATGACTTGGTACAAAAAAGGTAAACACTATTTTTCACTTAGTGAGGAAGAACAACTTTTTCATAAATGTAAAGTGGTCATAACCTTTTATATAACAATTCGTGTCTTGGGCACTATATGTAATATAATTCTTAAATATGGATTGGTGGTAGGATGAAGAAAATGATTTATGGAATTCAGTGGATAGTAGATGGTAACTTTGTTGAGATTCTTGTTCTTAGATATACATGACTAACATGTTATAAGAGTCATATGCTTAAATATGTGTTGATGTGCAGTCTTATTTATATATTATTTTAATCAAAAAATATGTACACATATTTTGAATGTGTGTTGAAAATTGTTGTTTTTGAAAATGAAAATTTTATATTTACAAAAAATTAATTGTTTTACATTAGTTGTCTGAAGATGAGGCCAAAGGTGGCTCAAAATGTTGCTTGAATGAAAAAAGTCTAAATAAAAGGTTTATTAAAAAATCTTGACTTGTTTGATTTCTCAAACACACCGGAATCTAAAAATCAATAAATAAAAATGAAACGTTTTCCTACGTATTCTGCTTCTAAGTGGTTATAATAGTGTACCAAGAATGTATTGGGAAGAAAGGCTGCTACCAGAAATAGAACAATTTCAAAGTAAGTGGGGAAGGAATTGTTTTGGATTCGAGATTATGCATTTTCATCTGAATGACTACAGAAAAACTCACAAACATCTGAATTTACATTACTAAATAATATTTGATAATAGAGGACAGTTCCCTATAGCAAAGTGCAAAGGAACCCCCTGTGTTAATTGCGAGTCAACAACAATCAACAGGTGTGGTATATGAAAAGTTGCTCTGTACAGAAAGTGTTTAATTTAATTGCTACAAATAAATACATCTAATCGAAGTTGGAAGTTATAAAATAATCATTCCATGAATTAAGCTATGTGGATCATTCACATTTCTTCATTTCTTGATTTATTTGGCGTTTCGATGTGAAACAGGAAAAATATTGTACATATATGTACAAAATTACAAGAATAGTTAAATAAGTTGTTCTCATTAATTTATCTTATTGTTCAATTGAAATCTTTCATTGCTCTAATTATAATGCAGAATGAAATAAACAATCTACCTGGATCAGTAAGCCACTGTTTGAATATTTTGTATAAGTACACCCTAATGTGTGATGTTTAAAAAATTAAAAAAAAAATTTTTCCTGTTATCTAAGCCATTGTATGAGAATCTAGCAATGGAAACAAATCTAAAAAAAAAAAAAAGGTTTTGGGATTAAATGGGTTGAGATTAACCTAATATCTTTAAAGATTTTATAGCTGAGACTGTTTCTCACAGGTCTTTAAAAGCCTACCCTACAATGTACTATTTCTTTCAGAAATCAAAAAATTCTTCGTTTCCATTGTATTTCAATTTATTTGTAAATCAGCAATTATTTTTTCCCTCTGCCAACGTTGCATAGTTTGCTGACTGACAATTTTTATAAGTATGTGTAATAAGTGTATGTTGCCCAAAAACTTTAAAATTTAAATTTTTAATAATAATTTTATTTAAAAAGTATTCAAAGTTGTGACTTTTTTTGGATGAATATTTATACTCGTCTCATTCTGTATACTCTTGCCAAACTTTTTTTTTTTGCAGAAAGCTTCTCACTTTCTACAAAGCTGGATGAAAACTGAACAGTCATTGAGAGAACTCAAGACTGCACATACAAAGCATTATTCTCTTCAACCAGTACACATCTAAATTTACATTATTTTTTAAAAAAAACAAAATAGAAAATTCAATATGCTAAGGGGTCAAATTTGTTCTTCACCAGAAATGTATACCAAAATGTCACAATACATCTGATTCAATACTGACAGAATTCTATTTTATATTTTCATCAGCTGATAATTATAACCTCGTGTTTGAAAAATTAAATTCAGTGAGTATGTTTAAAAGCCCAAACAATTATTATTTTTTCAATTAATTTATTTAAGGTTGCTTTGTAACAACAACTAGGTCATCATTGTTTTATGACATCTCTGATAACAAATTTATTAAATAAGAGAACCAAATTGGTTTCATAACATTGCATTTAATTTCTCCCTAAAATGCTGAGCAAAATCAATAAATATGTTTTCCATCTTTTAAAATCTTTATATTTTCTAAAGAAATTGTGATGTATCTCACACCAAATGCCGAAATGTGTTTACAGTGTTTTCAACTGTAACAAAAGACAATACAAGTTTCAAAAGAAACAAATCTGTTCAGTTTATTAGCTAATAACAGGAATACATCTTACTTAAAAATAAAAACTAATCTTGAGGTTTGAGGAATGTATATTTCTTTTTATTTGGAATTGACTGACTGCCTGCTTCAACTTGTCTCTTTGTTTTGAATTTCTTGGCAGTAGTATTAACAAGTGAACTATAGTGGTGAGCCATTTCTTCTTCGGTTACATCCGCGTCTTCTTCTTTAATTTCCGGTTCCTCTTGAACTATTCCTGCTTCTTTCTGCATTATGAGTTCAATTTCTGGATTCATTCCATTAAATGACAGCCTTCCAACTATCAAATCTTCACATGGAATATAACTTGGTTCAATAATATACTTGGTTCTGAAAACAGTATGATAAATTACCTTCCAAACATTATGAATAAACAGATTCCTGTACCAAAAGTAACATACACTTCTGAAAATCTTTCAGCTTTCACAAAGAAAAAAATTACAGGCTAAAATTTGTCCCTAACATTTCTCCAATGAAATCTCATTTTTACTTTCTTGAACATGTATATATGTACGTGGAGTAATGTACTTAGTAAAGGGAGAGTAATGTAAGGCTGTGGAAACTCAATTTCAAGATTTTAATGGAAATACCTTTTGGGGTACCCTCATGCCAAAAAAGGTTTATTTTTTCAAAATAACTGTCAGTAAAATAAAACAAACTAGCAACTAGACTATTTGTGAGATAAAATGAACATTCACTGATCAATCTAGCCCAACTTCAAAACCTGCAAATATTAAAACCTCTCAAAAATGATCTGAATTTTTTCTTTAAATGTCTTGCAAGAATAGAGTGAAGTACACTGTTAATTTTTTTAAATTTTTTTTTTTTTTTTAATTTTCCATTACTTTTTGGAAAATTTTAGTTTTGGCAAAATTTTCAGTTAAATATGGGCAATAAAAAAAGGTCTTCTCAAAAAGAGGTCAACATTTTTTCTTTAAGCCTTTGTAGAGAAAGAGATAAGTGCACAGAATACCATGACATTAACAGCACTTTGTTGTAACCTTCTGATTTTTCACACGATACACAAATGTAACTTTTTGAATATCTCTCATTACCAGAGTTTTTATCCATTATTGTATTTGTGAGTGCAAGAGTTTCAAATGAATTCACATGAAGTTTTAGGTAAAATTGAGTTTTCTATGAAAATGAGCTCAATATTGTGAATTTTTAGAAATACTCAAATGACAATTTTATTCAATAATTCCTCAAAATTTGTAAGTGAAAGTTTGCATATAGAAGCAAGTTTTCCTCTTCTATAATATTCTGAGTGGTATTTCCATTTGTCTATTAGGGGACCGAAAAATTGAGAAAATGTTAAAAAATTTTTTTTTTTTTTGATAAAACACCATTTCCTCAATATAAATATTTTGTGAATGAAAACTAAATCATTGACTTACACCGGAGTTTTTACATTGCTGCGTTTGACATGTGATCAGCTGTTTTGGTGCCATCCAACCAGGACCTTACAAGTCACTAGGGCGGTGTTCAGTCTTCCAATTGGATGGCACTGTAACAGCTGTTTTAGTTTAAACGCAGCTGTAAACACCGCAGTATAACTGATAAGTGCTGTAAATGTTATGAGTTAGTTAGTTTTGAGAATATTGTTCATTATCAAGTGCAATGTTGAGAGATTTTGATGCCAACATAACTTTGCATTGTTGTTACGGCAACAAATGGTGTCACAGTTATTCAGATACATAAATGCAATTTATAAAAGAACATTAAAGGATGTCTTTTTAAGTTACATTATTGGTTTTATTAAGTTATAAAGCAGTGTATGTTTTCAATTAGTATGGTCAGATGATTTGGCCTCACGTGACAAGCTTGGGGTAGGCGAGTCCCAGCACATGGACACAAAGGCTGTGGGTTCGAAACTCGCATAAAACGAGACTGAGGGAGGAGGTCATTTCGAGTCTCTCATATATTGCTCTACTCATCTATCCATGGGAAAGTAAATCCTGTTAAACCTGTTTTATTCTAGTATCAATTTGAAAAGAATGTAAAAAGTGAAATATTTAACACATTTATTTAATGTAAATATAATTCCTAACATAAAAGTACAATTTTTATTTTCAATATTTTGGAGCAGAAAGAAAAGTACATAATAGATTTAAGCATTTAAGCATATAAAGAAAAGTTCATAATAGATTTAAGCATATTACTACAGATCGAAATCCAATTGATTGAAAGAATGGAATTTCCAATTGTGTTTTATGGGTTTAAAAGCTGGTCATTAAGACATTAAGAGTGTTTCTGGACAGAAATCACAAGAAGTTTAGACACATCAGAAACCAAGGAAGAGATTTTGAGTAAACGGTGAACAAATGGTTGGCGTGTATATCTAATTAGGATATCAAAGGTTCCCCTGTGATTATTTTCTACAATTACATGCGAGATATTTCAAAATATTTACTGGAGGTATTTAAATATATCCGGTACTCACAAATAATAATCATTAATATTTCCAATCTTGAAATGTTCAATTTGTTTTCTCTCTTCCAGAATTATGATCAAAATTTTCCACAGGAAATTAAATTTTGCAATTGAAAGGAAATTAATTCTCTGAACCAATTTATACTCCAAAGTCCCTAGATGGTTTCAAATTCATTAAATGTTAAGAATTTATTACCCTTGTTTCATTTTACTTGGTATGGCAAACAAAGATTCAGTTTCTTCAGCTTCTAGTTCTTTTTCGGCTTTTTCTTTACTTCTTTTCATAAACTGGAAAGAAAAGAAAAAGTAGTAAACAAAAATGCAATACTCAGTCATTATAATAGATTCAAATGGAAAACAAATATGCAATATTCAGTCATACAA
Organism: Teleogryllus oceanicus; assembly: GCA_964035755.1. Taxonomy (NCBI): domain Eukaryota; kingdom Metazoa; phylum Arthropoda; class Insecta; order Orthoptera; family Gryllidae; genus Teleogryllus; species Teleogryllus oceanicus. The sequence continues at coordinate 22,517,197 of CAXIVR010000005.1, forward strand.
TAAATTCAGTCATTCTAAGATTTCCTTGTTCTGGGGAAATTGCATCCTCACCTTCATGTCCAGCAAACCTTTGGATAATTTCTTTTTCTCTGCATCTTGACGATTCATTTTTAACGACAATTGTCAACAAAATATTTTTAAAGCACCCAACTTCGACGTGTACACTGGTGTACACTCTATATTACACTTTATAACTCACTTGACACAGTCAAAGTTTCTCGATTATGGTGAGACAGCCACAAATCTTCTGGTCAAACCCAATTGTATTGTCTTACCACGGCTGGATACAAGAGGTTAATGAGTTTATAAAATGTACTAACACATTGAGGTTATTTTGAAGTAGCACGCGTATTTTCGTAGAACAATTGCCTGTCGGAAACATATGCTGGTCAGATACAAACTACCAGTACACGAAAGAAAAAAGTTCAGTAATATGTTGAATGATCGTAAGTCAGATACGCCAGATATGCGAAGTTGAAGTTACCTACAGTAATCGCATAAGTTATTTGAAGTAATTCAAGTGAATCACAAATGTTATGATATATTATAACTACTTATTTACGTAGTGACTCTAGAAATACCAGATATAAATATTTAGTTTAACTATCCGTCTGATATGTTAGGGTGATGGTTTAGATCCCTGATTTGGAATTTTCTATACTTTCACCGGGTCTTACCAGACTGCAGGGGCGTTCCGGCGAGTGGATAACCTAACTTTCCTGTTGTTTAGTCGAACTATTTGATGCCTTCGTCAGATAAGTTGTTATTGAAATTTAAGTATTTGTTGCAACTTAGGATGGTTCATTAGAGATGGTAGACCTGCTTGTAAAACAGTCTAGGGGTGAAGGGGAACGAAAACTGCAAAAGACAACAATAAAGAGGTTTGGGTGAAGACCTGTAAACTAGTGTTGGGGCTTGCAATATTCTAAAACTCTCAACTGGCATATTCCAATTTTTATTGACAATGGCAGCACTCTTGTGAGAAGGAGATTGCCTTATTACAGTGTTCTTAAAACGCAGTGTCGCTCTGGCTATATTGTTTTGTAAGTAGAGGACGTATTGCCTAACAGTTTGAGACATTTTTATTATCTTTTGTACTATTTTGTTAATGTGCTATTGACAAAAGTTAGCCCTGAAATTTTTGCAAATTTTCATCAAGTTCTTTGGTTCTAGACTTCCTGAGGCAGCTCAGGATCAAAATGCACCCCAAACAGCATTTAATGTGAAAGAACTCCCAGAAATAAATAATCTTACTACTGAAGGATGTATATCACTTGTGGGAAAATTGTCTTTAGATTTTGAATCTGGCTTATGGAATGTAGAAGAAAAATGTAAAAGTAAGTATAATTGCCTGCAATTCTTTAATGGAAATACAAATAATTCTTCCAATAATAAGATTTTTGTTTTAAAAAAAAAATTCAATGTTAATTTGGAATCATAGCTGAAATAAAATTTAAAAATAATAATTCAATTTTTAAATTTTTTCAGTCAATGAATTAATTAAAAAATTTAAAAAAATTCTTCTGCTTTAAGGGTTTTTGGTACTTGTTTTATTTACATATTGTTTTCCTCACGCGTAATGAAAATATTGGTCATGTTTTCATGGCCCTGCACAATTTCTGTGCACTGTATTTGGAAGAAGAATTTAAATCTGAATAATAACTCGTTAGATCATGAGATTGTTCATTTTTAAATCCAATATCTATAACCTCTCTAGATACCAAGGATATGAAACACTTTAGATTTATAGACAAGTTTACAAATACATTTTATAGATGTTTTTTCATGCAACTTAAATGTTCAAACTAGTACCCTCTTTTAACTTTTTAGAATTTCATTTGTGAGTGTGTAGAGATTAATAATTAAATAGTGATGTTGAAGTGAAATATTAAGTAAAATTACATTTTAATAATTTCAAATGTAAGTCAAGGTAGTCTAATGATATTGTCAGACTTTTTAATAATTTCCATATTATCAATGTGGTAGATCTCGTAATAATTAATTTTTTTAAAAAATTATTTGGCATTTGACATTTTAATGAGTTGATGAGTAATCATATTGTTTTAGAAACAATAAAAAAGTAATATGGATTCCCAAGGTAATCATTGACTTGTAAATTCGTATTGCATGTTCATGTTCTGAGAACACAATAATCTGATAATTTTTCTGTGAAATGTCATCAATATTTGACAGCGTTAATGCTCCCATGAAGCTGCAGAAATAGATCAGTTGTCAGATGTTTCAAAATGATTTTAAAAAACAAATTAATAGTAAACCAAGTAAAAATGGTTTTAATGAGGTATTGCACTTTAAACGAGCAACTGCATGCACCTTTTCAAATGAATGATGTAAAATATGTTGTTGCGTAAGTCAAGTGTTCTTTCTCTCGTCTTAGATCTCAAACAGAATACCCATATAAGGGGTTGTCCATAAATTACATAACACTAAAGAGTGGGAAGGGGGTTTGAGGTAGCTTTACACTTTGTTACATAAGGATATGGAGGTTTTTGATTAGTGTTACATAACAATGTTGTTTTTTTAACATTTTTTAAACATTTGTTGAAATACTTCTTTTTTGTATCTTATACTAAAACATTAAAATATTATCTAATTAACTTATTTTAAAAATATAAATAATTTAAAGTTATTTGAAGTTGTTGCAATGAATGGAAATATTTTTTTGTTGAGTCTGTAAGATTTCGAAGAAAATATTCAAAACTGATTTGTAAAATTTTCTAGAATAAAATTAAATGGGCACAGTAAAATCTCACTCATGAGCCATCCACAATTGTGGTGTGTGCATGGCTTGTGATCAGAAATTTTCTTGCCTATGTGGCCTTCCTTCACTCAAAACGTGCCGCCCAATCTTCTAGTAGTTAGGTGCAGTCAGCATTGACAGCTAATTCTGACTTAAGATAAATTTTAATATAAAACATAAATAAAATGAATACTATTTTTTACTGTGCTATAATTTATGTTCACTTCTTGCATTTACACAGGAGGATCTTGTCGCAAGTGTTACATAATTATTTTGTTACATTGGAAGTGTATTTAGTGTGCATTTTTCAAGTGCGTGTTACAGGTGTGTTACAGGGGAGAAAGGGGGTATTCAAAATACTCTAAATTTGCATTACTTAATTTTTGGATGGCCCTTAAATGAATTAAACCTTAAATAAAGTTCATTATGTTAGACATTCAGTATTGTTTGAATTCTTCTTTCAGCTTATTGCTTTTATTTTGATAATGATTCCCACTGATTACCACCTAAGATAAGGCCATAATATTCTGGGAAAATGCATTCTTTAATGGACTGAGTTGAAGACAAGAATTGTACAAATAAGTCTATATGCTTACTGAAAGCTTCTCTTTTGTGAGCATGGAATACTATCATTGCCTCTTGTCTTCAGTGTGAGATCAGTCTCTAGATTGTCTCTTCTGGAATCAATGTCACCCCCTTTTATTGCTTATTTCTGCAAGGCGGAATATGCTGGAAACAAGAATTGTAATTCTGTGTAGTCTATCTACATCCAAATTAAATTTTTCATCTGCTTTCTCTTGAATAATACTGAGATAATTCCTTCTAGTCACTAAGTGTAAATTAATTTGCACTACTCTCCCATTACTGTACCTAGTACAGTTTTTCTGTTATTTGATGGTAACTATTTGACTAACTTACTAAATACAGTTGACTCCAGAGATAGTGAACTGGATAGAATGAACTCTCAGTTATAGTGAACCTAAGTCACAGATTCTGTTTCTATTACATTACAAATAAGTATAAAAAGATTCATTTACAGTGAAAACTAAACCTCGACTATAGTGAATGTAGGAAATGTGTCTTGGAAATTAATTCCCTCCTGGAAAAAAAATATCACCTCAGTGTCACAAATTCCAATATTAGGCAGTTTGGAAAAAATATCTTCGGCCAAAGGCCATCGAAGATGTCTCCCGAGGTGGAGGTAGCGGACCTGGAATATTTCCTTCAGCGATGTTTCATTAGCCACTTGCAACATGCTGCTACTGAAATGAACTCATATGTTATTAGGTGAGTAAAAGGGCTTTTGGAAAATAGGACGGTGTTCCAACAGGGCAAAAGACATTGTAGGGTGTCAAGACTGCGTTACAATTCTTAGAGATAGTCGACAATGCAAAATCAAGAATGGACAGATCATGAACTCGAAAAGGATCTAGAGAAATTACTAATGAGAAATGTATGCAGGAAACAATTGAAAATAATTGATTTTTTAAGGTCAAATAAAGATATGTAAATGTTCAGTTGGTGCTGTTAATGTATTTTGCTGAATCTCTATATTAATAAAATTAATCATTGTGTAGAAATTCTATTTAATTTTGACATCATTGGATATAGTGAACCAAAAATGTTAGTCCCCAGAAGTTCACTATAACTGGAGTCGACTGTAAATAGACAATGAGAATCTATAAGACCCTTTAAGAGAAAAAAACAACATAAACTACATGGAAAATATTTTGTCCTGTATTTGAAAATATATTTTAAAGATTTTATCGTGTAGATTTGGGTTCTCGTGATCCTTATATTTTGCTGAATCTCTATATTAATAAAATTAATCATTGTGTAGAAATTCTATTTAATTTTGACATCATTGAATATAGTGAACCAAAAATGTTAGTCCCCAGAAGTTCACTATAACTGGAGTCGACTGTAAATAGACAATGAGAATCTATAAGACCCTTTAAGAGAAAAAAACAACATAAACTACATGGAAAATATTTTGTCCTGTATTTGAAAATATATTTTAAAGATTTTATCGTGTAGATTTGGGTTCTCGTGATCCTTATATTTTGCTGAATCTCTATATTAATGAAATTAATCATTGTGTAGAAATTCTATTTAATTTTGACATCATTGAATATAGTGAACCAAAAATGTTAGTCCCCAGAAGTTCACTATAACTGGAGTCGACTGTAAATAGACAATGAGAATCTATAAGACCCTTTAAGAGAAAAAAACAACATAAAATACATGGAAAATATTTTGTCCTGTATTTGAAAATATATTTTAAAGATTTTATCATGTAGATTTGGGTTCTCATGATCCTTATATGAGTATTGGTTCAGCTAGAGCCATAGCGAGTAAAATATCACTGCCTCTATACCATGAAAAGTTGATTTTGCTTATTTTAAGATATCTCTGAGAGGACATTCATCAGCTAAAAATAATTTCCTCTTTACCTTTAAATGATTTTTAATTTGATTCCAGCAAAAGTAAGAATTTATATTAAACTGCTATATAATAGATTTCTTTATCAATTGCTTTCTTTCCTCATTACTTTGGATATTATGGTTTTGCAATGTATTTCACGTGTATTTTATAATGTAAAACTAATTTTTGAAAACTTTTTGTTAGTCTAGAGTAGAGTGACATTACTCCACTCTAGACTAACTAAAAGGCCTGCACAGCATTTTGCACTTTTGCTGATCTCAGGAGACAGCATGAACCACTCAAGTTCAAATCCAGGAAGCTAAGAAGGGTGGGGATGAGACTCATTCTAGGAGTGGGCACCAACAATGAGAATGCACAATTTGAACTGTAGTGTGAAGATTGAAATTGCAATCAGCGAGAACATGACAGACTTGCATACAGTTCATGTAATATTGTCTTTTGCTTTATATTAGACATTTTTGTTGTCAATAGATGACACTATAAAATATGAATCTAAAATTAATTAGACATACCTACATATTTAGTTTGGACACCAAGTATTATAATTGTTTGTAGGCTGATTCTGTAATTCTCTTTGCTACAATGTAATGACAAATTTAGTGTGGTGCTAAACACAAAATTGTAATATTGAATCGTTTTTACTTGATGATAGCAACTATATTTAATAATCAACTATATTTTCATTAACTATTTTCAATTGAATAAGATGGTTACATCAAAACAAAAAAATCCTTTAAAAAAATCATGATTACTTTCTGCACTAATTTTTGACAAGATTACATCACGTATTTCTAATATCAAATTAATGAACACTTTTTATTCATAATCGTTTAAGACGTTGGTATATTTAAAATATATTAACCGAATTATATGAGTATAATTTTGTCCATAAAACATTAATTCATCTTCACTGGTGTAAACTTAAATCTTCATAAATATTTTCAGATTAGAGTTGAATGATATCCAGTACATCAGAAGTTTTCATTAGGTATACTCACATAATATCCTTTGTTTGGTATCGTTTGGAGATTATAACTTTCTTGGTGAAAAATCAATTATTAAATTGTAAATGAGTGGTAGTTAGAATTAAATATTATATTTTTTAAAAATGACACAGTTTTTAAATATTGTTTAAGAGTCACAATAAGTATATTTAAAAAAAAAATCAAAAAAAGTAAAATATGTTGATACGTAGCATTGCAAAAAAGAACATAAAGAGTTAATTATGGCTCGTGTATCAACAAATACAGAACATTACCCATTTAAATAAGTGGACTAATAATTTCTCAACTCGGATCATTGCATCAGAAGTCCAGGCATTCATCTACGCACTGTGCCATTCCTAGTGTGCAATAACAAGCTGCTCGCCTTCCCACAAAACTGCATACCCCAACTACCTGCACTTGCAGTGCTCTCGAGGGCAGAACGTTCGGGGAAGCAGGTGTTGTGCAGGCCTACTCTAGACTGACAAGACTATTACATTTAAGAAGTTTACAGTGAAGAACTAAATATTATTACTTATATTTAATTTTCTGTTATATTAACTAATTTGAAACAAAATTACAGTCGGAGTATATTTCTTTACCTTTAGATGAATCCGAACTACCACCAGATCTGTTTCAAGATGTGTTGGAGCCTTTAGAAAAAGTTAGTGCTCCTTTGGATGCTGCTTGGGGCATGATGAAAACGTTATATTTAACCAACTCTAAAATAATGACTGAGAAATGTTACATGACAATTCATGAACGAGCCAGACGAGCAAGGACACAGAAATTTTACAATGAACAAATATTTTCAGCTTGTAAAGTAAGTATTTATAATATATTTAAAAATCATGAAGTGAAAATTGTGAGATCTCCAGTTTTTATCAACATCGACCCATAAAAAAGCACTACAGGAGATAACAGAATCAGTTATTATTATCTGCAATTGGTGATGTTGTGGAGATCCTGGTTCACATAAGAGATTCTTATAAGTGAATGAGCATTAAAGAGCAATGTTGGGAATCCAGGGTTCGTTCTTCAACCAGACGTGCCCAGGTTGTACTCTTCCCCCATAAATCAAACACCGCTTTGACTGTTATGTTACAATGAAAGTATTATTTCTCCTATAATGGGAAACCCTCTTCTTATTTGCTTAGAATAGTAGCTTTGGTTAAAGTAGAGAAACGTACACATGGAGAGTAATGATTGAAGGGGTGGAGGGAAGTGGGTTTTGAGAGAGGAGTGGAGAAAGGAGGGAATGCCTAATGGGAAAGGAGGTGTTTCCTTATATACTTGCTGTAAAATACTCGTATGCAAAGTAATAAAACTCACATGTTCGTACATGCAAAATAATAAAACTTGTTCTGGTGTCGGTATTTTGAAATACTTTAAACAAATTAGCTTGCGGTTCCATTCCGCACAGGTGGAATATTTACAAAACTGCATATAGTTCATTTCCTACAAACCTGCTTCATTCACATTTTTATGGTAAGTTACTTTTATGCCCAAGTTGATACTTTACTATGCATTTCTGACTTGACAACAAGGCTTGGGTCTTCAACTCTTGTGATTAACATTAAACATCCTCTAGTCTGTGCAATGCATAATTATGAATGCATTTTGTGCTATAATGTTATTAAGAACCACATACTTTCTAATTAACTGTAATTATTAGGAGGCGGATTTTAATGAAATGTCTTTTTTTTTTTTTCCCCCTTTTGAAAAATGGCATTTAGAATAGAAATTAAATTTATGTAATGATAAAAGCAAATGACCCATTTTTATGCATCATCTTTTTGCATTTCTCGTCGTTTTCAACTAATAAGTCAGTTTTTAACTTTTCTCGTCATTTTTAATGCATTTTTCGCTGACTTCATTGATTTTAATATCATTTTAGTGGTACTTGCTTCTAATAATATTTATGAGATGCAGCAAATGTTCTCCACAGAATTCCCGAGTAGTCTATTCAATTTCTTTGCTCAGAAATTGTGAGTACGTAGTAATCTAAGGTTTCTGCGAGCCTATCAGTGCCATTGTTGGTTGGGTTCAGCTGATTTCAGGATAACTAAAGGCAGAGATTTAGTGGTCAAAGAACAGTTCAAACCAAAATTTGAAAGCTGAGTTTACTTAAACGAAAGGAAGCAGCCTCGATTACATCAGTAATGTATCCAACAGTTTTGAGTTGTTCATACAAACTGGATTTGATAACTTTTTTATGATATTTTTCTTTGCTTTTAGGGCAATTTAAAAACATTTTAAAAGCATTTTAATGATCATTTTTAGTGATGTTTTAGGTCATCAAAATCCACCCTCTAGTAACTATGCTCTCTTGCGACCACTGTGATTTCTCTTTAATCAATCTTTGTGTACTAGCATTTTTTCCTCATTATGGAAATCATAATTATCCATCATAATTATTCAACCTATATACTTGCGACATCGATGATCCCTAATGTCTTCAAGTTGGAACTGTTACATGGACGACACCAAACTAATCTCAAATCCACTAAAGAATCACTAGATGCTGCAAAATGACCTCAATAAAGAGGTGAATTGGTCGGAATCTTGGTTGCTTAAATCCTAGTAAGTGTACGGTCCTCCACCTAGGAAGAAATAACCCAAATCTTAACTATACCATTTGGAATTACATCCACAATTCGACAACAGTACAAAATGATCTTGGCATTCGTATCACTCGAAATTTGAAAAGGGATAACCAAGTTGCTGCCGTTACCAAAAAACCCAAAATGCTACTACCTGATTAGAAAGGCTTTCTCTACATTGCCTCCATCTGTGGTAAAACTGATCTATACAACATACATTAGACCTATACTTGAGTGTATCACCGGGAGCGGTAGCTCAGTGCATCAACTGGTGTCACTGCAGCACCTCTGACCAGGAGGTCCTAGGTTCGAGTCCTGACGGCAGCAGGATTTTCGACACTAACTTTTCAGCTAGGTCGAATTCAGTTGCTGTCCAGTGGAGAATTCTAGCGGCCGGCTGCTGTCATCGGTAGTTTTCTGTGGTTTCTCTGATCAACACCAGATGAATGCCTGCGCAGTACTCTACCAAATGGGCCATGGACCTTTACTTCCTCTACCTTGTCCTATCCTCTCCCCTTACACACACACGCTTACACTAACATGCACTACATTAACACATATTCTGAGAGTCCGGTCGGTAGCTTAGAGCTAGTCTCAGCTGGGGCGGTACCCCGCTGGTGGGAGAGTCCTGGTTAGGGGGGAACCCCACTAGCCGACAGTAGGTTGGCGCCAGATCTCGCCATCCGCCAGGGGAAGATCACTGCCATCTCCTGAGAAAAACATGTGCTACACTTACGGGACTAATGACCAAAGCCGTTGACGCGCCCAATATTTAGACATTAATTGGAAACAGGACACTTGATTTTCTTATGTAAACATGGATGAGCAATTGAAAGTGCATTAGTGGAATTTTATTTTCGTTAATTTAATTGCGTTCTCAAGAGCAAGGTTCAAAATGGACTATGGGAATATCAACAAATAAAAATTGGGCATATTCTAATATAGATAATATGTCGTAAACTCATGCTGCTTAAAATTAAATAAAGTTCGTAATGGTAAAAAAACATTAAAGAAGACAGTCAGATGTTCTTGAAAAGTGACGAACAAAAACTGCTCATATTTATTAAAATAAAGGAAACTAGTATTTAAAAGCGGATTATGAACAGTGCAAATATTTCGGAACATTTTTTGGGAATTATGGCAATGCCACAAGGTCTATTAAAAGAAATTAATGTAAGAAGAAAGCAGAAGTAAGGTAAGAATATAGTGGAAAGTTGTCTTTTGTCTTCAAACAACGCGGTCTGAAAATTGAAGAGAACGTTAGAGGGGATCAAATTGCTCTGCGAGACGCGTTGTGTGGTTGAGTTGCTGAGGATTGAAAGTGTTTATGATTCGAAATGTTGAAATGTTTCAAATGATGGGAAGATGTATTCTTTTATGTTTTGTGTGGAACACTGAACATGGATTGCAGTGATCGCAGAATTGCCGAGCTACAGAAAGGGAAGTTAAAAAAAAAAAAACAACATTTTATTCATTTTCAACCATTCAAAATGTATAACAAGGCCAAGAATGTTCTAATTTTTAAGATATTGGGAAAGACATGGCTATGCATGGACTTGTTCATAATTTATTTAATTGTTTTTAATCAGATAGGCAAAGTTCACGCGTATGGATGTTAAGAAAATTTAATTGTATGATTGTAGAAGGAAGTATGTGTTGTAAATGTCAATAATGTGATATTATGTATATAATTGAGATAATCATTCCATCAGGCTTTCAAGAGGGGGAGGTGTGCCCATTGCTGTGAGAGCGTAACTTAAATCTGCGCTCTTCTAATCATCAACAACATCTGTGGCGCAACTATTTGTGGAAATGTCTCTACTTGGCAGAAATATTATTGTTAAATGATATCGTACAGTCGGACAGCCCAGATCACAACATTATTGTTATTACAATGTATTTTCGACCATTCTTCACTCATGGACTATGCAGTTGCCCCCAAAAATACATCAAATGCTTTCTCTACCTCTTACTTTTTGTTAACCGGTGATATCAATCGTGCTGCAGAGGTCATTGTAAATGATAGATGCAGGACTTGGTGGAATTTTGCGGGAAATAATTGAGCAGTGATGACTTATATTTTGTGTGTGTAATTCTATTTGGAACGTTGAATAATTCTGGCACTGGGAGTAGTAAGTGAAACAGTTAATAAGTTGAGGAGGACATTGATCTGGCAGCGGACCGAGAAGAAGATACAAGAAAGAAGATTGGTCGGAGCGGTCGATTCTTCCTGGCCTCATCGTCCAATAGCGCATGGATGTATAAATAGTAAGAATAATAGCGCTAAAGACAATTTTTACAATTGGTCATGACCAGGGTGCCCTTGCGTGTTTAAAAGATTTAATCGAGAAATAAACTTATAACCTTCTCATTCTGAAAAGGAAAAGCTGATTATCATTTCTTTATCATCTTGTGTAATCCATAGTTTAATAATTTCTTTCCAGAAACAAATTTCAGATTCCTTGCTTCTTCCGTATGGAGAGCGGATCGAATGATCGGTTGCTAGGAAGAAAGTAAGTACCAGCGACGATTATTTTCGTAAGAACCCAACTGGCAGAGCTAGTACGATAATTATTTCCCTTTAGATGTGTTTGCGGGAAATTTAAAATCGCAACCCTTTCCTGGCGCCCAAAAATGATATAAATTCGGAAACGGTTGCAGAAATAATTTAACAGAAATGGAGAGCGTTTCACTATCATTGACCTGACAACAAGCCTGGTATCGAAGTCATCAAAAGTCATGGATCACTTCTAGATCTTGCCTTTTCAGATCTTAATGGCTTTTCTTCTGAGGCATGCATCAACCCGCTACCAACCTGCACTGTTGATTAGGATTCCACATGAGGAATCTAATGACACCAACTCTAATTTCACAGTATGCTATGGTTTTAAGAGCAGCGATTACAACATGATTAACTATTTTTTTGGCTCTATTGAGTGTTCATTGTTCATTGGAAAGTATTATATAAATGTAAATGTCGATTTATTTTATAATTGTTTATTTGTAGCCATTGATGCTTATGTTCCAAAGAGGGTCTTCAGACCAAGCTCTTTTCTGCCCTGGTTCACACCAGAACTAAAAAAGGTTTATGAGAAGAAAAAGTTACATAAAACTTGTGAATCTTCTGATGATGACAGATTTGTTTAGCAGTGGAGGCTGTCTAAAGTAAAATTGGATATGGCCTATAATTCCTACATATTTCTTATTGAGAACTCTACCCACACTGACATGAAATCATTCTGGAAGCATGCAGCTTATTTGAGTGGGAATAAAGATTGTCCTGTCACAATATGTATCCAATATCTTTTTAAACTTTACTGGGCATGATGAAATACCCAATGACAACTCTTTCGTAATGGATCGTATTCATCTGAATTTGGCTGTCTGAAGCTATGAGAACTTTAAATGTGAATAAAGGGGCTACTGCCCTTGTTCCAGATATATTTCTGAGAAACTGTCTATTTACTCTGTCCTACCCAATTTGGATCTTATTCAACAAATCTGGCCACAGTGGCGTATTTCCAGACTTGTAGAAAGTAAGCAAAGTGATACCAGTCCTCAAGAAAGCTGCTCTTTCCTCTTTCCAGACCTACTTACTTGAATTTGAATCTGAAGCTTTTTGAGAAACTGGTGGTGTCGTGCATCCCTCCTGAAATAGATTTGAATCTCTTGAACAGTCAACATGGCTTTAAACCATCAAAAGCATCAGTAATCAATCACATCATTATAAGTCATTTTATAGCTGAGGTTCTGGATCATGGAGGATGAGTGGATGTGATTTATCCAGGCTTCACAAAAGCCTGTAATCGGGTAGGCCATAACATCCTAAACTCTGTAAGCTTTGACTGCAGTGGTGGCTCGTGTTTAGGTTGCATGTTGCCCAACCCCCAGAAAATGAAAACGATCTTATAATATCTCAGAAATATATATTTTCCTTTTAAAACGTTCATTATTCAAGATAGTGCAATATCGATGTATATCATTTTGAAACCAAAGAGCGACGAACTGGCGCTCTTTCCGGTGTCTGGTGCCTTGCCAGGAATTGCACCACGCTCTTGGCTGTATGAATGGGTTTACTGGTTTACTCTTTGCCCCTTCAATTTCATTCAGAGAACATACCTCCTTTTGGTTGGGCAACCAGCTAGTGGGGCTGTCTAGAACTGAGCGGCGATGGAGGGAATCTCAGGGGATTACCCACATTCTGTGTTCGTGTAACTCATTGCAACGTAGTTTTATGATCTTCGGTTGTTATTGAAAGTACACAAGATCAGTCGATTGTTGGCTTTATTCAATGCATTGTTTGTGATATTTGAAGAATTTGTTTTCATTTCATATAATACGTTTGTTGATTCAAAACGTACATTTGATGAATTCTTTATGTAAAGGTGGCTGTTGTGGATGGAAATCCCTGTGTGGCTTCAGCTCGCCAGCAGTTTGAGAACGCTCTTGTGAATACAAATTGTGTGTTGAAGACCTTTAATTATTGTCAAATATACCAAGGTAGTGAAGTTTTCGAAATAAAATAATTATATTCATGTGAAAGGAGTTGAAGCAATAGTGCTTGTTGCGATGTACTGAAGTCGAATTTAAGTGCCCAGTGGAAATCAAAGCCAGAACCTTGAGCGCGGGAGGTGTATATGCCTTATGTGGACCCAACGCAAAAAAAATTATGTAAATAGTGTTTCAGTATAGACTTTTATTTCACTTAGTTTTAATTGATTTGAATTGTGTTCATTTTTACCTATATTTTGAATTTTGGAAATTACATTTTCGTCATTCGATGGAGGTGCAACCTCGTCTGTTGGGGCACCAGCCGCCACTGTTTGGCTGTGATATCCACTTCTAGTTTAGTTTCAGACTTATCTAAATGAGAGACAGTTTGTCTACTTCAATGATAGTAACTCAGTATTTTTCAGTGTTCTCAGGTGTTCTGGAATGCTCCCATTTCAACCCTTTATTATTTAACATATTTATCAATCATCTACCTCAAATTATCACACACAGTGGTCTTTTTTTTGCTGATGTCACTAAATTGTTCAGCGAAATCCAAAGTAAAACTGATGCCCTTAATCTGCAACTCGACCTAACATCGCTGTGCAATTTGTTTGCATAAGTATGATGCTGAATATCAACAAATGCTATGTTGTAAGCTTCATTAGAGAAAAGAAGCACTTATGCAATTTACTGCTGTCCTCTGAAATCCTTGGATAAACATTGTGGATCTTGGTGTGAACTATGATGTTTGTTTGGATTTCAATTTGCATGTTGAACTGATATGTAACAAAGCCAAGATGATGATTGGTATCCTGATATGGTCCATGTAAGGTTTTTGTTGATTGATTGATAATTCTGGATGCGTCAACTAATGAGATCATTAGTCCCATAAGTGTAGTGCATGATTTCATCTGGAGATGGTGCTAATCTTCCCCCCCTGGATGGTGAGATCCAGCGCTGACCTACTGTCGACTTGCACGGTTTTCCCCAACCAGGCATCTCCCAACAGTGGGGCACCGCCCCAGCTGGAACATGTTCCGGAATAAGTCCCTGACTGCTCTCCCGGCATGTGTGGTAGTGTAGTGCATGTTAGTGTGTGTGTGTAAGGGATGAGGATAGGACAAGGACGAGGAAGGAAAGATCACACGTGGTCCATGGCCCTTTTGTTAGGCCACTGCTCTGACATTCGCCTGTTGTTGATCGGAGAAACCAGGGAAAACTACCAATCAGAATAGCCGGCCGCAGACAGCGACTGAATTCGACCAAGCTGACAAGCCAGTGTCGAAAATCCTGCCCCCCCCCCTCAGGTCTCGAACCTAGGGTCTCCTGGTCAGAGGCACTGCAGTGACATCAGTTGATGCACTGAGCCACCGCGCCTGGTGAAAGATTTTTGTAATATGCAGAGCTTCAAATTATTATTTTTTGCACTTGTTTTTGAATATGCTGTGGTAGTGTGGTCACCCTGTACAGAGGCTTCATCCACTGTGATTGAAAGAGTCCAGAACAGATTTCTGAGACATTTCACATTTATTGACAACAGTCCTGTATCAAGACTAGATCATAATTATTAGAATATCTGGGCACAAATGTATATCCCTACACTATCAGCTAGATGACTGTACAATGATCTTGTCTTTCTACACTCCATTACATCTAGGCATATAAACTAACCAAATATTCTTTCTGACATGCGACATTGTTCTCTGCAACGTTAATACAGATTTCACCAACCTTTTTGTATATCTAATTGTAGAACAAACTATATGTGAAATGATGTATTCAACAAACTTTACATGAAGCCAATGAATTAAGCAATGATATTGACTTCTTTAATTATGACTCTATCAAATTCAGGAAGTCTCTGAAGCTAATTTGAATTTGTAGTCCTTCTTTACAATATTTTACTTTAAATTGTGTATTCCTCTTTGTAATTTTTAATAATCTATTGCTTTGTTATTATTGTGATACCCATTTGATTGATTTTTAGTTATTAATTTTTCTGAATTAACACTGTAAGTATGGGATTATTCTGTTAATAAATAAACAAATAAATAAAAACAAAATAATTAGCAAACAGACTCGTAATATCTTGTCCTGTATCAACTTTGATGTCATCAAAATGCATTTGATTTGCTACTTCTCATTAATATGTGTATTTCCAAAAAGATTTTACATAATGGTTTATTGAATTTTCAGTCTTATCATTGTATTTTTGATATGTATCAATTTTTGTAATTTAAGGAATTTAAAAGGATGGTACTAGCTTGAATTTCAGTATTAAAAGCTTTTACACAATGGCTGGAAATTCCATTATCTCCATTTGTCAAAATAGTTAATAAGTAAAATCACCATTTAATAAAAATAGGACGTTGCTATAAGATATGAAGCAAATATTTGCCCAAGACTTTCAGAATATTGTATACATGGTGACTTTTTTTTTAAATTAAATCTTTAAATTTAACAATTTAACAGAAAATTTACATTTTTGTAATTTTGATATTTTGTATGTGTCATTGTATATGTATTTTTTCTTTTTTGTAAAGGGTTCATTGTGTTTATTGAAGTAAATAAATAAAGAAAGAAAACTAACCCAAAAAATCCTGGGTTTGGTTAATATCGATAGTTGTCAATAGTTTCTGGAAAGCACTATAAATTTTCTTCACTACACTACTACTACTTTGTCACTAGAAATTTAATTACAATCATTTTACATTTTTAACATAAATAAAATTATCATTAGGTTCATTATTATAATAGGTTGTTTAAACCTCTATGCTGCTTTATGATATATATGATCTTGTTTTTATGGTTCCTTTCAGAAACAAGATTTAACAGAATTATCAGAAGAAAGGAAAAGAGTTGTTTCCAAGTATGTTTTGGAGGGACATTTGAATGGATTAGAATTAAATAATGTTGATAAAGAAAAATTAAAATCCGTTCTCAATAAAATAAATTTTGAGAAAGGAAATTTTAGAGGTAAAGTGAAGGTAGGCATACATATTCTCCACCTAATAAAAATTCACATAAAAGGTTTGTTCAGTGAGATTAGCATTATCGTGTGTTTTAGGTTACTACTGACAACTTTAAACATACTATTATTGATCCTAATGTGATGCGAGATTTTCCAGAAAATCTTACCAAATCAATGGCTTATGACAGGTGAAGATATTATATTTTTTGTAATATTTATTTATGTAATTTTTTATTCCACAGGAATCAAAATACTACCTGATTGAAATGACTTGAAATTTCCATTGTTTGTATAAAATCAGTTTTTATTGATTGTGTTGTTATTTATTTAATGGAAGAATTGAAACATTGGTTTGTGTTATTATCTTTCACTAGTTTTGAATTTCTAAAATATGTGTTTAATTCATTGCAATGATTATTCTAAATTCATTTACTAATCGTGGCTCCTAATGACAATGGACCCAAAATACACTTTCATTAATATTTTTCTTCTTCTTCACTATGAGGGATTAAGTTGATAGTCTGTTCCGTCTTTACTCCAACCATCTTTTCTTTGGATGTCCTATTTCTCGTCTTCCTTCAGGTTTATAAGCTAGTATTAATTTTGTTATTCTTGTGATATCCTTTGTATTTATATGTTGTATCCAGCATTGTTTATTTTCTTTAATTTGCTCATGCATGGGCGTAGCCAGGGGGAGGGGCAGGGGAGGGCAGTTGCCCCCCCCCCCTAAATCTTAGGACATTTATAATTTTGTATAAAAAAACAAATCGAAGTGGTATGTTTTTAAAACATTCTAAGAAAAAAGAAGAAAAAAATTTTGAATGATACAATTTAAAATAAACAGAAAACAACCAAAGAAAAATGTAATCCTTTTACTTAAACTTAGTTAATATTATTAAGTCATTAAGTAAAAATAAAGCGTTCAAGTTTTCATATTGTTTTTTCAACTATGGCTGTACCGCTCACTAAACAAACGTCATGGCGGACGTAGCTTCGGGAGGCATCCTGCACCCTGCGGCAGCTGAGATATCCCGTTTCGCCGATAAGGAAGCACGTAGGCGACAAGGAGAGGCGACTGCGACACGCAGCGATCGCACTGACCGTAACTTGTCATCGCAACCCTCATCATCAATAAAGAAACACGCACTGTCAGGATTGTCCAGAGAAATGACGATATCATCAATGCGTTGCTCCATCACATCTGAATTATTATACATTGCCTCTATTCCCTTCACATGCTCGCAGCATTTCTTTCACTGTTCAGCGCTGTATTGTACAAATACAAAAAAAATTTCTCTGCAAAACTTTTCCTATTCGTTTAAGCATTCTCCAATTGTTTCCACTGCCACGTGCCCTTTATAAATCCTCAAATACGTTCTATTTCATTTAGATCACAATGACACAGTGGATGACGGAGAGTAATGTGATCATTTTCAATGATTATTTGATCAAGGACGTATCGTTTCTCAGTGTGTGTAATTTGCATTATTTGTAACAATTGGATTTTCGTGAGTGATGGATCAAAAGCAATTCCATGATTATTTTGCCCTTCTGCTATATCTTTCTTCAAAAGCAGAGTTTCGTTTTATGTCAATTTCGGTAGAATGGTACTTTGTTGCGTAGTCTGAATCATTATGGATTACTCTGCCATCCATATGGAATGGCGAGGAATCTGAAAATAATTTTAAAATGTCTACTCAAGGATTGCATGTAATGGCAAATAAAAATCATCTTTCTTTCAAACTATGAATTATGATTTTATGAATGCCAAAAGTTATCATTATTGATAAAGTTATAACTATTATTGATTATTACAAGTTATTGTTAGGTCATGACCGTTCTTCTCGTTATTGCAACAACAGCATTATAGAACCTTTTATCCTTTCTTGCCTCTTCGCTCGCACGTTGCTTGATGTTGCCGCGTAAAATAATCCAATCTTCCTTCTTATCGAAGTCCACGATAATCAGCAACCAAGTCGAAACTTCCTCCAACCACTTCACAAACACTGCCTATACCCTTTCTCTTGCACCCCAGGTGGGCACCTATTTCAAACTGATTACTTTCCCAGGTTGGAATAACATGGCAATTCACAATTCACTGATGCAATTTCTAAGTCAAATCTTGTAACTCCACTGCGAAAATGTTCTATTCCAGTTTACTCATGCATAGTCCGAGTTTGCAATGGTACAACATGAAAATTTTACAAGTCCTCGTTGCACACCTAATGCAGAAATATTCGAAGTTCAAGTTCAATGTTCACTCTCACAAAATATCACAAGTCCTGATTTGATAATTAACCTCAAGAAAAACCTCACAAGCGATCCGCTCACTACCACGACACGATTAGGAATGCCCTAATTCCCAATCTGATCCACCCTTCCAAACTCGCTGTGTTTTTCTCTCTATTGTTTTTTCCTTTGCTATGGTGTACCCTCTGTGTATCTGCACCATAGAAACCCCCATCTCAGGACGAACTCGCGTTGCTTTGGTGTCATCTGTGTATCTACACCATAGAAATCTACATCTTCTGCAATATCTACAACATTTTGACCTTTATTTGCCTAAACAAAAATATCCTTCATTTTTGGTATGTCACAATATACTCTCACATCTTGCACTAATTTAGCTAACTTCTTATTGGCAATTACAAAATGAATAATCGATCAATATCCTCTTTCAGTCCAAGTACACTTATGTATATCTTTCTTGCGAAAGAAATTGTTTGTTATTTTAAATCTATTACATGAACAAAAATTAATTAAATCATGCTCATTTTTGTTTAGGTTTGTTTCTCCATAAGTCCCTACTACTTCTGGGATTAGTGCATAACCAATTCTAGCATAAAAGTCACCAGTCAGTAGTAGATAATTGCATTTTAGAAGTTTATTTATTTCTTTTTGTAATTGCTCATAAAATATTTGGGTCTCTTCTTTATTCCCCTTTTTCAATTCATACCCCTTTTCAATTAATGATTTAATAGTTCTTCTTTCATTCTTAAACCCCATATGTTCCAAGTTGCAATTTTGATCTTTTCCAAAATTCTGAATGGTTTTTTCCTTTTTCCTTTTTTTTTTTTGCCATGCAGATATAGTTGGTTGGTGGGGCTACCACCTTTCATCTTTTTCAGCCACCTAACTTCCTTGCTTTGTTTAGAGTGAGTTCCCATAAATCAGGTGCATTCTCTGCTGCTTAAGAGCCTGATGCAGTACCTCTTTTGTCCTTGAAGATTCTCTTCTTTATTGAAACTGCACTGAGATCCTCTTCTTCAACCTTAATATTTTTGTTGCTTTATCTAATGAGCAACTTTATTCACTTACATTTTAACTTTTTAGACTTTCATATATTTTTTGTTATGGAATATTTGAATATTGTATAAATATGGATTACATTTCTTTTGAATTTTCACATTACTGCTATTTGTGAAATTTATTAATTTTTTTTTCTTTCATTTAGGTCCCAGTATAACCGGGGTCCGTGGACTATAACTTTACAACCACATATTTACAGCCAGTTCATGGAATATTGCCCTTTGCGAGATTTGCGCTGGAATGTTTGGCAGGCTTATGTGAGGCGATCTTCTAATGATGGTGAAAAAGCTCTTGAAACAAGTACTCATATTGAGGAACTTCGATCACTGAGGTAACAGATGATTAAATTGTCAGTATATTTCTTGTGTCCATTGTGATATCCCTACTATGCAGATATATTTGTGTGGCATAATTTTTGTAAAGGGAGCTTCATGTTAACTGAACTGTGTGACAAGGGAGATAGAATGGAAAAGGAGAAAACATCTTCCTTGAAAATATTGAATTAGTAATCATTAAAGACCGGATTCTGGGTTACTGCATCTTTTGTTTACTAACATGAAATTGGATGAAACCTTGACAGAAATTTGTATCATGAAACGGATATTATTTTAGTATTATTATTTATTTTATTTTTATTTTATTAATTAATGGTGGTAGCAACAAGCTGTTGTACACATATCTTACAGTGGTGTGATATGTGTACAATTATAATTAAATCACATCTTTAGATCATAAATCATACGTATGGACATATAATGCATGTATGTAAGTATATGTAATATGCATATATGTAAGTATTATAATCACTTAATCGATCATAATTTATAATTGTCCAGACTAGCCTTGAAGGCGTTCAGGGTTTCCTTTTCTATACAGCATGAGGGAAGTGCGTTCCATGTATTTACTACACAGTTTACAATGAAATGAGTACATTGTCCTTGTTCTTTCTTTCTCCAGCTTCATCGTATGTCCTCTTAAGTCTAGAATCTGTGGCTTTTATGAAGAAGTTAAATTCAGCAGTGTTATAGTATCCATTCAAGATTTTAAACGTTTCTATAATATCACCCCAGATTCTTATCTGTTCCAGTGTCAGAAGTGACATTTCTCTCTATCTTCCTTCATAATCACATTGTCGTAGTTCCCTTATTTGCCTTTTTATACTTTTTCAAAATGTTGTTTATGTTTTTGATAGTAGGGGGACCAAACAACATTGGCATACTCAAGTATAGGTCTAATGTATGTTGTATAGATCAGTTTTACCACAGATGGATGCAATGCAGAGAAAGCCTTTCTAATCAGATGTAGTAGCATATTTGCTTTTTTGGTAAAGGCAACAACTTGGTTATCCCATTTCAAATTTCGAGTGATAAGAACGCTGATATCATTTTGTACTGTTGTAGAATTGGGGATGTAATTTCCAGTAGTACAGTTAAGATTTGGGTTATTTCTTCTGAAGTGGAGGACCGTACACTTATTGGGGTTTAAGCGCAGCAACTAAGATTCTGCCCATCTCACCACTTTATTGAGGTCATTTTGCAGCATCTGGTGATTCTTTAATGAATTTGAGAATAGTTTGGTGTCATCCGTGTAACAGTTCCAACTTGAATACAGATCATCACCAAGATTGCAAGTATTTAGGATGAATAATATCAGGCCTAGACGTGAACCTTGGGGAACACCACTTTTATGGCAGGTGGTCTCGATAATGTGTTTTCAATCGCTACCTGGAATGTTCTGGCTGATAAATATTCCTGGATTCACCTTAACAGCTTGCCTTGTATATCCAAAGATGAGAGTTTGTGGATGAGACATTTATGTGGCACTTAATTGAAAGCTTTAGCAAAATTTAGGTAAATGATGTCAACTGGTTGTTTTTGATCCAATTCTTTGGTCCATACATCTAGCGACTGGAGTAAGTTCGTGGATGTTGATCTTCCAGGGATGAAACCATGTTGTGGTTAAGGAACAATACCAGTTTTATCTAAAAGCCATCAGACAATTACCCTTACCATGACTTTGCCCACTGTGCTTTTCAGACTTATTGGTTTGTAGTTTATTGATAACTTTTTGTCTCCTTTCTTGAAAACTGGTGTGATGACAGCTTTTTTCCACTCAGAAGGCAAAGTCCCTGATTCTAACGAATGCCTGAACTTTCTGTTCAGTAAAGGGGCTAGTTGTAGTTACAATTTTTCAGGTACGCAGTTCGAATACCATCAGGACCAGTGGATGAGCTTGCATTCAATCTACACATTATTTGGGTAGTTTCGATATCTGAAAATTCTATATTATTAATAATTCTGGTGCATTTCTCTTCAATAGTCAGCAATGGGCCTTGAGGTTCTACAGTATATACTTTTCCGAATTCATGTGAAAAGCATTCCGCAATTCTACTTGGATAATTTATTACAGAATTTCCATTCAGAACAATCATAGGAGGACCGGTTTTACAGTTAGTTTGTCTTTGTATAGAGTAGAAGAATCTTGCTAAATCTAGTACTTGTTTTATTTTGTACAAAATTGCACGTTTGGGTGGTTACTGTACAGTATTGCATGTTTTATGTAATGCTGCCTGAAACTTGCACGTTTTGGGATTTCACTGGACGATTTTGCGAGGTTAAGATTTTTTATTGCAAAAAATATATTTTTTATATAATCAACATGTTTATCTTTTTTAAAAGTTTCATTTAAGAAAAAAGCTTTTATGACATAGCTCAGAATTGCATTCGGGAGGTCTGTGAAATCCAAGTGTCGTTTAATATGTATCATTTCTACATTTTGTTGTCCTAAGAATTGAGCATTGGTATCTTTCATGATGCTCATTGCCTATTAAAATTTCGGAGTTATTGCAGCAGGGATAGGTCTGCTCAGCAAACGCATGTTTGGGGGGTCTATCTTCCCAATCAGATCATATATCCATTTGGTCAGTCTTCACCAAACTTGTCAACATGAGAGCTAGTCACAATTATCCTTACATCCAGGCACAAAGCTTATAGCCACAAGCTGCACTGCGTTTCAAATTCACCGAAATTCTGGGAACAGAGGTTTGCTCCACATTTTAGAGAGTTTTACGGCATGAAAATCCAGTCTTTAGTAATCCTCATTGCATAAATTGTCTATATGAATGAGAGGATAGGGAAAGCAAGAAAGAGAAAATAGGTAAGATGACAAAGAATACGTTAGACATCTGCCCACTGCGATGATTTTGGTATCTTACTATTAATTATTATTATTATTATTATTATTATTATTATTATTATTATTATTATTATCATCATCATCATCATCATCATCATCATTATCATCATCATCATCATCATCATCATTACTACTAATAAGTTATTCCAATCTCCATTTTGGCTCACTGTCGGCAGGGACCATGTTGAGGTCTTGATGAAGTTGATGTTCTCACACGCTCTCCACTGACAGTCTTGTTTCCTATGCTTTCCCTGATGATTTGCAATATCAGTATGAATAGTGCCAAGTTGTTATCAATGTTTTGGAAGAAGTTTTGTTTTTCAGGAGTTGTGGCTGGAATTGTGGGTAAGAAGTGAGCCACCGTGTGTGGGTAAGAAATAAGTTTCAGGTGTGGGTTACCATGTTGTGTCTTCAACTTGAATAAAACTTAAACACCTTGATAAATCAGAAATAATATTATTAAGATTGAAATGCTGTGACTTTTAATTTGTTAATTATGGTGTGCAATGTAAATTTGGCTTGTAATAGGCTGTCCTATATTTGGTATTTAAATAATTTATGTAAAGATTTTTGATTAAGGTATCTTATCAGTAGGGGGTGAAATTTGATGACCTACATCATCACCAAAAATGATAATTAAAATGCTCTTAAAATGTTTTTAAAATGCCCTAAAAGCAAAGAAAAATTATGTAAATTTTTTTATCAAAACCAGTTCTGATTTTGAACTGGTTCTGAACTCAATCTGCTGGATATGGAAGTAATAGAGGCTTCTTCCCTTTCTTCAAGAGAACTCAGCTTGCAAACATTTTATTTGGACTGGACCAGGAAATCTCTGCTGAACTGACAATGGTGTTGATAGGCATCACAGGAACCTTACAAACTCACATTACAATTTCTGAGTGAAGAAATCGAATAGGCTGCTCAGGAATTCTGTGAAGAACATTTGTTTCATCTCGTAAATATTATTTTAAGCAAGAACCATGAAAATAAAATTAAAATCAATAATAAGAGCGGAAAATGCTTTTATAATGATGGGAAAAGGTAAAAAATGACTTATTAGTCAAAATCAAAGAAGAAGGAAAGGGCAAAAAAGTGACTAATAATAATGGATTGTGGGAATTCTGATGTGATGTTGTTGATGTAATTATATGAAGAAATAAACAGAGATGACTTTTATAATACGAAATTTGTATAATACGAACTCCGATTATTTCGGTCCCTTGGAATTCATAATAATGAGGGTTCACGGTACATATTCTTTCTTTGCTTTTTATATTAAAGTGCTAGATGTGTAAACTCAGTTACTGAAGGGAATTTCTTTATAATTTTCCATTCTGAAGGAAAAGAGCACAACACACTTTTCAATGTCACAGTGTTGCACAACTGTGATTTCTGAAACTTATAATATTCTAAATTTGTTGTCTTCATGAGTCTTTTATGAATCATGAACGGAACATTGGGGTTAACACAACTAGCAAACAACTATTGGGTTGTACAGAGCCAAGAATAATGAAAATATAGCGTAAAATATAGTGAAAAATGAATATTTGTGAAGTTGTTAAAATATCTATAATTATAATGGCCCAAGTGTGGAGAGTAGAAGAATATATGAAATTTCCTTGTAAAAATTTTCCTTTTTCTTTCTAGGAGAGAGCAAGCCAGACTTCTAGGATTTGAAAGCTTTGCTCATATGTCAATGAAGACAAAAATGGCTGGGAGTGTTGAAAATGTAACTGGTGTTTTGGAAAGACTGCGGAGGAAAGGTAAATAGAAGTTCTGCTTCTCATAATTTCATTCTTATGGGATGTTAAAGTAGATGAAAAATGAATGTGATTATTCATAAATAAGAATACACTAAAATTGCATGAGCTTTTTAGGTATTTTGTCCCTTTTGTATATTTTAACAACACTTATTACTCCATAATAAGTTGTTAAAATGTAGGAAAATTCATTATTAATACCTTACTCCGATCAAGTATCCAGTTGACCCCCAATTCATTAATTGAATTACTTAGAAGTTGTTAATTAATAAATTACAATAAGTTACACTGTAGTATGATAAAGCAGGAACTTATTTTAGAACCATCCAAAAAAAATTTTAAGGAAAATTAATTCCGGCCTTCCTGGGCCATTTCTTCCTTGTCTGCATATATCTCTTTGCCTTAATTGTTTGTGCTTCTGCCATTTCTTCTGATCCTTTTAAATTTCCGCTGTTATATTTATTGTCTTGCTTCTGTGTGACCTCATTTTTCCATTGATCCAGAATAGTACATTGAAGGAAATTTTAGCACTATATGTTCTTATTTTCAGCGTTACTTGCACAAGAAAAGGAAATAAATGACCTTCAAAACTTTGCAGAAGTTCGTGGGTTTGAAGGTACTTTGGAATTGTGGGATGTTCCTTATTGGAAGAGAAAACAATTAAGAACTTTGTACAGGTGACTTTTCTTGAAGTGATTTTTTTTCTAGGTGTATATTAAAATTGTTTTATGAATTAAGTTTAAAGTCAAACCTACCAATAATGGAATTACAAGGATTTTTTTTTTGTTTGGTTAATGTTTTTTCTTATGATAAGGTTTACAAGATAAACTTAGATTTGGACAAAACCTGAATTTGTGTTGCTGCTTTGCTGCTCTTCCTTAAAAGTGCCTGAGCTGAGAATTTATCTTTCTCAAGTTTTGGTTGAGTTTGAATATTTCATTTCCCTTCATTTTTTAAAATACATGTGAAAACTTGGGTAAAGAATTATAATAACAGAGGCAAGGTGTCCAGTCATTGATAGATGTGATGATGACCGAACAATATTTAAAAATTTGCATTTTTCATATTTTAGAGAAAAAAAGAGTATTATTAAATATCTAATGATATTTTAGCTGTAACAGTAAAACAAATAGCTGAGAAATTGTCACGAACAAGAAGCATGCAAAGGATTCATCAGAATTAGCTCCCTGCATTTAAAGTTCACTGCATGGTGACTCGTTTGACCACATTTTGCCTTATGACTTTCAACCTTGATGAGCAAGTCATTGCTGTTTCATAGAATCTCAGCTGTACCTGGCCCTGTATGGTGAAACATGCCATTAGGATGTTGAATGAATTTAAGAGTGAAATGGTGCATTGTTATTATATGCATCTTGATTCTTGAGTTCTTTTACTGGGTTTATTAGGGTCTGTGTTGTTTTAATTTAATTTTATTTTATTATATTTGGCATGTACTGTTAAAGAACTTGAAGATATCACAGTTTACCTGAAACAAAAACGGTTTGATTCACTTACGTTTGAAGAGAAGTTTTTTATTGATTGAGAGCTTTTCTGTTTGATCTTAAAATAAAATTTTTTTCCGATAATTTGTTTGCTAACTTGCATAGATATGTTTTTGAATCACTGGTTTTGAAAAACTAACTGAGTTGAATAGAATAGGAACATTTCAAGACAAATTTCCAAGAAAAGTAGTAAAAGTTTGAAAGAAGAAAATTTTTACTGTGTATTGAAGGAAGTTTTCCATTTAGCTGCATTAATATGCATGATATTAGCTCCAATAGAATCTGTAGAAAGGAGTTTTTCTCCTTTAAAAATAAAGTAATTAAAAAAGGTAACTAAACAAGGAGAAGAAGAATGTGCAACTTGTTCCTTGGTGAGAAAGAACTCTTGGAATCCATATGTAAGAAAGAAGACTTCTATAACAGTAATTAAAAATTTGCCTCTATAGTAGGATGGCACAAGTTTCTATATATTTAGCAATGTAGGATGTTTTGGAGTATTTACACATCTTATAAATTTGTGAATGTCAATACGATTGTAAAATGACATTTCAAATGATGTCATGCATTATTTCAGAAGAGAAATGATATATTGTACATTTTATCTTTTTATGAATTGAAATTATTTAGAATCTAAAGTTTTGCTCATATCAAGCATGTTTTACGCGTGTGTAGCATTAGTTAGCATTTCTTGATTATTTGATTTGTCTGCATTTGAAAGATCAACAATATCTAGTTTCTTCAGGTCTGACAGCCATTGTGAAGGTCTTTGATGTGTTGAAGAGAGATCCTAATACTGAGTAGCTGTTGCATTATCACAAGATAATGAGTGTGTAATCCCAGCTGCATCACCTAGGTGTCAGGTACACAACTTTAGATAGTGTTATGCTCAGCCAATTTTTTAAACAGCGAATAGCCAGCATTTCAATTCGTGGAGGGAGTTCAGCTTGTAAATGTTTGGATACAGTGCTCATCCTGTCCCATGAGATAGAATCCTTTTGATATGTGGAATTCCGAAATCGGAGAACTGCTTAGTTGATTGCAGGTCCATTTTGAATTTTTTGCATGCTTTCTTGCAGAACAGGAAGTAATTATAAAGAATGATAACCAAATACCAATCCAATTTTTAAATAATTATTTCCTTTTGCATTTATTGGATTGAATGAATTTGAGTTTTACTGTCAATACAAAGACTCCTAAAATAAGTTAAATTTCCATGTTTCTGTAAGAGAGCCCAGGAGATTTATTGGGGGAAAAAATGAAAATATAATAATATCAGACAAAGAAGAACTATGTGGTTATGTGCATTATTAAAAAGAAAAACTACAAAGTTGCAACACCCCCTTTCGCTTCAGAAAGATAGACCCAGATGCCGGGCAAATTTAGTGATAATCGCACAAAAATGCCATGCCTCATAATGTATAATACCTGTATAATATATGTATATGTACTGTATAATAACCATAGGTGAAAACTGGATAAAAGAACCTACTTTTCACTGTAAATTATAGAATCTAATTACATGTTCTTAATGTTGATGTATTGAAATTCTTTTTTTTTTTTTTTTTAATTTATATTTTTTATGAACAACAAATTTATTACTTCATTCTTTTACACTTACAGTTTTGATGAAGAGAAGTTGAAAGAGTACTTCCCTTTTCCAAAAGTGCTCAATGAGCTTTTCTCATTGTGTCAGCACCTGTTTAATATTGAAATAGTTCAAGAAAAAACAACTAATGTTTGGCATCCAGATGTTCAGTTCTACAATATCTTTGATTCTGATTCTAGAGAACCTATTGCAAGTTTCTTCTTAGATCCCTACATGAGGTAATGTGGTTACAGTTGTTGTTCACTAATACTTAATGGCAAAGTCACTTATGACAATTGTCCAGGTTTTTGATAAGTAAGCATCCTTTGTTTTGAGATATATTTGAAGAGTTAAGTGGCTCACTATAACTCGGTCCTTCCATCAGTTTTTTCATGTTAAAAATATATTATTCTCTCACATACTACATACATAGTTCAGAGAAAATGTTGTGGCTCTACAGTGAGAAACTGCAATATTTTGGCAGAAAAATTTGTGTTGTGGATCCCTGATGCTGCAAAAGTGGACAATTCTTGTTCTTATATGTACTTAATAACTTCCTCTAACATGTTGTGTAGTCTGAATCCAAGGTTTTGTGAGTTCTTGATATAAAAAAATTGGTTTATAACAAAATGCCTGACTGTCCGTGAACAATGCTAGCGGCTAAACCTTAATGAGGATTTTCACTGAAATCGATTTTCCCCAATCAATCTGACTGATGATGTGACACCTTGAATTGAAATTGATGTTTTCATTTTTGGGAGTACTTTACATGAAGCATCAAGAACATTTTCAAATTTTTTAAAAATCACTCCAAATTTTTTTATGAAACTTTATCCTTGAATAGTAAAATTGACACTTCACAAAACTGGCACTAATCTCAGTTTCATTCTAAATCTAGATTTTCTAAAACTGCAAAAATTCACATTTTGTCAGGGTCTTCCTTCACTTACAGTATTGAAGATAAGATATTTCTGCTTTTTAAAAAACCTGTTTTTCAAATTTAGAAAGAGGACATATATATTGTTTTCAAAATGTGAATAGAGTTTAAGTAATTTTACATGAAATAAAGGCAATTTTAAACACAAGAATTTCTCAAAATTGGCTCAAAATTATTATTGAAACTTTGTGGATAGTGAGTGCTATGTGCATTCAATAAGATGACAAACCCCATTTTGCTGTTTTCTTTTGTTTTTTCAAAGGTTACACAATTTTTTTTTTTTTTAAATATCTCTCTTAATATTTACATTACCAGGGATTTGTGTACATTATTGCATTTGTGAGTACAAATGCTTCAAATGATTTCTTTTGAAGTTTCTCAAAGACTCAACTCATTGTTTATTGCGATAACATTGCGGTAATTTTCTATACATTATTGCATTTGTGAACACAAGTGCTTGAAATTATTTATGATGAGGTTTCATGAAAACTTAAATTTTTTCTGTGAAAATTGGATCAAAATTGGACATTTTCAGAAACTCTCAATTGACATTTTCTCAATAACTTCAACAATCCCTTCAACACTTTTCCGCTGCCAGCAATTGATCTCGATTAATTTCCTGCCTTGTTGGGCACTTCATGAGGTTGCAGTTATTATTGGGTATAATATAAATTTCCCGTCCAGTAGTTATTAATAAATTATTTGTCCCGGAGACCCTTCTAAGGTCGTGTGGCCACTGGGATAGGGCAACCAGATATGGGGAGGCGGACTTGTGGTTCGGGTTAGGTGGGGTAAACCTCCCCCCACCACTCCCAAAACCACGGAAAGATGAGGTGTGCATGTCTCTGTGAAGAATGTCTCTTGTGTTTGAATTCTTGTGTTAAATTTCCTTGATGGATCACAGTCTCTCGGGTGGAGTTTTATAGCGAGCTAATTTCACTGTGTTCTATTTAATCTCTCGAATTTAATGTCTGTGAGCTTCTGTTTATTCTATTCTGTTGTAAGGCTTTTGTGGAAATGAGTGCAATTCCATTGTTGTAACTTTACATAAAATCACAGTAATCCTTTTTGTGTTCGCCTTAAATGTTTGTTCAATAAATGTGCTGTTTGTTTGCGCTGAAGTCAATTTTCATAAGCCTTTTGCCCCCTCCATATGTTGGGTTTTGAAAAATTGTTATGAAGGCCTTTTTTTTATGAAGAAAACCGGCTCCAAATTGTTCAATGAAAATTTGCATATAGGACTGTTTTTCTCTTCTGTAATATTCTTAAAGCATATTTCAATACTACTTTTAGGGTGCCGAAAAATTGAGAAAATGTGAAAAAACATATTTTTGGCGCCAATAGTTAGCAGCTAGGAAAGATGTGAGGCAATACCGGAAAGGTAGTCTCGTCTATAACGAGAAAACTAAATAGTGGAAGAACTTCTGTGCCATTCTGTAGGACCACTAGTTATTTGTACTAAGCAAGTTAACTTTAACTTATGATGCTACAACATGACATATTCTCGTATTATTGGACATGATTTTGTAAAATTATAATATTGTAACCTCTAACTCATTTACACTTCAGCCATCGCTTGAGAAACTCGAAGCTAAATGGAGCACAAGAGTTTAAGACTAGTGGTTCTACAGAATGGCATAGACTTTCTCATACTAGTTCGTTTTCTAATTTCTTTGGCCTGGGCTAGCTTTTCGATTTATACTTTATCGATTGCTGTCCAAAGTTCATTTTTTCACATTTTCTCAATTTTTCGGTTCCATAATAGTGGAATTGAAATATGACTTTAAGATTATTGTAGAAGGGTAAATCTTCGTTCTAAATGACAACTTTAGTTGAAAAATTTGGAACCATTTTTCAAAAAATGTGGTTTAAACGTTTTTGTAAATGCAAAATTAGGCATCATTTGTAGCTTCTGTTGAAATAAA
Source organism: Teleogryllus oceanicus (assembly GCA_964035755.1). Lineage (NCBI taxonomy): Eukaryota > Metazoa > Arthropoda > Insecta > Orthoptera > Gryllidae > Teleogryllus > Teleogryllus oceanicus. The sequence goes on from CAXIVR010000005.1 coordinate 22,547,664, forward strand.
TTCAATAATGAATACAAATTGCCATTAATGTAAATATTAGTGACGTGAGAGAAATGTCAAAAAATTCCAATTGTGTAATTTTTGAAGAAGAAGTAGAACAACAACAACACAAAAGAATGGAATAATATTGCATGTTTGTTATGTTTGGGTACATGTAACATTTAATTCTACCGAAAGTATAAAGATAAATTTGGAGCCTTTTCGAAAATGTTTACTATTACACATATTTCATGCTACATTGCGCGAAAATGACAAAAAATAAAAACAACACAAAAAACATGACCATAATGAAAGAACTAATTGTGGAGAACAAATTTAATTTGAAGAAAAAAATCTCTATCTTAAATTTTGTAGTGGGAAGAAGCTGAAAATTTTCAAACTTTAGCTTTTATCAAAAATTTAGTTGTCAGTGAAAGTCAGACCTCTGCTACCTTTATAAGTCTATTTTACTTTATTCTTACAAGAAATTTAAAGATAAAATTACAAGCCAATTTGGGGACCCACTAATGTGTATTTCCATTGGAATCTCTAAATCGATTTTTTTATATAACTTTCTCGCTGCTACCATGTGTATTACTCCATTTATAGGTATGTATACAAGAAAGTAACTAGTGGTGCTACAGATGGCACAGACCTTCTCGTATTAATTTTCTGTTTTTTCTGGTCTGAGTATTTTTTGGGTCTGGGAATTTGGATTTGGATCTGAGGATATTTTTTAGTGGGGGTATTTGGTCTAACTATTCTGACTTGATCACATACTTTTTCCAGCTGCCATCTATCATCGCCCTAAGTACATTTTTAAAAAACATTTCTCAATTTTGTGGTTTCCTAATAGTAGAACCGAAATATCACTTTAAGAATATTAATGAAGAGTAAAGCCTTATCCTAAATAGCAATTTTCATTGAAAAATTTGGAGCCGTTTTTAAGAAAATGGCATTAAGCGTAACTGTAAAAGTTATTTTGAGTTTTCCAAAAATTCCATTTGAAGTAATTTGAAGCACTGTAACTCAAAAAGCAATATAGTTTACAAATTGCTGAAATTATGCATCTTAACGGGGTGAAAGATATTTCAAAAACGTACATTTGTGCAATTTTTGGAAAATGAAAAAAAGGAAAAGAACGAAAAAAGAAGGAGAAAACACCAAAATGAACTTCACATCATATTAAACAGTGCAATTAGCGCTATCCATTGGAAAAGTTTGAAGAAAAAATTTGGAACCTTTTTTTCCTCAAGGTCTTTGAGCATTTCTGAAAAAGCGGACTTTTTAGGTCATTTTCACAGAATACTGTTAAGTTTCCAAAAAACTTTATGACATTATATAAAGCTCATCCACTCATAAATACACTAATGTTAACAAATCGCCGTCGATGTAAATATTAACAACATGAGACAAGTAAGAATAATTCCGTTTTGAAAAAACAAAAGAATAGAGCAATATGGCATGTATGTCATCTTATAGATTACATTTTGTATCATCCCTGCCAAAAGTTTTAAACAAAATATTTGGAGCCATTTTTGAGAAAATCTTGGTTTTTGTTATTTTATAAAATTGCAGATATTTCTCACAATTTTTCGAGGAAACTACTAAAAGTCTCAAAATATGTGCCTGATCTCAATGAAAGATCTAATTATGGACAACAGATTTTTTTTGAAGTAAAATTCTCAATCTTCAATATTGTAGTTGTAAGAAGTTGCCCAAAAATATTCATACTTTTACAATTTTTGAAATTTCAAAGTTAACGGTGAAAAACAGAATTATGCCACCTTTATAAGTATATATCACTTTATTCATACAAGAAAGTTGAAGAAAAAATTTGGAGCCATATTTGAGAAAATTTTGAATATGTCTAAAGGGCTTCTTATAAACTCCCCTCAAAAATTAACGAACATTTTTCAAAACTGCAGAGCTTCGAATCAGGCCAGATGGACAAGGATTTCTTCAATTTGGAAAAAATACTACGCATGGTTTAGGTGCTAGTGTTGTTCACAAACACCTGGCAGACAGACGTTTTGGAAAGAGGGAAAAAACAACAACAATGACACACAACACTTTTTCGGTGTCAGGGGTCCCCAAAATGTGTATTTCCGTTGAAATCTATTTTCTGCAGCATTACATAACTTTCTCTATACTAGTATATAATTCTGTATATGAGAAAGTAAAAATTGAAGCCAGTTTTGAAAATAGCTTGTTAACATATTTTTGTCACAAATTTATGAAATTTCACTCAAAATTACTTGAAAACTAATGATATTTTCAAAAATTGAAAATAACATTAACTTTACTAAGATTTAATTTTCAAGAGTAGATTTTATAACTTAATGAGAAACAAATCCCTTCCTTCAATAATGCTTTGAGAATAGGATTGAAAAAATTTCAACTTTGGACTTTTTATAAATTCATTTTATTTAAATAATGTGTCTTGTTTGAGCACAATGTAAGAGGTATTAATATCTTTTTGGTATTGACTTCCTTCTGTTTGGGGACTCGATATGTAATAAACATCATATGTATCCCTTCTGTAGGTCTGGAGAGAAGAAAGGTATGCAGGATGATCCAGGATGGATGGTAACATTACGGAATAAAAGTAAGATTTGTGATCACCAACCTTTGGCAACACTTCTTTTCAATTTCACACAACCTTCGCAAGATGTGCCATGCTTGCTTACATTCAAAGATGTCCGGCAACTGTTTTCTAAGGTGGATTTCATGGGCCACTACTGTTAAGATAACTTCAAAAAAATCCTTTTTTATAATATTGTGATTAATATTATGTTTTGTTTAGTTCGGCAATGCTTTACAACATCTTCTGACCACTGCCACCTATTCTGATGTGTCTGGAATGTCCAACATTGAATGGGATGCAGTGGAAGTTTGCAGTAATTTTATGACACACTGGTAGGTCATATCTATCAATTGTTTTTTAAGGCTTAAGGATATGTACTATTATTACAAGCCTACTGTCACTGCATTAAGTTGTTTCCTGCTGTTGTAGAACTGTCTGTTGCACATATGACAAATGTATTTGAGTGGTTATACTATATTGTCATTAATCGATATTGACATAATTATTTTCTTTGAGTACTTTCTGAATTCTAGATTAGAATGTTGTATCATTAAAACCTATATCAATTATTTCATAAGAAACAATCTGGGAAGATGAAAATGGTAATTGAATATGCGACACCTTGTGTTTTGGGAATAAATTGGCCCATCTTCAATAGATCTACAAATATGAAAATAAGTGAACAAATATAATTTAGCATATGAATTGAAATAAACATACGAATACAAGTGAACATTTATAGAAATCGGATACATACACTAGTATCATGGATATTCACAAGGATAAAAACGTGTGGCAGTTTATTCTTAATATTAAATTTATATTGTAATAAACTTTGGTTGGTACATCCTCAATCCTTAATTAATAATCATTATAGATTACCAAATATCTCTACAGCTACCATGGAATGTAGTAAATATTAATTATCTATCAAATTAGGTTCAGCAAAGCCAAACCCCAATTGGTATTTAATGACTTTTATTTATTTGTTTATTTTTTTATTTTATTTGCAGAGTTCATGTGTACTGCCTTGATGAAGGAATAGTCAGAAATAATCTTTCGCAACAAATAATATATTCAAATCATCAAATGTACATCAGACGTGTGTCAGAAATATTTTTCCTCCCATCTTCAGTGGTTTTATGCAGCTAAGTAACTTGCTGTGTAGAATAAAATTAAGTGATACACTCCGTAGATCCATGCGCGGTCATTTTTGTTCAGAAAGGTTCGTCATTCCCTTTGTCGATGCGGCAGATTGCGGACATTCTCACACGCTTTGATCGGACTCCGATCCAGACATCCCCGCCGTGGATAGGTTGTACGGAAATGACGCAGCGACGGTGGCAACAGCAAGAGGCGACGTTTTGCATGTCCAAAACGCGCTCAACAACGTCTTCATGGCACAATTCAGTGCGATGGCATTAGGACCACGGCAAGAACCCGCGAAGGCTTGACGAACTTCCTGGAGCAGCGGTTATATATTGCCAGGTAGAATCGTGGTCAGATCCACAAGTTATTAACGGCTGCCATCCAACGAAGTAAATCTTCGCGCGGATTGGATGGACCTTCGGCGCTTCATTCCGACTCCGCCCATTTTCTGCGAAGATTTTCAGATCTCATACGCTCGCGCCACGGGTGTACGCGAGGTGGCTGCTCGCCCGGGGGAGCTGCAGGGACCTCGAAGGTTTTCAGATATTTGTTTCTTGCTACTTTGTCTCCACCGGCAAAGCTATGTCTACCGCCTCCCAGAGAATTCCATTTATAAAGGGGAGCGTTGCATTCGGTCAAATCTGAACTATTCGTAATGAAGTATTTCGTGATGCAGGTGGGAAATACTGGCCGTTCCTGCGCTTCAGGAGTGATCATATAATACACTGGGTGTGGCGGGCAGCGCGGCGCGTTTCGGCAATAGTGCCCCTCCGAATCCGTTGCCCCGCTAAGCCGGAGGGGGTGGAAGAGGATTTTCTCGCGGCACGGTTCGTTCTCTTGAAACGTACCCGCACTGCTGCATCGAGTAGATGGTGGGGCCCGCATTCCGATGAGTCGCGACGCGGCGTAATAGTATTATGCAACTAGTTTTAAATGTTAAGCATTGCATGTTAACCGTTGTTGCATTAGTACATGCTTTGCAAAAGAGCAATGGAGCTTAGTTTTCAAATGTGTACGAATTCAATAAAGTTGCATACGTAATTTTCTTTGTATAACCGCATTATAAATTTATAAAAGAATCAAAGTTAATTGTTGGAAACAACTTTATTTTGACCTCACGGGTAGTTGGCATCCGTTCGAAAAAATACTGCCACCTTCCCGCAAATCGTTCGCTGCGAATAAGTGATGTCGCAATTATTCGTGACGTAGACGATTGATAATACGTCTGTGTGATAAGAATTCATTTTATGAACGATTTATGGACAACCACAGTTTTTCTCAATGTAAAGTACCTGTGACAATAATAAAATTGTTACAGTACCAAAAATTAACTTTGATTCTCCTTACAAATTTTTAATGCTGTTATAAAAAAAATAACATATGCAACTGATTTATAGTGTTGCTTTATTGCATCAATACCTATTTGAAAACTTGCTCCTCACCTTGCTTGTTTCCAAGACAAGTATAATGCAATAAAGCGTAACATTATAAACTAGTGGCATAATATACTATTGTAATCGTGATGAATAAAGCGTAGAGATTGCACTGCTACAATAAATAAAATAATGTTTTCTACATTGTGGAGAATTTTTGGTATCTATTCCTTTGTTTATTTATTTAATTAAGTTATTAGTTAATTAATTACTTGGCAAAATAACTGCAGCAAGGAACACTGAAATGTATAAAACTATCTCATTAGGTTGTTTTTTTTATCTTTGACTGAAGTCAATACTGAAGTGCTGAAGTGAAAAGAATATGCATAAACAAGTCCATGAAAAATTCTTCATGATTAATGAAACAGATATGATACTTCTGGATCTCCAAGTTGTAATGGTGTTCAGGTTATAAAGTTCATTTTCTGCTTTATAATTTTGCAGGTTGTATCATGCAGAAACGGTACGCAGCCTTAGCAGTCATTATAAGACAGAAGAGCCTTTGCCAGAAGAATTACTTGGCAGTCTTGAACAATTGCCACGACTTTTAGCTGGTTATGAATTGTGTTGGCAATTGTACTATTCTGCTCTTGACTTGAAATTGCACACATCGTAAGTATGCTCCAACGGTGCTGTACTTTTAGTTATTTATATGGACTTCAGTGCAAAGTTAAATGTTAATTCATATACTTGCCAGTAAACTCTTCTCGGTCACTTGCTCCTTGTGACATTTGCTTTTGCATTTGCACACCCTTTTGATCCACATTTGTGTAAGCGTTTGGTCTCCAGTTTTATGTTTATTGATAGGTTATTTGGTTATGTTTATAATTATATTGTTAAATTTTTGAAATATTTTATTACGTATTATCAGAACTTCAATAAATGCAATTCCTTGCAATTTGTGATTGTTTCTTTATGTTCCCCACAATGAAAGTGGTGAAGTTTTCTGCTCATGTATTGAAGTTTTTGGTTCTTTTTTGTGCAGAAGACATGTCATTTCAAAGTGTTATTTAAAAATGAATGACACTTCATGAATCAAATGGTATACTAGCCTTCTTTGCAAATGCTTTTAACTTAAGTGTGTGGATTATGATATTATATTGTCTTACTCTGACTTATTTTGTTGTCTTACTGACATTCTGATTGTCATTTAGCCATTTGAGTCAGTCTTCATTTGATTCATTGATTTGATTTGATTCGATTCAGTCATTTGATTGTCAGTTAATCATGACAGTCTGTTAATCATTTGATGCTGTTGTCCTTCTCAAGCAAGTTGGTATCTCTGGAAGAAATATTTTTTAAATTATTCATTAGTTCCAGTACCATGAATGCAGCCATCAACTGTGATTTTCCTCATTGTTTTCTAACAATTTAACTTGGTCACTCGTTTGGAGTCTAAAATATTGTGATGGTAAACCCCCTTGTATGTGACTCGGGAATTTGGTTATCATCGGGTCTGTGAGTTTGCTCCCCAATTATTATTTTAATTATTATTATTATGTTTTTTTGACATATTTCGACTACCCTTGTCTTCACTACTGTCGCCTGGTAGCTGCTGAGCTACACACTCTCTGGTTGGCACGGCTGTAATTATCATACACTTGTTCATTTACTACCCAAATAACACATGCAAAATTCTAAACTACTGGACATAGAAGATGGTAATTTAAAACTGAGATTTTTGATTGAAAAATAGGTAATTTACGAATCTAATAAAATTTTGACTACATATTTGCCGAAAATCGCACTGCACAAGCTTTTTTTTCTTTTCTTTTTTTTGTGATACATAACTGTTACTGCTACGACTGCAGCCGCCGCCGTCGTTGCCGCCAATACCGCCGCTGTCACCGCTACTGCCACTACGGAACTACAACTCTTGTTTTTCGTGTCTTGAGTACTGAGTTTAGGTAATTGTTTGTTTACACATACCATTAGTGGTCTCTTCTTCGTTGGGGCTGTTGGTGCCTGCGCCTCGTCCGCCAAACAACTGAGGAAAGAAGAGCCGCCTTTGTGCGGCGCTAGCGGTGGGTCCCAACTGCCCCTCTCCGTTCCCCACGCACACATTGGCCCGCCGCCCTGAGCTGTCTCCGATCGTCCTCAAGTTATCAATCACCGCCGCTCCTCCGTTATTCATACGCCGGTTAGGTAGAGTTCATTAGTCCCGATCGTGGTCGCTATCTTCCGGAAAATACATCTTCAGGTTCTCGATCCCTCGATGGGAGTACATTCGCTTCGGAGTCGATCTAATCGTGTAGCTACCGTTATAATTGTTCTTTGATGGTCTGCGATCCGTCAGGATGTATATCTTTGAGCTGTGCGCTCCGTTATTGCAAACAGTAGTCGGATTAATTGCCGAAGACTATCACGATCTACAACCTACTCAGCGCGAACATCTTTATTCGACCTCTGACAAGTCGTTGCTTTTCGTAAGCGTCTGTTCTCGATCTCTGCTAAATCGTTCTCTAAGCCTCTATTCTCAAGCTCTCATAATTGTTCTCTCGTCTCTTCCTCGGTCCGCTTGCCGCTATTCCTACTCTCCCCCCTCTCTAATGGAATGGCAAATCCTCGCCTCCTCTCTATTTCGCCAACGGCAATCACTTTACTCGCCAAGCCTGGCCATCGGTCAGTCCATTGGCTGAGTATCCGGGGTCACACTTCTCCGTTCCTGCACAGTGGCAGCGTTACCCTTTGCACGTGCGCGTATCTAATTTGCTCGTAGGGGATGCTTGCCTTGCTGCGTCGTAGCTGGCCCTATTCAGTAGCCGAATTATAGTCTCCTTAAAAGCCTAAGTGTAGGCCATCGCTTCGCCTTTACACTCAATTTTGGATAATCGTTGAGAAGCGCGACAGCGCGCGCCGCTACTTCTCCCGCGTCGCGTATCTACGCTCATCAGCGAATTATCAGTAGCCGTCCTCGCACTCAGCTATTGTCACAGTATAAACGTCACTTCTTGAGCTGGGCTCGGCTAGCGCCCATGTCCCTAACTCTCCCCCGCGTCTGCCGCGCCTCTATCATAAATCTGTCTGGGCCGGCGCGCCGGCGTCGCCTCAGCCTCACGACACGTGGCCACCTCTCCCGATTCGTCGTAGACCGCACGAGGAGCGTCTGTTGTCAGAAACGCCCTCTCTTCTGCACGCGCGACCTAGAAAACTTTTCATCTCCATTTCATTGTATTACATTCGTAACGTGATACATCACAATATCTAATAATAAAATTGACCTTTCTTTTGAATAATCATTCATCCAAAGAAGGATAATAAATATTAAAATGAAGAAATATTCTCATGTGGCAATTTGCGCTCACCATTTAACATAGAATGCACTTGGTAACCGTTGGACTAGAATGAAAGTTAAAAAGACGGCTACTCGAAAGTGGAAATATGGAGTATTTTTGAACCGGGTATGTTATTGTAAAAAACATTTTTTTAAACTACCATTTACATAAGGGAGCATGGCTTTACTCTTTTGAAAGTACATACCTTAGTTATTAAATAATTTAAGAATGTACAGCAACATCAACAGAAGCATCCCCGCTGGTGGGAGAATTCCCCCGCAAGCCGACGTGTATATCGGCGCAGCCATCGTTGCCATCGAGCTACCGTCCTCTCTTTCTTACCAGCGTTTGCAAAGTGCTGGAACAGATGGTATATCAGCATTTGATCTGGTCTTTGAAAGCAGAAATCTGCTCACACCAATCCAGTGCGTATTCAGGAAACACCGAAAAACACTGGACCTTCTCGTCGCCTTGGCAACTAAAATAATCATTATCCTTCGTCCTGAGACACCACCTTGTAGCCGTAGTATTTGATATAGAAAAGGCCTACGACACCACTTGGAGGTACGCTATTCTGCGAACCTTGCACTCGTGGGGATTTAGGGGAAAGCTCCCCCTATTTCTTAAAGAATTCTTATCGAATAGATCTTTCCGATTTCGCATCGGTAACAAACTGTAGCCTCTTGAAAACGGCATCCCCAAGGGTCGGTGTCAAGTGTCACTGTTTGCCTTGCCATAAATAGCATAGCGTCGCTCGTGCGAGAACCTGTAAAGGCATCGCTGTTTGTGGATGATTTTGCCATCTTCTGTTCATCCAGCATCATCAGTGTGATCCAGAGGCAACTTCAGCGGGTGCTGAACAAGCACCACGAGTGGAGCACGTCAACAGCTTTTACGTTCTCTCCCAAAGCTACTGGTGTGCACTTCTGTAGGATATACCACTTGCATAGCAATCGAGTGCTTTATTTGGGAGGAAATCAGCTTCCATGGGCTAGGTTCCTGGGGCTCTTTTCACAAGTCCATCATGTGGCGCGCCCGTATCCGCTCACTACAAACCAGACGCGTTTCCCACTTAATCTTTTTCGTATGCTAAGTGGTACGTCATGTTGAGCCGACCGCATTAAGGCTCATTCACAATGCAATCACAAACATAAGCATAACACATACACATAGACATTAACATAAGCGAAGAGTTGGCGTATTCACAATGTCGAACATAAACATAGGCAAAATAAGAGTTTCTATTGGCTATGACAATATTCTAGTTTACTATTGGTTGGATATGAGAATCGATTTCGAGATATCAAAACATATACGACAAACACAACCACGCAGCACACGAATAGTTCGCCTATCGACTTCGATACTCGATTTTGAGTTATCGAACTGTGATTGGCTCATTCCTTATGTCTGACATAAGCATAAGCACAGAAGCTTGAAGCTTGCAAGCTCTTAAGTTAACGTCTTACGTGTTATGCTTATGCGAACGCATTGTGAATGAGTCCACTTGTAGACGTAGTCCTAACTTTTATGTTAACGCCATGCTTATGCTTATGTTTGCATTGTGAATGGGCCTTTACCCTCTTGCGGTTACGAGTATATAGATCACTCATCCGCTCAGCCTTGGATTACGGTAGTGATGCGTATGGCTCTCAGCCCCTTCCACTCTCCGACGCATCGACAGCTTACACCACGCTGGTATCCGCCTCTCACAGGCGCGTATCGCACCAGCCGTGTCGAGTGCCTTCTAGCCGAGGCTGGGTAGCCATCCTTAAAAAGCGGGATATTCAATTAACGTCTTACGGTGTTAAAGTGTCAGGACTCTTTAACCATCCTTGTCGCCGAATAATTACCCAAAATATGATTACCCCTAGAAATAATTACCCCTTATTATCTTTCTTTTAACCCTTAAGGGCCACGAATTGAAATAATAATATTTTGTATTTATTTAAATACTTCTCTAGAAAGGACAAAAACACATTTATAAATTTCTTCAACTAATAGTTAATGTATAACAATGTTGCATGTATGCAATTTTGGGACAATAGGGTATATCAATTCATCTTGATATAAAAGGGCTGAAAAAAAATTTTGAATGAAGATTAACATTGCATCTTTTACATTTGTAAATTGTAGTTCTTTTGCACAAACTTCACTTTCTGGCTTTGTTTTCCTCGTCTATAATCAAGTGCTCTACATCCTGATTGACTGATTGATGGTTCTGGCATGTCTGCTGCTAAGGTCATTAGTCCCGGAAGTGTAGTGCATGTTTTATCGCTGGAGATGGCAGTTATCCTCCCCCCCCCCCTGGATAGTGAGATCAGGCGCCGACCTTCCTGTCGACTTGCGGTCTTCACCTCAACCAGGTATCCTCCTCCAGCAGGGCACCACTTTAGCTGGTACATGCCATGGTCCGTTTGTTAGGGTAGAACTGCTTTGACACTCATCTGTTGTTGATTGGAGAAACTGCAGAAAACTGACGAACAAAACAGCCAGCTGCTAGAATTCTCCTCCAGACAGTGACTGAATTCCTTCTAGCTTTGTAGCGAATGTCCAAAACCCTGCCACCATCACGACTCTAACTTTACTCTTGTTCAAGAGGCATTGCAGTGACATCAATTGATGCCTTGAGCTTCCTAAGCCAGTATCCTTTCATCATCATAACATACTTTAAGTGGAGAAACATTTGTGGGTGTGAATCAAAATAGAATATTTCAAATTCCTGTTTTCATTGGTACATTACTGCATTCTTTCTTTTGCGTAGTTTTCAGATTTCATTAGGGTCATGGCTACGTAAGAGCACAATTCTAGATGTGATATCTTTTCTTCACAATGTCTATTCCTCAATGCTTACTTAGGAATTGCATTTGTTCCATCATGTTCAGACCATATACTCATTACTAATCCCAAATTTGCATAAATGCAACATTATTGTAAATTCTCAATAATAATGACTTATCTACATAAGAAATATGCTATGATAATAGACGGTTCAAGCAAGTTTGTTGAGTAATACATAGAAAAAAAGTATTGTGTAATAATTAAATTGAATATTGATAACACAGTCCATAACATTATCAACAATTTATTGAATTTTAAAAAAGTTGTGTTACAACAAAAACTTAATGGTTTAATGTCTGTTTTGTATAGTGCCTTCCGTTCACTAGCCTGAAACATCAACTCATATGCACATACTTTTATTACATTGATGTATTCACTAAATTTTATTGGGATAATTTTTAATATTTTAATTTGTTATTTTGGTCCTATGGAGATTTTGGTTCTGTGTGCTTGAAATTATTCTTAAACTAACAATTTTTAGAAATAATTCCCTATGTCAAATTCTAAAGGTTTCATTCTAAGTTATGTATTTCTGGAACATATTTCTTGAAATATTTAAATTACTGTGTTCTCACCTCATGTTCTTTGGACTTTCTATGAACAATGTTTTTGTGTATTTGTTCAACAGGAAAGACTTTTGGCTTGATATTGTTCGGGAGCTGTGGCCACAATATTCCATGTTTCCATTGGACAAAAGAGATGCTCATCCTTGTTCTTTTAGTGCAATATTCTCTGAAGAGTGGGCAGCAGCATATTATTGTCATTTGTGGTCTCGAGTAGTGGCTGCTGATGTGTTCAGTGCATTTCAAGAAGCTGGTTTGGAGAATACAAATGAGCTAGCAAGTGTTGGAAAAAGGTGAGGTATTAGCAGGAAAATAAATGTAGTACCGGGAAGGCATTATAGTAATGTATAGATCTAGAGAGTGAAATAGATTTTAATTTGCATGTGAAAATATGTGGGCTAACCTTCTTAAATGAATAAATCTACAGTATGTATTATAGCATATAAAAGGGGCCGTTTTAACAGCCCTTAAGAATAATAGCTTTTAAGAATATGGGACCCCCTAATCTTACTTTCACGGACCCCCCTGTTTAAAGGCATGTTTGTTAAAAAACCTAAACTCATCACCAAGTGACATTCTTGCATGAACCAGTAACATTCCGTATTATAAATATTATCCAATAACGCATGACACATCAGTCCATTATGCCTTGAACAACATTTGTGCATAGTTTAATCATAAATCATTTGTGCATCTTTTTTATTTGTTTAAAAAAAAAATATAGTATTGAATATTTTTAAGAACCAGGGGTCCCAGGTCCAGGCTCTTTGGACCTGTGCGTTAACATGGGCCTGCATACAAGTACAAATTGGTGTGGGTGCACATATACAAACACAACAATGTCCTTTATTTGTTTAAGTTTTTTTAACAAAGTAATTGGTGTATGTTGAATAGGATGCGATCAACATTCTTATCTCTTGGAGGAAGCTGCCATCCAAGTGAAGTATTTCGTAGATTTAGAGGGAGAGATCCATCACCTAACGCCCTTTTGTGGTCTTTGGGGTTGAAGAAACAAACAACTGGAATACCAGTGGAATCAGTAGCTTGAAAATATTTTCCTGTTCTGTATTGTAAGAACCTTGTATGCATGTAATAAAGTTGTGGTTTTTATTTTGTTGTATTTTATTTTCAGCACCCTTCTAGTCAAGGTTTTAGAAAACTAATCCACTCATCTCACTATCCAAAATTGCGTGTGAATTATCGGTATGTTTAGAATTAGTATCGCCTCCCATCCAGAGTGACAAGTCTCTTCATCCTTGAACGACATAAACCGTACAACAAAACAGATTAAAGATGTGAATTTTTTTCTAACCACTCCAACTTTGTTTGGTTAGGAAGCTCTCAAGTGTGGGCTCTAGTGTTAGTAGAATAGGAATTGAACTATATGTAATACTAGTTGGACCCACAAAATCATTCTGCACTTGCACACGTCTGTGTTTTAAGTGAAAATAGCTTCAAACAGGAACTCAACTATGACCATTTCTGATTGCCCAAGCAATGGAGTAAGAGTACCCTTCAAAAATGAAATAGGATGTTCAGAGCTCATTTTGTTGATATGGTATAAGAATATTAACTTAAAGAAAACAAGGTGTTAAGGGTCTAGGATGCATTTCCATGTTATGGGGTGATGTGTGTTGCGCAAGTATGCCGGTTTCCTTACATCAAAATCTGTGAACTATTTTTTTGATGCAGGATTGGGGTGTAATTTCTTATATAGCAGAAGCACTCTCAGTGTTGTGTTGATGGCTTCTTGAAAAATGGCACTAAATTGTCATATTTCCTGAATGCATTATATTCACAGCATATTACATTATCTCTACCAATAATAACGGAACTATGGAGTTTTGTGAAACCGCTAGTTGGATTGTTTTTCATCATTTACATATTCATTTACCAACTATAACCATTTACTAATAATGAAACATCTTCACTTAATCTTCCTAATAAAATCAGCTTCTTTTGTATCCTTATAATTACATGAAAATTATGCCTAACATGAATTCATAAAATAGGTTTTGGGTTGGCAAAGAGAAACTTCATACACAAACCTTTATTTATTGAAACAATCAGAAAATACACTATACATATTCTTTGACTTTGACCTGAGTGAAAAGTCTCCAAAATTGAATGTGTGATATTTTGTTAGAAAACAACTTCACACATTGGAACTACTGGAAGTTAAAAATGTGAAATGTTAATTAAAATTACAAGAAACATGTCTGTAAAATCATATCTCCATTCTCCATCCAACGTCAGGGTACAAAGTTTTATAACAATTGAGGTATCCCCTGAGGGAGGGAGCTAACTCACAAAATCAATCAATCCAAGTTTTTGACACTTCCAATATCTTTTCATATTTTATTTGTTATAAACATTGCCCACGTGTATCTTAATCCCTTTCAATATTTATATTGATCTTTTAAAAGTTGAAACACAACCATTTCATTCAATTTCTGTGAGAAAAGGAGCTAGGCCACATTCTCACATTATGTCATCAATAATACCAACACTAGCACTAAAACATGAAATGTGTTAATCACATCACACAAGAAGTGAATTGGAAGAGGAACAGTGGGAATGAATATGATAGCGGCAAGACAGAGAAAACAGTACCTGAGAACAAACAAGTCCTAGTTGTAAAGGTGCTTTACGTTTGATATGACTAACTCCAAATGCGAACACTGCACGATAATGGATGATGAAATACTTGCAATGTTTTTCCTATTTTGGAAACTCAAGGACTTAACAAAATGCATATTTTAGTGGTTTCATTGCAAGAAAAGAATGCAGTCAAACTTACAGAATGTTGGAGTAATCACAAAAGTAATCAGTCAATAGTTTGATGAAACAACCTTACCTTTAAGGTGATAAATCGTCTGAATAATATTTCTGGAAATACTAAATCATATTTTCAATTAAATAAGTTTACCTTAAAGATAAGGAAAACCTCTCTTTTATTATACAAATAAATGATAAAACAAACCACACTCAATTTTCCTCATTTCCATACCCTTGTGGATTAGCTCCCTCATTGGGTGCCTCAATTCATTGAATATTACTTCCACACATAAATACATAATATGAGCTTTTAGAAAACACCATCTTACTGAAAATAACACATGCTGTAATATTTCAAATTTTATATCAAAACTGACATCCCGAACTCCTTAACAACTCCAAAATTACATTTCAACTAAGGAGGCAGTCTTCTTGGGCCTCACCATCAGTCCAGTGAATCTTTTATCTTATCACCAAAGATAGGTATTCAATGTTTTATGAATCATTTACTAAAAATAAAACCGTAAATAGTTACTTTATATTCTGCATTTAAAATTGTGTTCATTTTTATTTCTTCTCCAGAAGCATAACCAAAATGCAAAAATGTTACAGAATTTTATATTACATGAGTAGTGGAAAAAATACCAAATTAGTATTACAATTTACAATTCAAAATAATATTTATATACAATATAACAAATATGAGAACTAAACCTTCAAAATTTAATTTGTTAAAGTTACATTCATTGTTGGTGTAGTAAAACTTGCTTTTTGAAACAGTTTATTACTAACCAAACCAGTGACTTCCCATGCAGTCTCGAGTCCATTCTGTCTGACAGACCCAACACCAATGGAAACCACACTGTGGTCGAGTGCACACCATATGCATGCATCCACCATCACGTTCTGTTGGTGTGCGGCATTTGGGACATGGTTTGGTTGACACTTTAATAGTTACTTTGGTGGCATCATCCCATCGAGCCTAAAAAATTGTATCAATCTCAATTAATATGCATGCAGGAATAATACTAGCAAAGACTGCACACGTTTCAAAAATAAAAAAGTTACCTTATCAGCCCGGCCTGGATCAACAGAATACTGGCAATCTCCTTTGAGTTCTGATGTTCCTTCTCCGTCGGGCACACAATCTCCTATGTGGTAGCCTTGCAAACATTGACGGCAAAATACAAACTGTAAGAAATAAATGTGCATAAAAATGCTATTTTTTAGACTTTGCAAATCTGCTTTTAGTTCCTTACAATGCTGTGACCAAAACTAAAGTATTGTTATATTTACCTGAATCTAAAAAAAACAATTTTTTTTCAGTTTTCATCAGTTGGAGGACAATTCATCACCTCTCTATGAACTTTTCTTTCTTTTGACACATTATTTGTTAAGAGTGGGTGCGAGAGCCATAATTGGCTTCCTCAAATGATATTTATGATTTAAAAAAGTTGATATATTGACTGAATATTAAATTCATGTGAATTATATAAACAATATTGCCAATAGGTAAATGTAAGTAAAAAAGGACCAAAACTAAATGGTGAAAAATGTTTGAAAAGCAAATTTTTTAAGATATCTACATAAAAATACTACTTTTCTCATTTCAAGGTCATCATTCATTTAAAAAGGTACTAGATATTTACCCCACAACCGTTTATGCATGTGATGCGTTTGCAGTCTGGATCTGCCAAGATTCCCATTCCACAGCCAGGTTGAGGGCACAATACTCCTCCAGCTTGTAGAACATATTCCTCAGCACCAAATCTTTGGTACTGAGCATACTATTATAGGGGAAAAAAGAGTAGTTACCTTCTGAACTTTAAATACAATTGGTAAAACTTCAATTACTTGATATGCTGTGATAAAACACCCCCAAAAAGTATATTATATGAATATTAGTCATTAGTGACTTAGCTAGGTTCTCAAAGGCTCTGGTGGAGGTCTAAATGGGGCCCCAGTGATTGCTCACTGTGAAAAAAGGAGTATAGGTATGCTTCACGTTATATATTAGATTTAAACAGCAAATAAATTACTCTTTTCATATGTCAATGAGTTTCTCATTCCAGACCCCTTTTCTGAAAATGGGTTCATAAAATTTTTGAAAGTAAAATAGACAAAATAAAACAAGCAACAATAGAGATTGAACACATCTTGTATAGACAAATAAAACAATATCTTTTATATATGAAAATCAACTTTTCATGTATCCGTTCTGTAACTGTTACCAGTTTTAAATGTAGTTTACGAACCAAAATTTTATGAATCCGTTCTTAGAATATAGGCCTTATCGCGCTTTAGGTGTCAGATAAGTAGCTCAGCTGATTATGAATACATAGACGAAGCAGCAGATGCACTGAGTATACCCTCTCGTTTCCAACCATTGACCCTCCGGTGTATTTTTTGTTCTTGTTCTTGTCATTTCTTGAAATAATACCCCCCCCCCCTATTCAATTGCAGCAATTGTAAAAAATAATCATAATTACCAATTTTGGTGATGAATAATTTGTTACATATTTTTTTTAGCACAGGATACTATCAACATACTTTTGAAAAGGAACCCTATCTTTATTGGGTTGACAGGGGTCTTCATTTGGGACCCTGACATACGGAGGGCGTTCAATAAGTAACTTGGGTCGCATTCTAAGAGATGACGAAAGCAACTACTGTGAATTTTAATTTAAAGCTACAACAATATACGGTAAAATTTCATTGTTGCAAGTCATTATCACACTCGCTCATTGTTGGACAGTGACTTGAACAAAAGCGTTTGCGAGTCAATGTGAAAGATGGATAAAACTGGAATTCGTGGTGTTATCCAATTCTTTTTTATGGAAGGTAAAAACACGAAAGAAATACGCCTACATTGGGTGATTCATCCTTCGTATGAGACGATGAGACTTTGGGTCAACATATTTAAGCAAGGCAGGACAAATATCGAAGATGCCTGAAGACCTGCGGCTCCAAAAACAGCTGTGATGCCAGAAAACATCGACAAAATCCATGATATTGTTTTAGCAGACAGACGAGTGAAAGTGTGTGAGTTAGCAGAGGCCACAGATATCTCAAATGACTGAGTGCATTTTATTTTGCATCATGAATTGAGTATGAATAAGCTTTGCGCAAGATGGGTGCTGTGATTGCTGACTGCAGAGATGAAACAAAATCGCACGAGAACATCTGTCGAGTGTTTGCAGCTATTCAAGCAAAATCCAGGGATTTTTTGCGTCGTTTTGTTACCATGGATGAAACTTGAATTCACCATTGCACTCCAGAAAAAAAGCAGCAGTCAAAACACTGGATTGCAAGAGGAGAACCAGCTCCGAAGAAGGCGAAATGTAATCCATCAGCAGGGAAGGTGACGGCGTCAATCTTTTGGGATGCTAAAGGTATTCTTCTTATAGACTACCTAGAAAAGGAAAATACTATCGCTGGAAAATACCATGCATCACTTCTGGACAACCTCAAGGCAGCTCTCGTGGATAAACGTCCTGGAATGGCAAAAAAAAAAAAAAAAAGTGTTGTTCCATCACGATAACGCCCCAGCACATTCAAGCCATATTGCCCAGCAAAAATTGACTGAACTTCGTTTCCAACTGCTTCCACATCCACCCTATTCACCTGATTTGGCCTCCTCAAACTTTCATTTGTTCCCAAAATTAAAAACTTTCCTGGCTGGACAAAAATTTGTCAGCAATGAAGAAGCCATCCAGATAGTCAATGACTATTTTGAGGGTCTTGAAGAAAATCACTTCAGAGAAGAGATCCTGAACCTGGAGAAATGTAGGGTCAAGTGCGCTGAACTTCGAGGGGATTATGTCGAAAAATAAGGTAAGTTACAAAACTCAGATCATTGTTTTTCATATCGAAACAAGTTACTTATCGAACGCCCCTCGTAGGAGTCTAGAATGCCCCTGCTAGTCCTAATATCTCTATATTGTTATAATCAATCACATTAAAAATCAGTTGAAACCTAACACTGACACTGTAAATATTTACCACAAACCTACCTGCTGTGGTGTCAACAGTCTAAAATGATGGACTTCTGTAATAAAAGAATTCTCACAACCAGCTGGACATGCAAGCGTGTAACCATATTCAGGATGAGACCAAAATTGTCTTTCCTGCAGCCGTGATGAGCAATATGTGCGAAAACAATCCAAACAAGTCACATGCCGAGCATCACATGGAAAGACAAGTACTGGGTCACTGGAAATCAAATCAGTATTTTATTTTCATTTTACTTTGTGATATGCAAAGGTATTCCAAAGTATTAATGTAGTAACTACTTGAGGAATAACAAGCAACAAATTTGATTTCTTGATGTAAAAGTCTTAAAAACTAAAATAAAATAATATTTCCTATTTTATGATATTTACAAGCATTGTGACATAACTACACAAAGAATTTTGTTAAGTGTTCAAATTCTACTCTAATTAGAAAAATCAAGCTTACCTAACATCTGTACAAGCTAAACAAGGTACTTCATATATATTTGATCGTATCAAATACAGTGGCACTGCTGAGTCATTTTCTCCTTGAGATGGATGATCAGCACATTTGAAATAAAATTGAGCAAAGGTAAGTCCATCACTATTACCAACCTAGAAAGTAACCAAGATCAGCTGAATAAAGAAGCAATAATAAAGATCATACTTTTTTTTTTGACCTGACACATATTACTCTTAAAATTAGTAAAACATTTTCAGTAGAATTAGAAAATGTTAGATGATTTTGAAAAATTCTTTACTATCCTTATAAATTAGTATCGTATATTATTTTCAGGAAGATTTTATATAAATTATTATTAACACCATATGCTATGAGAAATACATCTTACACATGTTTCATTCTCACAAACTCCTGAAATTTGTTTGTCTTTCAATACATCATCCCAATTCTGTGGATCTCGATCTACAATAAAAGCTCCACTTCCACAAGAAAGACACCGCACTCGTAACTTTCCAGTTTGCATGTTTTTACATGGAGAAGAACAATATACAAAAAAATGAGCCTTAATTCTTCTTAACTCTGAAAAGAGAAAAAGTCTGAAAGTATATTTTTACAATTAAAAATGAATTCCAAGGATGATATTTAAACAATATATTTAAATTAACAATGTTGAAAAGATTTAAACTTGACACTTGAATCTAGTATAATCACCTTCCTCATCATGTAAATCATCACGCTCTGGTCCAGTAATCTGCAAATCAGTAAGGGTTTCACATAATGGTTTTGATGCTTCACTTGAATGTTCTTCATGAACATTTAGTTTATTTGCAGTGACATGTGCTCGCACAGCATGAAGTATACTCTGCTGCCCTAAATCACAGTCCTAAAAAAAAATTAAAATGCCAGAGTAAGAAATATATATTGGAATAACACCAAATTAAATCATGTGTATACCTCAATAACAATGGAATCATCCAGTTCTTTGCCTGCAAAAATTATTTTGACTTCTTCTGGGGTCAAGCCTAATTTGGGAGCAACTATTTCTTTCACATTTTTTATATCCCACTTTGGATCAAGATCAACAGATAACGTATTCCCTGTATTAGTTTTCACATAAATGCTAAGACTATTCGCAATAGTCTTTTTACCAAATGACAACAATTGCAGCATACTTTGTATAATACTTCTGAGAAGATCGACAATAAAACTCATCGTGGTAAACTTTTTTCCCAACTTTCGAGTTCTGAAAAGAAATTCGTATGTTAATGAGAATAGTGAAAAGGAATTAATTCATCACGCAGACCCTAAGATTTTTTAACATTCATGTCACTATCGCGAAAAGAAACTCCTGTCCTCCTCGCATATCATGAGTTTTTGGCAGCATTTGTCAGAATCAAATTCATTTGTATTTCATAAGTTTTGAAGTCATTTGAAGCTCGAATCTACCAAGATATTGGTTTTCTTCGGGGAAACTACCCGCAGGGTTTATGACACTTTATGCCAGTTCCTTTAATGACTGCGCAGAACATTGCCCTTGTAATGACAGCCGGTAATTAACAAGTATTTTTTTCAATTACGCGCAAATTGTGACCACAGCGATTTCGATTTCAACGAACATCGCTTATCACCAGCTGATCACTGAATAATATTCACTTCTATATTCACCGGATCAGTGCTTCAATCATGCATATACTCCGATTTAAACTAGTGGTACTAGATCGTAGGCTAGAAGGAGACGGGGACGGGGAAAGGAGACGGGCTCCAATATCAAACATTTGTCTTAACAGAGCTTCTGATTGGAAGAATGTGTGCTACTCTCCGTCCAGCTCGTGACGTTGAAGTGCAACTACGTTTAAATTGGAGTATACTCTTTGCTGCTGCCCGAGAGCGTGAGCGGGCAAACGAGACGAACGAGACAAGGGTGTGTAGAGAGAGAGAGAGAGAGGGGGGGAGGTAACTGCTTGTCAGTGATGAACTGGTGTCCGCGGTGTTATTCGAAGTGGAATTTTGGATAAAATGGATAGTAGCCAAGATCCTAGAGCTCAACACCATGAATTATTTTTGCAAGAAATCGAAGGCATCGATGATTATTGGGGACCAACATTCAGGTAATCGCTATACTGTACAATTTTTGCGAAGGGGTGTGTCTGCGAATTGTAAATCCGCGGGGTTGGAGCTGCGCAGGTGCACCCCAATTCGATTAAGGATTTTGGTGCTTGGGGGGGTTGAGCGATTTTCAACTGAAAGGACTCCAGATTTTGCTTTCGTTTGTGAAATAAACTGTTAAAATGGAGGTTAGGGGAAATTTGGGTAGTTGAGACTTGAAACAATTTTCAGTCCTGGAAAAAAAGAAATGGAAAATTCAGAATCGAGGATGTCAGTGAATGGGGTTGGCACCCAACCTAAGCATGAACACTTGTTGTATGAATTGGAAACAACAGATACAAGCAGTGTGGGATTAGTAATAAGGTATTAATTAAAAAGCTTACTTCTTTGTTTTGGTTTGGTTGTTTTCGTCTCCATTATTTGAAAAGTTGCAAGAATAGTTATTAGAAAATATTAAGATTAGCAAGATTTGTTTAATTGCTCAGCTAATGTTTGCTCCATATTAATTTTCATTGTATTGCAAATCATTCTTAATTTTTGGTGTGCCCTAGAAAGCCTAACACTCCTCGGAACCATTTCTGTACATCTTCATTATGATTGCCAGAGTAAAGAAAGTTTCCAAGCATGAATTTCATCTTTACTTTAAAATTTTGTATTCATTCATGCACTCTAAAATGTTTTAGCACATCAACAAATTGTTTAGTATGTCTAGAAGCCTAGAAGTAGGGTCAAGAAGTTTGATCTAGGAATCACAAATCACTCGTTTTACTCGCAAATTCCCACCCCCAAAATAATATTGGAGAAAAACTCAAATGGAACCAATATATCCAAATTGATACGATACATCCTATACTTATGAAAACAGCATTATTGGAGATGATTTCTCTTTCTTATAAACAAATTTTGTAATGCCTGAATTGTTACTTGTGTAACCGATGTCTGGGTTACTTGTGTAACCAATGGTTGTTCTTCAATGGGGTGACAGTGATTCCAAAAGGTGCCATGATCCACCAACACCCACTGACACTTGAGGTCATTGGGGATCATACTTTCTCTACCATTACAGTAACACCATTTGAAATCAAAATTAAGATACTCAATTTTTGAGTAATTATTATTTGAAAATAAAGTTTCCAGAGTTTCATTTTATTTTTATTATATCTACTGCAGATGTGAGTGGGGAAACAATGTGTATAACAAAACTATTGCATTAAAGAGAGGTATCGTGCTATCTTTATAACTTTAAACAAATGTCTTATTAGCTCATTGTTTGTTTAATATTGCCTGACATCTGAAGATCTGTACATAAAAGTTTTGATTTAACAATGGTGACTCTGCCCTGCAAATGACAGCATGTGCATTTTTGCACATGACCATAAAAGAATTATTATTTTTGTTAAACAGAGACACACAAATTCAGGTTGTGAACTATTAGAGGACCTTTTTAATGTTAGTCAAAATCTTCTAGAAGATCCCTTTATAACATGGATGTACTCTTGAGCATGTGTACTTTGGATGAAGATTATAAATTCTAACGTAGAAGAAACTTTTTATAACTGTCTTAACATTCATCAATTAATTCTATATCCCTGACATATTGGGGGTTAAAATATTCTAATAGTGTAAATAAATTGTTTGTGAATTAATGGAAGTAGAGGGTCGCTTTCTTTTCTTGTATTTCTTAGTGGGAAAAAATATATTAGCGAATGGAAATTGAGTTAAATATTAATTAAAAAATACTTTATAGTTGAAAATTTTAAATTTAGGACATTTAGGAAAATGTAAACAGTGAACAGTGAAGTTTTTAATCAGGAAAATAAATTACCCGAGTACTTGGCCAATTGCTTTGTTTTGAAATTGCATGTAGAAATAATTATTTTCAGTAATAATTGTATTCATTGTGAGCAATTTTTGTGTTTTAAATAGTGTATCATTATAATTTTGTGTTTTGTTGTGCTACATGTAATAAATGTACAAAATAGAATTGTTTTTTGTTTGTTTTTAGGTAATTTAAATTTCTATTTTTGTGCTAATTTTCTCTTTCACTTAGGTTCAAAAACAAAAGTTAGTACATGGCTAATGTTAAAAATAAATATATTATGTGATATAAGTGCAACTAATTGTTTTTAATAAGTTCCTTCAAATTTTAGAGGGAAGAAATGTGAATTTTTTTAAAAGGAATTTTCAAGCTGGCTACTAACTAGAAATTAATGATTGACTTTTGTGTGAATGTTCTGTTAATGTGATCATTTTTTGAACAAAGTAGAGCCAGGATTTAGATACAGTAAATTTGTCAAATATGCAGCATAATTTTTTTTTACTAAAAAGCGATCCAAAGCCAAGAAATTTTGATTGTGGTGTTATGAGGTGCTTCATGGAAATGGAAAACTTATGAATTACTATGTTTCACAATTTCAATGAATATGTGTAATTTTACTTCAGATCAATTTTTATTTTCTCTATTGTTTAGCATATTTATGTTCACATGACAAAATTTAAATTCGACAAAAATAAAAAATTGCTTAATATTGATGCCCTTCATGTTCCCAAAAATTTCACCTAATATGCAGAATATATTCAGTAACCCCTAAACATATGCAAAGTGGAATTTGGCAAGAAAAATTGTCAATTGGCTTATTCATAAAGAAATTGTGTTGTTGCCCAATCAGCTACTAGCACAATTTCAATTCAACAAAAAAATTAATAAGTATTTACTGACAAATTTAGGTTCAAGTAATCCGCTACTTTAAAGAAAATAAGACAGTGTTAGATTGTTTGTGAGATTAGGAATATATATTTTGCACTTCTTGTCTTAGTTAACCTTGTTTTTATTAATATGTAAGAAGATTTTAAAAAGTAGAGATTAACAGTAAAAGAAGCAACAATGCAGTGTTCTTTGTAAGATTCTAATAGTGTATTTAAGTGCAACATGCTTCAATTGTAATGTTAAATCAATTTTTGAAAAATTCTAAAAATACTGAATGTGCTAGATAAACAAAAGGAATATTTATTCATTTTTAATATTAAAAAAAAGTTGAAAATTGTAGTGTATGATACAGGGAGAAGTGCAATTGTTCAGAAAAATGTACAGATGTAGATTAGTCTGAATACCCATAGATTGTTGAACTTGGTAAAGATCTAAAAAACTACATGTATCATGGTCTGAAAAAAACAGAATAGCGAACCTGGTATATGAATATTGTTCTAACATACATTTTTTGGAGGATCTATATCATCATTTTTGTCAAATAAAAAAATATTATACTTTCCAAACAATGATATTGATTATATACTTAGATCGTTTTTGCTCAACTGATGTATTGTAAAATTTGTTATTGCTTTAAAATTTAATATATGAATTGTTCCTTACTTGTACAAAGACTTGGCATAAATATATAAAATGAATTTAAAAAAATGTCTGAATTTCTCCATGAATTCATCAAAGCACAGAAAAAGAATTATCAAGTTTAAGAGCTCTAGCTCCACATAAAACATGAATTTTAATAAAAATCTGGTCTTTATGACTCTGGTTTGTATATGTCCCTTAAAATATGGGATCATTCAGTCTTTCCGTGTTCTGCCCCAGTGTCCTGAAAACCTTTGTCAGGACACCAAAATTTCCTTTTTTTGTTTCTAAAAATGTGTTGCAAAAATACTCATTATAGTTTTCTACTGGAGAAAAAAAAGCTGTTGAAAATCAAATTTTCTTTCAATTTGGTTAATTTCTCTTTTTTAAAATTTTTAAATTTTTTTTTTTCTTAATTTTTCATATTCTGATTTCAAAAGCAACATTCCGGTCATACAACAGCACTTTTTGGTTACAGCTAGGCATGATTCCTGTTGACCAGTGTTATAATAAAATAGAAAATAAAAGAGAACCTCTAATAACTAGATTAATGTATTTTGATATTTTATATTATTTCAAGAGAAAAATGAAGTGTCCTGTATTTTTTTTTAATAATATATGAATCCTATGCATGACATACCTGGAAAAAGGTTGTAGTATTTTACACTTCCATGCTATTAGTCTTGTTGCAGTACTTACTGGTATTAATGTGCGTACACAATACATTTCATCCACAGTAAATAGATACAGCAGGAGCTTCATGGCAGATAATTAGAGCAGGAAGAATATGCTGATAGGACATTTATGATACTACACTTCCGTGGGCCTAAGGATAAAACTTGCAGCAGGCTTTGTTTTTAGTGTCAAATTGTATTCAGAAGTAACTATGTCTCATTTTCAGTTTGATGGCTTTTCATTGCCAGAGTCTAGTTTTGTTAGAAATTTTCAAAAATATCCATTTGAACTTGAAATCCTGTAAGAATTATTGTTGTTGTTTTTGTTTTTTATTACAAATTATTTCATTATCTTTTTTTCAGAGCTATTTATGATGGAGATGAACATCAGAAATTTATGGAAAGGCTGGATGCTCGAATAAAGAGCCATGACAAAGATATTGAACGCATGTGCAACTTTCATTATCAGGGATTTATTGACTCTATTAGAGAACTACTTCAAGTGAGATCTCAGGCAAAGAGACTCAATGTATGTTACTGATTCTAAATGTATTTATTTCTGTATTTTCAATGTCTTTAGCTGTTTATAAAGATTGAGTGCATCGCATTATTGATTGCATGTGTGATTTATGTGACTATGGTTTTTTCAGAGTGAAGTGGTTCAATTAGATGAAGACTTGCAAGAATCAGTGTCAAATGTTTTATTAAGAGGAGAAGAATTGGTTCAAGCACGTAAAGTAGAGAGTAACATAGCTTCTGCTATTGAGAACTTGTCTCTCTGTCTGCCAGTACTAACAACATATGCGAAGTTACAAAGACAAATGAAAGAAAAAAGGTAAAAAATAATTAAATATTTTTGAACTGAGATAACGTTAAGAGTTAAATTTGCTTACCAAAGCTGATCAACATACCTCTAAAATTACTAGGGTAAACCATAAAAAATGATGAAAAAAATCCAGTTGCTTTAATACTAAATATTTAGTTAATTTTTTACCTTCTCGCTTTACGAGAAAGTTACGTAATCGTGCGCCGGAAAATGGCGAATTTTCGCAAGAAAAACTCTTATTGCCGAGCTCTGAAAACGAAAAAGTGGATAAATCCTGTTGCTAAATTTAGAAAAAAAATCCAATAACACGTGATGTCGCCAGAAACCTTGTTTTGTTTGTTCTTGATACAGAAACGACGTTTGACGCCAAAACGTCCGTCTGTGGTCAACGCGAACGCCTAAACCGTTCAGCCGATTTCTTCAAAATTGATATTCCCCAATCGATCTGAACGAACTCGTGGCTTTGTCGGTTTCAAACGGATATTTTGATTTTTGAGGTTACTTCACATGAAGACTCAAACATTTTCTTAAAAACTGCACCCATTTTTTTGATATTCTTTTTTGTCTTCGGATAGCGTAAAGAACACATAAGAGAATAATGGTGGTCTCATGTTCGTTGAAATGTCATATTTTTTGAAAATTGAAGAAGCGCAATTTTTTTGGCCGTCTTACTACAACTATAATATTGAAGGTACAGATTTTTTACTTAATGAAATCTATCCCTTGAAGACAGATCTTTAAATAAGTTCATTTTCAATTTTTCAAAAATTTGAGTAGTTTTCCTGAAATTTCGGGCGAAATATTGGCATTTTTCGCCCCAAAAAACGCCATAAATGTTTTCTGTTAATTTTCTCTTGTTTTGTAACAAGGGGCGCTAAAAATACGGAGTCATTCCCATTTCCGGCTATTGTTTCATTTTTTGGAAATTCCCAAAAAGTTAACATTTGAAAACTACGAAATTGGAGGTAGCTATTTTTGCTTTAAACAAAGTCTGATGGAAAAAATCAGCCTTAAAGAAGGTAATGTATCGTTTTTTGAGAAAACGAGCTAATTTTGCTTAATTTATCTGAAATTTATGCAATTAAAAAATCTAAAAATAGCGCCAATTTTTTTCTTTTAATTTTCTCCCCTATGTAATAAAGGACGGTAAAGAATATGGTGCTACTCCCGTTTTCGGCTGTTCCGTTTTTTTGGAAATTCCCAAAAAGTTAACATTTGAAAACTACAAAATTGGAGATAGTGAATTTTGCTTTAAACAAAGGGGAAGGTTGAAGTCTGGCTCTGGGATTTTTATTTGTCACAATTCTATTACCGCTGAAAATTATTGAGAATTCCAGAAACTTTATTGATAACCATTTGAGGGAATTTTAATCACAAATACAATTAAGATAAATAGGCTAGAAGTGTCTGTACGTTATTTTCGAATTTTCAACTTTAAAACGATTTTTCTCATCTCTTGTTGGATTTGTAAAACGTATGTACCATCAAATCAATAGTTGCCTTCCTGTGCATGTGTATGAACCTATCAATAAATAAACTTGGAATTTAAATGCAGTTAATTCAGTACCCATGGGACCAATTTAGATATCCCTAACGGTTCCAAAATTATTTCTCGTAAGAAACCAAAGTTATGGAATAGTCTGAGAGTCCGTCCGTCCGAGCGATCGTCTGTCCGTCTCTGCCCGTCTGTCCATCCGTGCCTGTCCGCCCATGCATCCGTCTCTGTCCGTCTGTCCATCTGTATCTGTCCGTCCGCCTACCAAGTGATTGTCTTGTAGTTCTTCGCCAAAGCCTGTTGCCTTCGCGTGTTGTGTGCCGCTTTGGGTAGTAAAATAAGTGATGCTGAGTATGAGCATTCCGGGAGCTCTTTTGGATTCGCAAACTATTATTAATAGCCTTTGCTACATGAGAATGTAGCGCTGTTCATTTTTAATAAAAAATCTGGATCTTATTACTCCCGAGGAAGTTTGTTTTCCATTGTTTTAATTGCCTGGTGTACGGAACTGTTTACTCTGGCTGCCAGCCGTCGGCGTTTTGACTGATCCCAAAATTCTCGGATACCAGATATCCAGTTGCATCCACAATGTGATTGATTTCAGTAATATTTAGATATTTAACTGGGGTCTCTAGAATCTTATTTAAGGCAAAATTTGCTGTCTCTATCACTCTCATAGCTTTAGCATTTTCATATAATCTCTTGAACGGTGCACGAGATTCGGATGAAAGTAGACGAGCTCGTTCTATCTCGCGTCTAAGGAGGTTCCGATTTATGTCCTTATCTTGTGATTGATAGGCAGATGAATTTTCACCACTGACGGAAGTATCACTGGGATAAGATGAACCTTGGAGACGACCATAGTTTTCCAGAGATATTAGACGATTCCAAATGTTCGTCATGTAGGTAGTTCAATCCAAGAACAAACTTCCCATTTCTCTGAGTGTGTAAGATGTTTTGCTGTGAATTTTCCACTGCTGAAGATGTATCGGCTATGACTGATAAGTTTCTTAGAATCTAGGGTAGGTCTCATATGTGGGTGCCGCTTTCTCCATATCTTGAAAACTTATAGTTCTGATCCCCATTTTACGCTTTTGCATTGTTAAAGCACCTCCTTTAATTCATTCTGTATCATTGTTTGACAATGGCTTCAAGCAATTGTCATCACTGGGTCCCTGAGACTAACATCCGTGTGATAGCCAGACGTCAAGGAGACATTAGCTCTGTTTCAGCGCAGGTATGGGACATCGAGGAACGTTAAGATTCATTACATTTCTTGTACTATCCATTTTGCTAATTGGTTTTAAGAAAAGTTTCTCAGGAAGCAAATTTGAGTTCAGTTCACAGATCTCACATAACCCCTGGGTTATTTCCTGTTATCCGTTACTGCGAACGACAGTGGCCTCGGAAAACTCTCCGCAGAACCCAGCAAGAGTCCCTCCAATCGCCAGTCGACATTATTCAACCCTACGGGATGTTACCTAGTTGCTGAAGGTAGCTTACTTCGCTGGCTAATGTAACGTACGGGCCTCCACTCTATCCGTGGCCTATTGTGCCAACCCAGTTTCCCTTCTGTACCTTCCATGCGTTGTTTCCTTCCTCGTCTTCTCCTTAGCGACGTGTCTTCTCCTTAGCGACGTCGTCTTCTCCTTAGCGACGTCGTCTTCTCCTTAGCGACGTCGTCTTCTCCTTAGCGACGTCGTCTTCTCCTTAGCGACGTCGTCTTCTCCCGTCCTCCGTGTCGCTTTCCCCTTCCTTAGTTTTTTCTTCCTCCTTCTTGTGTCGTTCTCCTTCTTGTGTCCTTCTCCTTCTTAGTGTCGACCTTCTCCTTCTTAGTGTCGACTTCTCCTCCTTAGTGTCGACTCCTCCTTAGTGTCGACTTCTCCTCTTAGTGTCGACTTCTCCTTCTTAGTGTCGACTTCCTCCTTCTTAGTGTCGTCGATTTGTTCGTTAGCGTCGTCTTGTTCGGCCCCTTCTCTCCTTGAACCTTTTTCTTGCTTCTTTGCCCCTTTTTCTTGTCTCCTTGCGACTCCTTCTTTGCTTGCGCTTGCGCCTCCTTTTTCTCTCCTTCTCCTCCTCCTCCTCCTCCTCCTCCTCCTCCTCCTCCTCCTCCTCCTTCTCCTCCTCCTCCTCCTCTCCTTCTCCTCCTCCTCCTGCTCCTTCTTGCTTGCGCCTCCTTCATCTTATTTGTTTGCGCCTCCTTCCAAAATGCTTGCGCATTTTTCTTTTCCTTGCTTGCACATTTTCTTTTTTCTTGCGTCTTCTTTTCTTTTCTTGCGTCTTCTTTTCTTTTCTTGCGTCTTCTTTTCCTTCTTTGCGCCTTCTTTCCTTGCACCTTGCGCCCTTTACCCTCTATTGCGATGTGTCGTTGGCGGATTTCAATCAGAGGTTTATCAGAAGTCAGCCATTGCGTGAAAGTAAATTCTACCTCATATCTGCTTTGATTGGCAGTAGTTTTCCATGGTTTGTCTGATGAATACCAAGTCTTGTCTGAATTCCCTACCAGGGGATTTTTCGATCTTTTCTTCCTTATCTTTGAACCTTTCTTCTCTCTCACACACACACACACACCTACTAGATTCACTCCATTACCACATGTGGAGAGACTAGGCGGGTGCTTAAGCCTGTCTCGTCTATGGCGATGATCCACTGGGGAGATTACAACTGTGCATTGTCGGAAAAACTGTCGACCATGGTTCGGGGTCGCACCGTTGCCTGCGCTCGGAGCAGGCTGGAAGGTCGCCTGCCGCGCACGCCGCTGTTTCTAGGAGCCACCGGCAGAGCGGCTTCCTGAGCAGTCAGTTGGTGCTCCCGCGCAGCGCAACCTTGCTCGCTCGTATCGCTTTCAGTGGAACAGAAAGCCCAGAACACGTTCGCCATTCACATATACTTATGATGCAACGAAATTGCATCATGCAAACACCGACTAACTATGAAATAAAATTGTGAGAAAGTACCGTTGAAACCAGAAATTAGGAAATTGAAATGGTGTGGAGAAACTGAAAAAAACGTATGATAGACCTCTCCTTTACACATTACGTCTTTACGAGTTAACAAAAAAGGTTATTGCAATATTTTGCCTTTAAAATTCTGAGTTAATTTTGCAAGTAACAATAAAGATGTTCTGCAGCGCCTCTGACCGGGAGGTCCTAGGTTAGAGTCCTGCCGGCGGCAGGATTTTCGGCACTAGCTTTTCAGCTAGATCGAATTCAGTCGCTGTCTGGAGGAGGATTCTAGCGGCCGGCTGCTCTGATCGGTAGTTTTTTATGGTTTCTCCGATCAACACCAGGCGAATGCCGGAGCAGTACCCTACCAAACGGGCCACGATCTGTCCTTCCTCTTCCTTGTCCTATCCTCTCCCTTACACACACACTTATACTAACATGCACTACACTACTACATATTCCGGGAGACCGGTCGGGAGCTTAGAACTTGTCCCGGCTGGGGAGGTGCCCCGCTGGTGGGAGAGTCCTGATTAGGGGGAAACCCCACTAGCCGACGCTAGGTCGGCGCCGGATCTCGCCATCCAGCGGGTGAAGATCACTGCCATCTCCCGAGAAAAAGCATGCACTACACTAACGGGACTAATGACCGAATCGGGACTAATGACCTTTCAAGACGCCATGATAAGGGCCCACCCCGAGGTCCCCATTGAAGCCGCCAGGACAAGTATCGTGCGTGGGAGAGTCGTGAACCACTTCGAAGAATATGAAACGTTTGTAACAGTGTCTTCAATCAATATATTGGTTTAAAAAATGCATTACTTCCTGTTCACATCGTATCTAACAACTCATTAGGGAAATGTTTTGACTCATCTAAGAAGTGCGAAGGATGGCCGCAGGAATTCACAGAGGGGAAAATGCAAAGCTATTTATGCTCATTTCATTTCATTTGGTTAATACTGTCAAGAAGCTCGTTCGCAATGTCGTAAATGTCATAATTTGGAAAATAACCCAAAAACACTTTCATCGAGACAAGTAAAATTGCCCCCGGTAAGGATTTCGATGGGGGCAGCGCGAGCAGTGAAGGGAGCGAGCATGAACTCTCGAACCCGATCCACCGTGCTCGAACGATTGCTCGACCAGAGGCCACTGGCAGTAGAAAGCCCTCTAGCGACTTCTACCCTTCCTGCGGGAGGTTGTTTTTCCACCGAGGGCAGGTGTCTAAGAGAGGTACAGTGCCTGGAAGTGAAAGTCGAATCTAACGACCCAGCGGAGGAGGAACACCTCCACCTTCCGGTTTATGACATCATTTCTCTCACTGAACTTACGAACGTAGTTATTGACGTGCACGGAAACACTAATTCTCACGCTCGCTCGCGCTCCCACATTCACTCCCACACTCGCTCACTCTCGCTCCCCCTCTCCCCCCTCTCCCGCTGCCTCTCCCGCTCCCTCTCCCGCTCCCTCTCCTGCTCCCTCTCCCGCTCCCTCTCCTCGCTCCCTCTCTCCCCTCCTCTCCTCCCTCTCCGCTCCTCTCCCTCCCTGCTCCCTCTCCCGCTCCCTCTCCTCTCCTGCTCCCCTCCCCTCTCCCTGCTCCCTCTCCGCTCCTCTCCGCTCCCTCTCCTGCTCCTCTCGCTCCCTCTCCTGCTCCCTCCCTCCTCCTCTCCCGCTCCTCTCCTCCCCTCCTCCTCCTCTCCTGCCCTCTCCCGCTCCCACACTCGCTCGTTCCCTCTCGCTCCCTTTCCTCATTACGTTAACTTCATAATATATTACTCCGTATATACGTACGTATGCGAGAAAGTCATAAATTCATAATCAAATCAGACTTTGTTTTAAAATCTTAAAAGTAGAAATTTTGAATTGAAAATAGCTACTTTTATGAATTTTGGTTGGTACGTAGAACAAACATCTTCAAATTTTTGGTGTGTAGGTATAGAAAAAGAGTAGGTTTAAACCCAAGAATCCAAGGCTTAAAAGTAGCTGAAGTAACTGATGTTGGATATTTATTATAGTCGTGAATCAGATAGGAAGAGGAGTGAAAATCCTTTCTGTAGTTTCAAACGGTAGTGATTTTTCTTCCAAATCTGGCACAACTTGCATTGTTTTCAAGTGCCCTGCCTTGATGCACTTCATACATCTCTCTTGTTTTATTAATTGTTAAAATATGATTGTATTCCAGGTATTACCCTGCTTTGAAAACTCTTGAACAATTGGAACATTTATATTTGCCCCGTGTGGCAAACTATAGATTTTCTCATCAAATGAAGGAGAATATTCCAAAGTAAGCGACTGCATATAAAATTATGAAAGTTATTTTGCTCATGTTATTCTCACTGAACCATGATACAAAGAACATATATTAATTATTCCAATAGGCTGAGGGAGAACATTAAGGAAGCCTCCATGTCAGATTTGAAAGACTTCTTAGAAAACATAAGGAAGTTCTCCCCCAAGATAGGAGAAGTTGCAATGAGACATGTAAGTATTACTTATTACATTTTATTGAAAATTGATATCCTGTAGTGATGGAAAAAAATTGTATGTGAAACCTCTTTATTTTCATATATTTACTTCAATGTATTGAATGGCATGCTTAAGGGGATGACTCACGGGGTCACCCTCTCAGAAGCTGACTATGCATATTAATAAGGAGGGAACGGATTCTCATGTAAACGTACAGTTGACTCTGGTTATACTGAACTCAAGTCATAGTGAACTGTCACTGGTCTCGTTTCACTTACATTACAGATAAGCATAAGAAAATTCGGTTATAGTGAACCTGAACCTTGGCTGTAGTGAACCTAGGAAATACAACGTCCTGGAAATTAATTCTCTCCTGGAAAAGAATATATCACCTTGGTGCCACAAATACCAACACTAGCAGCTCAAAACAATGTCGTCGGCCAAAGGCCATAATAGAAGAAGTCTCCTCTGACATGAAGATAGGGGACTGGGATTGGCCCCTTACTGATGACCTTATGCTACTCAGTTTCACTGCAGAAACAAAACGTTGTGTCTTGCTTGAGCTACAACTGGCAGTGGCAATGCGCAATTGCTCCCTCAGTGTCAATCTTGGGTGTTACTTGATATTACGCAGGACAAAGCACTTTAAGTTCTATGTAGGCGACAGGAAGCACGCGACTGTCACAGCATGGCAATATCTGCATGCTGCACAGAAAAGTTATCAGTTTCGTTAGCCACTTGCACCAACCCGCTACCGAAAGCATCTCTTATATTATTAGGGAGTTAAAAGGCCTTTGGAGAGTGGGACAATTCCAACAGTGCAAGAGGCATTGATGTGCATCAGGGCCGCATTATGATACTTAGAACAATAGGTCAATGCAGAATCAATTCTGGAGAGAGCACGACTTCTGGAGAAGAATCTAAAGAAATTACAAATAAAAAAGTACAAAGCAAACAATTTGAAAAGAAATTGTTTTTAATGATAAATAAAGTTATTGGAATTTTCAATTTGTGCTGATAATGTGTTTTGCTGTATCTCCATATTCCTAAAATCAATCATTATAAAGAAATTGTTTAATTTTGACATCATCGGATATAGTGAATTAAAAATGTTAGTCCCCAGAAGTTCACTGTAACCAGAGTCGACTGTATATGTTCTTACAAGAACAAGATACTTGCATTCAATACCATTTTTAAGAATTAGTTCACAAGACATTCTGAATGAATTAGACACATTTTTATTTTACGTAGTGTTACATATTTTCATATTATCACATACTTTTACACATTTTACCTAAAACTACATATTTTCTTATGTTTTAAGATGTTTATATTTTGAAATTGAAAACTTGCAGATGCAATGTAATGTTACCTTGCACTTCTATGACCACGTATGATGATGTTCGTCATCTTTCCATCATGATGTTCGTCAAGAATTGTCAAACCTACACCCCCGTTTCTGCTTCTTGGAAGCTGCGTACTCGGAATCAAGGATAAGTGGGTGTTTGTGACGCAGAAGTAATTTCAGGCAACTCATTGCTTGCTCATATTTCATAGAGCATAACTCTAACAGATATTTTTTGCAGATCTTTGTCTTACTTATTTATTTTATTTCTGTCTTATTATATTATGTCTGTCTTATTTATTTTACATCAAAAACAGTTAAAAACTGTGTGTGATGTGCTATGGGGAGAAGTGAATTCTGTGCACATTTTCAAAATTCTGTGATCCCTACCATAAGCTATATACTAATTCAATTTTGAATACAGAAAAATGAGCATGTTTTGCATGGATTGTTAACAAAAGTAATCGGTTCGATGTAATAAAATCTCTTTTGAAGGGCAAATCATTAATAAATTTTGGCTCTTATCCTTCCACAAGTCCTTCATCAAGGAATAATACTTCCCTTCCGTGACAACATGGAGAACAATAATTTGAATAACTATACTTCCCACTGAATTCTAGAAGACGTGCACAGATAATGAAGTTACATTTATGTCCAGAATCCCGTACGGGTGACCACGGGTTGCGCCGAGGTCTCTGGCCTTCGACGCCACCGTCGGGGATTCTGACTAACTATCGCCTGCACACATAACTAAACCTGTCTTCCTATCCCGACTTACTAGTCTCTGCAATTATTTCCTCCTTCCCTACCTGCCCTGTGGTACCTTAAAGATACCAACAAATAAAAAAATATGAATCATATACAAATAGCATTACATTTACACAAAAGAAACCAGTACATGATGTTAGATACATTTCACATAAAAGAATGATGGTATGAAAACACAATGAAAATTGACATTATCTTGATGAGTTCAAAACAGGAGAAAATGATAAAGAATTTTTTTTGTTTATCTATCAGGTTACTATCCCTCAATTCGGGAGCACCAACATTGTCCTTCCTTTCTGTCAACTTTGTGCTTACATTTACAAACATACACCCCACCCTGAAGTCTACCCTTCAATGCTTGATTAAGGTGTGCATTGCATACATACGGACCACCGTAACCAATGATTGCATGACCGGACCTATGTGTGCAATGCATCACCTCCATAATCATCCTGACCTTTTTCTTGAGGGGTCATGAGCTTCCATTTGTCGAATCTGCAACTTTCCTTGTGTTTACAACCGACAAGAACTTAACCTGGTGAAAACACATCCATAAATAGCAGGGCCGATGTCTATCACCTTTAAATCTCTTTTGCACTGGTAGTTCTTGGGACACAGACCGTGTGTCTCTTTTGTGCTTGTATAGGACGCTCATCCACCGTATTTTGGATTATGGACGCATAGTGTATGCATCTCCATCAACCCTCCAGCCATTAAATACCATACACAATGCCGGTATAAGGATCAGTACAGGCACCTACAGCACAAGTCTCATTGAATGCCTCTTGGCCGATGCTGGAGAACCATCTCTGAGCCAAAGGCGAGATATTTTGATTGCCTCATATGGCGCAAAATTATCCACTGTGGATACTCCCTCACGCCAAGCTGTCCTCCACTCAACCCACTTGACTTCGTATGCACTTAGACCAGCATTACCCCATCCATTGAGAATCCGTCTCCGTTTGCTTTTACAGAAGCTTAATATAAAATTGTCTCACCCTTTGACCCATTGAAACATTGTTTCCCCTTCAAAACTTCACCTGTCCATAATAGACTTTAGATTGTTTAACCTCCTCCGTAAATCCTTAACTCCCCCTAGTACATTCCTAATGGTATTTCAGGCGATAAAATCTACATATTCTGGCCATTACTTCATTTACACCGATGGCTTCTCCCAAAATGGCTAAGTCGGATGTGCCTTCTAGTGCCGTAGTGCCATGCGAAGTTTTCGATTTGACTCTTCGAACTCTTTAGAAACGAAATAGCTGACCAAGCAGCAAAGTCCGCTCTGAAGAAAAGAGACACATCTTTACAGTCCCCACGGAAGACACGAAGCTCTTTATCAGGATTCCATAAATCCTTGGTCCTCCTCATCTCGTGATGTTAGGCGGCGAGATCATTCTAACGCACCTTCAGATTGGTGACTGCCATTTCTCCCACGGATATCTCCTCCACGGGGACCCACCTCCTATATGTGAATACTGCAAAATAGGTCTTACTCTGGAGGATGTTCCCTTGCACTGTGGTAAGATAAGAGAGAGTCGCCAAAGGCACTACCTTGCTAGGTCTCTAGCGAAAATTATTAAAAATTACGAATCTTCTCTCTGCAAGCTTTTTATGAGAGACTAACTTCTACAGCCTTATCTGAGAGAAGAAGATAATGCCAATTATTTGGTTTTTAGTCTGAGATTTTAAAGTACTCTTTATCTAGCTCTTTTCTCCCAAACCCTCTTTTATTAAGACAGATAATTCAAATTTTTTTAAACTTTGGAAAATATGCCAAAGGCTTCATGTAAAGTACCCCCCCAAAATTAAAATATCAGTTTCAAATTCAAGGGGCTGCGATCTTGGCCAGATCGATAGGGGAATATCAATTTTGGAAAAAATCTTCTGAACGGTTTAGCCGCTTCATTGCATAAATATGGACAGGCGTGTGGCCGTCATTGGATTTTTTGGTATCAAGGACCTACAAAACATGAATTCTGGTTACACCATGTGATAGAGGACCCCCTCCCGTACATTTAGCAACTGGATTTACTCACTTTTTCGTTAACAGTGCCCTATAATAAGAGTTTTTCTGCCGAAAATTCGCCGTTTACATAACGCCCTACTCCGTAACGAGAAAGTAAGTATTTGTTGCATTGCTTACGGATGGCACCTTTACTTGCACCTTTGGATGGTAAGGTGTCCTTAAACCCCATCAATTCAATTTACTTCATCAAAAATGCATTCCATTTACGTCACCAGAAATGCAATATTATAACAATTTATTATAAAACACACTTATGTTTCAGACTGCTGAACAATTAGGTAGTGATCCCGCTGTGGTAGGAAGAAAGAAGAGACAAGCTCCTCCCCCTCCAAATCCATTCACTGGTGAGTTTCTCAGCTCCATTAACAAACATTCTTGCCAATAACAGGATTCTGTTTTTGAGTGGTTGTTTCCAGGGAGGTGGAGTTTAGATGTGATAAAATTAAGAATTTGTAAATAAAACTTGCTGAAATGTTGGTGGAATGTTAATGAGTTTCTGAGTCTGTTCCTTTTGAATTTCAACCTTTGGTGAAATTCGGTTACTCAGATTAACTGGGCTAAAGCTTGGAAACTAGCGATTTATTCTTGCCATTTCTTTTATTGGTAAACACCTTGTAAATATTCAGATTTCTTTAATATTTTTAAATTCTATGAGTAAAAGATTAACTGTGTTAATGTTAAATATTTGTTGGCATTTATCCAGTTTTTCTGATTTCTGTTGCTGCTGGGAAATTTAATTGCTAATTAATTGCTTTGAAACATTGATTGATAATATAATGTTTGATAAATTGGACTTAGTTGTAGAGGTTTTCTTTTCTAGCTTGGTTTTGGTAAAATTGATATACACATTTCAATTTATAAATATACGTACTTTTAATATATTTGATATCTTGGTGTTTGATTCATCTGAATCTTTGTTCATGAATGCAGGCAGGCATATATAGTACCTATATAGGCAGATAAGTGAGCTAATAGAAAATTATAAACTTCAGTGTATGTACTTTGAAAGGGGAAATAAAAATAGTGAGATTAAACATTTAATTTTACAGTCTAGTTGCCTGTATTATTGAACATGAAACTGTCCTATATTTTTCAGGAGAAGTGGATTATGAAGCGCCTGCAGAAAGCACATATGATGCAGAAGAAGACCTAAGTGCTCAGGACCTAATAGATTTCTCTCCTGTCTATCGTTGTTTACATATATATACAGTATTAGGATCACGAGAAACGTTTGAAACATATTACAGGAAACAACGAAAGAAGCAGGCCCGATTGGTTTTACAACCACCAACAAATATGGTATTGCTATTTTTAATTTTTCTTCTAAATATTCTTAATTATATTTTACTTTATTTATAGTCTTATCAATTTTGTGGTTATTAATGATTATTTCCCTTGGGAGTCATCCATAAATTATGTTATGCAAATTTGCGAATGTTTTGGATCCTCTTCTCTCCCGTGTAATCCAAGTGTGAATAACCCCTAAATTATGTAACTCTTGCTCTCAATGAAATTCCTATCTGCCTGGCACATGCTGTTGTGAATGACGATAGGAGGGATTCTCATTCAGTTTAATTGGATTCTGGAATATATTATAAAGGAGTTTTGAAAATTTTCTGTTTCCATTTATTGTAACAATATGTACATCATGACTAGGGAATGGATTGTTATGTCAATACATATTTTTACAGGAAGAAGATACCTACATTCACTAATATTTTTTAAAATAATTAAAATTGGAATTTTTTTTATATTTTTACATATTTTGGTATAATTACATATTTTTACACATTTTTATCTATTGCTACATATTTCGTTACATTTTAATATATTACCCCTCCCCCCCTTTCTTTTTTCTTCTCGGAAACCATGTACTCGGGATCAAGGATGAGCGAATGTATGTGGAGCACCAGGAACTTCAAGCACTTGCTTACTCATGTTTCAAAGACCCCATGCACTGATCGATTAACCAAATATTTTTTAGACCTTTGTCTTATCGTTTTTCTGGAGTTGGGGGGGGAAGGCGTATGATCCCTTTACCCACCTGTTTCTATCACAGGCTACATGGTACTATTCACATTATTACATATTTTACAAAACATAACTACATATATATGTACATATTTTGCTTTTTTCATTACAATAAATTCCATTCCTTAATCATGACTTTTCAAATTTCTGATAGGTTTTTTAATTTCATTTTAATATTTTATTGTCTTAGAATAAGTCTGAATAAAAAGAATTATTTAATACAGTTTTTTTTTCCATTCTGTCACTATTCCTGTGACAACATTCACAGTCACGTTTAACGTGTCTCAAACACCTTCTTTAGCATTACAAAATTTATGGATGACACCATTCAGATATAGTACAACATTGTTTGTTGCTATAGCATTTTATTTATTTATTTACAAAATATGTGAACAACAAGTAGGCTATTCCTGTTGTTCAACAACTCTGTTTGACAGGTAAAATGTGCATGGATTGCACAAAACATGGTCGTTGCTCAGTATGTAATTGTGACCATGAAGATGGAGGTTGGTATTTCGGATGATGAAATCATGAAAACATGGTCAGTTGAAGTGGCTGTTTAGTATTTTGTAAGTTTCAATGAGATCTCTGCTCAATATCTGGTCATTAGCAGTTGACAGGTGAAGTGCTTCAAGTCTCAGGTTATGACAAGTGTTGCAGGACAGGAACATATCTCGTAGATTTCCTCAGTACACTGACTGAGTCAGGCCCAGATGCAATAACCAAATTCAAATATTGGCCTAATGTAGGTACTTTAGGTGTTGCAGTAAACGTTCAGGTGTCAGGTGCTTCAAGGCTCTGTTGACCAAGTAGGAGACACGGCTTTTTTTCGTGTGTTGAGCATGTGTACTCCACTTTAGATCCTGTGAGATCGTGATTTCCAGGACAGATTGAAATGAAATGTGAGGAATAAGTTGGTTGTTCAGATGATGCAGTAAAAGTTGACGTGTCTGCATTAGCATAAATTATTTTTTCCAGTACAAAGAACTAAAAACTTCAGTGGTTAGGCAGTGAGTAGCCAATTTCAGGCTAAAATCTCAGGAATCACAGAAGGGTTGGAGTGACAAGGTTGTCCAGATTAACTAGGATACTAGGTGTAACAGGTTTGGTACTTAGTTGGCTCTTAGGATATCTTTAGCCATTTTTTTGGATCGGAGGATATAAGTTTGCCTTCCTAATGTGCACATTGGAAGTCAATTGCAGAGTTGTCCTGATTTCATAACAGTTTGAAAGCAGCAAATAAAGTGGGTTTGTTACAGTCCTTCACATGTTTAATCAAAGATTTCTGCTTCATGCTATCAGATGTTGAATTGCGAATGTCATCCACGGTTTATTGTATAAGACTTTCCTCTTCTAGCTGCAAATGGGTCTAATTCATTTGTAGTGAGGATAGTAGTTTTGAAGTTAAGAGGTCAAGATGGATGGAATGAAGGAAGGTGAGCCAGATGATGGGAGAGAGTGATGTGAAGAAATATGGGTGTAATCAGCTGTGAAAAAATTTCTCAAAGGATGTACTTTGGATGGTTTGGACAAAAATGGCAGTTGGCCAGTTATGAGAAAGGGGGTGTGGTCATATTTAACTAAAGATATAAGATGGAGGACTGCTGTAACTGTGTTGGAGAGGATCAGATTAAGTAGAGATGCCAGTCGAGTTTCTTGGTAATGAGTTGGTTTGGTAATCAATCGCTGGACATTGGTGCTGCATTATAATTTTTTTTTTTTAACATTTAGAACCAAATTTGTTACATATTAGGTTCATGTTTTGAAGTATGAAAAGAGTGATGCAAATAGAACAAGAAGTATTGGGAAAGTAATTCAGAATTATAAAGATATTTTGTTTTTCTTACAGCATGAAACAATAGCTGGGTATCGAGCATACATTCATGGTATTGTAGGATTCTTCGTTGTAGAAGATCATGTTTTAAATACTGGTAATGGCCTTGTTAATAGGACATACCTTGATGAAGTTTGGAATATGGCTCTTTCAAAAATTGTGAATGCTTTAAGAACCCATTCTGTAAGTATATTTAAAAGAAATTTAAAATATACAATTCATAAATATAAATTCAGTTTCTAATAATTTACCTATTTTAGGCATATTGTACAGATGCGGCTCTAATGCTGAAAATAAAGAATTTGATCATGCTCTTCAATACTACGCTTAGGGTAAGATTGCATGTGAATCAATCACTTTTATTTTAACATAAAAAACAGTTAAAAATTTGTGATGTGTTAATAAATTTTACATGTATAGTGTTGAATTCCTCCTTTGTTATGAATTTAGATTTACAAATTGTCCTTTTCAATATATTTTTTAAAAATTTTTAGTAGTTATTTTGTAAGGTTAATTATTTTTTGTCATGATGAGCATTGTCTAGTTATGTATTCTACTCTTGTAATGCTTTGGGTTTTCCTTTACAGAATTATGGATACTCTGTGAATCAGTTATTTGATCTGCTTCATGAAATACGTGATCATTATAATGAAGTTCTAATGCAGCGATGGGTTCAGGTGTTCAGAGAGATTCTTGATGAAGAAAGTTTTCTCCCAATTCAGGCAAGGTCTTTTTGTTTTAAATAGTTAATGGATTGTATAGCTTCATCGGTTGGTCATTTTACTTGTTATTTTGAACACAGGTTACTTCTCAAGCTGAATATGACCATGTAGTCGAATCATTTCCATTTCATGATGAAGCCTTGGAACTTGCGCCATTTCCTAAAAAGTTTCCATTTTCTCCACTAGTACCAAAAGTTTATCAACAAGTGAAAGAATTTATCTATGCATGCTTGAAGTTTTCTGAAGATTTAAATTTAAGGTAAATATCTCAGTTTTTTATTCATTACCAGTTAGATATTTCTTTATGAGTCATTTTGCTATAAAAGTTTCTCACTTTCAGTCAAGCCCAAGTTGATGATATGATTCGTAAATCAACAAATTTACTACTAACTCGCTCCTTCAGTGGTTGTCTGTCTTCTTTATTTCGGAAACCCAGTATTGCTCTATTGCAAGTTATTCAGATAATTATTGATACTGGATATTTGGAAGAGGCAACTGTATTTTTAGAAGAATTTGTTTCAAATATTACTGGGTAAGATATTTTCCTTACAAACTGATGTACTATTCTATTATTATAAGTTCTACACTCAACTACTTAACACAATATTTATTGGAAAAATAAATAATTATGTACTTGCTATTTTATTTCAATAGTAATGAGATGAACACAAATTAAAAATTACTCTTTTTACCTAAACCAAGAATGTTTGAAAATTAAATTAAGATTAGACTTGAAGGAACTGGGTTTCAATAGGTTTAGGAAATTTTTGACTTTGTAAATGTATACAATTATTTTCACTGGTTTGTTTTAAAATTATTTGAGAAATGTTCACTAGTCAGGGTTATATTTTTGTTAACATAAAATTCACCTTTTTACCTATGAATGCCTTATTCCATATGCACTTTGGATTCAAGAAAATTGAGAAAAAT
Source organism: Teleogryllus oceanicus (assembly GCA_964035755.1). Taxonomy (NCBI): domain Eukaryota; kingdom Metazoa; phylum Arthropoda; class Insecta; order Orthoptera; family Gryllidae; genus Teleogryllus; species Teleogryllus oceanicus. Next base: position 22,590,238 of record CAXIVR010000005.1, read on the forward strand.
AAGCAGGGAAAGAACTTTTTGTTGAATATTAGAGATTATTTGTGGAAAATGGAGAATAGAGAACATACCAAGTATATCAGACATTAATTTTCATTTATAATTTGTACCTTTTTGTTTTAATTTAGGTTGATTGCAACCTGGCAAATTGAACTTTTGAATGAGTTTTGTTTTCATGCATTAGCTCTAATTTCTGTGTTCTGGCATTTAGTTGTTATTTCAGTTGAAGGTGTATTATTGAGTTTATTTTGAGTTAAATATCAATATCAATAATTAATATTAGTAATTTTTATTTTACAGAGCTCCTAAAGAAGGTCATATGAGTTCTCGTTCTCAAGGTCAATCGACAATGTTCCGTGTGGCAAGAGATGATGCAGAAAGACAGATTTGTGACAAATTGAAGTGCAAACTGGATGAATTTTTAGAATTGGAAAACTACGATTGGCTTTTGGGAGAACCAAAAGGACATGCATCCAGTTTTATTACGGACCTTATTGCTTTTCTACAAAGCATATTTTTGTCTTTCACAAATCTACCTGTAAGATCACATACTTTTTTCTAGAACTGTAATGGTTTTTAGTTAAATTCAAGTAATTATTGTTAACCATATTACAGTGTATTACATATCACATGAAAGATTATAGGTTGATAAAGAAAGTTGTAGAATGGCACCCTATAGCAAGGGAAGGTGGAAAACAAAATGGAAGGATGATATTAGTTATTTATATATGTAAATAACCAGAGAGTTAAGTAGATTTTTTTTAACCTTGAGGGCAACTTCCAATCCCCAGGGCCTCTGAACCAGGAGACCCTTGGGGGCAAAATTATCAAGTAGTGCCCTGAGTGAATACAAAACTTTATGATTTTACAAGGTTGTTGGTGAACCATTAATAATAATAGTAGTAGTAATAGTAGTAATAATAATAATAATAATAATAATAATAATAATAATAATAATAATAATAATAATAAAAATAATAATAAATATTATTATATTATTATTATTATTATTATTATTATTATTATTATTATTATTATTATTATTGTAGCAACTACATATAATTTAACAATATTAGTACATTCCATGTTTAAAACTTGAAATGGTGTGGAGAAGGGGCAGGTTTTGACCAGGTTTTTTCTATTTCTACTCCTAGTCCTACTGCAGCACATGTAATCACATAGCACATATCAGTTATTGAGGTATTCCTGAACACTATAAAAAAAGGTTTTGCCCAAGGAACTGTTTGAGTTTCTTCTTGAAGTTGTGCAATCCTTTGACATTTCTCAGATGCATTGAAGAATTGTATTCCTGAGAGAATGTTCCCTTCTGGTATAACGTGCTTGTGCACTTTGATCAGTGAAGTGAAACATGTGTTGTACAAGTGTAAGCTGGAGTTAAATTTGTAAGGTGTGCGATTGTTTATTAGATTTTCTTTACAAACACGAGAACTTTGTAAATTAATATACAAGGCAATGGAAGTTAAGTTTTTTGAATTGAGGTCTGCAGGTCTGTCTTTTTGTATTTGTTATTGTTCAAATTATTCTCTTTTGAATTTTGAACGTTTGCTTAGCCTCTGGTGCTTGGCCCCAGATTATTATTCTGTATTTGACAATAGAAGGCGTGTTTGCGAAGGACACTGTTCGAACTGTTTCAATGGTGCTGTTTCTTGTTATCATTCTAAGAGCATAATTAAGTTTGTTCAATTTTGAATTAATATCTTCTAGTTGTAAGTTCCATTTGAGGTCGAGTTGTATTGTGATTCCGAGAAATTTTGTTTTCTGTGCTTGTGTGATGCTGTTGCCTTCTGATGTTAAATTTGGTGAGTACTGTTGTGTTGAGTGGGAGTTGTGGAAGGGCATTCTGATTGTTCTGTCTCTGTTTAACATTAGTTTGTTATGGTGGATTCATTGAATTAGTTAGTCAATGGCTTAATTGGGTTTGTCTTGTAAAGCTTTGGTTGTTCTTTAAAGTTGTCATTAAAGAGATAATCACATACATATTTATTCATGTAGTTCAACAATTGTAATGCTTATCTATTTTAATTAGCAATAAGTGAAACATTTGTGAGAAAATACTGCTGAGTCTGTTAATGTTACAGTGTACTTATGAATATTTTGTTCACAATTATTCATTCTTGTTTTAAGATATTATAGAATGTCTAAATTTCTTGTAGTGTCATGTGTCTCGGACCATTTCCCACAAAACTTTTGCTAGATTCTTTCAGGAGTTATCATGTTGCAATGCAACAAAGGAACACCGTGATTCAGCAGTTTGAGTTTCTCAGAATAACTGGTCGGGAGGTGTTTCTAGATGTATGGAACAGTTTTGTGTTCTCAAATGCGTTCATATATTACCTTTAAACAAGTTAATTGTTGTGCCTAATGTGCTAAGATTCATAACGAGATTTATAAGTGATGGGTGAAATGTGTTCATATGGACAGAAATTGCAGTATTGTAATTTTACGTAACCGTTTCTGACGTGACAAAGCATGTGATGTTGCAGCACCACTAGTTTAACCTAACAATTTGGTGAATAGATTATGACGTTTGTGGAAGAGGTGCTCCAAGTCCTCTGACATCCCCATGAATGGTTCAACATAAAGTTAGTTGGGTTTATTAATTGTATTATTGAACTTACAATTTCATTCTCTCATTTCTTCAGTACTTTTTTATTTAACAAGAGTAAAATATGTTAGATGTAAGTAAAAAGTTTAATGAAAAAAGGGGACCCTAAAATAAAATTGGCTCTATGTCTTGTTTTAGGCTGGACACATCTACATCTATGAAGTATTCTTTAGAAATTTGGAATGTTTTTAGAAAACTTGTGTTAATGCTATTCTATTTATTCTTTATTTTATATTGCTGAACATGACATTATAAAGCATTATTTTCATTTCATTGGAAGCCTTACTGAATTTTTTTTCTTATTTTAGCCTGAAGTAGCTCAAGAAGCTTGCAAGTCTGCATGTGAGCATATTGCAAAATCTGTTTTGGGATTTATGCTTAGTGAAGATGTCAAACAGATTTCCATGGGAGCTCTTCAGCAAATCAATCTAGACACAATACAGTGTGAACGTGAGTTTAAATAAATTTGTAATTTTTAATTATGATCTTACATATTGTGGATCATGATTGTTTCCTGAATGATTGGAAATCATATCCAATTAATTTATTTTAGTTAGAAATTTTGAAACCTCCTCATATTGCTTTTTGGAGTACTGGCACTGATTATGTTGGTTTTTCACACTCCTATTACATCAGTATCCTTGTAGTTATGAATCCTTATGTTGTCTATAAATATGAACTTGTGTGTTTGTTGTAGAATTTGCAGCATCTGAACCAGTTGCAGGACTTGAGGAAGGCATGTTACTTCAGTACTTTGCTGACTTACGACAGTTGCTTGATTTGTTTATGACTTGGGATTGGCCTACCTATTTCCATGATTATGGACAGGAGAACAGTAAATATCAACAAGTAAATCCCAATACTGCAATCATCCTTCTTGAAAAGTAAGAGCAGTTGTTACTCTGATTGACATACAGAACATGATTGACAGAATGAAATATAGACATTTTGTTTCATAAGATATCCCACATTTTTATATTAAGTTAGGCTTTTAGTTGTAGAACAAGATGATCAGATCATACTTTCCGAGTTTACCAACAGACAGTGCATTGAAGTTCTTGAAGTTTCTGGCCGTCATATTTGACTGTCTTTAGAGGTATTGAATGTGATGAAAATACGAGCTACTGGTGTAATAAGTAAATACTACCGTTCCCAAAGCCCTCATGATCGTTGTGCATTGATCTTTGCTATCACAAACACACCAGGCTTAACAAAAATTTGAATGGTGGAACCCTCATTGTCGTGAGAGTTGGGGCGTAAAGGGTTATGTAAAGTAGATTTTTTACATTTTCAACATTTGCAGAAATAATTGATATTATTCAGTCTCATTCTAAAACATTAAAATATTAAAAAATTAATTTAAATATAAAGAACTAAAAAAACATGATGTAATTGTTACAATCAATGGAAATATATTTTCATCGATGATATATTGATAGAATCTGGTAGATTATGAAGGAAATATTCAAAACTGTATATTGTAGTGTATTTTAGAATTTAATTAAATTTTCACTATAACCTCTTGTCCATGTTTTGTTCACGATGCTGTGTGCAAGGCTTGTCAAAAAATTGTCTCACTGATTCATGCATCATTCACCCAAACATTGTCTCCACCCATTGTTACGAGTGGTCAGCATCACCAACTACTTCTAACTGCAATTATCATAAATTTTAATATATAATACAAGTAAAATTAATAGGATTTTACTGTTATGTATATATTATATTTGTACTTATTGTAAAGGGGGGTCTTGTCACAAGCATTACATAATTATTTAGCAGGGGTTCTAGTGTGTGTTACAGGTGCATTACTGGGGGAGAGGGAGTGATCAAAATACTTCAAATTTGCCATATGTAATTTTTGGATGACTCCCTTAAATATGATTTGAGCACACATGATCACTTACTCGGTTAATTCCCCATTTATTCATTTTGGCAGATTATTTACTATAGTGTAGATAACAATAGAATCAGCAGCAACAACATCAAGTCTTTCGTACACACTCTTCACCTCTTACTGCACAACTGCACTGTGCAGAATTTTTTGGCCTGGTAACAATTATCTTAAGTCTATTTGGTGTTAAATACATTGGGTCTCACACCCATAAATAAACGTTTTTCTTAAAAATTACTAACTTTTTTCAAAATATTGAAAGACAATGTTTACAAATCATTCTATTAACATGATGGTTTACTGGTTTTCTTGTCATTATATGTAATACTGCATAAAATGTATATGCTCTATGTTTGATCAAAAAACACTTATGTTTTATTTATTTATTTTTTTCATATTCCATACTTCCTAATAGTATATTTGAAATTAGGCTTTGGAATTTGATGAGAAAGCAAATCCTGTTTTATTTTGCAACTTTCGGGGAAATTTGTGTGCAATTGAAAATGCACCATTTGTGGTTCTCCTATCCTTGAAACTTTTGGAACTTCCAAATATATGCAGTAATTGGGAATTGTTTCATGCTTTTCTGTTTGCAAATGTTGTTTCCTCTATTCTTGTCTTGGAATCATAATTGCTTGTCAGAGTTCATCGAACAGAAATTTAACTTTTTTATTAAGATTTAGTTATATTTTGTTTCAAAGGTTGAGAGAAGCAGATAAGAAGACTGTATTTTCAGTGTTGAAGAAAAGTGAGCGAGACAAGAAGAAACTGCTAGAGACTGTGTTGAAGCAATTACGACAACTAGCCCAGACTGCCCAGCAACATACCTGAAGAACCAATTTGTTAGAATTTGGTGAGCTTACCATTATAGATCTGTGTGTCATTTTTGTTTCTTTGAACCTTCTCTAATTTATTGTGTAATTTAGTTAGGCAAACTAGTGTTCGAAGAGTCTGTATGCATGTGCAAGTCTGCTTGTACATACCTATTAATTCTTTAATAAGCTACACTTTGGAAGCTAAAAATGTTTTGGAATTGTATGTAATGGAGATTTATTTATTGCAGTTGAGATATTGCCAAAACCAAAGAATCAGCTTGGAGGGAGTAATCACTTGACATATGAAATGTGAGTGAAGTGTAACTAGTAATTTTTAGATCACAAGTTAAATAAGTCTTGCTTTTTAGGAAACGATATTCTAATGGGGCAAACATATCCAGGAAAATAGTTTTCATTTCGGAAATATTGATTGCTGTGTACAAAGTTAATTTAGAAAGCGCACATGTTCAAAAAACAAAATTTAGGACTTCATTATTGTATGTATTTTCAAGTTTGTTTATACATGTATTTCTGTTACCAGTTTGCCAAATGCATAGCTTGACTCTCCAATTTCCAAAATTTTAATCATTTTGTAACATTAAACAAATAGATTGCATATAGTCAGTTCTTGCAAATTGTATTTATTGTTTATTGATCAATTACTAAAATTCAAAAGACTTCTTTGAATATTTGTTATTATTGAAGTTGTTCAAAGTTGTGTTGACTAATTGGTCATCATATTTCGTACAATATAAAAATTTAATTGCTTCATTTAAAAGTTATCAAAATTACCACACCCCTGTGTTATCTGGAGTTAATCAATATATCATTAACTATTTTTACTTAGTTCACTGATCTTTACATTTTCACTGGGTTTTTTGAAAATACAGGATTTACTTTGTCTCAATAAAGTTTTAGTACTCATCGGAATTATTGAAAAATAATTTTGATGTTCCATTTTTTGTGTTTGTATTGTTATTTTTGTATTATACATATGTTGCAAATACCTACTTCAAAACTGTGTTAAAAACGTAATTATTCATACTTTGAAATTTGAGTGAGAAAGGCAGGAGGCAGTTTTACTTCCAGACTGATTAGTGGGGGTGATGTAATTAATAATTTAACAAAACTTAACGTTTTTATAATTTCTGGTATTATAATGAACCAGTCATGGAAAGTCCAGTCCATTTATTAGTCAGTTGGGGAAATTTAATGTCTTGTGTCTCAAAGCAGCACATAAAAAAATAAAATAAAACCAAATAATCAACATTTCTAATTCTGTATACTAACTAGCAAGTAAGAATATTAATACTTTTTAGAATTTTCTTCTATAGGAACATTTTAAAAAGAATCCCTAGTCTATTGTTTGGGACTTACTTCTCAGTTATCTTAATAAAAAAAATATTTTTTTTTTTTACTTTCTTGTCATGTTACTTTTTAAGGAAGAATTATGTTTATTTCACCATTAATGATTAGGTTATGCCCTTGATAACTTTTTGATTTCTTCTTGCACTGGAACTATTAATATTTGAATTGTTCAGATGAAGTTTTTCTTTCCTATTCCTTGTTTTGTTTGTTCTTTGGATTGATCAAAATATGTCTTTGCAAATAAAAACCCATTATTTTAAATTTATGTTCGAGTAGTCTCTCTTGATTAATTTTCTCATTTAATTATTGGTCATATTCTCAATCCATCATTCTGCCAGTGGAATGTTTTGCAAAATAAGTAAAATAATAATATGGGTAAAGATCATAGACATCTATTGGAAAGCAGAACAAATAAGCTATTGTTAGTAATCGTGTACTATCATGTTGTGTGATAGTTTTCGTGCAGCAGGTTGATGTGATATAAAAAAATAAACAAAGGTGTGTTGTTGATAGTAACTAATTGGTAGTTCACTGACTGAAATAAAATGGAGCATCTCCACAGAAAAAGCTGTTACATTTATTGGATCAGAGCTACAGGATATTTCCGTAGATTGATAAACTGAGCTTATTATCCAACAAACTGGTAGCAGAGCGTTAAAAAGAAACATGGCAGAAGGAACGAATATGGCCTTCGGTAAAATAGAATTATAAGCAAACCCAAATTACAGTCTGTGGAATGTAAAAATGAGCGCTCTTATGAAATCGAAACACCTCTATGATGTAATACTAAAAGAAGAACCGAAGATAATCCCTGGAAACAAAGTTAATGAAAGAAAGTGGCAAGAGTGGACGTATAAAAATTATGAGGTGGAGATGATAATTCTAAATCTTCCCAATGAACAATTTTTAGCGTGTACGGAAATAACTAGTGCAATGATCTTGTGGAAAACGTTGAAGAAAAAACATGAGGGAATCCACACACATAGACTAATATCGTTAAAAGTAAAATTAGCCAGAATTGAAAAACAGGACAATGAGACAATCGACGATTTTTTAACCAAGGCAACAGGTATATCGTGAAATTAATGAATTTTGGGCGAAAATTGAAGAACAGAAGCTGGTATATTACATCATTGACGGTCTGCCAAAGAACTATAGCGAAGTGACGACTGTTATACGCTAATTCGGACATTGATTTTGAATCAATGAGGGATAGTTTATTAAGATAAGAAAAAACGTGTACTCGGTCATATGGGAACAAGGGAGCAATAGCGTTTAAGGCAAAAGAATTCAAGTAAAATGAATTGCTTTGTATGCGGGAAACTAGGCTACATCGCGAAAAAGTGGATACGAAAACAAATCTGAAGGAGTAAACAAACCTATCATCCTGCATAAAAACTATTACAAGAAAAGCAGTGAAACATCTGCTAATGAGAAAGAAATTCAAATTATCAAAAGAGCAATTCAGTTAGGTACCCGAAAAGATGCGAGCAATGGTAGCAAAGGAAGCAAATACCACGCCGAGCGGCCGAAGAACAATTAGATGGCTATTGGACTCTGGATGCACGTCGCACATAACGTCGAAGGACGGTCTACTGACAATGAGAAATGAGAAAGCGCGAATCGAAATTGTGACCGCAGAATCAGGAAGAAGGTGTTAAAATATTTGATACCATTAACAATTCACTTATAGCAAATGGATTCTTTGACGGGGATAATTTCATTCTTGAAATGGATGTGGACGACAAAGAATGTGATATTAATAGTGAGTCGGAAGTGAAATGAATGAAATCTGTTTCAAGTCGAATACGAGCATTGAAAAGTTATGGCACAGAAGAATGTGTCATGTCAATCATAAATACGTAAAAAGGTGTAGAAATAAATTAATCAGCGTTTTTAAAACCTTTTTGGGAAAATTTTTCCTTTCAAAAACGTAGACATTGGAAGTGTTTCACGTGTTTTAGAGAGCCTGTACGTGGACTTATGCGGTCCCATGCCAGTGAATTCACCGGGAGGGAGCAGATATTTGTTGCTGATTGTTGATCAATACAGTCGCAGGTATTTTGCTGGGTTGGTGAAACACAAACACAAACACGAATAGGTTGGTGGAATTTATTACGAGAAGAGATAATGAAACGCAGTGTCAAGTGAAATGTATTATAACTGATAATGGCAAGGAATTCATTAACGCGAGTCTACAAAATTTTTACAGAGATAAAGGAATAAAATGCAAAAGAACTGTAGCCAGTGGCGGCTCGTGGGTATTCGCACGTTCGCATGTGCACACCCAAATTAATTCGGTGCCATTTCTCTTAAACATCTCTTAACAAGAGGAGAATACAAGTCCTCTCAGAGCATTCCCGAAACATGTTATTTCAAAACACGCGCCATTCGGAAGCTGCGATTGCCGGTCCGTCCGCCTTTCTTTCGTGAAAGCCTGCGGGAGCACACTCGGGAGAATGCGACCGAGGAAACGGCGTCCTAGGCTGCCGCGGGGCTGCAGGGGAAGGAGGGGAACAACGGTGGCTTATGGAGGACTACCCGGCGGGAGCTCCATCTACGGCGCAGGCGCAGTGGCGATCTCGGGAAATGCCTTGACGTGTCTCGAAGATATAACACTCGAGTAGCACAAGTTTTTAACAGAAGTATGACATTGAACGAAGAAAGTGTGAGATATCTCTCCACTTAAATGAGCTTTCGCACTAGCGCGCGAAACGCGAACGCATTGCTGTGCACTGTTGCATTCATAAAAATGTTAATAGTATATAATATGTGTATTCTCTTGTGTTTTAAAGTGAGTTGCAATTACAGAGCCATTCCGAAGTATTCAAACCCCTAGTGTATTTTGTAAACGTAAGTATTAGGCTACGTTTCAATGTGTTTTGAGAAACCGAAATCAGAGAGTTCTTTTTCTGTCAAGGGTGTTTGTGCAACTAACAATGAATAGCGTTGAAAATATGAAACGTAAGAAATCAATGATTTCAACGAAAAAGCCACAGAAAAATATTGCTGAAAAGAAACAATGGAATGGAATTGTTCGGCAGGCTATCAGACGTCATAAGATGATTTGTGTTTAATTGTCATTATTAATGTTAATGCAAGCATGTAATGTATATGTGTGTGCGCGAGAGAGAGACAGAGGGAGAGAGAGTGTGGGAAAAAGAAGAAAAACGTTGCACACCCTAATGGCATGAACACGAGCCGCCACTGACTAGCGTATACACCCCAAAGCAACGGAATTGCTGAGGGGGCTAATAACTGGTCTAAATGCCACAAGGATTAGATTAGTAAATAGATTCCGGATTAACATTGAGATTCTGGGCGGAGGCTGCGTAAACGGCTGTATATGCCTACAATGTTACTCCCACGAAACGCCAATAGTAAAGTTCCATTAGAATTATGGTCTGGAATCAAACCCATGGTGTCACATTTTTAGAATATTTGGCTCCAAGGTTGTCTTAAAAAATTTGAAGCCAAATACAAATAAATTGGATAGAAGAGGCAAATGCGGTATCTTCGTAGGATATTCGAAATGTCGCAAAGCTTACCGAATATATGATTTGGAAAACGACATATATGAATCAAGAGATATCGTATTTATCGAGTCGGAGATGGGATACACGTCATGGGGCATTTCGAAACGAGAAAATCTAATCGACTTGGATTACGATCTTTTTGTCGGTGAGTTCACTGATATACTAAGTCTTTTACTGAATTTACTATTTGGCCGCGCATCTCTTCGCCTCAACCAGTGATACTCCGCGCTGTTTTCGCGCAGCCACAGGCTTAAGGCTCATTCACAATGCAATCACAAACATAAGCATAACATATAGACATAACATAAGCGAAGAGTTAGCGTATTCACAATGACGAACATAAACATAGGCAAAATAAGAGTTTATATTGGCTATGAGACATTCTAGTTTACTATTGGTTGGATATGAGAATCGATTTCGAGATATCAAAACAAATACGACAAACACAACCACGCAGCACACGAATAGTTCGCCTATCGACTTCGATACTCGATTTTGAGTTATCGAACTGTGATTGGCTCATTCCTTTTCTTCCTCATTCCATTTAGCGGCGGCGATGGTGTAGCGGTTAGCGTATCGGACTGCTATACCCAAGTTTGCGGGTTCAAACCCGATCGAAGCCGTGGATTTTTAAGGGCCTTCACACGCCTTCTTTCGGAGGGGAAGTAAAACCGGCTGTCCCATGTTAGTACAGTTACTGCATATAAAAGATCCTCAAGCCTAAATGACGCCTCTGAGCAAAATTCAAATCGCCTGTTTCGTCGCCCAAGTAATACCTTCTTTCTCCCATGATAGGTGAAAGGAGTGTAACGAAAATTGCGTGGTCAGACGGAAGAGCAGGCCTCATGGCCTGAGTCTCGCCACGTAAAATAAGGCAAATTCAATTCAATTCATTCCTTATGTCTTATTGTGAATGGGCCTTTACAGCGCACGGGCCTAACCGCAGAGCGCGGTGCACTCGACCGAGGGGAATATCAATTTTCTGCCTTTGCCTGAAAATAGCTGCATCTCAATTTAATCAAACATGAATTTCGTGTTATTGAAAGTACACAAATTCAGTCAATTCTCGGCGGTATTGAATGCATTTATTTATGTTATTCGGGAAATGTATTTTCGTTTGATGTTAGGTTGTTGATACAAAATGTACATTTGACTATGAATCCTTTGTGTGAAGTTGGCCGATCCGAAAGTAAGGTCCTCTTCCCTGTCGCTGTTCTTTCACACGGGCCAGCTGTCTGGACTCAGGCATCTGGCCTGGGCTCAGGCATCTGGCCCAGGGAGTGCACCAATGCACCCCTCTTTTTCGCCAAGAAATTCAATAAAATGAGTTTTCAAAATCTTGAAATCTATATTCCATCTCAGTCGGTTCTGTGTCAAAAATTTTAAAAGAAACAATTTTTGTCTTTCAAATAATTCTGATCGTGAAAGTTCATTCATGGTCGTGTCTGCTTGAATGCAGTTTTCAATAGGCTGTTTATATCTACCACGGCATATTACTACGTATACTTAGGGCGTTCGGAAATGATTTGGACAAACGCTATAAATGACTTACCATTTATTTTACTGTCCAGGTTTACACAGGTAAATTACAAGTGATGTCTTAACTCAATGCACTGTTCCCATTTCTCTGGAAATTTCCTGGTGGCTGTACAAAACCATTCTTTCGGAGTAGAGCGGTCGGTATTTTGTCGAACAGGGGCCAAATCACGTGACTGTGGGTTGGGGAAGCTTCATAAATCCCATTGTCGCCCATGCTTCTGTTGTCATACGGCTCGTATGCGGCTTGGCATTGTGTTGAAGCACTTAGAGAGCTCATTTTCCCAGCAGCCTTTGCTGAATTATGCACCTCAGTTTTCGTAGTTTCGCATCAGGTATCACTGTTCACCTTTTGGTTCGTAGAAGCCAATCAAGTAGCACAATTCCCACTTCATCCCAAAAAACCAGCCATTTGTTTTTTTGTAAGGCTCGGACGAGGCGTTTTGCATGGTGGGCTTGTAGTGTTTGCCGTTTTTTCGGTGGGCTTGTAGTGTTTGCCGTTCCATTGATTGCCGTGTTTTCTCCGGTGTCTCAAACAGAACCAAGATACATCGCCAGTAACCAATCTTTTGAATAAATTGTCTCTGTCCATGTAAATTCACTGCAATTCTCGACACAAGTCCACTTGTTGCTTTTTCTGCTTTTCCGCGTTCGTGAAGCACCCACCGAGCACAAACTTTACGCATTTTCAGATCTTCATGGATGATTTTATGAAGAGTTGCTCGTTCAAGACCGGTTTCGTTTTGCAACTTTGTTAATATTATACCGTCGATGTGCCATAATCAACTTCGAAACTGTTTTGATTGCTGCTAATGTATGCGACGTCGCTGTCAGGTCGTTGCTGACGCCTTTCTCCACACATTCATTTCCACTTTCAAAATTCTGCACCCAGTGAAAGACGGTGCTTCGAGCCGGGGCTTGTTCGCCACCAACTTCGACGAGTCGGCGATAAATTTCAGTCACTTCACCCTCTTTCCACAAGAACTAAGTTGTCCACTTCCGACCACGAGAGTCGCCCGTCATGTCCGCGTGCGTACTCGAGTTCGTTTACAGAATGAGTTAGCGTTTCTCATTGAGTGAAATTGATAGATCCATCTAGTGGTAAAATGTAGCACTAAGAAAGGCCTTTCGCCGAAGCATGTGCGCACTTTTCAAATAACATTTACGACAGAGCAACACGCTCAGTCCAAATCATTCCGCATTGTTGAGCGAAAACTGCATTTCGAAATCGCGAACCGTTTGGAAGTTATGAGAGTGACGTAGAGTTGGTGAGACATTCTCAGTATCTCTAAATCTGTAGATTCATTAATTGTTTCATGAATAAAACGAACAAAAATCTTACAAACAACCCACTCCCATTTCCCACAACGTTAGGGCGCCGAGGCGAATTTGCTTTAGGGGCCAGGGCGTGGAGGTCTGCGCATGCTGTGAGCCCAGGCTATCTGCCAAGTGAGTGCGAGAGGAGATAACGTACGATCTCGTGGGCGCATGCGCGACAGAGCCAGGGAAAAATAATTCGAAAACATTTAATTTTCTTTAACGATTTAACCCCATCTCGATCAGGTTTTTCGTCCAGTTTCCCTGATCTATTGAGCAAATGCTGAGATGGCACCTTGTTTTGCTTCTGGACATAAATGTAACTTCATTTTCTGTGCACGTCTTCTAGAATTCAGTGGGAAATACAATTATTCAAATTATCGTTTCCATGTTGTCGCGGCAGGAAGTAATAAGAGCCGAAATTTATTGCTTATTTTCTTCCTTTCAAAATTCAAAATTTATTGCTTATTTATCCTTGAAAATAGATTTTATTACATGGGAGTTTTTTTTTTCTTCCTTTCAAAATTCAAAATTTATTGCTTATTTATCCTTGAAAATAGATTTTATTACATGGGAGTTTTTTTTCTCCCTTTCAAAATTCAAAATTTATTGTTATTTATCCTTGAAAATAGATTTTATTACATGGGAGTTTTTTTTTTTTCTCCCTTTCAAAATTCAAAATTTATTTCTTATTTATTTTGAAAATAGATTTTACTACATGGGAGTTGTTTTTTTTCTCCCTTTCAAAATTCAAAATTTAAGTAGTATATGACTTGGTGTAGGGATCACAGAATTTTGAAAATGTGCACACAATTCACTTTTCCCCATAGGACGTCATACGCAGTTTTTAACTGTTTTTTTGACGTAAAATAAAATAAATAAAATAAATAAATAAATTCAGTAAAACAAATATTGGAAAAAAGGCACACATAACAACAGATTTTGTTGAAAACTAATTTGGGTATACAAGGCTCTCAGATTACCCCTCAGCTTCACCACTGACTTGTATATGGCTTAGGGTAGGGATCCCTGCTCAAAATACTTATCCTACAGTACGTCATACAGATGTGAACAATTTTTGCCGGTAAATAAATAAAATCTTTCGTATTTTTGCTCTGAGGTTGGTGATATGTGTACTAGCAGAGCTTGAGTTGCTGTCGAACAAATCGCTCTCCACTCATAATTACATTAGCGATAGAATCCAATTCTTTTTGTTTTGAAAAATAAAAGGAAATGTTAAATTTATTTAAAACATCTCCGATTTCACTGTTGCATTATGCCCCAAAACCGAAACAAAATATAATCAGTTGGTTGATGTTAAAAGAGTTATTCAAGTGATTAATTAGCATTTCGATGTCGTTTAATATTGAACGTAATATTGAAATTGAAGTCGTCATTCCTTTACATGCAACTTTAAAAAATGCTTTAATTACAGAAAATTGTATTAATAATTCAAATGATTTTTGAACATTTTGAAGTATTGATTCACCATACTGTTATATTGAAAATTGAGACAAAGCATAGTTTTTTAATAACATTTATTCATAGCATAAATAATTAATTTCATTGAATAAACAAAATATATTTTAAAATATTTTATTGAAAAATTAATATAGTTTTGTGGTCTTTGATGCTGAAATTCATGCATATGTATAGAGATTTCCATCATTATAACACGGTAAATGAACATTTCTTCTATTTTGTTTGGGTGTGTATTTGTTGTAATACAGTGAAATCTCCGTATAATGGACTTCAGTATTACGTACATTTCAGTTTTACGTACGTATTTGAAACCCCCATTTAAATGTTCTATGTTATAACATATTTCACGTTTACGAACTCTTTACTCTGACCTATTTCAGAATTGCGTAGTAAAAATGTATGGATTATTTTTTTTTTAATATTTTAATTTCTTTTGAATCTGTTATTGTCCCCAGATTTTCTGGAATATGTATTTCTTGGTATTTCCTTCATAGTTATACCCATTGTTCGCTACGTGACTGAATCGATTCTACACGTCAATCGAATTCGTGAAGACCAAAACCTAGTTCGCCGGAATCTCAGCAGATAGAAGCAGTAGTTGTTATTTATGGATCACGTGTTAGGGATTCCCATCTCTCAATTTGGAATATTACGATCTTCTGGAAATTCATTTCATGTCTTGGTAATTGTAGCGAACGCTCTGATTGCAAATACACGTGTTGTGGACCTTTCAGTTTTCTAAGTGCGTTTTGTGGTGGTATTCATAAACAGTATGACCTGATTTACTTACAATGGAAAACAAGAAATATCATTTATCATTTATTTATTTATTTTTTATTTATTTTACGTCAGAAAAACAGTTAAAAACTGCGTATGACGTGCTATGGGGAAAAGTGAATTGTGTGCACATTTTCAAAATTCTGTGATCCCTACACTTACTCATATACTACTTAAATTTTGAATTTTTGAAAGGGAGAAAAAAAACAAAAACTCCCATGCAATAAAATCTATGTTTAAGGATAAACAAGCAATAAATTTTGAATTTTGAAATTTTGAAAGGGAGAAAAAACAAAAACTCCCATGTAATAAAATCTATTTTCAAGGATAAATAAGCAATAAATTTTGAATTTTGAAAGGGAGAAAAAAAACAAAAAACTCCCATGTAATAAAATCTATTGTCAAAGATAAATAAGCAATAAATTTTGGCTCTTATTACTTCCTGCCGCGACAACATGGAAACGATAATTTGAATAATTGTATTTCCCACTGAATTCTAGAAGACGTGCACAGAAAATGAAGTTACATTTATGTCAGAAGCAAAACAAGGGGCCATCTCAGCATTTGCTCAATGGATCAGGAAACTGGACGAAAACCTGATCGAGATGGGGTCATTGACCCGGAAGCTGTAGTACAATAGTTGTTACAGGTTGTTTATACTCATTTATACAGTCCAAATGGTAAATAATGCATTATGTATCATTGTTAAAATTAATGTTACTTTTCTTGTTATGCTCAGTATAGTCTCTAATTGTATAGAAACAGTTATGCAGCAGAAACGATTTCACTTGGGATTTAAACTTTTCTATTGAATTTAATCGTTTAATGTCATCTGGCAAAGTGTTGTAAAATAATGTACATGTATTGTATGTGAATTTTTTGTAATGAGCTGTTGATACTGCCCCCTGATGAATATGATTTCTACGTCGAGTGTTATAGTAATAGACTTCTGCATTTTCTGAAAAAATATTCCCGCCCTTGAGCAAGTCATTTTTTACAAAAACCACTGATTCGTAAATAAAAGACACGTAATGGTAGAATTCCTAGATTAATGAAGAGGCTTACATGAATCACGTGGGTGGGATTTGGTTATTATTCGTACAATTCGTTTTGTAATCTAAAAGTCTGGGAGCTATAAGATGTATTTCCCAGAATATTATGCCATATCTCAGGCGAGAATGAACATTCTGAAGTATACACAACGAGCAGTATGAAGGCTGACTGAATTTGCAAGAATTCTGAACGCGTAGCATAAAGAACTTAATTGTGTGTTCAATTCATTTAAATGGACGTTCCATTTAAGGTTTGACTGAATTGAGAGACCTAAAAATTTTGTTGCCTTAACATCAGTCAATGGTACACTGTTCATTTTCAATGGAGCACAGAATTGTTTATTTGAAATGGAAAACTGCATTAAAACCGTTTTCTTTTCGTTTACTATTAATTTGTTATTTCGGAACCAATTTGAAACATCTGATATTGTACTATTTACGGTTTCTTTATTGCAAAGGATGTTCGTATCATCTGCAAAGAGAACTGTTCTTCCGTTTTGAATCGTCGAGGGCATATCGTTTACGTAAAGTAGGAACAGAATAGGGCCTAAAATCGATCCTTGAGGAACTCCACATGCAACGGGCAAAGAGTCGGAAAGGTGCGTACGTAATGTTCCATCATTCCAGTAAGGTATTTCAACTCTCTGAGATCGTTGTTTAAGGTACGAACATAACCAATCTAGAGCAATACCACGAATTCCATATGAAGGTAATTTGGAAAGTAAAATGTCATGATCAATGACGTCAAAAGCTTTTGAAAGATCTAAAAATAATCCAATAGGTGCCTCGTTTTGATCTAATGATGAGGCGACATCTTTAAGAAAGAAAATATAGCTGTTTCCGTTGATTTTGATTTTCTAAATCCATGTTGGCAATCTGAAAGCGCGTCGTGTTTAGTGAGAAAGGTTTCCATTCGTACGTAAAAAAGTCTCTCTAATACTTTTTGAAAAGCGGCTTAATTTTAGCTGTTTTGAAAATATCTGGAAACGTTCCAGTGCATAAAGATGCATTAAATATGTGAGTTAACGGATGTATAATGGCATACGCACAAGTCTTTAACAAAGAATCCGGGAATTCATCTAAACCGGACGAATATTTATTTTTTAGTTTACCGATTATTTTAAGAATTTCATAGGAAGAAGTTTCGGAAACGAACATTGTGTCTAAAATTTTGAGTGAACTGTCTATTTTTGAATTTTGTGCCTGAAGACCCTTAGTGAGATCGGCAGCAATTCTCGAAAAGTATTGGTTAAAGAGATTAGCCACTGTTGCCGGATCGTTCACATTTATATCGTTATATTTTAAAACAACATTCTCTACGGGTTTTCTAGTTGATTTGGTAGTATTATTTATTATATTCCACATTGCTTTAGTTTTATTACTTGAGTTCAAAATATCCTGATCGTTTTTCATGATTTTAGATGATGATTTTAGATCATGATTTGATTAGAAAAGGACGTAGTTCACAATAGAACAGAAAGGAGATAAAAAAAATATTGTGGAATGAAGCAGGTCGATGTAGGACGTGCTATTGACACGAAGTCAACTTCCGTTTCAACAATTTTAAAAAACAAAAATTCTTGAAATGTACGAACAATCGGCGATATGCCCCAATCGGTTGGGAAGGGAATTCGTGTAGGGAATTTTCATAAATTGGAAGAGGCATTATACACGTGTTTTAAGGAAGTTAGGTGTAATTGAGTTCCTGATTCTGGACCAATGATACAAGAAAAAGCAAGACAATTTATAACACTAATAGATGTTAAGAATTTTCAGGCAAGACTGCCTGGCTGGCTGTTTCGTTTCGGCGAGCGATATGGCATAACGTGGAAGACTTGTTGGGGAAGCTAAAGATGCTAGCATGAACGCTACTCGGGAGTGGAAGGAACATCCTCTGAAAAATGTAATTGAAAAGTATGATCCTAAAGATATTTTCAATGCAGATGAAACTGCATTTTTTAAAAATCATATGTTGAATAAAACAATGTCTCATGAGAGAGAAAAGTGTGTCGGTGGAAACCGGCCAAAAGAATGATCGACAGCATTGTTTTGTTGTAATGTCATTGGTACTGAAAAATTAGTCTATGATAGTAGGACATTGCATAAAGCCTAGATGTTTCAAAGGTGTGGCATCTCTGCTAGTAAAATATACAGCCAACAAGAAAGCATGGATGACCAAAGAACTGTTTGCAGACTGTCTTCTTGAGTTGGACAGGTGTATTGGAAAACAGAAAAGAAAATCGTGTTGTTGATAGATAATTGTTCTGCTCATAAAGTAAACTGTAGGTTTGAAAATATCAATGTTAAATTCCTCCCTCCCAACTGCACTTCTATACTGCAGCGACGAGACTAGGGAATTATTTATAATGCAAATGTCTACTTTCATAAACGACTGGTTCAGTGGATTCTAATCAACCTTGGATTGAAAGTTGCAACCAAAATGAACATCCTGTTAGGGATACAAATGTTAGCTGGGGGTTGGCAGAATGTGAAAGCAACAACAATTGCCAATTGTTAGAGAAAGTCAGGAATTTTGGATTTCCCAGTGCTTCACCAGAGGTTGAGGCTTCTCAAGGTCGTTGTGAGATATGGGAACAAATTGCATAGGAATTAGAACTTCCATCAACTGTTACATTTGATGATTATGTCAATATAGATGTTGGGACTGAAACAAATTACTGCCTCATAGAGAGTGAGATCTTTGACTACATCACAAGTAAATAATGAGGAGACAGAAGTAGAAGAAGAAAAGGTAGAAACTGAGTCTTCAACAGAGGTAGTGAAGTGTCTTGAGAAGTTAAGTGTATGTTCGGAAAAATATAAATGTTCCAGAGGCAGTTCTAAAATCATTATTTGAGGTAGAACGGTTTGTACAAAGCAATTTGCTCAAAAAGACAAAACAAATTTCCATCAGAGAATATTTTAATGAGCGATATGTACCTTTTTCCATTATTTTTGTTTATTGAGCAAACAATTTAAAATATATTAGTTAAAATTGTGTTTTCAATATAAAGTACTTTTCAGTATGAGGTTTAAATAAAATTATTTTATGATGTACTTTATTCTGGGATTTCACTGTAATACCTGCAAATGAATTCTTCTGAAATCATGGACTAATCTTTAGTGCATTTACAGTTTTCTTCTTTTTTTTTCCAGATTCTGTGGGCGTTATTTCGTCATAAAATTCCAACAAAATGTTATTGTTATTATTATTATTTTCATAAAATGTTTCTGCAAAATTAATTAGGAAATATGGAAATTATAAATATAAAGACTTCTGTGACCCCAAGTTCCCCTAATATTGAGTGTATTACCAAAACTCTGTTTATCTTCCACCAAAAAATTTGAAATATTTAATTGTGTGAATAAAATTGTGTTTAACAGGATTGGATTAGAATAGTTTACTTGTATTATTGGAAATTTGGAAACGAAACCATGAAGTGCCTAGGTTAAAAAAAGAACTCAAACTTAAAAGTAATGTGAGAAAACATTATTTTATGATTGTCATGTGCAGTAATCACAGGAAATGGAACACATTGAAATATTTCTCAGGCTGTGAATTGAAATTATTATTTCACTTTAGAAATTGCCTTCATTCACTGAAACTTACCCTTGTATTTATGTACAGTTGTGGCCCAAATTGAACTAAAAATAATTATTTCTTAATGTATGTGAATAGTACTTGTGTGGAGTATCATGAACATTCTGTAACATATTTCAGCTTGTGTATCTGGGTTTAGAGTCTTAAAATAGTGTGACAGAGAGTTGGAGAAATATAATAATATTACAAATAAGAGCTTGTGAGTATTCATATCTTCAAAGAAATGGGTCTAATGCAGGTAGCTTGCAAATGCCTATGTGTACATAAATTATTCCCCTGTATAATATTAATAACCAAGTAATAGGTATTGTAAAAAAGTACTTGTATAGAATTAATTATAATTGTTGCATATCTAACGGTACTATAAGAATCATAAATGAGGATTTATAATGTGTTCTGTTGGCAGCAATTGTACTATGGATGAACATTGTTGAATTTTTCCGAGACTGAAAGAATTTGTAAAATGGAAATAAAGGGACTGAGGGATTTTATATCAGGAAAGATGTTGGAACATTCTGCGTTTTGTGCAGCTACAATATCCATTGTTATCAGCAAAATTATGTTGGTGTCATGTTACAGGTGAAAATACAGTTAGTAAGTTAGTAAAGGAGTCTTTAGGTTTGCACATGCAAGCTGGAGATCTGCTGATTATGAACAAATATGTTCCAACTATATATACATATGTATAATAGCACTTACAAAAATAAAAATAAAATTATCAATATCAGAAATGTTCATGATTCCTTCTTTTCATTTCTATTTATATGTAATTGAATATCCACATTTTATAAGGTATGTTTTGTGGCGCACCTGTCTCACATAGCTGGTGGAAGGGCATGGATAAGCACACCACCTGTAGATATGCCCCTAAAGAGACTTATATTCCATGTAGGAGAGGGAGGTATTAAAGATAATTTTTGCATATTGTCTTGCATATCCTCTCATTAAGAAACTCTATTACATCAGCAAATCATAACCTTAAATTTATTAAAGAGAAAACTCAAATGCAGTTGTATCCTTACATTAAATAAATCTTCTAATCATGCTTTCTAGCATTTCTTTAAACATATCAGATAAACAATTTATTCCCTAACATTACCAGACCTCATGGGTTTTTTTCAATTACCAACTTAATTCTCAAATGATTGATCATTGAAATATTTCGCCAACTTCAGTAGTGAATATTTCATAAACCCTTTCAAACATTGCAATTCTTAATTTCTCCTGAATTTTGGCATTATACGTGCACCTCTTTACACAACATAGGAAACGATTAAATCATCGTCCAATAAATATTTCCCTCCAAAATACCCAGAAAACACACTAGAATAATACGATCCGCTTCTGTCAATTCATAGTTACCTATTGAAAACCATCAATTCTCACTACTTTAATAATATAGTTATTTATGAGAAACATATCTCGAACCCATACCGTTCAAACACATTAAATAAAACTCTCAATACGTTAGTCATCGTCTGCTGTCTCCGCCGTGAACACGTGTCGCTTTCCCTGTCCATCCAACCACGCGACTACGGAGGGTACCGAGAACAGTTTCGGTGCCTACTACTCGCGCAACTTTTCTTGAACGATGGATTGAATAAATGCGGGCGGAGTGGGGGTATTAGTTATCAAGTCGGCCACAAGAGTATTTACAATAATGCTGACCTCTGGAAAATCAAAGTAAAACCTATTACGTGTGCGTCTAGGTCATCGCTCTCGCTAGGCAACTGTAGGGAGTCCAGACACTAGACTGGAGTTTTAGGTGCCTCTTTTGAAGGACCTGGACCTACCTCAGCCATTTCTTTATATAATGGTAATAAAGCTGAACAGAAGTTCTCGATTATAAAAGCAACTAACTTCTGTTTCGCGCCAACGACATTTTAGGGCTTGGAATGTTGTCATCAGTGCTCGTTGCGAGCCTTTGCCTTCAACGTTTATTGCTCAAGGAAGGGGGAAGCAAGGTCGTCGTTCAAGAAAAGTTGCGCGAGTAGTACGCATGAGCAGGAGTGGTCAGAGCTTACCAGAACGACTTCGGGTCCTGGCAAGTCCTCGCCCGAAACCTCGCCAGAGCTCCGCACACCTGCACAGACCGGTCTCTGCAGGACACGGCCGCGTCTTATCCATTTCCTTCCATGCGAACACTTCGAAGTGGACGTCGTGATGAATCGCGTAATAGTCCCGTCATTCCACTACGGTGTTCCCCACACGCACGAACACGAAAGTAGTGAACCTTTCAGTTTTCTACCGCTTCGCACCGCCTGTTCTGCCTATACTATCAGGCGTACGTGCTCTTGCTTTGCCATGGGCAGCTGTATAACGAAGTTCCACACCTGTTTCAATGAATTTCCGCACTATACATTTGCTTGAAGTTCCTCGACGTGCGTTTATAAATTACCTTTGTAATCTTGCTTGCATATCACCTTTTCCTAGCAGTTGGCAATGCCTGAATTCACTTCTCTGTCCACCACGTGCAACTACGAGATAAAGTTCCACACGTTTGCTCGAGAACAAATATACTTCTCTAACAAATCCAATGATAATTTTTTACGGCTAATTTTTCCTTTATAATCGAGAGAACGGCGCTTGCGTTCGTGACGAAAATCAGTTCAACGGATGAGCATGGAACACGTGGACAGCAAAACATACAAAATTTCACAATTAACGAAATCCAGTTCAAATAAACATCTACGCCCCATTGATAAACGATATAATTACATGAGGATATATCTACAGATATGGATTACACCGGAAACGATTTCCTAATCGTAGACACGAAGTACTCGCACGCCAAGTTACTGCTCTACATTTGTTCCCGAGTCGCGACTGCTCTTCGTCGGCTCCGCCTTCCGCCTCCTCCAGCGAGCACGTCCCTGTTGCTCCGAGGTCCCTCGCAGAGTTCCTTCGTGACCAAGCCTCGCTTCCGGCTTCCGACTCGAAACTCTTCCAAAATCGATCTTCGCGCAGCGCTATTTCAGCCGTGCTCGAAAATTTTATTTTAACGGGGGAAACAGCGTAGTCCAAAAGTGTCAGAAGTCGTGCAGTAGAAGAATCTTGCGTGGTCTACCACAGAGGTGGCCATCTTTTCTACACATACGATCTACTTTTTATCTGAAAAGTGTGTCGCGATCGACTTGTTGTCATAGGAGTAGTGTAACTCCACACATCCATATTCTACAGCTCCAGACAGTCGGCATTCGCCGAGCACGAGCTAGTGCGCGCCCAATCCCGAGCAACTGACGTGTTCGGCGAATGTTCGCTCACTTTGATATGTCCAAAAAACGACACGCGGTGCGAGCACTGAATGTTCGTCACTCAGCAAACAGCAAGCAACTCATCCACACTACTCGGGACTCGGCGAGCCTTAAACGTTGGGCGCCAAATTATGCGACGGAACACACGTCGTGGCCTTCCCTCCGACGCGACGCGCATAATACAACTCTGTTGCGAGAAGGAGTCGTTAGCCCTAAGGATGTGCGAGATCGCTTGGGCGTTACCGACGTCGTTCGACAGTCCACTGCCGTCCCGACGTCAGACCTCTCGAGTTGTTTCGAATCGCTTGCCTGGAGGAGGCTTATGCCTGAAAATGCACCTGGGTGGGGAATACGGGCAGGTTTATACTCAAAGCAAAACAGTTGTGGCTCTGGCATACAAGGCTGTACCACTCAAGGAACTACGGCTCAAGGAACGGCTACACTCAAGGAATGACCAAAAACAAAACAAAAAAAAAAACACACACAAATTCAACAAAAATAGCCCTTGACAAACAATCACGTACAGAACGCGACCTTCGTGCTCGGAAATGAATATTCGGAGCAATTATTGCTACCTCTCTTCACAATAATTAGGTATTTCGAACGATTCATTTAATGAATTGTACTTTATACACCATTTGGTGCAGGCGCGCCTTGGTCTTAAGGACCCAAAGAATACAAAGTTGAACCTTCCTACTCTGAATTGCTTTCATTCCTGACAAATGGTTATTAATCCATAATACACTTCAATCACTACTTCTTAAACAAAACTCGACACAGAGCAAAATTAATCAAACTATTTACAACACCCCTTTTTTAACACTTAATTAATTGGGTGACTTGTTTAAAGTGAATTAATCATTTCTGTTCTTTACATGGCTTTCATTCAGGAGTTCCACACATCAACGTTCACAAATGTGGCTTGAAATACCTAATATTTGAAAGCTTTTAAGAAACAAACAGTGTGGTTAGCATCGTTCAATTACATTTCTTTCGTTTCTGCAACCGTCTGTCGCACGGGTACTCACGCTTCTCCAATGGGGTTTTACGTGAACTGGCCTAGCCGAGTGCTGCGAGCGGCGCCTTGGCGCCTCCGCGTTTGGGGACGTGACGATCGCGCCCTACGCGACCTCCGGGGCTCTCGCTGCGCTGGCCGCGACGGCTCATGCTGGCGACGTGTCGGGGTAGCCTGGCCTCCAGGATCCTCCGCCCCTCCTTCCGCTGCGTCTCCGGACCAATTTTCTCGGCCGGGAAGTGCCTCGGCCTCGCCTCTGCGCCCGTCTTCCTTCCCCAACACAAATGCTTCTCTGGCGGTGTTTTCAGGAATGGTTATCGCCTTGGCTCCTTGCTTCGGTGATGTGACGTAGCGGCGATGCAGAAAATTGTTCGGCGTACGCCGGAAAAGAGTCCGATTCAGCCCTCACTGAATTCACATAATTCGCTCTCACTGACACATGTTTCTTTTCCGTTGTGAGTTATCAACAAAAAACGCGTACAATGTTCGTTCTCTTCTCGCATTCGGATGAAACAATCTCGCGTGAAGTTCACTGCTAGCGACTCGCGACCGGTTTCTCTTCACTAACCGTCCCTTATAACGGTTTTTACGTGATTTGTGAGACGCGTTCCGCAGCAATCTGTCCTCCTCCGAGATTTTTCTGAGACCCCTTCAACTTTCAACGGAAAAAATTTCTTGCCGTTGGCTTCCCTCGTTTTTCGGATACCGGCCAATCACAAGATCTCGTTCCCAAGCTTATCTTTCGAATTTCTTATTCGTGGACAAGCGTTTCGCTCGACGCGGCCGCGGCCGACGTCAGACAGTGACGGGGTTCTCGCGCCCCGTTCAAATTAGCGAACTGCCGAAGACGGTATTTTGGGAATTTTTATATATGGTCCGGTCCGTTACCAGGGCGTATATTCGAGCTCGTCTCAATACATATATATTCTAACACGCCCACCTACTACCTTCCACACGTGGTGAAGGCGTGATAGAATTAATGCTCGTGAAGCGAGCTTAAAATTCTCAGGAAGCAGGATCTTTTGGGTATGAGAAAGGTCTGAACCCTTAACACAATGAATCAGATAAAATACGAATAAAATGAACATATTTTAAATGAAAAAAATTAGTGACGCAATTTCATAACAGGTTAATGCACTTTAAGTAGCTGTCACTGAAAAAAAAGACAAAACAAAAAATAGGCGTCACCTCAACTACCTGAACACACTTTCACCAACTACAATTTACAATTTGTTCACTCCTTTCTGAGTTTTTCCACTACCACATTTTTTTTCTCTTTTAGACTCTAGTTTTTCCGTGCACGGCTTTTAAAATGAATTTCACACTTGTTTCAAGGAATCCTGTTCACCGGTGCTAGCCTTGGGCTTCGCACTCACTATAACACTGAATAAAACGTAGCATTCACGTTACTTAAAACTGACCCCTTTACATATCACAAAAAAAGCAATTACGTTTAACACAATATAACAAACTGGCCTTTCCAGATAATATCAACTGTACAACATGTGAAAATCATGAATTATTAAAGTAAAATTGTACAATGTATGGCCTTTTTAAATGAATTTAATGACGCGTGCAGTAAATGAACTTGAAATTGCCACTTACATTGTTCGAAATACTTCTCCCACCTATTCTAGACTTTTCACCCACTTTTAACACTAATTGTCGTGTATTTACCGCTATCCTCTTTCCCCAACTGATCGCCGCATAAACGTTGCCAGTTCCTTTACCTCAACCGCTCCGCATCGCTCGCCTGTAGGTAACCTTGGGGATTTTCTGCCGCTCGCCCCGCGTTACCACTCGTCTTCGCTTGCTGTCCCACGACGATAGCCGTTTCCTTCGCTCGAACACTGGACTCCGCTAAGCCTCCAATTTCCATACCCTTCTCCCGTTCCGGACTCGTACTATTCTCGTTTCAGTCCAAGTCTTTGTCACTTACGCTTCGCTCTTCCTGGGGTCGTCCTTCTTCTTCTGCCGAGCCTCATACAAGTTTGTTCGCGCTTCCAGCCTCGAAATTATTAATGTTGCTGAAGTTATGCTTAAATGATCGTCCGACCTACCACACTTTAGGCATGTGTGGTCTCAGCGTGCAATATGAGATGCTGGATTTAGTTAATGTCCTTCTGCGCGAATTTTACAAATTTGAAATTATTTCGGCGTCAAACAGTCTCTTCGCTTGCTCTCTCAAATATTGTGAATGCGACGAATGCTTGTGCACTCCATTTCTTAATTACCTCACTTTCGAAGATACGCTTCTCAAGCTAACTTTTAACTACCAAGTTAAAATAAACTCCTATGCTATCAAGTTACAACCGCCGTCGCTGCTGCAATCAAAGAGAGCTCAGTGTAGTCGCCGTCGCTTCTGCAGTCGAAGAGTGTTCCTCCGAGGCGTGCCGCGATACTAATGGTACTCGCGCCTGGGGAAGTTTTGGAGGGGTGAATATTCTCCTCCTTTCGTGACCTCCCGGAAAAACATTATTCGGGCGTCATAGTTCGAAAAGCTGTGGGCAGATGGCGCGTTTACCCACCATCGCTCCGCCGCGTACCCTAGTCCTCTCTGTTCGTGGGCTTCTTTTCGTAGCTGATGGTGGCGTTATGGGGTTGTCTAATCCCGTGACGTCACATTGCCCCCTCCTCTTCTTAAGATTTTTTTCGCCCTAGAATAAAATTTTATGTGGTCTTGGTTGGTGGTAGTTGTCGATGACTTCTTTACTTTTCATCTCTTCATCGTTATTTCCTGCGTTTCTTGGCTTCCAGCTTTCCCACAAATTTTTGCCTTCATTCGTGATTCGGTTCGCCGTTACAGGGATCGCATGGTTGGCGTAATATATGTTCGACTCGGGACCTTGTTCGTGAATAAAATGTGTAATTTCAGGCAATAAATCACGAAATCGCTGCAGAAATTTACCTCTGCTTAGCCACCTGACATCGGTCTGTAATAATAATAATAATAATAATAATAATAATAATAATAATAATAATGATGATGATGATGATGATGATGATGATGTTCACCCTTCACATAATTCACCTTTGTTTTCACATAGGGCTATAAAACCATTTCTGCAACCTATCATTGCAGCTGCGCCATCCGTTGTTATTGAGACTAACGTTAAAAGTGGTACATTCAAAACATTGAGGAAGTTTTTAAAGGCTTTGAATATGTCTAAACCTTTTGTCTTTTCCTTCATAGAAATGATACCCAATAATTCTTTAGATGTAAAATCCTTAAAAGTATACGAACAAAACCAAGTAATTGTGCTGTATCACTTATATCTGTCGATTCATTACACCGAAGGGAAAAAGAACATCTGTTAATATCATTATACAACTGCTCTTTTACATTCCCACTCATGCATTCAATTGGTTGTATCACTTTTTTGAGACAATTGTAGATCTTGAATTGCAGCAACCATTTCACTCTTGTTCTGAAAATCGTTGAAAAGTGAATCTCATATTTTCAAAAAAATTTACTTTACAACTTCACCGTCGGAGAATGGCCTATATATATATATATATATATATATATATATATATATATATATATATATATATATTTGCTAAGAGATAGCTTACTTTGAATGATGCAGTAGTTACTGATTATGAATTCAACCTTGGCTTTTTAGAAACGCTTTGTTTATTTGTTAATTGAGTTTTAAGATCCCTAACTTTATGTTTTTTCAGTTCAGAATTTGGTGGATAATCAGTTTGATACTTGTGTAAAGCAGAAAAATGTCTCCCCAGATTACCCCATTTTAGCAATGGCTATCGAGGTAAGGCACATTAAACAACAACATTTATCATTCACCATTGTAAAAAAGTAATCGAGTTCCCATTCTTCATTGAAGTAATAAGTTTTCGATTTTTCGGTTTACTACTCATGTTCATAGCACATGAACGCAAGAACTTGAATCCCAAGAAATATGACAATTAAATATTTTCCTAGAAAATTAAAAAAACTCATGAACTGCAACAATTATCTCCATTACATTGAGAGAAATAATAACAATACTGCATTTTACGATCGGAGATAGCAATACAAGTGTATTAAAATCGTTTAAATTTTTAATTTTAACAGTTAAGAGATCTGTTCCGAGAATGCTTACTTATCAAGTAAATGGGTCAATGACCCCCATCTCGATCAGGTTTTTCGTCCAGTTTCCCTGATCCATTGAGCAAATGCTGAGATGGCCCCTTGTTTTGCTTCTGGACATAAATGTAACTTCATTTTCTGTGCACGTCTTCTAGAATTCAGTGGGAAATACAATTATTCAAAATATCGTTTCCATGTTGTCGCGGCATGAAGTAATAAGAGCCAAAATTATTGCTTATTTATCTTTGAAAATAGATTTTATTACATGGGTTTTTTTTTAAAATTTTATTGGGTTTTTTAAAAATTCAAAATTTAAGTAGTATATGACTTAGTGTAGGGATCATAGAATTTTGAAAATGTGCACACAATTCACGTTTCCCCATAGCACGTCATACGCAGTTTTTAACTGTTTTTTTGACGTAAAATAAAAAAAATAAATAAATAGGTAAGAAAAGCAATTTAATTTAAACAAAGAAAAGGTACTTAGATTTTAAACAGAAGAAACATTGAAACTCAACGTGGTCACCGAGGTTAACAATATTGCTTAATAATAACATTGTTAATACAAAAGGAAAGAGGGTACGTATGACACTACCAAATATTCAAGTTCTGAGCTAAAATCACAGTGTCGGGGAGTCAGAATTCTAGGAATTTATGACCTTGGCAAATTCCAAGAATGCATTAAACTATTGTTAGAAAGTTTTGTCTTCAACAATCGCTTCAAAGTCCATGGTACACGGAATTCCACCCCAGACAATGCAAGCGATCGACGATCGATCAAAATTGGCCTCGCGATCGACCGGTCGATTCGCTCACGATCGATTTGTTGGCCACCCCTGATCTACCACACCACACGCAACTTGCTTTACCAGGGGATGTTAACCCCAGGGTGGTCACCTGAGGACTAGCTCTTATCCGCACCCCCCCCCCGCCGACGCACAAGTACCCCGACAAGTGGGTTGGGCCGCCCTGCCAGCTCAGAGCTCCTAGCTATCCAGGTTAGTACCGGAGTCAAAACAATGCGCCAGAAACAAGTCCCTCCTCTTTGCTCAGAGTATCGGGCCACCGCCACGACGAAGCCAAGAGCCCAACTGGGAGCCACCCGAACTAAGGTTCGGCCGGCTCGGAGCGCCCTTCTCTTCTCCTCACTACCTAAACTTTTAGGCTAACGACGTGAGTATCGCCAGAACCTGAGCAATCTGACGGTAGGTATCCGTTTCCCGCGGGACTTTTCTATGTGGGATCCGGAGCATT
The DNA here is from genome assembly GCA_964035755.1 of Teleogryllus oceanicus. Taxonomy (NCBI): domain Eukaryota; kingdom Metazoa; phylum Arthropoda; class Insecta; order Orthoptera; family Gryllidae; genus Teleogryllus; species Teleogryllus oceanicus. Next base: position 22,619,855 of record CAXIVR010000005.1, read on the forward strand.
CCGAAGGATCTCCTTCACCCAATCCTGCCCAAAGGTCAACGCGCCAGGGGCTCAATTGGTGGATTGCCGGGCAAGCTGGGCCACCAAGAGCTTAGCATGCCTACTCACTGCCTCCACCTTGAAGCTAATGGCGTGAGTGGCGCCGCGAGACTCATGGTCCGGGTGATCGTCTACAACTCTCTAGCAGAGATCACGGCAACCTACGTCACCGTGATTCCCCCTGCAGAAATCATGCAGTTTGGGCACAGAGAAGGCATTTTATGGATGGTTCGACGGAATGAAGGAGCCGCCCGCACCCTAGCGAACAAAATACTATGACCGCCACAGGTGCGGGCCACACGGCGCGATCACGCCGAGACGCCATCCCCACTCGGAGACCGGCCATAAACAGCTAAAAATGGAATTTTAGCGAGATGTATCCTGACCGTGACCGACCCCACTTGTGTCCCTCGACCTATCAGGGCGAATCATGATCATTCCCACGGGCGGGAACCTGCAATTGCAAGTATTTCACCGTGCTGACGAATGCTTCTGAACTTGATGAGAGCGAATGGCCGCGAACTTTACCCGCTCCGCCGTCAAGTCCTGGGATGGGCAGTGACGACAGTATTGCTACCTCGCGGCCTGTTCGGGGTCGGCGCGAGGGTTCAGCGATTCGCCGCGAATTTTGATCATTGCAGTTAAGAGCAACCAAGAGTGTTCGCCTACAGTAACGCCAGCGTATACGTCTCTGACAGTTCTCTCGCCACGTGCTGTGGTACGTCATGTGACCTGGTCTGAAGCTAGCAGCTTGCGAGAATTTGTTTGCTTAGCCAGGGTTTAGTGTTGCGCTCATACTCGTACGAAGTCGCAGATGAGATAATTTTCGACTTTAGCGAAGGTTATGAACCTCAAAGCCTGTCACTAAGTGTTTAAGTTTTGATATTTCATTTAGGTCATGTAGGCGATGCCTCGTGCGTAGTAATGTGAGGCAACAGCGCATTGAACTATCCGAGTCGCTTATACGCTGCCGATACGGTAGGAGCGATAGATAAATAAATGTCCACGCGCGTAGTCCGCGTGTGGATCGCGCATTGACCATACCTTCTCGCCGCCGATGCCCGCAGTGCATGCCTGAGGCCAGGTAACACCGCCTAGCTCAAAGACAAGGCTGAAAGCCGTCACCCTCGCAAGCGAGAAGGGGCCACTGATCTACAAAGAACAATAACCGCTAGGTATAAGTCGGTTTTTAATTGCTCTAGCGACCACTTGTGAATTCATCTGTTTATCACGTCACCATTCTCTCATTTTTACTCTAAATTATTGAATTCATGTAAACGAATTGCAATCTTTTCATCATGTCACATGGTATGACTTCCCGCCAAGATCACCTCTCTTAATTTTAGAGCAGCCTCATGCATTTGCATCAAAATCCTGAAGGTAAGTTGGGGTGTTATTCGTTTGTGCAGATCAATAGCTTGCTTGCTCGCTCGCTAGCGGCACGGCGTTGCCGGGTGAATATGCGTAATTCCACGTGAAATTGCCGAAAAAAAGCATGACCCCTTCTGATTAGCCTACAATTTTTTGATTTGTTCAATGTGATGTAAAAAAGCCAGGAGCAGCTTATTTAGTGCTCATGTTTGACCTTTGACCTTGTTTTTATTTATACCCAAAATTAATCAAATTTTCGAATATTTTGAGTAAACATCAGAAAAAATCGAAATTTTACATGAAAATCTATTCTAATATAAGAAAAATGTTTATCTTAATAGTAAATAGCTTAAAGAAAAGATTTTGTGCATTGTTATTTTTTAAAATTGCACATATTACACGCAGTATTGCACGAAAGCTAAAATTAAAAAAAATAATATGACCTTAATAAAAGAACTAAATATGGAGAACAAATTTTACTTGAAGGAAATATTTATATCTTCGATTTTGTAGTTGTAGAAAGATGCCGAAAAAATTCAAATTTTCGAAAATTCAGAGTTAAGTGTGTAAATTGGACCCAGGCCACCTCAATACGTGTATTATTCTTTATTCTTACAATACATTTAAAGAAAAAAATTGGAGCCGTTTTTGAGAAAATTTTGAACATGTCAGTAGGCTTCATGTAAGTATCCCCGAATTTTAAAGACTGTTTTTCAAAATCTCAAAGCTTTGACTCAAGCCAGATGGACAGGAGTTTCCTCGATTTGGAAAAGATCGTAGGCATTGTTTAGGCGCTAGTAGTGATCAGAGACAGTCGGAAAGACAGACGGACGGACGGATGGATGGACGTACTGAAGAAAACAACACTTTTTCGGTATCAGGGGATCCCAAAACGTGTATTTCCTTTGAAATCTCGAAATCGATTTTCCGCAGCATTACAACAAACTTTCTCTGTACTACCTATATCACGCCGTATATACATATGTATATGAGAAAGTAACTAGTGATGCTACAAAATGGCACAGACTTTCTCGAAATAAAGTTCTCTAATTTCCTTGGTATAGACTGGCTTAAAGGTCTTGCCCCATCTATCCCTGCTCATAGTAATCTGTTTGAAATTTGGACAACTTTTCGGTTTTCTAATAGGAGAACCGAAATATTGCTTTAAGAATATTAAATAAGGTTAAACACTAATTCTAAAAAAAATTCATTGACAAATTTAAAGCCGTTTTTAAGAAAATGGCGTTTAAGAGTTACTGTAAATACTAAATTTGAAACAATTTTTCACAGGAATGTATTGAGTTTTTGAAAAAAATGTATTTTACGTCATTTGAAGCTCTTCCATACACAAATGCAAAGATGTATAAAAATTGATGGAAATGTGCATATGAACGGCGTGAGAGATTTAAAAACTAATGGTGCTGCCAAAGCACATACTTTCTCGCATTGGTTGTAAATGCTCCGCAATACTTTACTACTACATAAACCGACAAAAGTGATTTCAACCAGCAAAATTTTATTCCGCTACGAGACCCGATCTCAGTTTCTGAGAGTTCACTTGTCGGCTCTCATACTATTAGTACTTCTACACTCCAGAGATGTATAGATCGCTCTCGGGCAGATACATAAAAAGATAAATGCCTGACTCTTGTAAAAAACATCAACAATAAAAATGTACGTTAGAAACTCCCAAAGCCTCCAGTCCGTTCAGCTCTATGAGGAAATATCAATTTTGGAGAAAATCGGCTCAACAGTTTACGAGCTATTGATGTCCACAGACAAACTGATAGCTGCTAGGCCGATACGTTGATTGATAGTGATACCCGGCGCGCCAACTCCTAAGGTCGTTAGTCCCGAATGTGTAGTAAAGTTTCTGAAATTCTCAAAAGTATTCTTCGCTACACAGAATTGTGACAAATAATTATCCCTGAGCGAGGTTTGAAACAGAAGGCCTTCCTTCCGAACCGCTGAAACCGCCATTTAACCACCTCGGCCACGCGATTTGACACTTAAATAATAGTCATTAGAGCTTAGTGTTTCAGTTCTAGCATTAGGCAGCCGAAAATTGATGAAATTTGAAAAAAATGTCTTTTGGCAGAAAAGGGTGGGAACTGAGATGGCACAACTCGACGCGGAAAATAATTTTTCGTGGTTGAAAACAGCTTTGCTTGTTCATGAAGCAACTTAATATAACGGAAAAGTTGCGCAGCAATGTGGTGAGAAAGTATTGTCCTGTTTATCACAACTAGTTTATGTTGATGATATGAATTGTTTTTGTAATTAGAACTGCTTCAAATGATTTTCAATAACGTTTCTGCAATATAAATTATTTTCTGCAGGAACAGAGAATTGTGAAAAATAGTCTTCAAGACTCGAACAAGCGAATCTTCCCTCCGAAGAGATGGCTCCGTGCACGCCAATTAACCACCTCGTCCATCTCGGTTGGACGGGAGATTTTCAATTCTATAATATTAATAAGGGTACGGTGGTTTCAGTTATAGCATTTGGCAGCCAAAAATTAAGAACTAGGGATGCTACAGAATGGCACAGACTTTCTCGTAGTAAATTTTTCTAAATTCCTTGATGTGGTCAGGTTTTAAGGTCTTGCTCCATTCTCTGGCCATCTATCATCGCCCAAAGTACATTTTTTTGGACAATTTATCAACTTTTTGCTTTCCTAGCAGTACAACTGAATCATTACTTCAAGAATATTAGAGAACAGTTAAAACACTTTTAATTAGAGGTTTTCATTGGAAAATGTGTAATCGTTTTTAAGAACATGGCAATTAAGCATTATTGTAAATGCGAAATTTAAGTTAACTTTCACAGGAATCTATTAAGTTTTGAAAAACGTAATTTGAAGTCTTTTCAAGCACATCTACTCACAAATGTAATAATGCATACAAATCGATGAAGGAATTAAAAAACATTTGTGTAATTTTTGAAAAAACAAATGAATACACCAAAATGAACTATACGTCATATTAAACAGTGCAATTAGCACTATCCATTTGAAAAATTTGGAGCTATTTTTGGCAAATGGCGTTTGAGCGTTTTTGATAATGCGGAATTTTGAGCTCATTTTTACAGAAAACTGTTAAGTTTTCGAGACACTTATTTGACATTTATTTAAAGAACATATACTTCTAATTGTGTGAAGAAATCGCCTCAAATGTAAATATTATCGACGTGAGAGACAAGTAAAAAAAATTACATTTCTGTAATATTTGAAAAAACAAGAGAATAGAGTGACATGGCGTTTATGTTATCGTTTAGGGTACATTTACCACTATCCCTATCTAAAATTTAAAAAGAATGGAGCCGTCTTTTAGAAACTCTTGGTTTTGTAATTTTTTACAAGAAATTTAAAGAAAAAATTGAAGTCGTTTTTGAGAAAATTTTGAAAATATCCGGGACGCTTCATTTAAGTACCCCCAAATTTTAAAGAATGTTTTTCAAAATTTCGAAGCTTCAACTGGAGCCAGCAGGTCAGGGACAGGGACACTTCAATTTGAAAAATATCGTACGTATGGTTTAGGCGCTAGGTTTGTTCATTCACGACAGACGGACCGACAGACGTTTTGCTTTCAATTAATTTTTCGGCATCGAGGACCCATAAAATAGGGATTCTGGCTACTCCACGTATTAGGGGATTTTTTCTTAATTTAGGAACTGGATTTACTTTCTTCTTATCATGGCCCGGCAATTAATTTTTTCGGTCGATAATTCGCCGTTTTTGTGTAGCATTCCATAACTTTCTCTGTACTACCTATATTACTCCGTATATACGTACGTATAGAGAAGTCTTTAGTCTTTTCTAAATTTAGCAACAGATTTATCTACTTGTTTTTTACCAGAGCGCAATCTATGAGTTTTTTCTGTCGAAAATTCGCCGTTTTATCGGCGGATGATTATACAACTTTCTCTTCTTACGAAGAATTCATAAGGCGTAATAATAATAATAATAATAATAATAATAATAATAATAATAATAATAATAGTAATAATATTAAGAAGAAGAAGAAGCATAAGCATAAGCATTTCGGAGCTGTTAGAGACATCTTAAGTTGGTCCCATGGATACTGGTTAAATCGAATTTCAAATATCATGTTGATAAAATCATTAGTCTTCTTATCGGTTCATACAGTTCCACAGAAAGACAGCAATTGATTTGATGTGACATATTACAAATCAAACAAAAGAGTTGAAAACGTGTTTAAAAGTTCAAAATTCGAAAATCACATAGACACTTCCAGTTATTTACCTTCATTAATGGGCCTATTCGTCATTAAAATTCCTTGAAATGGTCCTCAATAAAGTTTCTGGAATTCTCAATCGTTCTCTGCGGCAACAGACAATTCTGACAATTAATTATCCCTGAGAGAGACTCTAACCTCCTAAACGCTGAGTCCGAATCCGACTTTCAGCCAATTCGGCCACCAAGAACGTACAGGGAACTGACACTTCTGGCATAATAACATGGCCATACTTTCGACCACCCCTTAGTACATACATGGAAGAAATTGAAAGCGAACAATTTGAAAGATTTTTGAAAAAAATCCGTAAATTTCAAGCTCAAATAACGGGAAAATCGACTCGTTTTTTTCAAAGAATGGTACTTGACCTTATTTAGAGACTAATTTCGTACAACAGACTTTCTGAGCCAAAAGTCTGTATCTTCAATATTTTAGTTTTGAAATTATTTTTTTGTATTTTATGAAAAAATAGACCTTAATTGAAGAACTAATTAAGGACAAAAAAATTTTGAAGGAAAAACAAAAAAAAATTTTAAAATTAATTAACCCGAAAACAGGATTTATAACAATTTAATAAGTGTAATGCCGGAGGATTTTCTGCAGAAAAAAATTCATTGCCGGGCTCTGACAATGATATAGTGCAGTGTTTTTCAAACTGTGGGTCGCGAAGTCTTACTCGGGGGGGGGGGGTCGCCGGCAAAAAGAAAAAGGTAAGGTTCTACACTACATCAAAAACACAATTTTAGTGAGAACATTGGGCTGGTTCATTTTTCAAAAAGTTGTCAAATCGTGGAGCTATTTTTGAAATGTTAATAATAATTTTTTTTTAAATTGAAGTCTATTTCTCTTTTTAGTTTTAATGTCAACCATTGGAAAGAATGTCAGTTCACACAAGTATGAAGTGGCGAATGGCACTAATGATTTTAGAGCTTCCCTTGCCAGTTCTGGATATTCTTGTTTTCTTTTCATCCAAAACACGTCGATACTTGTGAAAGAACTTCCATTTTAAGCATGCCATCAGCAGATAAATCTATAAGACAGTCTTTCATACTTGTGGCGAGATCAGCCAGTTCTATTGACGTATCCAAGAAAGGGTTTAGAATCCATCCACGCCCATTGTCAGCTTCAGAGTGCAAGGTTGGAAAGTATGTTAAAAGTTTCTCTTGTAAATTATGCAAGCTCTGTATCATGCAAGGAATGTGAGCCCTTACCACAAGTGTTTGGTCTGTTGCACTATTTTCAACAATCTTCTGAACACATGGAAAAGACTCAAATATATTGTTTTGCAGAGAGGTTGACCATAAATGAAGTTTTGCATAAAATGCTTTGTCTTTATCTTTAGCTGTTAAAATATTTGCATCTCTACATTGGAGGTTCTTGTTTAAATTATTAAGGTGGCTAAGAAGATCTGCCAAAAATGCTAATTTCAAGAGCCAAACAGGGTCAGAATAGTAGTTTATGCAATTAGTTTATAATGTTAAGCTTTATTGCATGAGTACATGTTTTGAAAACGAGCGACGTTAGGAGCGAGTTTTCGAATTTGTACGAATGCAATAAAGCAACATTATAAACGAGTTGCATACGCTATTTTTTTGTATAACAGCATTATAAATTTACAAGAGAATCAAACTTAGTTTCGCGAAACAACTTTCTTCTGACGTCTCGGGTGCTTGACATCCAACGCCCTCTGGAAATCAAATTCAAGATGGCATTGTTGACATCCGTGCGAGAAAACGGTGGTCGGCTGTTCCGTCTTCTTCTACCTCCCCACGATTCTCTCGCTACTATTGGCTGAATGTGTGATGACGTCATGTCGCGTTTAATAATGGCGATGACGTCATGTAGCGTGCGATAAAATACTGGATTATGCACGATTCGGGGTATGGAAAAGGGTCTTTTATAATGATGGTATACAAAAAAAATTATTAACATATTCAGATTTAGCATCTTGTAAAAACATTGACAATTCAGCTCTCAGTTCTAGAACTCTTGTCAATACCTTTCCTTTGGATAACCACCTGACCTCTGTGTGATAAAGAAGATTTAATGAAGCGAGCCCATATCTTCACAAACGATTCTGAATAGCCGGGTTTCAAGGCTTTACCTTTGATAGAATTCACAATTTTTATTACCTCCTTAAGCACGTCATTTAAATCAGAAGGTAATACCTTAGCAGGGAGAGCTTGTCGATGAAGAAAACAGTGTGTCCATGATATATTTGGCATTGTCGATTTTATTTTCGCAACGCGTCCGCTCTTTTTGCCAGTCAAAGCTTTAGCGCCATCGCTACAAATAGCAATACATTTGTTCCAATCAATGTCGTAGTCGCTAGTACTTTCTAAAAACATGTCGTACAAACACTGGCCAGAAGTGTTTGCAGGAAGTGCTTTGCAAAATAAAATTTCTTCTGTGATACTGTCTTCTGCTTCAAAGCGCACAAACACTACAAATTGAGCACAATCGGAAACATCTGTAGATTCGTCAAACTGTAAAGCAAAATGTGGGCTCTTCTTCAATTTCTCGACTACTTGCTCTGAAAATCATTGGCCATATCGTTTATTCTGCGTGAAATAGTATTATCAGGAAGTGGTATGTTTTTTTAACTTGTTTGCCTCCTGCTTGCTGACCATAATTTCAACCATATCTAGACCTGCTGGCAAAATAAGATTTTCGGTAATTGTATGCGGTTTCCCTGGTATGAATATGGTTTACAAGTAAAAATATTACGGAAATATTATTAAATATTTTATAATATTTTCACAATGTTTATGTAATATTTAATGTCCAACTATTGAAATATTTAAAAAATATTATTTTAAATATTTGCACAATATTTCTAAAATATTACAAAAATATGATGAAAATATGCATAAATATTATTTAGTGTTTCAATGATTCACTGAATAGTACAGTTTTGATGTAAATTGACATAAAAATATGCATATTAACATTTAATTAAAAAAAATTTATAAGGTTCATCTAATATTTTAAAAAAATAAAAATATTTTTTAAATATTTGTGTAATATTTCCAAAATATTTATGATATTAGGCACAATTCTTAATTTTTTAATAATTTTTAGTGATTTTTTTTGTGTAAAATAGACAGACAACTATGCTCATAATTTTTAATACAATTGTTAATGATTTTTCCAAATGATTCTTAATGATTCTTTCAAAGATTTTAAAAAATTTAATAAAAAACATTTCGAGAATAGTCAAGAATAAAAATTTATTTTCTTCTATGTTAAAAATTATTTTTGTTATTGACTATTAAATTATTGATGCAATTTTAATATAAATATAAATATATTTTACGTTTTAATATCGTTATTTAATTGTAAATGCAGTAGTATGCCTATAAATTCAATGAATATAAATACATTGGACGGTGAGAAAATTGTTTTTGTGCGCGCAGTTATGAACGTTCTTAATATTCCATTTGTAACTTATTTTAGAAAGTTCGAAAATCAGCTGCAGTGGCCTCGCGGTTGACATTTGGACTCGTGTTATGAAACGTCCAAGTACGATTCTCGGCGGTTTGTGATGCTGAAAAAGATTGATGAGCTTTTTTTAAAATTCAAATATAGTAAAAAATACGTATTTTAATGCGTAATAAAATACGTATTTTTTCAGCAGATCCGTTCTACATAGGTTCCTATGTCATTTCCTACATAGAATTCTACGTAGAGCCTTATCGACGCTACTTCTGCGTCATTTCCCACGTACGATTTTTAACGGGGTATGCAAATAACAAAGAAATAAACATCATAAAACATCAACACTAAAAACAGCAACAATTAGAATAATAGACTCGGCTTGAGCTTGTTCGCTTAAGCGTTTACTTGAATGTCTTTACAACACAATGTGGAGACTACGATCGCACCTGAATTAAAGTATATTTAACTTATTACCTGAATTATAGTATTTTGCTGCTGGCTAAGAGCTTTCAACTTTCGTTCAAAGAAATCCAACGGCTTATCAGCTTCTTTTTGATGCTTGGTTGTGAGATGCCGCATACGCTTTGACGGTTTCGTACTCTCACGTGATAAAACATCGCCGCAAATTACACATTGAGGTTTATTATTTATGACTGTAAACCCGTATTTCAAGTAATTGTCTTCGCAATGTCTATTTTTTTAGGTTTTGATTCACCTCCGACATGGGCACACGTACCAGATGTTAAAGGTTCTGTTCTTTTTAGATACTTATCCATTTTGCAAATGCACGGAGCAAGCGAAAAAACAAAATAATCACATCTGTACTCAGCGGACTCCTTCCGTCTGTTAACAACGGTAGCGGCTAAACTGTTTAGCCGATTTTCTCTAAAATTGATATCCCTCAATCGATCTGCCTGATGACGAAGTGCCTTGAATACGAAGCTGAAATTTGAATTTAGAGGGATACTTTGCATGAAACCCTTCAAACTTTTCAAAAAATGGCTCCATCGTTTTTTATTAAATTTGTTGTTTGTTAATGTGAAGGACTTATAAGTGAATGACGCAGGTCTAATGTTCGTTGAAAACCCTGATTTTTCGAAAATTGCGAAGTTGCAAACTTTTTTCGGAGTCTTCCTGGAAAAACAAAAGATATTTCCGTTAACGAATCTGTTCCTTACAGTCGGTTTTGAAATATGGTCATGTAAAGCTCAAGTAATATTATATCGTGTGTTGAAATTCCGACTGATATTTTACAATTGCAAGGGCAGAATATGCTGTCAGCACGCGCTTAATACTTCACGGTACGGCGGGTTGCCTAACGCTTCTGAACAGTGGCTCCTGAGTACACTGAGCAAGTACTCGTCAACCGCGCACCCCCAACAACCGATTTGGGGGCGATTTAATTCAAACAAGTCCAGGTGTAAAGAAGAGCAATGTGTGATAATTGTGGTGAAATCGGTCCAGTAGTTTTTTGCGTCTTTATGCGACAAACGTAGGCATATTCCCTATTTTATAAATATATAGATTATTATTTTCCCCGAACATTGTCAAACATTTTTCAAAAACAGCCCCGATTTTTTTCTTTAAATTTCTTGTAAGAATAGAGTAAAATACACTTATTAAATTGGTATAAATCCTGTTTTCAGGGTTAATTCTGAATTTTCGATAATTGCAAAAGTTTGCAATTATAATGCCTCGCTACAACTTCAAAATTGAAGATAGCGGTTTTTCCTTCAAACTTTTTTGTCCTTAACTAGTTCTTCAATTAAGGTCTATTTTTTCATAAAATATAAAAAAATAATTTCAAAACTAAAATACTGAAGATGCAGACTTTTGGCTCAGAAAGTCTGTTGTACGAAATTAGTCTTTAAATAAGGTCAAGTACCATTCTTTGAAAAAACGAGTCGATTTTTTCGTTATTTGAGCTTGAAATTTACGGATTTTTTTCAAAAATCTTTCAAATTGTTTGCTTTCAATTTCTTCCATGTATGTACTAAGGGGTGGTAGAAAGTATGGCCATGTTATTATGCCAGAAGTGCCAGTTCCCTGTACGTTCTTGGTGGCCGAATTGGCTGGAAGTCGGATTCGGACTCAGCGTTTAGGAGGTTAGAGTCTCTCTCAGGGATAATTAATTGTCAGAATTGTCTGTTGCCGCAGAGAACGATTGAGAATTCCAGAAACTTTATTGAGAACCATTTCAAGGAATTCTAATGACGAATAGGCCCATTAATGAAGGTAAATAAACTGGAAGTGTCTATGTGATTTTCGAATTTTGAACTTTTAAACACGTTTTCAACTCTTTTGTTTGATTTGTAATATGTCACATCAAATCAATTGCTGTCTTTCTGTGGAACTGTATGAACCGATAAGAAAACTAATGATTTTATCAACATGATATTTGAAATTCGATTTAACCAGTATCCATGGGACCAACTTAAGATGTCTCTAACAGCTCCGAAATGTTTATGCTTCTTCTTCATATTATTACTATTATTATTATAACGCCTTATGAATTCTTCGTAAGAAGAGAAAGTTGTATAATCATCCGCTGATAAAACGGCGAATTTTCGACAGAAAAAACTCATAGATTGCGCTCTGGTAAAAAACAAGTAGATAAATCTGTTGCTAAATTTAGAAAAGACTAAAGACTTCTCTATACGTACGTATATACGTAATACAGAGAAAGTTATGGAATGCTGCACAAAAACGGCGAATTATCGACCGAAAAAATTAATTGCCGGGCCTGATAAGAAGAAAGTAAATCCAGTTCCTAAATTAAGAAAAAATCCCCTAATACGTGGAGTAGCCAGAATCCCTATTTTATGGGTCCTCGATGCCGAAAAATTAATTGAAAGCAAAACGTCTGTCGGTCCGTCTGTCGTGAATGAACAAACCTAGCGCCTAAACCATACGTACGATATTTTTCAAATTGAAGTGTCCCTGTCCCTGACCTGCTGGCTCCAGTGAAGCTTCGAAATTTTGAAAAACATTCTTTAAAATTTGGGGGTTCTTAAATGAAGCGTCCCGCATATTTTCAAAATTTTCTCAAAAACGACTTCAATTTTTTCTTTAAATTTCTTGTAAAACATTACAAAACCAAGAGTTTCTAAAACACGGCTCCATTCTTTTTAAATTTTAGATAGGGATAGTGGTAAATGTACCCTATACGATAACATAAACGCCATGTCACTCTATTCTCTTGTTTTTTCAAATATTACAGAAATGTAATTTTTTTTACTCGTCTCTCACGTCGATAATATTTACATTTGAGGCGATTTCTTCACACAATTAGAAGTATATGTTCTTTAATGTCAAACAAAGTTTCTCGAAAATTTAAGAGTTTTCTGTAAAAATTAGCTCAAAATTCCGCATTATCAGAAACGCTCAAACGCCATTTTCTCAAAAATAGCTCCAAATTTTTCGAACGGATAGTGCTAATTGCACTGTTTAATATGCTGATCTCCTCCTCAGGGTGGTGTTAGTGGGAGAGAGGATTTAGCGTACTTCCCGACAGTTTGCCAGCTTGAAACCATCACCCGCTATCTGGCCCCCTTAAACATGGTTGCCAGTGCATTTCGCTCTGCCTGCTGGGGGTTGCATGTTATGCTGATCACTCGCTATATCTATATATGTGTGTTTCTCGCTACCGTTTATGCAGTAGAGAGAAAGTTGTGAGAGAAATGCTGTGCGAAAAAACATCGTACGAAAAACTCTTATTACAGGACGCTGTAATGAAAATGTAGATAAATTCAGTCGATCACTTTAGGAGGAAAAAAAAAAAAAAAAAACACTTCTAACAAGTGGTGTAGCCAGAATCCGTGTTGTGCGTCATTGACACACAAAACTCGATTGACAATAAAACGTCTGTGAGCAACGCTGGCAGTTAGGCCGATTTTTTCCAAAATTGATATTACCCAGTCGATCTTACGGATGTCGCGGCCCCTAGAATTTGAAACCGATATTTTAATTTTGGGGGTACTTTACAGAAGCCCTTTGAACATTTATAAAATTTTCAAAAAAATGGCTCCGTTTTTTACTTAATTTTGTTTTTGGATCATGTAAAGGATGTTTACGAGAATTGGGCAGGTCTCATGCTTGTTGAAAACCCTGATTTTTTCGAAAATTTCGAAAGTTCAAAATTGTTGTGAGATCTCACAAGATTGTTGTGAGAACAGAAAATCCTATGGAGCCAGTATTCTGTCCACTACAGCACACAGGAAACTCTGACAAACTAATTTCTTACATCCAGGAAGAAATTGGTCTCAACATAAACATTGAGACATACGTCCGCACATACTGTCTTATAAGTGGGATTCTCTTACAACATAGTTGGATAAAATAAAAATCTTTAAAGCAGTGATTTAATTCCCTTCAGAATCACTCCACAGACTTTTTCCTCAGATTCTACACCTAAGAGACCTCTCGCTCAGCACATGAATGTTTACTCACAATATCCTAGTAATGAGACTCATTCTTAATACGCAGAATAAAAAATTCTATACCAGAGTATTAACAAAATCTTTATTCTCTCCTGGGGAATAGAATAATATATATTTCACTCCATTATTGCAATTTCTTTCATGACAATATACAATTTCTTTTTCAGTCACTCAATACAGTTAGTGTACATAAAATTTATTAAATTTCTATATATATAAATGGTGTTATATATATATAAAATTTAATATTGACAACTCAGGCTCAATCCTAAATCTTTGGTAAAAACAAACATTTCACAGTCATATCTGTTAAATAGGACTCAAAAGTACCAGAACACTCGCATCATAAAATCACAGACCACTGGGAAAAAATTATAAATAACACAACACTGAGCATGTGGATAAAAAGTCATGAAATGTGTACGTGTAACATTTCACTTTGACTCCTGGCATTAGTCACCAATGTCCCTTTGAGTTTTCAAAATGTCTTCTTGCTTCTCTGTGGTAAAATGGACTCTTTTGCATAATTGAAAAATGATAATAGACCATATTTCTTACTCTTTCTTGAAAAGTAATTTGTAACCACATCATTATCATCTGAAATTGAAACATCAAGGAAATACAAAGTTTAGAAAGTTTTTGTAACAAAAGATAGTTTATACATCTCCATATATTTTCAATGGCCACAAGTAAATAAATGAAATGATGCCTTTTTCAATCCAAATAATTTTAATAAGAATTGTTAATGATCAAGCTGCACAAACCAAGGTTTTACAAGAAAAATAAAGATTACAATTATATTTGAACTTGCCACAGTAGTTTTATCCTTATACTAAAGTCCCACTTTAAAGTAAATATTTTTAAAATAAAATTTTTTCTCTTCTTAAAAAACGTTTTATAAAATAATTCAGGATATTAAAAGATATGATATTTGTGAAACCTACCTAAAAGTGGTCTTGTCTCTGCAACTGTGGGCAGTGTGTTCTCGTTTGCAGAGAGTGAAACAAAAAGAGCAAATGGCACTAACCATAAACACAAAGTGAAATATGCCATAACCTGCAAAAATATTCAAATGATTTTAAGTAGAAGTATAAGAAAACATATAAGAATATTAATAAAAAATTATTAAACATACCTCTGAAAATGAATAGTACACGGCTGCAAAGTACTGGAATGCCAAATAGTGATTGACAACCAACATAATCAGATGAATAAAAATGTATTTAAAATTAATAAATGTGCAACTTGGCTTATGATGCCACAAATAGTAATAGAATAAGGAAAGTCTTCAAAAATAATAAATCCTATATAAATTAATAGTGTTATCTGAAAAAAGAAAAACCCATTGTAGAATAACTTCCTACTCAAGCTCAGGAAGGATTTGCATCTGATATAGATGCACAATAACAACAAAGATATTCCATTAAAATATATGCACTAAACACATCAAAACAGTAAACATAGTAACTAAGATGTCAAAATAATTAAAACAGTGTGTTATACACTGCAACAAATAACAAATTTACTGAATTTAAGACGTAAGTATAAATTGAAATGTATTTACCACTATCATCCACCAGATTACTTTTTTTGTAATAACCGTGTATTCCTCTACGAGCTCTGCCAAATAATACAAGCCAGCAGCTGAAAAAATTAAATACGAGGAAAAGTAAAATACAACTTCAAAGAAATGTTTAATGCTTGGTATTATGCATTAAACTAATTATATATCTTTTCTATATATTAAGTAAATAAATATGCAATGTATACAACTGGTAAGTACTTGTTTTATTTCACATTCATGAATGACAGTTCTTACAAATAACAAGAATGAAACAAATGCCACTAGAATAGGATTAACTTACCCAAGGAAACCGTGATAAAGCATACTTGAATAAGAAGGGCAAGCCAACTTAAAACATAAATAAACCACATCTTTTTTAAATTAACTTTAACAACTAATCTAGGGGAGTGTGTACCATAGAACTCCACGTCAATTCGTACACAAACACATAGTTCTTGGCTCACAGTGCAGGTAGCCCGAAATATCTCTATTCGTAAAACAACCGGTGGCGAAGGCCGCCTTCCCTGGACCAAACCAAACCTTGACCAAGCGAGCGGGAATGGTCGTGGAGTGTTCGGGCAGGGGGATCTGTCCTGTCCAAGTCCTGTCAGAGAATGAAGAGAGCGATGGCGTGGTGGATATGGTGGATACATGGTGGAATAAATTTCCACCATGGATATATACTAGTTAGCTTATAGTGACAGATAGGCAATCTTCGATTTTCGCTGATTAACTTCGCTTAATTAATTTACTTCCCACGAAAAGGAAAGACGCAAAATATTATTTCATATTTTCATTACTTTTCCGGTCAAAACTTGCACTGAAATTTTGCTGGACATTATTTAAATAGCAACTATATAGCGCATCTATCAAAAATGTCTTATTGTAACTATAGATTTTATATTCCCTAGCTCCTAACAGTCTGAAGAGGCTGCATGCAAAGTGTTTCTAAAATATTTTAAAAATTAATTGCACTATTTGAATTTTCTTAATTTTTGAATTTCACTATTATTTTTAACAATTCAATATTTCGTTTCATTTAAGAAAATTTTAATTTAAATGTACATTTCAAACAAATTTTTGAAATGTACATTTGCATTAATCAGGCCAAAAAGTTTGCTGGATTATTAAAGTTGTTAATTATGAATCTGTCATCAATTTACAATATTTTACATGAAAACATCAAGATGTATTCAATCGTCATTGACAGGTTAATCAGTCGGCGAACTTGTCACAGCGGCAGTGACAGGTCGGCAGACATAATAGAACGTGAACTGTTTTCTGACTTTTGTAATTTTCTTTATTAGTGGAGGAAAAAATTATGATTTTTGTGTTTTAATATCAAATGCTACAAATTTTATTTTAAAAAAATATTAAAAAAAGGTGGCAAAGGAACAAATGACGAGCTTTAGCCGCCAGTACGTGTCGCGGTTAACCTCTTGCGTATCCATTGACGCATTACCATATTAACTTCCTATAATATTTTTCTTAGATGACGTTATTGTTCGTTATTTTAACACGACTTTTCTGTTTTTAGTAATGGACATACTGCCTTGAAATAATAACTAATATGAACGCATGTCAAAGCTGATGAAGTGTTGTCTCTTGAAAAGTACCTCGTACTGACGTTTTCCCAATGTTTTTGTGGCCTTTTGCGGTATAACACGCTTTCAGTAGAGATTGTAAAAACGTGAAAAAGATACATTTCAGATATTTTTCAGTAAATTCGCCAAAGAGTGGGGTATCGTTCATTGGGTTATATTCTTATGAGAGAACATGACAGGTATGAAATTGTTAAGAGAAAAGCAGTATTGTTTATTTCTATTTGTATGTATTGAATGAAGAATAAAATTGCTTATTTGTTGCTCTTATTGGGATCATTTGAACAGCAAATGTTTTCCACATTAAAATAATTTAAATAATGAGATCTGGTAGTTTTCTCACTAATCTACTTATTTGATATTGCTCTAAAATGACTAATTCTTTTCACTGCTGTGAATTAATGATGCCTTGATTCTACAAGATTTGTTTTGAATTATTAATGCGTGTTATTGTTTTCAGCAATTGTAGTATAAAGTGACTTGAAGCATTAGAAATTCACTTCGCAAGAAGTTTGAAGAATTCTTTTTGATTGTAAAGAAACAATTACATCTAATAGAAATGGTAAGAAATTTTTAAAATGGAAATCTTGATTCTCAAATTTCTGTAGCATGAACTGAAGGTTTTATCATTTATAATGAAAACATGGACTCCAAAAGTATTAGCAATTTGCATTACATAAATTAAACTTTCTTATATTTCCATCAATATTTGTAAGGTTAAACAACTTCCACTTCTTTTTTGTACGATTTATAGGATGTTTCTGCATTTTCTGATGAAAATTTTGATGTTAAAGACTGGATTAATAAAACTTTTAAATCAGCAGAAGCTCAAGAGAATAGAGATGTAAGTAGGAAGATAAAGTTATAAAAAATCAGAAGAAGCGTAATTATTTCAATTTTTATTTGTTTATTTTATTTTTTTTATTTAGGCGTTTGTTTCATCGTTAGTCATGAAGCTGCAACTTTATGTTCAACAAATAAACAGTGCCGTTGAAGACACAAGTCACCAGGTACCCAAAATAATTTTTGAACTTTAACATGCTTTTTGCAATTCCCCCAAACTGAAAATGTTTTCTGACTTTTTTATTTTATCATTCTGGAATGATTCATTTGATAGATGCATTGTCAAATTCAACTTTCATTATTGTCATTACACTTACTTTTTAGAATCGTGCCAAATGAGTTAATTAATTTTAAATCAACAATGGTTTGTTATTTTTTATAGGTTCTTCAGAGCTTACCTAGAGTTATGCGAGACACCGAACTTCTTTTACAAGAGGCTCTTTCATTGCATAACATGATGCAGTCTGTGAGACAGGAAATTGTAAAGGTACTCCATTATGCAAATATTAAGGTGTCTATATTGCAAGCTTGTGAACCATCTGTGAACTGATATGGGATTATTCTGTTTTGGGGGATGTCTTAACTTGTGTCTGCAAATATTCAGCATTCGTAGTAGCGAGTTACTGCTCTGCCAACTCAACAGCTGATGTGCATGGTGAATGTTTGCTTCCTTTGATGTATTCTAGACTGACATGTGGTGGGTAGAGCAAACACTGAATGTTTATTGCACAACAAATAGTAAGCAACCCATCCACTTTTGGTGACTTTGAGTATTTTGTTCTGAAACTTTTGTCTCTCATAAAACTGATAGAATCAAAAAGTGTCTTGTTTTGAAATTCTTCAGCACTGTTTTGTTTGCTTTGTTATGGTTTTCATTTTTCAAAACTAATTCAAATTCTTTATTGAGATTGACATGTTTTCAAGAGTTGATTAAACACCATTTTATTTTTATTTTCCTACACTGATTTTTTATAATGACTCATAAGGAGAATTGTGAAGGATTCAGAGTTGGTTAGAGAACTTGAAGTATTGGGAATATGGATAATACTGAAACTGATTCTGAATCTGGATATTTCTAACAGTTTTCAGAAATTGTACGAAAACTGTCAAATACATAAGGCGTTTTGGCTGTTGTAAACAAATGTATTTTTCTTATTTATTGGAATTTTGATGAATCTGTTTTTATTTCATTCTCCTTAGCCACACTGTCATCCTCTTTGTAGAGTAGTTGTGGTCTTTCTCTGGAATCTCACTTCTTATCTTTTGCTGTATTACTGATCTCTTGTGGCCTATGGTCACATATCATTGCCATTCCTGTATTGGGAGAAGATGGGGTGGCAATAGCAGACACCGGAATAAATTGTAATCAAAGGAAAATTTTGTATATTTAAGAGTAATAATACATGTATTTCAGCATAGCATTTATGAACAACGCTGCAACAGCATTTAATACAATTATAACATGTATAGTTAGGTATATAAGTTAAAATACAGTTATAATAATTTTACATACTTTTTACATTAGGTCTTTTAGGCTGTATGGGCATTTTGCAATTAGGAAATCTTTTAAGGTCTTTTTGAACCAAGTTCCACTTAATATTCTTAGGTGAAGTGGAAGTTTATTATAGAACAATGCAAGATAAGGGACTTTGACTGTAGCAGCTTTACCGATACACACTCTGTGATAAATATTCCTTCCTTGGTTATTATAATCCTGGAAATCTTTATTCAGTGTGAGATGATGGTTTTCTATTGTTACAGGAAGCGTAACACCTTGTATGCATAAAGAGCTCTGGCTGTCAACATTTTGTGTTTTATATAATACTCTACACAAGACTCTCTTGATTTAAGTTTAAAAATACATTGATACTTTTCTTTTGTGCTTTCATCAGTCTGTTCATGTTCATCTGTAAAATTCCTCCCTAATTTTCAATTCCTTACTGCAAATGTAAATAAATTTGTTGGTAATATAAATTTGTTCAGCACTTCACCACACTTTACAGCACTTACTCATTTAATATCTATTACTCCCATCTTGTTCTAACTTATTTCTAAAACTTCAAACACTTAGAAGAAAAGCTTTGAAAATTGCTGTGGGTAAACTGTTCTAATCTCTAATTGTTGTGTTGCAAAGGAAAATTTCCCAAGATCTGAATTTTGTTTTCTTGTTTGAATTTTGTGGGTGTGATCGCTTCGGCCGAAATAATTTGATTTTTCTAGTATAACATGAATTTCTTTCCAGGCTGATTGACCTACGTATGATTTATAAAGAGTGCAAAGTCTCGCCTTTGTTCTTCTCGTTTCTAGAGCTTTCCATGACTTTTTTATTGCGTTACTTCTATAGGTAAACTTACTCACATCCCTCTGTATTCTATCTAAATTTTTCCTGGGCGACTTTCTGTATCAATCCCAACATGCCACTCTGAATTCCATGGGAGGGCAAATCAGCAAAAGATATCCTAATTCTTTGTCCTTTGCAGAACTTTTCTTTAGAATTCGCATTACAAAATACAAGGACTTCCACGTTTTTCTTACTACCTAATTTATATGCTATGCATGATGAGACTCTTGGGATGATGACCTCACCTAAACGATAGTCTAGTTTCTCATAATTTCGTCCCTGCCTGAACGTTATTGTTTTGCTTTTCGATCCGTTAATTCCTATCTCATTTTTTCAGCCCAATCATGTTAAATGTTCTAAATCCTGGTGTAATATTTGTTCATCAGCGCTGCATTTGATTTTTTGGTATATAACACAATCGTCTGCAAATAAATGTGTAGTAAATGTGTATTATATATGTGTATTAATAATGTATGTTTATTAACATGGAGATCATTCACATTCACGCATGCTAAGAAACGTAATGACCCTAAAAGCACTTCTGTGTGGAACCCCTGAAGTAACAATACCCGTAGTCGAAAACTGAATGCCAATTCGAAGTTAATAATTTCCTAATAAGTAGATTATGCAGTACTACGTCTAATGCTTTCGCAAAGTCGATTATGACTGCATCCACCCTCCCACATGCGTCAACTTCATCAGCTACATCTTGAAAAAGAGAAACAATTTGGCTTTCACATGAATATTCAATTCTAAACCCATCATCTTGGTCATACGCCACAATTACCTGGTCATCAGTGCAACTGTAGAGAGTAGAGTCCATCCACCGGTATTCCCACTCCCTCACAACTCCTTTTCCATTTTTGCAGGACCTAATTCACAAAGATTTTGAACAGTGTCGGTGAAATGCAGTATCCTACAAGGAGTAATATTTTCTATATCTTAAAATATGACCGGTATCTCAGAACGAGAATCTTTGAATTTCTAGTGCAATTGGCATCAGAGATAATATGAAATTTTTAATTTTTAAGAAATTGGTGCATTGTTGTTAGTATCACAGATAATAAGATAAGATAAATTTATTGAAGCTGCAATTGGGTATACCCAGTGGCAGCTAAAATGTAGCAAATGCTACAATTTTATGCTTTTATATCAGTGATTAATTATCTTCTATTTAGATTAATGATTTTATTGCAAGATCAGTCATAAGTGCAATTACACATTACACTGTGAGAAAGGCTACTTCAATCGTAAAATTATGCTGTTTGATTCATGGAGTATTTATACACTGAATAAAGAAAGAAAAAAGAAAAGAAAGACCATTTTCTAGTGGCATTTGACTTCAAAAAAGAGTGCTTTCATTTGTTAGGTTTTCAGCCATTCTAGTAAATTTCCAAAGAATTTTTTTTTTCTATTGCAGGTGGAGCAGGACACTGGTCAATCTATAGCTTCCTTGGAACGAATTGATAGAATAAAATGTGATCTGCAGGCTGCTAGGCAGGCTCTTCATGAGGCTGATAATTGGACAGTATTGGCTTCAGATCTGGAAGAGGTAAGATGCTATTACTAGATAATAATGTCTTTTTAGGATTGAACACGCATTTCTAAAAATTATTGTTTGTATTGAGTACATTATTACACATATATGTGAAAATTATATATATTCCATAAAAGTTAGTGTAGTGTAGTGTCTATTCCAGAAAATCAAAATGATATTGTATCTTAAAAATTGTCTTTGTGTATTTTGAACTGACACTTGAGGTTGTACAAGAAGTGTTCATTAGTGTCTTAAAAAAAACCCTTTCTCAGGGGATTTCTCATTTCTTTTGATACTAATAAAATTTCAACCCTCTGTTGTAACAGGAAAGTTTGCCTGTACAGCGATAAAGTTCTAAAACTGTGTGTTAAAATATTATAAGGTTTTTCTCTTTAGCGTTGCAATTTATCTAAAACCAATGTAGAAGCAAGTAGCTTTTGCCTGAAGGTTATAGAAATTATATTTTGTGCAAAATATTTCTCAGTATGTTTAATTTTTATTATTTTGACATTGTTTTGTTTTGATTTTCTTTCTTATAGTAGGCTTTATAAATAAGACATCTTCAGAAATTGACTGTCATGTTCTTGTTAACAGAATTTATAGTCTGTTAATAGTAATAAGAATAGTAATTCTAGTTCCTATGACATACCTAGGTGTTTGCCTGTGACAGTTGGATATAATAGTATAATAATGCACAAGAAAATCTCTTATGGCATATTTTATCATGTACAAAAACCATAACGTTAATTTACCTTTTCATTGTGCAATTTTCTAAGAATCACTTAAATGTAATGGAAAATTTTTTATGTCATTATTGATTTATTTCACTGAAAAAAAATTATTTCGGTTTTTAATCAGGAAATATTGAGAGTATTGTGCCAAATTAGTGAGCATGCAACAATCATTCAAAGTATTAGCTAGTGTTCCTGATTATGAAGACCGGAAATTACAACTAGAAGGTTTGAAGAATCGACTGGAAGCAATTGCCAGTCCACTTTTGGTGCAAGCTTTTACCACAGGTTCTTTGGGTAAGTTTTCAAGAGTAATATTTTCTTGATATAGTACAGTATCTAAGAGTTTTCATGGCCTTTATATTGGAACAAAGTTTTGGAATCTACATGTAATTGGAGTTGTGGCTGAAGAATTAAGTAGTCAATGCCTTCAGGTAGGTTTCAAAAGCAAGGCAAATGCCAATTGTGTTGGTTTTTTGTACAATTATGTACTGCAGGAACCACCTGCTTAGGGTTACAGGAAGTTAGAAGACCTTTCGATATTATCATTTTAGCATTCGTTTCCTGACTTCCAGGGTCTTCTGTAAATGAATGGGTCACTCATAGGAGATTTTTCTATGTAAGTGGGGAGAAGATGGCATGACAAGTGCCATGCTTAATGTGCATATTTTCTCAATCTTTACTGTTAACGAAGCCATTAAATATTGGTACTCGATTTGAAAAGAGGCTGAATGGATCTCAGGATAGCCCTCAATAAGACATAGATAGGTAAAAATCCCAGTTGTTGTTTGGGTGTGAAGGCCATCAGGTTAGCAACTGTATATCCTAAACACTATGCTGCCTCAAACAGCTTTCAGTTTTAATGTTACCAGCTTTATATTGTTAATTTCTTTAAAAAGATGTTGAATGTGTGAATATAAACGAATTACAACAATGCATATTGTTTGTATTTAGGTAATACTGTAGTCGTCATTTTACTTTCCATTGCATATGCTATGAACTGAGGGTTCCCAATTTCATGGAGTTGTGATGAATTGCATTTTCACTGGACACATTTTATAAATATTAATAATCATTGAAAAAGTGCATTAAAATTATGTTAGCACTAATGCAGTCTCACAGAACATGACTTGCTTAGTGGTCTGTTTCTTTTAATTGATTTTGCACCCGAGAACACTAGGTATTTATTATTACTATTGGACTAAAATAATTTTTTTTGCTAAAATTTTGTAACTGTTGATAAAATAAAAAAAAGACCATATTACATGGAAGCATCACAATCTAAAGAAGACATTTTCAATGTGGTTCAAATCCTCGGGGTCAATTTGAACTTTATTAGAGGTCAATAGTTTCAATGAAAATTATGAGGATTGGCCACACACAAAAATGGATTCCCCTCACCGATTACATGGCAAGGTGGGTCCGTCCATGTTCCGATGGGGGGTGTGGGTTGAGAAGGATCTCTTGTGTTTCTTTCTCCATCTTTCATCCTCTTACTCTTCATTTCATGCATCACCAATTTATACAGCTGCCCCAGCCTTTCATTATTCTTGGAGATTTTAATGTCCATAATTCCACCTTGGGTGGCAGTAGCAAAAGGTCATGCCCAAGAATTCTGGGAAAATTATACTCATTTCTCTATGACTTAAAATACTTTCTTGTCAATCGATCTGGCATCTGCAGTCAATCTCTATTTACCATCTTAGAGTGGACTGTTTTCGATGACTTACATGGGTGTGACCATTTCCCAACTCTGGACCACTTTGATACTACTAGTTTAAATGTTGCCCTTGTATCTCGCTGGCTAATCCATCAAGCTTACTGGGATACATTCTGCAAGAAAATGTTCAAATGACATCGATGCCATGGTGGCCCATTTCTCTGACGCCCTTTGAGCAGCCACCATTGCAATCCTGAAGTCTGAGGGCCCGCCACGACACTTCCCTGTACCTTGGTGGGAAGCTGACTGTGCCATCACGGTGCGTGATCGAAAGTGGGCACTGGCGAGGCTCAATAAGTTTCCCACCACCGCAATTCTTATTGATTATAAAAGAAAGCAGGCCAGAGCTAGATCGGTAATGCAAGAAAGTAAGACTGCTTCTTCTCCTTTTTGCCATACCCTCCCCTAAAGAAGCATGGCGAAAGATGCAACAGATCAGAGGAAGAATTTCCTCACAGTCAGTCTCAGGACTTCTGATAAGTGGAAATCTCTTTACTTCCCCAGAAGACATTGTTGAGGAATTAGCTTCTCTTCGAGAAAATTTACAGTTCCTGACACGCTGAGTCGCTTGGAAAAGATTACGACGCTCCTTTCTCCATGGATAATTTTTTCTCTGTCCTTACCTGTTTGAAAGATTCAGGACCAGACCAGATACATAACCAAGTGCGGAAATACGTGCCGGAAAAGTCACGGGTTTTCCTCCTCCGTTTCTTCAACAAGATTTGGATGGATCATACAATTCCCAAAGAAGGAAAGGAGGGAATAAACACATCAACTACTGCACAATCTCGCTCACAAGCTGTGTTTGCAAGCTTTTATAGTGAATGGTGACCACACGTCTGGTCTAGTTCCTGGAACAGAGAAATCTATTTACACCCATTAAGTGTGGTTTCAGGAAGTACAGGTCAACCATGGGCCACCTTGTCACCCTTGCCACACATATCTCTTCTTTTGTGCTATGTCAACACCTGGTAGCTGTTTTCTTCAATAGAGAGAAAGCATACACGCCATCTGGAGGTACAGCATTCTTCGCACCATACATTCTTGTCTTGTGAAAGGCTGGCTCCCTCTGTTTTTAGTAGCCTTTCTTCGTGAAGATACTTCCGCATCTGCGTTGATGACATACTAGTTACCACCAGTCACCAGTTGGAAAACGGGATCCCTTAGGGATAAATTCTGAATGCCATTCTGCTTGCATTGATAATTCGAGAGGCTGTGAAAGCATCGCTCTTGGTTGACGACTTTGCTATTTTTTGCTCCTCCAAGAGTGTGCAAGTTATTGAGAGGCCTTTACAACTTGTCCTCCACAAATTGCAGGAATGGAGCATTGATATAGGATTCAAGTTCTCCACTTCAATAACCATCTGCATACATTTCTCTTGAGATTGATCACCTCCATAATAGGGCTGCCCGTTTGGTTGACCCAGGTGGGGGTCCCCTCCCACTGAAAATGAAAGGAAAAAACAAAAGTTGTAGCAAAGCTGACAGTCATTGAAATGGATATTAAACAAATCAAGGGCAGTGTTGCTACAAATTTTGTTTTACTCTCCGCACTGAACTCTTTTGTAGAATGTATGAAGTAACAGTATATGTATGTTTTAAATTGTAGATTATTATACTGCTGAGGACTAAAAACACGGTCAAAACATCAACTTTTTAAATAATAACTATGTTAATTGACTAAATTGGTCATTAAGTATTATTATATTTTACTTATATTTCATATCCGAAGTTTGTTCAAAACAAAAACATGAACAACTCAAGCTGTTGGATACGTTACTGATGTAATCGACGCTTCTTCCTTTCGGTGAAGTGAACTTTGCTTGCAACCTTTCGGTTAGGACTGTTCTTTTCCAGGAAATCTCAGTCTTCAGTAATCATGAAATCTGTCGAACCGACAATGGCGCTGATAGGTGTCACAGGAACCTTACAACAGGTGACACTACAATTACTAAGAGAAGAAATTGAATAGGCTATTCAGGAATTCTTGGAGAACATTTGTTCATCTCATAAATATTATTTGAAGCAAGTTCTATTAAAATGACATTAAAATGAAATCAGCGAAAAATGCTTTAAAAATGACTAAATAAAATGACTACGTCGATATCAATGGAAAATGAAAAAAAAATACATAAAAATAGACTATTTCCTTTTGCTATCACATAAAATTATTGTATTTTAAAAGGGTTATGTTTTTTTATAAAGAAAAAAAAATAATTTTTATTTAAATAACCAAAAAAATTTAAATTATGAAAATGATGTGCATATCTCATAAATTGTGAGGTTGAAAATTGGGTGTGTGATTTCTTGTGCTTCAGACCAGTCCCGAGTGTTTATACGCGTGTTTACATCCATTGATCGATTGGCTCAGCTGTTGAAATACTATCATAAATGCCAGAAAGGAGCCTTACTCCAGCAGTGGTCCCATTTAGTGGAAGAGCAGGATGAGGGAGTGCAGGAATGGCTTCACAAGTTCTATGACAAACTCCTCTCCCACTGGCATGATCAGGTCAGTTAAAATATTCACAATGCATTTGCTCAAGTTATATACTTTGTATTGGCAAACATTTTTTAATTTGGTGTCATGATTCAATTTTAATATTACTATGAATAATTAATTATAATCTTAAAATCATTGCTAGACGAGTAGCCTACTCTTAATTAATTGTTTTTGATCGTTGACTAAATGTGTGGACAATGGAAACAGAGTACATTAAAGGGAATATCCATTTCTAGAGTTGCTTTATAAAATGGCAAGAAACAAAGGATTACCCTAAAGATTTGTTCTATCTCAATAGAGTATCTCTTGATTTTACCTTTCCAGTGTTTCTGAATGCTAGTTCACTGCGTGCCCATTTGCAGCATGAAAGAAAACTTTATAATAATTATAGGTGTAGGCACTAATTTTGTTTTCCTGTTATTTCCTCTGTTCCGTAATTGAGGGAAAATACAGATTTATTTTTTCAAGAAAAAAATGTTTTGTTAATATTGAGATGTTTGATGTTAGGCATGGTTTTGTGTGACACAAAATATAAAGACAAATACTTGACTTCAGTATTTCCCTTTTCGTGATTGAAGCATTAAAATCAGGAGTGCGGTTGCTAACACATATTGTTCTTTTATCAGTTAGGCCTAATTATATTCTTTACATTTGATACCCAGTTCTCCTATGCTTTTAATTGTTATTGGTATTAAATGTTTAGTCTAAAATGTTTCTTCTATTACTAATAGTATTAATTGAAGACTCTTTTTGATATCCTACAGGTGAAATGGTGTGGACAGGTTTTCTCCAATCCTTCTTCAATGCACACACTAGTGGCCTTGTATGCTGATGTTCTTTCATCATTGGAGCCTAGCCCCAATGTTTGCATTGATGCAGCTCTTAAACAGCAGTCTGATCAGCTTGGGTTTCTCATGGAACTCAAACAACTCACCAAACATTTTGCTGGAAATCTGCAAGTTGCTGTGGAGTCGGCTGTGCAAGGTGAGTCCATTTTTTTTTGCATGTTCATAATTCAAAGTTAAGGTTAAATTTGGTGACTAAGTTAACCTACTTGGTTCACGTGAAAGGAACATCCCATGAGCAGTGGCGGCTCGTCCTTAGGTTGCACCACCCCTAGATAATCGAAAAATATTTTATGTTAGGAAAATACTTTCGTTTTAATGCCATACGACATTCAAGTTATTGCGGCAATATCGGGGTATGTGAAATCATTTAGAAACCAAATAGCGCTCAACTGGCGCTCTCTTCAGCGTCTGGTGTGCTCCCAGGTATTTCTTGTCTTTTTTCAACATTCTGTCATTATTTCGTCACTACAACGTTCACAACAAGCCAAGAACTTGGTGTAGAACGTATTGATATATGGAGAAATCCTCCTCTAAACTATAGTATTGTAACCTTTTGCCCTCGTCCACATAGGCTGACTGCTTGCCCAGCTGCCATTTGGTAGTGAGACATGCACATGACTTCGTCACATGTATGATTTTTTAAATTTATTTTATTTTACGTCAAAAAAAAAAAATTGGGCTCTTATCCATGTTGTCCTTTGGAATAATACTTCCTTTGATTCGTAAATAAACAGACAAGGTAATGGAGACAATTCCTAGGTTAATGAAGAGAGACTTACAAGAATCATGTGGGTGGGATTTGGTTATTATTTGTACAATTCTTTTGAGTAATCTAAAAGTGTGGCAGCTACAAGATATATTTCCCCAGAATATTATGCCATATCTCAGGCGGGAATGAACATTCGCGAAATATTCACGAGCAGTATGAAGGCTGACTGAATTTGAAAGAATTCTGAACGCGTAGCATAATGAACTTAATTTTATGTTCAATTCATTTAAATGGACTTTCCATTTACGGTTTGATTGAATTGAGAGACCTAAAAATTTTGTTGCCTTAACATCAGTCAATGGTACACCGTTCATTTTCAATGGAGCACAGAATGGTTTATTAGATATGGAAAACTGCATTCAAACAGTTCTCTTTTCGTTTACTATTAATTTGTTATTTCCGAACCAATTTGAAACATCTGACATTGTACTATTTCGGTTTCTTTATTGCAAAGGATGTTCGTATCATCCGCAAAGAGAACTGTTCTTCCGTTTCGAATCGTCGAGGGCATATGGTTTACGTAAAGTAAGAACAGAATAGGGCCTAAAACCGGTCCTTGAGGAACTCCACGTGCAATGGCAAAGAGTCGGAAAGATGCGTACGTAATGTTCCATCATTCCTGTAAGGTTTCACTCTCCGAGATCGTTGTTTAAGGTACGAACATAACCCATCTAGAGCAATACCACGGATTCCATATGAAGGTAATTTTGAAAGTAAAAATGTCATCATCAATGACGTCAGAAGCTATTGAGAGATATAAAAATAATCCAATGATGAGGTGACATCTTTAAGAAAGGAAAATATAGCTGTTTCCGTTGATTTCGATTTTCTAAATCCATGTTGGCAATCTGAAAGCGCGTCGTGTTTACTGAAGAAAGGTTTCCTTCGTACGTAAAAAAGCCTCTCTAATATTTTTGAAAAAACTGATAGAAGAGATATGGGCCGATAATTTTAAATTTCATTTTTGTTGCCCTTTTTGAAGAGCGGCTTAATTTTAGGTGTTTTGAAAATATCTGGAAACGTTCCGGTGCATAACGATGAATTAAATATGTGTGTTAACGAGTGTATAATGGCATACGCACAGGTCTTTAACAAAGAATCTGGGAATTCATCTAAACCGGACGAATATTTATTTTTTAGTTTATCGATTATTTTGAGAATTTCATAGGAAGAAGTTTCGGAAACGAACATCGTGTCTAAAATTTTGGGTGAACTGTCTGTTTTTGTGTTCTGTCTTACTCCTGCATCGAGTAATCAATGAATAATTTTATTTTACTTTTTGTAAACAATCTAGTCATACGTGTATTATTTATTGTGTCAGTGATCGCGTCAATGATCTGGCGAAGGATTAAGGAGGCATGCGTGCACGGGTTTCCAAATTCTCTAGTCATTAAAATACACTAATTGAACAAATATCTTAATTTAATCATCAAACGCACCTAGAATAATCGCGTACGTTTTCTTGATACTCCACAGCGGGGGGTGCGGGGAGAGGCGGGTTCTGTCTACGTCACGGCAGTGCAGGGCTGTCAATTTTATTGACAGAAAACTCGGCGTAATAACTTGTCTTGGAGTAGATAGCTATGAGAAATAACGGAAGTTTTTTTTTAATTCTGAAGAAATAATTAATAGTTATAGAAATAATTGAGTAACAAGAAGGAATAGGGTTTGCACAGGTCGATAGAAAGAGAGACCGAAAACTAGGAAGTCGGCATTGAAAAGGAAGAAGGCGGGCAGTACTGGAAACTGAGCCGAGACATTCCAAGTGGAGCTCATATTTTCTACCGGGCCGTGCTCTGCCAGGCTGAGCGAGGACTAGGGAGCTCGAGGATCAAGAAAAAGTGCGAGCATAGTATACATTATTACGCCTACTGCGCCCTTATGTTCTAAAAATAACCTCCTTCCCTCTCTGTCTCCCTCTCCACCTTTCATTGTTCTGTTCATGTGCCCATTCGGCGATCTCACCCAGAATTGTTCGTGGCTGGCGCTGGTAGGCGGCGGGCTCTATAGAGAGCGCGGGATCAGTACTACTCGCGCAAATTTTCTTGAACGATAACCTTGCTTCCCCCTCTCTTGAGCAATAAACAGTTGAAGGCAAAACCTTGTAGATGACCCACTGATGACAACATTCCAAGCATTAAAACTTGGTTGACGCGAAACAGAAGCTAGTCAAAGCTAGTTGCTTTCATAGCCGAGAACTTCTGTTTAGCTTTATTACCATTATCTAAAGAAATGGCTGAGGCAGGTCCAGGTCCTTTAAGGGAGGAACCTAAAACTCCTATCTGTTCCTGCTGTTGCCTACCCAGAACGATGACCTGGCCGCATACGTAGTAGGTTTGACTTTTTCCAGATGTTGGAATTACTGTAAATACTCTAGTGACCGACTTTGTAACTAGTACCCCCCACTCCGCCCGCATTTCTTCAATCCATCGTTCAAGAAAGGTTTCGCGAGGAGTAGATCGCCCCACGCGGTAATGTTTCGTCGGGGCCGGGCCCCGCGTTAAGGCGCGTGGGTGTGGCGGCTTCGCTCGTCCCTCGGCGATGGAGCGGCGTGGCGAGAGCGATGCCTCCGGCAAGAAATCATGCTTCTCCCGCTGGCTCGCCTCAATCGCAATGATCGCTCCCACAAATCGTCCCGCACATGTGGGCCACTACTTCGCGTGTGTACTTATTGAAGCTGGTGGCGACTAACGTCTCGCTCAATTCAACGAACAACACTTAAGAAGAAGAAATAAAAGAAGTCATCTTCGTCAACATATCAGCTTTATTAAGATAGCCTGCTTTCGACGGCTTTGCCGTCATCGTCAGTCTCGCTGCTGTCGGCAAAAGTCGAGCGACTGTGTGCGATCTTAATAAAGCTGATATATTGACGAAGATGACTTCTTTTATTTCTTCTTATAAGAACGTCAACAACATCCAATCAGAATTCCCACGAACAACACTTAGCGGCATTTAGGCAGCCGTACGGCGAAACTCGGAGGAGCCAAAATAGAAGCTCGGCATAACAATTACGGAAGACCGCACGACGAAAAGTTCGACACGTCAGACCGCTCGACAAGTTTCAGAAGACCGGAGAACTTCGAATCTCGGTATTTTATAGCTAGCTCCCTCGCAGATGACGCGGTGGCTCCCCGCCAATCACGTACCCGTTTGGGTGTCGCGTGACTTGTCTCGCACCGTCAGTTGGCGCCTCCTGAAGCCATCCTTCCGAAATTCTCCGTGACATAGGCTCCCGCGTCACTAACCTTCGGCCGCATACCTTACACCTGAGGTCACGGCGCTCCCTCCGTCTTCGGAAGGA
This sequence comes from Teleogryllus oceanicus, assembly GCA_964035755.1. Taxonomy (NCBI): domain Eukaryota; kingdom Metazoa; phylum Arthropoda; class Insecta; order Orthoptera; family Gryllidae; genus Teleogryllus; species Teleogryllus oceanicus. The sequence goes on from CAXIVR010000005.1 coordinate 22,651,153, forward strand.
ACAATAGATACATGCACCCCTCACCGGATGATATTCCTGGCGACACGCGCATTTCCGCCGTTTCTTCACAATTCCTGAGTAGCGAAATCCCCAGCTTTTTGCACAGTAAGACGCGATTGTATATTTTCATTTATATTCTCTGCTGCTGAGCGTTGTGTAATTTGTAATAGCGCATGCTACTGTGTGCTGTTACACTATAATGATATACTATAGTCTGCTGTCCGCATGTCGTGTAATGATATGTTAGTCTGCAGTCCGCAAGTCGTGTCAGGATTCATGAAGAGGACCGCCAGGTAGCATCGTCACGTTCTTGGCTCTATCCTCTATTACTGCATTTACTACATTTACTTTTTGGCCCTACGCTTCAACAGGGTCTTTGGGGCAGCAACCAAGGGGGAGGTTGGTTGTCGAGCACTGCGCGGGGTCCCGAGGGGAATCCCAATTTCCTGTCTTCGTCTGACGTTAGCTGTAACTTAATTTTATGAATTTCGTGTGATATTGGAAGTGCACAAGGTCAGTCAATTTTTGACGGTATTGAATGCATTATTAATTATGTGTGGAGAATTCTTTTTCTTTTGATGTTAGGTTTTTGATTCAAAATGTACATTTGATTATGAATCCGTTGCAGAAATTTGGCTGTCCCTTTCTTTCTCGCACGGTGAGTGCGTATTTTCAGCTGCACTCACAGCTGAGTTACGGCCTGTGAGCCATGCTGTGTGTGTGTGTGTGTGTGTGTGTGAAATACCTGTATTACAAGATATACTAGAGAAGTGGAATTTTCGAAAAATAAAATTTACATTTGATTATGATTCCATTGTGTAAAGTTGGCCATCCTGGAAGCGTGTCCCTTTCTGTGTCTCATGATGGGTGCGTATTTTCAGCTGTAGTTACAGCTGAGTTAGTCTGCAAGCGATGCTGTGTTTGTGAAATAGCTGTATTACAAGATATACTAGGGTAGTGAAATATTCGAAATAAAATAATTTAGTGAAAAACGTGTTCAAGCAATAGTGCTTATTGCAAAGTGCTGGAGTGCGATCCCCGTATTTTTGAAACTAAGTTCGTTTCTGTTTTGTGTGAATTCTGTTGCCGTCAATTGTGTCAATGCAGATCATATACAAATACTTCAGTGGCCAATGGAAATCAAAGCCAGAACATGTGCTGAAGGTGTTTATACTGACACAGACATTACACATAAAATTATGTAAGTAATGTTTCAATATAGACTTGTATCTTAGTTTTAATTAATTTACATGAATTACTTGCCTTTTATTATATATCAGTGTACTGAATTTGTGGAAATTATATTTCCATCATTCGAGTGGGGTGCAACCTCCAGTCTGTTGGGGCACCAGCCGCCACTGCCCTTCAGTAAAGAAGTCTATTTTTAAGTCTAATTTTAAGAGCAAAATAAAAGTATTGACGTTTATCACATAAAATGAGTAATCTTTTATGTTTTCCTAATTGATTAATGAATTATAATTAAAGGAAAATTGCGGTAGTTTAATATTTCATGTGTTTACTGTTGATTTGAGAGTTGTAGTTCAGTTTCAGATGTTTAAATTTGGTTGAAATATTTGTTGAAAGATTGTCGAAATATCAAATATGATTTTGTTGAATCTGAAATACTTATCCATATAAGTATTTCCACTTTTGTTAAGTAGCAAATCCATTTTTTTTTTCAGGGAAAGGTGTTGAGAAAGGAGAACTTCTTTTACTAGCCCAATCAGTGTACTCTCCATACATTAACCACATCTCAAAATATGCCACATATGAACAGCAGCAGTTGACCCGAGTATCAGAAGGAATAGTGTGTACTAAGGATGATCTAATGGACACCATTCAGACTCTGGGTTTGTCTGTACCTAAAGCTGTGTCAGGAGCGATGGATGCAGCCCAAAGGTGTCAACAATTTACAGAAGGATGTGGTTATCCTGGACTCCTCAAATCTCTTAAGGTGAGTTAAATATAAAGTTGGAGAGGTTTCATTGTTAAATAGATAAGTGAAGGAAAATGTTGGAGAAATCCAAATGATGATTTATGTAGAAATGTGTGTTAGTAGCGGGTTGCATCAACTGGAATATTTATTTTGCTGTGTACCTGAATATAAGATGATCATCTAATTTTGAACAGGCCACCTGATTTCTTTTAAAATTGACAACTAATTGTTACTATTTTGTCAAAAGGAAATTTTACGTTGAAATGGTTTTACGTTTGTAGGCTTTCATCTGAAGCCACCTAAGAATTCCCTTCTGTGTCACCAGCTTTTCGTTCTGTCCATTCGTCCTCTTGTTCATGGACTCTCAGTTTTTTAACAGGTTAGTGTTGTCCGTTCGGCGCGCGCTAAAGAAGCTTGTGGGAAACTGCAAGCTGTGGTACGAGAAAGAATGGTACCATTCTTTCTAAAGCACGATCGGATGATCAGAACGACAAAATTATGAAAACCAAGCAGATTGCTGACCTCCAGGTGGAAGTGAGCACTCGCCCAACACTTAACCTTTGTAAGGGAGTGGTCAACCACGAGGAGTTTGCTGCAGTGAGTAAAGAAGAACTAGTCTCATTTTAAGAGTGAAGGTGTGGCCGACGTCTAGAGGATCAAGAGGAGGGAGCACGAGCGAGAAATTCCCACTTCCGCTCTTCATTCTGACTTTCGATCTTCCATCTCTCCCTCAAAGGAACTCGTGCGGTTTTTATAACCTTTACATACGGCAATACGTACCTAACCCTTTGCGGTATTTTAAGTGCCAGAGGTTCGGTCATACAAGCGGTGCATGGCAGATAACCCGATGTACGGAAAGTGCGGAAAATCGATGCACGAAGCTGAACCCTACGTTACACCACCGCATTGTGTTAATTTCACAGGTGTCCACCCGGCCAACTCTAAGCAATGCCCTACCTTTATGAAAGAAAGAGAGATCCAGAAGATCAGAGCCGCTAAGTGTTCTTTCCTGAGGCCAAACGTCGGTTCCAAGCGAGGGACCCTGTTGATTTTTCTCGATCCTTTTCCAGTGCCCTGAAAGCTAAGAACTGGCAATGCCCAGGAGGTCTCAGCTTCGGAGGAAACTCGTGCATTCGGTTCGCAATGTCGGAGGAAAAAAGACAATGATTCCACCATGGCCCTCATGTCATAGAATGCTAATAGTTTCTCCTCGCGACGGGACTATCTTAAACTGTTGTTGTCCCGTTACAATTCCCTGATGATCTGTCTACAAGAAACTCACCTCACCACACCTCGTTCCTTGTCTCTTCGCGGATTTTCCCCTTATATGTTCGATATGGATGACGGTCTTCGTGCTCATGGCGGAGTTGCTTCACTGGTTCATGATTCGCTGCTGTCTACAGAGTACTTTTTTAGTGTGTGCGTGCGTGCAGGTGCACCTCACATCCTTCACACTCACTGTAACATTTACATCCCTCCAGGACTTAATGTATCAGCTGATGAACTTTTGGGCTTGATAAATCAACTGCCCTCTTCGTTCTTGATAGTCGGGGATATAAATGCCCACAGTCCTCTCTGGGGCTCTTCCCGCACTTGTCCGAGAGGCAGCGTATTAGAATCGGTAATCGACACCGCGATCATGATTATTCTGAAATCCGGTGAACCAACTCATTTTGCCGTCGCTATAAACTCGAGCACGTGTATCGATCTAGCTGTCTGCAGCCCTTCTCTTGCAAGCGTTCTGCAATGGTCCATTCTAGACGACCTGTACGGAAACGACCATTACCCCACCATCGTCCACATCAATGTACTTGCATGTAGGTTTGTACGCCCTCCTCAATGGTCAGCTCCGACATGCTGACAAACTGACATTGCAAGCGAACGTCAGTCTATCGGAGGGCGAGTTTGTCAGTGTGGAGGAAATGGCAGCACATTTTAACAGTGCTGTACTAGAAGCTGCGGACATTGCAATTCCGTCGAACGGTAAATCACGACATCCCTTCGTCCCGTGGTGGAACTTGGATTGCTCAAGGGCTGTTGGTGCTCGTATGAAAGCGTTCGCGCGTATAAAATACCATCCAACTGCGTATAACCTAATTGACCACAGGAGATGCAAAGCGAAGGCGATGTGTACCATTTTAGAAAGTAAAAATATATCATGGAAAGCTTACGTCTCCTCTCTGAATTGCCACTCGCTACCACGTCTGGTCTGGAGGAAGGAGGAAGGAAATTAAAGAATATCCTTCTCCAAACTCAGTGCCAAGTCTTCTTTAGGGTCAGATGTGGTCAGATTAAAGCTGGAGACGCTATTGTAGAGGAACTTCCCACTCACTATGCAAATATGTCGAGTTCGGCAAACTATGTTCCAAAATTTCTTTTGCTTAAAGGAAGAATGGAAAACCGCGCTTCGGATTTTTCGAGCAGAGTACATGAGGATTATAATACCCCTTTCTCCATGTATGAAATGCGTTCTTCTCTGATGCGTGCGAAAAGAACCGCACCTGGTCCAGACGAAATCTACAACCTAATGCTGCAACATCTTCCTGAAACGGTCATTCAATTTCTCCTCCAGCTCTATAACCGTATCTGAGAAGAGTACACCATCCCTGCTTTATGGCGAGAAGCTATCATCGTCCGAGTTCCCAAAGAAGGGAAAGATCGATCACTACCATCAAGCTATCGACCAATTTCTCTCACAAGCTGTGTATGCAAAATGCTGGAACGCTTGGTGAATCAGCGTTTGGTCTGGACCTTCGAGTATAAAAATCTGTTGCCGCCAATCTAAAGCGGATTTAGAAGAAACCGGTCAACCTTGAACCACCTCGTTACGTTGGCAACAGCTGTCTCTACATCGCTCGTCTTGAGGCATGTTGTGGACATATTATTTGATATAGAAAAGGCGTACGACACCACTTGGAGGTACGGCATTCTGCAAACCATTCTTCCTCTATTCCTCTAAAACTCCCCTTTGAACAGATTCTTCCGTGTTCGTGTTGGTGATAGGCTTTCTCGTAGTCACCCTCTTGAAAATGGTATCCTCCAAGGATCAGTCCGTTTGCCATCGCCATAAATGGTATAGCGTCGACTGTGTGAAAACCTGTAAATGCATAGTTGTTTCTAGATGATTTTGCCGTCTTCTGTTCATCCAGCAGCATCAGTGTGATCCAGAGGCAACTCCGACTGGTGCTCTACAAGCTCCATGAATGGGGCAAGTCAACAGGCTGTTACCTTTTCTGCTACTAAATCTACTGATTTGCATTTCTGCAGGATGCACCGTTTGCATAGCAATTCAGTCCTTTACTTGGGGAGGAAACCAGCTTCCATTCGCTGAATCTGCCAGGTTCCTGGGGCTCACGTTTGACAAGTCCCTCACGTGGCGTGCTCATATCTACTATCATTGACTACATACCAGATGTGTCTCTCCCTGGTATATTATGGGGTGCCGACCGCACTATCCTTTGCGGTTATATAGATCACTCATCCGCTCAGTTTTGGATTACTGTAGTGAAGTGTATGGCTCGGCAGCTCCCTCAACCTTCCGACCCATCAACAGCTTACACCACGCTGGTATCCGTCTCTCATCAGGTGCGTATAGCACCAGCCGAATTGAGTGCCTTCTGGCTGAGGCTGGTGAGCCGTCCTTAAAGAGAAGACGGGATATTTTATTAGCGTCTTATTGTACTAATCATCCTTGTCGCCAAATAATTATCCATCCTGAATATGAAACCTCATATATTCTTCGAATTTCGCTGCTTCAGCCTCCAGGTATTCGATTGCGAAATATTTGTGGGACCTTAATGTTGGTCTTACCACCCCCTGTGAAACCTCCAACTCACCCCATTCCCCCTTGGAAACTCCTCCACCCGCATATTGACCTCAGACTATCCAATCTTCCCAAACAAACGACCAGTCCTCTTGTTTACCAGATGCATTTTCAGGAAATGAGGGTAGTCCATCCAGATCATATGACCTTATACACAGATGGTTCATTATGCAGTGACATGTAGTTTTTACTGTGTCGCGGTCGCCAAATTATATCGACTACATTCTCAGTGCAGTACCTTCGGTGCTGAAATGTATGCAATTTTTGAAGCCCTGAAATACATCGAGTCAGCTACATTGCGCCGAGCAGTTCTCTGTTATGCTTCTCTCAGCTCACTCCAAGCTCTCTCCCTTCTTCCTCAGACTACCTGGCGGAATCAATTCAAGACCTAATTCATCGTCTTCTGTCTCGCCACTATGATCTGGTATTAAGTTGGGACCTAGGCCATGTGAGAATCACAGAGGATAAGTTGGCTGACCAGGCGGCGAAATAGGCATCGCAGAAGACTCATGTTGACATTCCTTCTGTACAGAAGGTCCGATGTTAAGGCCTTTTAAAAACGATCCATCTTTCGAGCGTGGCAAACAGAGTGGGGCAATACCAATACCTTGTCCTCATCCCGACCTTCAAGGCGTGAGGAAGTCATTTTAACCAGTCTGCGTGTCGGACACTGCCACTTTTCTCACGGTTTCCTCATTCAAGGTGATTCTCTTCATGCAGGACGGTTCTTTCTGTGGAACACGTCCTCCTGCATTGTATGAAATTTGTTGGCAGCCGACGAAGACATGGCGTGGGCAACTCGCTCGGCGATGACGATTCTTTGCTCTCAAAGCATTTTCGTTTTTTGAGAGAAAGCGGAATATATAATTTTATTTGACAGATAAGGGCAATAATGTTTCCTTGCCCCTTTACAGTCAGATTTACGTTTTTGAACTCTTTGTCTTATCTACTTGTACATTTAATGTGTAATTGAAGTTTTCTTTTTAGGTTATCTTTTGAATTAGCGGATAAGTTGCATCTGCAACTCTTTTGCTAGATCTTCAATTTATTTAAGAAATTCTTTGACACGGGCGCCAATGACCTTAATAGTTGAAGTAGTGACAGTAGCGCCCTCTAAACCTAAGCAATCAATCGAACGTAAGAGCGTAAACGTGCAGTATACTCACGGTGGTTTTCTTTGTATTTACTTGAAGTTCAAGTTCTATAAGTTCCAAGGCAATACGTTCATCGCTATTTGCAAATTTATCTTTAAAAATACGTTAATAAGGAAGCAAATTAAATGAAATCTGCCGCGCGGCGATTCATTTGCCGCATCCAACGCTACCTACATAGATCTATTTGGGTGGCGTTGATTTAATTCTAGGCACAGTCAGTAAGATGCCAGGGTTAAAAAAAGCAAAAACACATTTTTAGGTAATTTCTTAGAATCTTCTGGCCGGATCCGAAAACAAATGATCAGTTCCCCACCAGGAAATCGAGATGTGTCGAACGACACCTCCTATGTCTCGATAGGTGCATGCGGAGTGGTCCAACCGTGAGTGACGGATCCGCACACGCATTCACGCACATACGCACACTCGCAGTTACGCAAATAGTGCCATGGGTTTTCTGTGAGGAGGAATAGAAATCATTAGGAAATAATGTAAACCAAATTTATTTAGCCTCAAGATATATAACCCATTAACTGCCATGATCCCCAGTTCTAGATCCCACAACTTTTTCATTGTTGGTTGACATTGCGTAATATAATTTGCTAATTTTATTTCTTCAATAGATGTAAACAACCTAAATAAAACATATAAGCAAGTTTTTTCATTCCTGAATGCCAGATGTCGATTTAGCCGTGATCGCTAAGGCATTGTATACTCCTGCGTGTACACATGACTTGCGTCGGTTCGAATCTTCATCTAAAACCGTGCTTAGCTGCTATATAACTGTGGTTCGGAGGGAGAAGCCGGTGTAAAGCAAACTGGTTGGTCCGCACCGAAGTTGACGGGACGTATGCAGCTAAGGTCTAACGGTTTTGCTTCTTATAGAAATTTTCGTTTCCTTTATTATAGAATAATTGTACACAATTGTAAGAACGTTATAAACAGGTAAAACCTTGTTATATACGAAAATTGGTGTTGAACAATATAGGCCATTTTTGAGAAAATGTCTTTCAAGTGTCAGGTACTGTAAATGTGAAATTTTAAGTTTTTCACAGAAAACTTTTGATTCATTGGAAACCATCTGAAGCATTCACGAATGCAAAAACGTATGCAAATAGCTGGTAATGTAAATATTAACGGCGTAAAAGATATTAAAAAAATAATTTGTGTAATTTTGGAATAAACTAAATACAATAAAGTTGCATTAATGTCATGTTATTTAGTCCATTTAGCACTTTCCATTCAAAAACTGGAAAGAAAGAAAAAGGCGCCATTTTCGAATAAATGGCGTTTGAGCGTTTGAATATTGTAATTGTAGGAAGACTCCGAAAAGAATGTGACCTTTTGCAATTTTCGAAAATTCGGGGATTTCAACGAAAATGAGTCGTGCGCCATTCTCTTAAGCTTCCTTTACGCTATCCGCGATCTTTTGAATTTTTTCCGTCTTCATTGATGCAACGCGTCTTACAAGAGTATTAAACATGTGCACCCACGAGTAATCCGCCGTTAATATTCATTATATTTATTTGACATCATTGGCAAGTCTCGCCACAGTCAGTTCTCGCCAGAATTGGGAAGAACTTTAGGATAGGGGTACGGGCAGGAGCAGGCATGTCAAAACCACGGGCTAAGTGACTAGCTTACTACAGTTAGCGGCCACAAAACACGGATTCTGACCACAGCGTATTAGAGAAAGTAATTTGCTATTTATAGGGTCAAGATTTATTCAATTTTTCGTTGCATGGGTCCGGCACTAAGAGTTTTTCTGTCGAAAATACAGTGTTTTTTCCCGCAGGATGACAGTACTTTCTCTATACTGCTTACGCAATAGTGAGAAAGTAAAAATGTATTAAAGCAAATAAGTATATCACAATTGTGGAAATACGGTAAGGAATTCAAAATATTCAATGAATTACCTGTTTATATCTCTCTTATGTGGTATAGGTTTTCTTCACTAGTTATTTGGACCAATTTAAATCTGCCCAACGGCGCCTAAATCAACAAAAGAGGGAGCAAGAGGATTGGAATTTGTTTCAAATGTGTCTCACCCTTCTTCAAAACATAGGTAAATGTACCTGATTTCGTTATTTTCTGGAAAAAAAATTAACGTTCAGATTAATTTTACTTTTGTACTTCTTTTTATCTTTAGGTGAACTTTTGCTTCAGTTGAAGCAATTGAATAGTGACCTCAAACACTACATAGTCGATGCTATTACTAGTGTAAATGGCCAAGAGGAAAATCCATTTTCACAATTTAAACAGCTATTACTCACTGATGCAGGAAGGAAAGAATTAGATGCTCTAATTAGCAGTGCAAAAGAAGGTAATATGAATTGGCCAATATTTTGTTTTTGAGTGTACAAACATCTTAAATTTTCAGAAATCCTGTAAGGCACTTTCTGATAAATATGCATGTAAGCTTTGAATGAAAGAATGTTCGAAACTGGTTATTTTTACCTACCAGGAAAAAATGGGATACTTATATTCAGGAATGTTTAGAATTACATGATTACATGAATTGACTTGTTTCCATCACTACAGTATACTTTTCTGTGGTGGAATATTTTTGTTCTCATCATTGCCTTATTTTGATAAATACATTGGCATGGTATCTTTGTTTATTCCATCCAGAGGAGACTCATTTACTGGAGCCTGTGGTGCAACAAGTGAACAAGCTTTGTAGCGATGTGCATCATGTCACCTTCCAGGTCATTTTGGCACCAGTGACATTACAATTACAGCAAGTTTCAACTGCCCCAACATGGTGCAATACAAGTACATCTGTCACTTCAGAACTGCCTGACTTCAGCTTTGCCCCCCAGGAGTACATAACACAGGCATGTATAAAAATTAATATAAAATCCTGTTGAGTGTATAAAATACTACTTCAATTGTGGATTCCTTTAATTGTTCTACAGAAATTAGTGATAAGAAAAATGATTTGTGTTTTGGGCTATATATTGAGGAAATTGGTTTAATACACTTTTCATTATATTTCATTGAACTTATTCAATACTTTTTTAGGAAATAAAAATTATATCAACAAAATAAAAGTAATGGTGCTACAGAATAGCACAGACTTTCTTGTACTAGTATATTTCCTATTCTTTTGACTCTGGGCTAGTTTTTTGGTTTTGCCCCACCTCCTTCCCACTTGTTACAGATTGGTGCCCAAAAGACCTACCAGGCAGCACCTCTCTCAGTACTTACCACAAAACTGGGGACATTCCCAGTGAAAAGCACCTTTGTACTCCCCAAACATTGCATAGGCTTATCTCAGCACTGTACTTATATGCTTGTGACATATTTTGGCCTCATCTTCGTGCCTTTACCATTGTTTTGGGTGTAGGAATTCAATTCCTGCATTATGTACATAAATTACACACACAGTTGTGAGGGGGGACTAAAAATTATGGAAGAATTTGAGTGAAGATGAAGTATATGACGAGCTAGGGATGGCCCGACAAAATGGCACAACTTAAAAACGTTCATGCCTTTCACGGGTTTTGTAACCATACTGTTAACGTCCACGTATTTGGCATCACCTGCTGTGAGCCTATGTCTAATGACTCATTTAATTGCACTGTTTGTAAACATGTTATGGTTGTGCAACATTAATTAATTTATAAAACTAATAATTTAACTAATACACCTTTTATGCAGAAGTACCCTTAGAGTACTTTATAGCATTGGATCGATGTATCACAATTACTTTGACATAATATGTTTCCATAGCAACAATGCAAACAAAGTTACATTAGTGTCCTAATTCCTTTCCAATTCTGGCAGCTGGGTAGTGACACAAGAGCGTGTGTAAAGAGGCATGTTCACGTAGATGCTACCTGGTGGTCCTTTTGACAACTGACTCATCTCACCATAATGTTAGAATCAATAATGGTCGCTAATGATCTCAAAGTTAATGTGTCCACAAATATAAGTAAAAAACAAAGTTACTTTAGCATTAATGTTCACAATTTTTGGCCCCCTAATAGTATATACAATGGAAATATGACTCTAAGAATATAATAGAAGTGTGAAATATATGATTTACTTGCAAATTTTCATTAAAGGAGTTCAAGTTGTTTTTGTGGAAAATCTCATTTGAGTTTTTCAGTAAATGCGCACTTCTGAGCTTATTTTTACAGAAAATGTTTGCTTTCAAAAAACTTCATTTGAAATAATTGCAAATACTTATGCTCACAAATGCAATAAATTATAAAAAAGAAAGCTTCTAATGTAAATTATTAAAGACATAAGTGTTAAAAAAGTAACATTTGTGTAATGTTTGAAAATTCAAAAGGCTGCATTACATTGGTGTTTATGCCAGGGAATTCAAGGCACTTAGCTGCGTCTATACAAAAAGTTAAAAGAAAAAAATTGGAGCAGTTTTTCAAAAATTTTATTTTTAAAATTGTCCATATTCCACCGAAAATTATGTGAAACCATTTATATTTTTTAATGTACTATTTTAATGTATTATTTAAAGAACTAATTGTGGAGAACAAATTTAATTTGAAGTTAACAAATTGTGTCTTCAGTAATGTATTTGTACGGGGTAGTCTAAAAGTTTGAAACCTGTGCAATTGTTGTGTACTGTTATCTCAGAATTTATAATGGACCTTTGTCATCTTTGTAAGTGTTTTTCACTTATTCTAACAAGGCAACGAAATGTAAAGAAAAATGTATGAGAAAATTTTGAAAACATTCTAGGGAATTCATGTCAAGTATCCTCAAAAATTTAAAGAATTCCTTTCAAAATCATAGGGCCTAGAGTCAGGTCAGATCCTAAGAAGGTGTAGGGGCTAGTATTGCTTACAGATGGACTGACAGACGGGCAGGTGGGTAGACAGATGGATTTACTGTTTAAAAATAGTCTCATTGCCATATTGTCTGAAATCTGATTTCCAACAACTAACCTGATGTATTTGTTTGATTATAATGCAATTTGAATGTCTGATAAGTATAAGCTTTTGCCTTTTGGAGTAATATTTTATCATGTAAAATTGTTTACTAATTATGAGATCGTTTTTTGTTTGTAGATTGGGCAGTATCTGATGACTCTGCCTCAGCACATGGAACCCTTTTTGTTGAGAGATAATCCAGCATTGGCAATGGCATTGACAGTAGCAGATGCTGAGTATGATGCTTCAAGTTCCAAGGGGCAAACAGAAGGCGAGGGTTATGCAGATGTTTTATTAGGGCTGGTGGCTCGGGGCACTTGTCAGACTTTCTGTGAATGCATTCTGGGCATTGGAGAGCTATCACCAGGTGGATGCAAACAACTTGCAACTGACATTGGTAAGTTAAGTTCTTTCTCGTGTGATTTTTTTTTTTCCTTCAAATATTGCAAATGTGTTGTGAAATATGTCATTTAAATTATAAAATTGAAAGAAATAGTTACAAAATGTTTAAGATGAAATGTTGACATGTATTTTTAATTTAATTTTCACAATTTTTACAAAAGTGTTCCTGGGCATGCTTCAGGTTTTTAAAGTTAATTTTAAAATTATTGAATTAAAAAACATTAAAATTAATAAGGGACTGTATTCCACCAGCACATTCATTTTCCTAAAAATAGCTAAGTGACTAATCAGTTTTACAGAACAGTTTTACAATGGCAACTGTTGAGGGTTAAAACTTAAACTGATTGAAATAAATAAGAGGCATTGTGCAAATAATATTGTTTATTACACATTATTAAGAGCAACTTTCAATGGCTTAGCCATCATCATCGGTTTTCTGGTTCAAGAAATGTAAACAAATTAAAACATTAGAATTAATAGATTACGAATAGTACAAGGTTATATAATACATAAATTTAATTTTAAAAAACATTTTAAGAAATGAAAGAAAGAAAGGGGGCTGAGTGTTAAATTGTTTAATATTAGAGTAATTTTGTAAATTATGCAAAAAAGTGAATGAAATAAACATGTAAAATTTAGTAACGGAAAACATGAAACGTGAGCCATTTCTTACCTGCTGAGTGGAAGCCACAAAACGACTACATGGTGAATGTTTTTCAAAATCGTGGAGCTTTGAGTGAGGCCAGCTCGATAGGGGTTTATTTAGTTTAGATATATCCTACACATAGTTTGGGCGCTAATGTTGTTCACAGACGACAGATGAACAACAAACTTTTTTTTTTTTGAAGGAAAAAAAAAAACCCAACAAAAAAACAACATCTTTTCGGTACCAGAAGATCCCAAAACATCTATTTCTATTGAAATCTCAAAATCGATTTTCTACAACATTACATAACTTTCTCTATTCTATGTATGATACTCCATGTATACATATGTATACAAGAAAGGAAAAAGGACTTCAAGCTCTGGGAACAAACAGAGGAGAGAAACTAAAATCCCCAGAGAGCTATGATGTTTGAACTCTGAAGCGAGACTGCAGAAGTTTTAGAAACCTTGGAACAGAGAAGACAGCAAATCAACCTTTTAGAAATATTTGAAATTTTCAAGGGAGAATACAATGTTAATGAGCCATTGAGAATGTTTATTAGGTCTCGAAGTGATCGACTGAGAGTACATTTGATGAGACTCCAAAAGGAGAAAGCCCACACGAATTTTTAGTGCATTTTTAAGCGAATAGAATGATGAACAAACGGAATGATCTGTCATTAAGTACTGTCTTAAGTGGACACAGAGTGTGGAACCTCTTAAAGCATACTTGCTCAAGTCTTGATCAATTTTATAGTAAATTGTTTTGAAATTAAATGAGATGTTAATATTGAATGTGAAATATTAAGGATAATGTACCTACAATGTTACATATAGGCTACGACTGCTAGACCACTTCCCGTGCACCAATCGAGACGTACGAGTACGACGAATCGAGACGTACGAGTACGAATACGACGCGTCTCGGTCTCCTGATGGGAATCTGATAATTTGTTTTCGGACCCAGTCATAAGATTCTAAGAAATTTCCAAAAACGCTTTTTTTTTCGTGTTTTGACACTGCGATTTTGGTGAGTATACCGGGAATTAAAACCAACGCCACCTAAATAGATGTGTAGATGATGTTGATTAAACTCCAGCACCTAAAGCCATTTTTCGCTCAACACGATAGAGAGGGCGGTGGAAAAGACGACGGAGAGGAAGACAGGACGATGGAGAGACTGACGGAGAGAAAGACGTAGACCTAGAAGATGGAGGGGAAGACAGAGAAAGAAAGACGCTGAAGAAGACGTAGAAAAAGTCTTAGGCGACAAAAAATAGGAGAATACAAAAAACGAAGAATTTCCTTTCGCGGAAAATGAACTAAATAAGTGGAGGGCCCATTGAGTTGCCCGGATCGAACGGCCGTGAGTGCACGTCTCCGAGAAGAGCATAGCGGTGTCATCGAGCCAGTCGCTGCGTCTGGGCTGCAGGGATCAGCTTTATATCTTTATAGCTTCAAAGAATGTCGAGAAGACGATAATTTTTATATGAGAAATCTGGCTAAGCCAAGAGACCCGGATGCGCAACGGATAAATGCTTGTTTGCCGACAACTTCGTACGGTTTTCACATTGATATGGTTTTTACATAAAAATATGAACTACGACAAATTGAATGAAAAAAATCGAAATAACTTTTGGCGAAGTCAGTTTTATGAAACAATTACATTACCTAAGTTCATGAAAGCCAAAGGTAGAAATCGTGCTCAATATCACAATATAATTGTAAACTTTAAGTGGTTAGTTCGTAACGCTGGCAAAACATCTAAAATGAACAAAGAGGGCACCGAACCGAAGAAAGAAAAGAAAAGTCAAACAGGAACTAAAGCGTCGGCGACGCCACATTCAGCTAGTGTTACATACAAAGTGCGATCAAAAAGTAGGAGGACTGATATTATTGAAAATAATTCATTGCACATATCTCTACAAATCCTTACTAATCTTGGACATAGTACTCTTGGGCTTCGACCCACCGAACATATAACGCGTCTGCCAAGCCACGAACGCCTTCTGGAGTCATTGACCGGAATGCTGTTGAGTCCTTGTCGCAACCAATGATGTGTATGATACGGTTGAATTTCTTCGATGGAGTGGAAACGTTGTCCCTCCATGGCCGGTTTGAGGCGAGGGAAGAGGAAGTCACACGGAGCCACGTCTGGGCTGCAGGGGAATTGAGGCAACGTGGCAATGCCGTCCTGAGCCAGCCGCTCCTGCACCAACAGCGCGATGTGGCGCGACGCAATGTCCTGATGGAGCATCCATGGAGGGGCAATGTGTGGTCGCAACCGATTGGCTCATTTTCACTACCGACCGACCAACCACTTCCGCGTAAACCTGTGCATTCACGGTTTGCTCAGGTGGTATACAAAGTCAATGTGGATGACATCACGATGATGAGAAAAGCCCAGAAGCATTGTTTCACCATGGATTTGCTCATCCGGGCCTTATTCGGGCGAAGAGACTTTCCGGATCGAATTGAAACATCAGGCTTCTTCTCCGATAACCGTGTTAACGAGAAAATTTGAATTTTCTCTTACACAGTTCAGAATTTCTGTTGATATTTCCACACCGTTCGCTTTTTGTTCATCAATCAAGATCCTTGGCAAAAACGTCGCGCAAATTTTCCTCATTGTCAGATATTCCGAAATGGTTTGGATGGTGCCGTAAGAAAGTCTTAACTTCTCACTAATCAGACGTATTGATAACCGACTATCAAAGTCCAGAAGTTGTTTCACTTCTGTTACGTTTTCGTCGACCTTTGATGTTGACGGGCGACCAGGGCATTGATTATCCTTGACGAGTTTCCTCCCCTCCGGAACAACTTGTGCCACACAAAAATTCTTGAGAACCTCATGGCAGCATCCTCGGAGGCCTGCTTGATCATACCGAAGGTTTCCGTGGCTGTTTTTCCAAGTTTGAAGAAAAACTTCATGCCGCAGCACTGCTTGAGATTTTGTTCCACGCTGAGCGTGACGACACCTCTTAACAGTGGTTCAAGGGGAAACGTGTGCTCACTCTCCAATGGCTCGCAGGCGACTGTGGAAGCTCGCGTTCTCTTCCTAAGGGTCCCCACCACAACGCCCAGACATTCGAACTCCCCTCCGTTGGTTTGTTTGGCCTACAGGAAATCAGTCCTACTACTTTTTGATCGCACCTTGTATTATAGGCTATGGCTGCTGGCATAATGAATAAATTAATGTTATGGAGTAAACTGAAGGTTTAGTAGGGAAAATCAAACCCAGAGACCTCAATATCGAGCAGATCCTCAATTAAACTCAGAAACATCTGTGAAACAGAATTTTGAAATTGACATGCACACGCAAAAGAGCAGAAACCTACAACTTTTGCTGTAATGCTCATACAGCAGCTAAATGTTGGAACCCATTCATTTTCAGAAGAGTTGAACCACATTCACGTTTTTTGACAAACTTTTACAAAACCAATAAGCAGCCATGCTATTCTAAAGAACTTCAGTAGATTTACCGTGTAGTTAGAATACCCATGTAGAATGTAGCTAGAGAACCCTCTCGAAGTGGTTGCTGCATGATTATGCATCTATTATTGGCAGAAAACTTTCCGAAGGCACATGCTGTCTTTCAGTGGCACGTAAGTGTTTCGCCTCAGAGGGGGCCTTCTAGAAGGGAAGTTCCAAAGGGACGACCCACTAGCCACTGGGGCATCAGTGCTTGAGGCCTGTTCTGGCAACATTTACAAATAAATAAATTAAAGAAATGGATAACAATTCTTATTCTAGAGAAGAAACAAAGTTCTCTTCATTTAGTAACAACTTCTTTCTAGGTGTTTTCATTTAGAAATGATAGATTATTTAATTTAGTTTAACATTTGAATTAAAATTGAGTTATATTGCCTGGCCAATAAATCTCTTGAAAAGATAACTCAGACATTTGTAAAAAAATGCAATTAAATGTAATGTTCATAAAGAAAGAATTGCATAGAAACTAGAAATACGCTCATAAATTATTTAGGAAAAAATAATATTTTCTTTGGTATGTTTGTGCACCACTGGTTGTAAATGAGTTATGGGCACATTGGATTGTTAAAGTACCCCCAGACTAATTTTTATTGATAAATTGGTTTAAAGGGTTGTGTATGATCCTCATGACACTTTTGATTGAAATACTTTAATCCTAAATTGTGCACTTTAGGGTCAAATTACCTAAAATGTTGTTCTGTTCTCATTGCTTTCAGATTATTTAGGGAACGTTCTGGAAGATTTGGGACTTCCACTCTCTGAGCCATTGGCGCAACTTGCTTTGCTATTGCGGGTGAATCCCAGTGAGTACCACAGCAAAGGCTCAGGGAGTGCCCCTCGTTTGGTTGCTGCTGTGCGTCAAATGAGAAATATTACTTCCAGTTAGAGAGGTATTTGTCTAAGAAAAAAATATGAAAAGGAAAGGGGACGTACTTCCTTTGACTCAAGGTTACCAGGTACTGTAATTTAGGTACCTCTAAATGTATCTGTGTCTTAGACATCTGTCTGAATACAATACACTTCACTGGTTCAAGAACAAAAATAGAGAATTTAAGCGAAAGCTGTAAAGTATTTGCAGACATCCAAAGTGTCCTAAACTGTTTTTAAATTGTGTACAATATATTGTGGGATTTATTGGGGAATTTCAGAGAGAGAAGTGATTTTGTATTTTTTTTATTTCATGCAAACAGTGCTTAAATTATTATTTAAATTTGATTTAATTCTGCTATGCATGGTGCTAAACATGAATGAATATAAATATATTTTTTCTATAATGGTAAAATGATATGAAAGTCATATTGAATCATTTGGGAATATCCTAGCCAAAGGAATTAAGGCTGATCCTTAATTTTTTTCAATTTTGACATGATGAATAGAAAGTATATCTCACATATTTGTACTATTGAGTGCTAAAAATGAAATAAGCTGTGATTTAAAGCATTCATTACATTTCAATTTTTCCTGCAGTATTATTAATTACACTATTTTGATGAGGTACTGTTCATCAGTTTCTGATCAGTGTGTTATATTCTATTGTTACTCATATTTAACTCTCTTTAGAGCATGCTCAATAAAGGAACATTTTGTGCAAAAGCAAAAACAAAACAAAAAATTCTGTTAAAAAAATCATTTTTTTTTTTGTATGATGTGTGTAATTATTTGTGTATGATGTGTGTAATTATTTCAGTATGTTCAAGATATTGATTGTTGTTATTATACAGTACAAGATATCGATTATGCTTAGAACTAAATATTTTTTCTATTTTCTATTTTATGATGTTCATACCTACTGCGTATTCTTTGAGGACTGCCAATTTTTGTATTGCTTTCTCTTGAGTCCTAATCAAAACAATAAAACACAAAAATACATGTGTAACTAGTGGTGCAACAATAGCTTGTACCAATCATAATGAACTACGTGCAAAAGCTTAATTAATTAAAAAGTAATACACTAACACACACTCCATTCCATACACCCAGACACACCGCTCAAAAATGAGAAGTTATTTTGAGAATTTCAAACTCCTGTGTCATGACTTCACCATCTGATGTCACGACCTGATATCTCCTGGAAGATTCTAGCCAAAGAAGTGCAGGAAATTCTAATTTGCAATTTTGAAGATGTACATGACCATATTCAAAATTTTATTTTTGAAACAAATTTCCTTAAGTAAAATATCTCTATGAATATCAGTTTTGCAATGTTAATTTCATGCTTTTCTAACAATACTTACTTTATACTATGTAAGTATGAGAGAAAGTAAAATGAACATTAAGAATATACTTGCACAGTATAGCACCAATAGTGGACATGTTAAGGAAAAAATGTAATTCTTTTAATCTTCTGATTATATTTTCAAATAAAGCTTTGTAATATTTATTTTCTGACACCTAAAACTCCCTACTTTATGATACAATGAATTTAACATTAAACCATTTGAAATGCACTGTATCCAACAACATAGAATTGAGAGGATCCTTGACGTGACGCACGGGGCACAAGGTACCTATTCCTAACACCCTACTCAGATCATTAATGTAAAACTGCGATTTGGGGATGTTTTGTTAATGTGTGTAAACAATAAATATTTTTATGTAAGTAGATAACTTGCTTTATTACCATACTTTTATGTTCTCGTGTTTACTTCATAAGAAGAGAAAGTATGATATTAGGGCGCTGGAAAACGGCCCTGGTAATGAGAAAGTGGATAAATATTATTCCTGTATGTAGTAATTCCTATATATAGTTTTATGGGTCCTAGATACCACAAAATTGATTGACAGCAAAACGTCAGTCTGCCCGTCCGTCTGTATGTGATTCGCTAGGAAGAGGGGATACAGAAACGTCAATGAGAAGACTGCGATGCACAGTCAGTATTGCATCATTGTCAGCCAAGACCACACATCTTGCATTTAGTGCAAGTTGTGAGTTCAATAACCTCGGTAACGAAGCGATGCCATCTGAAGGGATGCTTCTCGACACAACACATGAAGTGAGATGACAAAAGCCTGTTGGATAGAGCATGAAAATAAGGAACCAATGAAACAGAGATGTACTTAGGGAATAGAATTCATAACGGAAAACTTTTAAAAGAACTGAAAAACTTGCGGACTCCATGCATCACGTGCAGTCATGTGCAACCGAATTTTATTGTCAGCTATGTCTAGAAAGGCACTCCCTCATTATTTATTTTGTGAATAATTGTTCAAAGTAACAAGCTGCCACTGCTCTAGAGAAGGTACCAGTAACACCAGTATCTAGGAAGCATGATTGAATGTAGAATGAATGAATGAATGAATGAATGAATGAATGAATGAATGAATGAATGAACTTAAATGTTCTGATGTAATTGAATGTAATGAAATGTGAAATATGTTATTTGTAGACACCAGCTAGATATTGTGCACTTTTCCATTGAAAGCATTTGTAAGGCAGCACTTTGTCAAATTATTTGTCCATCAGAGTTGTAGTGGAGAGGTACAAGAGGAGTGATTGCTGGGAGAATCAGCTTCCAGATCGTTGAAAGCCATTGGCCATGAAGGCCAAACATTAGGACAGACTAATGAATACAAGCTTTGATTGGTAAGATATAACATTGTTGTTCTTTAATAGGATGGCAATGTCCAATAGCACTCAGCCAGCACAAATTGTGACAGATATATTGAAAGTCATTTATTATTTTTTCAGAACTTTTCTTGTCATTTTGCTTTATTGGTGTAGAAGGTATACAGTTTTTCTTTGTTAGACCAATCTTGGAATTAAATGGTGTTTTGGTTGTTGAAAGTTATGTTTGCAAAATGTTAAAATTAATTTTTGATGATGACATTGTTAAAATAATGGTACTATACTTATTTACATTCTGTAAATGAACTGTGTCTTTGTAAATAAAATATCCTTTGAATAATGCTGTGCACAAACATTATGTATTATTTTTCCAGCTGCAGCTAATCCTCTTTAGGTGTCATCCATAAATTACATGATGCACTTTTAGAGTATTTTGGATACCTCCTCTCACTGTAACATCAGCTCGACCCCCCCCCTCCAAAACCACGCGCTTCATTGACCCATCAATTTATAAGTATAAGCAGTGCTTGATATCTAAAATTTTAGGTCCCGGAACACGCCTCAAATTAACTATTAATTTAATAGTAGTTATATATTTATAAGTTAATAATTATTCCCGAGGTACCGAAACGCTGTTCTGTCATGTTCTACCAGAAATCAAGCCCAGAGTATAAGTAATTTCATTATTCAATCCCTGAGTATTTGTTAGTGGAAGTTCTTCAATTGAAGTTTTTCGAAAACTCATTAGATTCCTGTGAAAAAGCTTAAATTTCGCATTTACATTAATGCTTAATCACCATTTTCTTAAAAATGGCTTCAAATTTTCAATGAAAATTGCTATTTAGGACCTTATTTAATATATTTAAAATATAATTTAGGTCCTAATATTTAGAAACGGAAATGTTGCGAAAATTTCAAAAAAAATTTCATTGGCCCACAATACATGGAAGCAGGCTAAGAGGAGGGACAAGACTATACTGTACCAGTCCGCACCAAGGAAATTAGAAAACATTACTATGAGAAAGTCTGTGCCATTCTGTAGCATCTCTAGTTTACTTTCTCGTATACGTACGTATATATATATATATATATATATATATATATATATATATATATATATATATATATAGGGAGTATTGAGAAAATTATGTAATGCTGCGTAAAAAAAACGGGGAATTTTCGGCAGAAAAAATTCATTGCCAGGCCCTAATAACGAAAAAGTAAATAAATCCACTTGCTAAATTAAGATAAAAAAATCCTCTAACTGGTGGTGTAGTCAGAATCCCTGTTTTGTGGGTCTTTGATACCGAAAAATGAATTGGCGTCAAAACGTCCGTCTGTCCGTCCGACTGGTGTATGTGAACAAACCTAGCGCCTAAACCATGCGTAGGGGTTTTTCCTAATAGAAGAAACCACTGTCATTTTTGCATGAAGTGCACTGAAATTTTTGCATCGAAGCTCTGAGATTCTGAAAAACATCCATTAATTTTTTTGGGGGGGGGGCTTTATTTATAGCCCTAGGGACATTTTCAAAATTTTCTCAAAAGTGGCAAATTTTCTCTTTAAATTTCTTGTAAGACGAGTTAAATATTTATAAAGGTGGCATAGGTGCGATTTTCAGGGTTATCTCTGAATTTTAGAAAATTGTAAAAGTATTAATTTTTTCGGCAATTTTTCCAACTACTATATTGAGATTTTTCCTTCAAACGAAATTTCTTGTCCATAATTAGTTCTTTCATTAAGGTAATACACATTCTTTTAAAAACTTTTAATAGTTTCTACGAAATATTGCGTGAAATATGTGCAATTAAAAAAATGCTCAAAAACGGCTCCAGATTTTTTCTTTAAACTTTTGGTAGGTATAGTACTACATGTAATCTACAAAATGCCATATTGATCTATTTTTTTTCAAAAAGTATGTTTTTTGTTTGTCTGTCGTTAATATTTACACTAGCGGTGATTTATTCATATTATTATATTTGAGTACATGTGCTTTAAATAACGTCAAATAAAGACGGGAAAATCCAACTTTTTTTTGTGAAAATGAGCTCAAAATTCCGCATTTTCAGAAACGCTCAAACGCCATTTTCTCAAAAACTTCTTCAAATTTTGTCTTGAAACTCTTCCAACGGATAGTGCAATTTTGCACTGTTCAATATGACGTATGGGCAGCGTACTAGCTTCCCTAGCTGTGATCCCCGGGTTCGATTTTCCGTCGAGACAAAAATAGAGTTGTAGCTTTCCTTTAAAATCGTCCGAGTTTCTGTAGCTGTGTGACGAAGAAAAGCTCAAGCAGGCGGATCTTGCTACTTGCGGGGAAGAGAATACGTCATGTTCGCCTCATGTCGCTCTTACCCCTAAGCATGGGAATTTAACTAGGCCCAAGCAAGGAGGACACCTGTAGCTAGCTGACGAAGTCGGGCTACCGAGGAATAACGTCAAATACACACATTATTATTTTTATTATTATTTTTTTAGCATTATTATTACATTATTTACATAACATTTATTATCTTATTTATGTGATTAACTGCCACTGGATTACATCCAATTGCAGTTTAAATAAATTTATCTTTATCTATTATTATTATTATTATTATTATTATTATTATTATTATTATTATTATTAGTGTAGGTCTCTGGGATACATGGGTCGTACATTGCTCTCGTGACATGTCAAATGATGCGGAAGGGCTTCCCCTGCCCTCCTCCCAAAGCAAGAAAGTAAAATAGAAAAAAAAAAAAACTCAAAATGAAAAAATGTTTCCAAAACTACAACAGTCAACATTTTACCATCTAATTATATTCATTGTGTTCATTATGAAATTTGATCTCTCATTTACTCCAAAATCCCTCCCACGTAATGATAAGAAACTGGAATACTTGCGACAATAACCACTAGCATAATCCCCATACGCTAAACTAATATTTATAGGAAAAGGCTCACAAATCATTACTAAAACTCGGGACAACCTGGCATTTCTTCCATATTTACAACACCCCCTCCTCCACTACAGTTCCTAGCTTACGAGGTAATAACTCCTTCTCTATAGTTCAATCGTTTTCATAAAGTTATTAAAAGTGAGATTTCAGAAACAGTCTCCGTTGAGTACTTATCGCTTGAAGCGTTGGCTGCGAACTCCTTTACAGCGGCGCCGCAGTCGATGGTAGCGTCTTTGGATCCACCCGCTACTTCCGCAGACACCATGCAACCAAAACCGAAAATCCCGCTGACGCGACGGGTCGCAAACTCGCCCGTGATGTTGCAAGCTCCTCCGATCTCGCACTAGAGCTCGTAACGGCTCCGGGTGATATCGCCAGCGCCGCCAGCCGTCCTGGTGGCCCTCGGCTCGAACACCAGCTCCGCCCAACTCGGCACTAGAGATCGGAACTGCCCCCAGGCGATGGCGCCAGCGTTGGCGCCGCCCTGGTGGCTGACGCTCCTCCGCCCTCGGCATTAGCACCCTCCGTCCAGTAGCTTTTTAAACTTCGTCTTCACCGAATAATTCAGTTGCCAATCCAATCACCAGAAAAGGTTTTCTACACGCGACGTTATGATCAGATGCCGAATAAACGTTTGCTGTCCCTGCAGTACATGAACGCAAGTTTTACTTTTACTTCCGCAGTCCGTTGCCTGACTCTCCAAATCTCCTATCACTCCACGCAAAACCATTCAGCACCCCTTTCCCGACTACCTCCAGCTTTTTAGACTTTCTCTTACCCTCTGCTCACCCCTCGCGCTGCCGCCCCTCCAGGGCCCCTCCCCGTCCCACCAGCCACGACTGATAATGCCGCTTGGAGTTCCGTGGTAGTCACGACAGCATTATACCTAATACCCCATATATATATATATGGGGGTGTTAGGTTGTATCGAAAAAATTGAATTCAATGGCTTGGAGAAAACGATGCAAGAACAACGGCTACTTTTTAGAAAATAATAAATATTATTTAACGGTGTTTTTATCAATAGATTTTTGGCTGAGGCGGTGCCCACGAGATCCCGCAACAATTTTCTGATCATTAAACTTAACTTATTTCACTCAAACAGTGTGCCACATTAGTCCGAATATGACCAATTGGTCCTTAAAACAATAGAAATAGACACTTTTCAAATGCCATAGCTCTGTGTTTTTATCCAAAATACTCTTAATTTACAAGTAAATAAAATGTAACTTGTAAATAAAATGAATGCTTGAAATCTCTACATTAAGAATATTGTTTCGACCAATTAAACTGCAATGAGTAAAACTTGCGTTGTGCGCCATCTCTGATTACGTCCTACATTTGAGCAGCACTGGTGTGTCTGATTTCTTTATTAACTCTGAATATATTTGTGAGATCATCAAACGGGTTTGGATTTGATTAATTGATTTTTTCGTATTTCCGGGCGCGTCAACGGCTTTTGGTCATGAGTCCCGTTAGTGTAGTGCATGTTTTTTCTCGGGAGATGGCTGTGATTTTCCCCCGCTGGATGGCGCGATCCGGCGCCGACCTACCGTCGGCTAGTGGGGTTTTCCCCTAACAAGGACTCTCCCACCAGAGGGGCACCGCCCCAGTCAGAACAACCTCTAAGCTCCCGACCGGTCTCCTGGAATAAGTGGTAGTGTAATGCATGTTAGTGTAAGTGTGTGAGTGTAAGGGGAGAGGATAGGACAAGGAAGAGGATGGACAGATCGCGCGCGGTCCGTGGCCCGTTTGTTAAGGTACTGCTCCGGTATTCGCCTGGTGTTGATCGGAGCACGGAAAACTACCGATGAGAGCAGCCGGCCGCTAGAATTCTCCTCCAGACAGCGACTGAATTCGACCTAGCTGAAAAGCTAGTATCGAAAATCCTGCCGCCGTGGGGAGTGGGAACCTAGGACCTCCCGGTCAGAAGCGCTGCAGTGACATCAGTTAATGCACTGAGCTACCGCTCCCGGTCGAACGGGTTTGGATGTTACTAGACATTAAAGAACACTATATTGCATTTTGAAGTCCATGAGCTCTTGTGGGCGGTGCAACAGTGCCCATTTTATCGTGCCCGCCGGCCTACTCCGCGCTCCCTCCGGACCCGCGCCGCTGAAAGAGGCATATATTAATGTGTTCTGAAAAGTCACTCTTTTCTTTTTATTACCTCACCATAGGTGGACATATTGTCAAGTTACTCCTCACGAATTTTTGGTTGAAGGCAAGATGGCTCAAAGATCATGTGAAGAATGTGAGTCTGTGAACCTTTCTGTTTTTAGAGCTGCCGTAATTTTGTATATCATGTGAAACTATATTTATGAATGAAAACTTTCCTATTGCATATTGTAAGCAAATGGCAGAAATGGGCTCTCTGCCTGGAATAAAACTAGGGTGCCATACAGTGCTTTCCAAACGAGTGTTGGAGATAAAGAGAATTCATGAGTTATTTTATTATTTACTAAAATAATGTAAATGGTACAGTTCGCAGATAATAAATTACGTGTCGCGTTGATCATCACATTGCGGTAAATTGCTCCCGGCGGGTCTTCAGTATCCTGCCCGCCACGTGCATTACGCCTGTGGCTCCTGCGCAGCGTACGCGTCAGGTTGTTGCACCTGGTCTGCGTATTGCTCTTCCGCGTACGGGGGCGGCGCTGCGTATTGGTCTCCGTACTGTTGGCCGTACGGGTCCTGTGCCGGGTATTGCTCCGGCCCGTAAGGTGCCTGACCGGGATATTGTTCCGCTTCGTAAGGTGCCTGACCGGGATACTGTTCCGTTTCGTAAGGTGCCTGACCGGGATATTGTTCCGCTTCGTAAGGTGCCTGACCGGGATACTGTTCCGGTCCGTAAGGTGCCTGACCGGGATATTGTTCCGTTCCGTACGCTGGCTGTCCCGGGTACTGTTGGTCGTACGGCACCTGCCCCGGATATTGTTCGTACGCCGCCTGGTCGCTTGGGGCGTACTGCCCCGCGTAGGGAAGTTGCTCCTGGCCCGGGTAGTAGGTCGCGTCCCCTGCGAAGGGCGGCGGCGGGGGCAGCGGTGGCGCCGCGGCCTCGTCGGCGGCGGCGAAGCTGCGGTACGAGTGGTCGAAGAAGCTGTACGCCGAGTCGTGCACGCGGAAGTCGGTGTCGCTGCACACGTCGCCGGCGGCGAACCAGTCGGGCACGGTGCCGGGGGCGGCGGGCTCGCTGTGCAGGAAGCTGGCCGCGCTGCTGGCCGGGCTGCTCGCCTCCGAGGGCAGCGTGGAGGGCGGCGCCGACGCCAGGCGCGCGCGCATCAGCGTCACCAGCGCGTGCCGCAGCTGCCGCGTCTGCGCCTCCACCGTGTCGCGCATGCGGCTCGCCGTGAACGTGTCCAGAGCCACGTCCTGGCGCAAACACGTCGCTTGCGGACAGCGTTCCTCAGAAGGCGCATGTTATCCCTTATCGTAACGAATCGATTCCGACGTCGCGAGATCGGTGAACGAAAGCGAAGAACGAGTGGTTACGAGGACGACATTGTGTTTCCTAGTTCAAATGTGAATGGTGGGGTTTAATTGGTTGTAACAATGTTTTGGCGTAAAATGCGTTGCACGCGCACAAG
Source organism: Teleogryllus oceanicus (assembly GCA_964035755.1). NCBI lineage: Eukaryota > Metazoa > Arthropoda > Insecta > Orthoptera > Gryllidae > Teleogryllus > Teleogryllus oceanicus. Next base: position 22,677,598 of record CAXIVR010000005.1, read on the forward strand.
GATATTTAATGTTAACAGGATTTCTCGATGGCCGGAGCTTCGTTTTATACTTCGATATGCGAGACGAAGCTTCATGTGTAACAGATAAATGTCTGGCAGAAAAGTACTTTGGAATAAAATGCATTTGAGAATGTGCGTTTGGCAGACTCAAGAATGTGTTATGTTGATTGCTTAGGCCGACGCCTCGTCAGGAAATTGGACCCGTATAACGAAAGGTCAATTCGCCTCAAACTTTTGAGGCTATATATTCGACGCCATTCCGCTCACGGGTGCAGGCTGTCGTTTGCCATGTTCTCGTGGAAGTGAACCGATTTCTTCACGTTTGTTACGATAAGGGAAAAGAACCCAGATTCCTAGTTGTGCAAGGACAATACATAATTGGCTAGAGACTTTTCCGAATTTCATATCAACTCTCATGAAGACTGGAAGTCAGTGTTTGTTATCACATCAACCCTGTGAAAGTTCGTTTAATTGGACGAGTTTAATAAGCGCCAAAATTGAGGGAGGTTCGCTACAGGCGTTTAAAAGAATCCAAGATGAAGTAAAATTGCACAGTTCGCAAATTTAAATTGGGATAAGATTCTTTTTGAAGCATCGGAAGCGTTGTTGGTACGCCAGCAGCCATATTGTGGCCTAGTGGATAAGTCTCTTGCTGGCGGAGTTAAGGCGTTTAGGTTCGAATCTTTGCTCGGGCAAATATATTTGCGGGTTAAACTAGTGTTATATTACATGTCCGTAACCAATAATGTGAGAAACTATGTGCTGTTCTGACACCACTCTTTTGTGATGGAGCCTTTTTGTGCTCCACCTTCCCCTCGTGACACTATATTCCACCTTCTATACCTACTAATCACGCACTTTTTCTTGATACTCCACAGCGGGGGATGCGGGGAGAGGCCTGTTCTGTCTACGTCACGGCAGTGCAGGGCTGTCAACTTTATTGACAGAAAACTCGGCGTAATAACTCGTCTTGGAGTAGATAGCTATGAGAAACAACGGAATATTTTTTAAATTCTGAAGAAATAATAAATAGTTATAGAAATAATTGAGTAATAAGAAGGAACATGGTACGCACAGGTCGATAGAAAGAGAGACCGAAAACTAAGAAGTTCGCATTGGGAAGGAAGGAGGTGGGCAGCACTGCAAACTGAGCCGTGACGTTCCGAGTGGAGCTCATATTTTCTGCCGGGCTGAGCGAGGACGAGAGAGCTCGAGGATCAAGAAAAAGTGCTAGCATAGTACTATACCTTCTCTTTTTAACCTGAACAATTTTTTATGGGGGGGGGTTCTCATCCTCACGTTTTCCTTATTACTTCCCTTGTCGTGCTTTTCGCTTTCGTGTTTCCCCTCACCTTGACGATGTGCCACTCGCGGTCCTCCGGCGTGACGGTGACGGGGAAGGAGAAGAACATGTGCGGAGGGACGTGGTAGGCGCCGTCGGAGGGCACGCACATGGGCACGGCGCGGCCGGGGGGCGTGCCCTGCCACCAGTCGGCCATGTGGCGGCCGGCCGCCAGCGCCCACGTGCCCTCCAGCCGCAGCGGCCGCCCGTCCAGCTCCGACTCCACCGGCTACGACACGCCACGTCTCATTCAACTTGGCGCTCTCTGACCTCTGCAGTATTGCCTTATTCCATGCCTTATGGAACCCTAGTCTCCACTTCTTAACCTGAAAGACGTTTTTGGGGAGGCTTGGACCCTAGCCTTTTGTATTTCATGTACTGTCTTGACATTATTGGACCCGACAATGCTTCGCTATTGCAATGTATTACGCTTCACACGCTACTGCTCACGTGATTGTTATTCACGTTTTATGCTACGGTCCGCAAAAATACTTCATAGATGAAACATTCTCTCGCGAGTATGGATTTGTTCTATGTCCTAGTTTGGGGCGTGGTTGTCAAGTATCATATTGTCAAAACGTTCTCCCTGAAGTTTGGGCATGCATTCGCTTTGACAGTTTTGGAGAAATTTGATTTACTTGTCCGAGACAAAGTTTCAAGTAATAACTCCGGCCGATATTTCACAATTTCAATGGGCAGAATATTCAAGGGAGACGCGTTTAATACTTGAGGGTGCGGCGGGTTGCGTAGAGCTTCTGTTCAGGGGCTCCTGAGTCAGCTTTTGTTCAGGGACGGATGAAATCATCATCAACGCGCGTCTGCGTGCGATAGACATGCTCACTTTCCCATTGCACTAAGCCTAAAATCTTTGCGAAAGTGCAAGCAATAAGTCGACGAAGTTTTATCGCACTCGAATTAACGGCGCAGCAGTGCATTAAACACGAACAAACCAACAAACATTGAGTTTTTTGTATTAGATTATTAATAGTGGGCATTTCAGTACTTTTTTCTAATCTTTTATCTAAAGATTTCATTATTCGTCACATGATTGCAGGCTTGAAAATGCTTGCATGATTGCCTGACTTGCAAATTCTCAGAACTTTATTTATCTCGGGGAAAGCAAAACTCCCACACGTTCTCCGACAGACTGTCGTTGACAAAAAGAGATGACTGGCGCAGCGCACACAGAGCCCTTATAATAATCTTTATTTCCTAAGACACAATTCAAAGAGGCATAATCAACTTTCGGGAGGACAAACCATTATTGATGCTTTCATGAACTATCGGACACATGAATTTACTTTGCATTCTTGGTCTATACTGAGATCAGTACTTACAGGATTGTCGCGAGAGTTGACTTCTGAAATAGCACAATATTTGCCTTCAAATCAAACACAAGAAGTAGAAGTTCTACGAAAGGAAACTAACAAATCAAGATGTGAAAGTTGTCCAAGTAATTTGGTTCGCAATGCATCCTGTGAATGTGAAAAGTGCTAGACAACAGTAGTACGCAAATTCCATTCATTATGTGTAAAAATGTATTATTGAACTTTACATGTCATTCTCAAGTTAACATTTACCATGTATGAATGATTATGCACTTCTTTTGCATTAACCGGATGAGGTGGCTCAGGACATCAATTGATTTCACTGCAGTGCCTGTGACCGGGAGGTCCTAGGGTTCGAGTCCTGACTGTGGCAGGGTTTTCTACACTAGCTAGATAGCTAGGTGGAATTCAGCATCTATCTGGAGAATCCTAGCGGCCGGATGCTCTGATTGGTAGTAACCCAGTTGCTCTGATTGGTAGCCTGGTGGTTTCTCCGATCACACCAGGCGAATGTCGGAGCAGTCTCTAACAAACGGGCCGCGAACCGCACGCGATCATCCCTTCCTTGTCCTATCCTCGCCCCTTACTTACACATCCTTACATGCACTCCAGTACCACACATGACGAGAGACCAGTCAAGAGTTTAGATCATGTCTCGGATTGGGCTTGGCACCACTTGTGGGATATACCTGGTTGGAGAAAAACCCCACTAGCCTACATGGACGTCGGTGCCACATCTCGTTATTCAGCGGGTAAAGATCACCATCTCCCGCAATAAAACATGCACTACACTCTCTAGACTAATGGCCTTAGCAGTTGACGCGCCCAAAAACTAATCAGTCAGTTTATTGTGCATGGTCTGAAACCTTTGGTGGTACAAGAGAATGTATTTTCTCTCATTAGTAACGGCTATGTAATATTAAAGTACGCAAATTGTTTGTCCGTAACATCTCAGCCATCACGTGTAAAGCTCATTTTCAATTGTAACATACAGCCTCCATATCATTGATGGCAATTTCCGGCAATGAGAAAAATTCTAAGAATTTCAAACTGCCGCAAGGTGGCGTTGTATTACGACCGTCAAAAACAAAGAGCGGGAAATTCGGATAAAATTTCGAAGATTTCCAAAATTACGCTAAACTACTACTATTTGTTTAAAAATATATATGACCCTTTTTTAAGAACTAATTTTTTGGATCAGATTTCATTTAACAAAACATCATCAATTTGTGCTCTTACACTGTTAATTTTGTAGCCGCTTTAAAGAAAATAATTCTTTTAATGTTTTAAATTGTCTATTTCAAACAACATTACGCAAAAACGACTCACATTTTCCATGAAAAATCGTTCATCACCTTAATTCAAGATTCAAGATGATTCAACGTATTGTTGTAGCTTCAATATTGTAGTTGTAGAAAGACGCAGAAAAACGTTTGAGCTCTTGCAATTTTCGAAATATCGTGGATTTTAACAAAACTGAGATCCACGTCATTCGATTAAGCGTCATTTACAGTATTCGAGGACTAAGTTTAAACATAAAAAATTTGGAGACTTGTTGAGATAGTTTTGAATATATTGTTGTCCTAAAGTTTTGAAAATATTGTTGTCTTCGGAAATTGTTGTTAAACGCGAAGCCTAGTGATTGTATATAAATAAACTTAATGTCTAGGAAGCGTCTGCCACATGTTTTTTTGAAAAAAATTCAGTGTTTGTAATCACAAGTGATGCATAATTTTTTAAGTTTAGGATAGCAGGATGTCCTACAATAGTCCGTTAGAAGATATATATTCAAATGTATGTAAATATGCATTTCAATTACATTTCTGAAACATATTTAACAGTGTTCATAAGGAATAATGAATGTATTGTTTTAGATTTTGAAACATTTTCATTTCTTCAATTTTCAGGAATAACACATGAAACATTAATTTTTCATGTTTTTGATTTTCCATTTGTTGTACTTTTCGGTTGTAATTTTTCTGCCGTTCTTCCTTTTATACGATGTAATCGCAAGGATGCAGTAGCGGATTATTAAGGTGCTAAGTGGCGGTTGGACTAAATTCCCCCTTGCCACAACTCTAAAGCAGACATCCAAGCGAGAGGAGGCATTCAGACCCGCGACTCAGGCGCGTCCGCCTTGGCACTGTCAGCTAACCAGCTGCGTGCAAGGGCAGGAATCAAAAAGTGAATGCACTCATGTAGAACCCGAAAGGAGGCGACACAGAATTAGAACACGGTATGATCTTCGCATCTGAGAGTATGCGGTATAGACCTATTGAACCTACTTTTTTTTTATATTGTGATTTGTTCAGACTTATTTTAATGAAGGGGAATTAGTCTTCAGGTGAGCTGACAAAACTCCAGAGCGTAATATTTCTAACCCTTACAACCGTCTTCGTCTGTTGTGACCCCGTGGTCTACTCCATTTGCCAGTAATCGTCTTCTTCATAATGCCATCCAGTCTATATAGTTTCCCCTCCCGTTCACGGCAAATTGTTCTTAGCCTTGCGGTAGAATATAACATATCATGTGAAGAATCCAGGCTCTGAAAACTTATAGATTGGGTTACCCTCAATGTCTGTCTAGATGGAAATTGTAGAATTTAACACCACTTAGGCTACCAATGCTACCAACTAATCTTTGACATTAGGAAATGACGCCACTGTTACCTTATTTATCGAGTACTTCCGTCGTTCGCTAGTTCAGCGAGTATGGAATCTGGTTTGAATGGAAATTGTCGGATTTAATTTAGCCAGGGCCATGTGGCAGAAGCGTGACATGGCACTTCCCTCTCTCGACATTCTCCCGAAGCATTCTCTCGACATTCTACATCTACTGCTCCCAGGCAGATTTTAACCTCCGGACTCGGATTTTGAAAGCCATACTACGGAGACTGCTTGCCTGCCAGAAGTATGGTGCCCAAGGGTGCACTTCGAGCCCCGCTGAGGCGCGGGTGCATTCGGCAAGGGGGTTGCTTCGTGGTTGCCTCTTAGTTCCTTTACACTTGGCACTCCATCATCGTCTATCCTGTGGAAGCCAATGGCAAACTACCACTGGAAGGATGTACTTGTGAAAAGTGCGGACTTAAAACCACCTCCCTCATCGCCTCCTCTCCTCCACACTCAAGTGGCAATCATCATCAACATTTAGAACGAGTTTCGGGTTGTGTCTCGCCTCCGTTCACCGTAGGGAATCTGGGGTAGAACGTTGATTGAAACTCTGGTGAAACTCCCAGCAGGCTTCTTGCGTTTCTCTGTCGTTAGGGAAAGTCGGTATGCTGAAAGGTTGGCAGTGACCTTATAAACAGCAGTGACCTGTGACTCAGGGGAAATGGAGGAGTGACTTGTGTTCGATGAAGGGATGATGGAGAATTGCGTGATTTCAGACTCTTAACTACTTTAGTCGTTGGCCCTGTGAGAATAGTAAATATTGCAGCCGGGAGGTGACAGAGTTCCTTCCCCGCTGACACGTGGCATCAGATGACGTTCTATACATGTAGTTGCGGGGATTACCTCCTCAGTGTATCTCCAAAGAAGGGCAGCGCTCCCAGTTGGTTCAGACACCTTAACTCCTGCCTGGTCTTGCGACACGTGGTAGTGCAAGGCATGTAAGAGAGTGTTAAGGGGAGAGGAGACGATAAACATGAGTAAGGAATGGTCGCGCACACTCCGAGACTCGTTATCCCGCCCAGAATTTGACTGACGTTGAGAAGAGAAAGCAGGGAAAGCTACCATCACAGCAAGTGACCTCTGGAATTCTCGAGACAGCGGTTGGATTCGACCTACCTATGTAGTGTCAAAAATGTGTCACGGTCGGGACTCGAACCCTAGGATCTCCGGATCAGAATTGTTGCAGAGTTGACTGTAATGCTATCTCTGAGCTAACTCAGCCTGACCGTTTGTTGAGGTCCTGCCTGCTGTGTGCACAGCTGATTTTGTAGTCGGTGCGTGTGCACGAAACGGCGCGCGCTCTATACTGAAGTATACGGACAGCGAGGCACTCTCCGCTCCACCACACATCTAGCCACGAGAGCGAGTCTGGGACAACGGCGACTGGTATATAATGGTGCCGAGAAAGACAGAGTACTTTGACTGAGATTGTGCGCGCTTAGAGATCGTTTTTGTGACCGCTACGCCGACCTCGCCGAGTTCCACGTTTTCCAGTTGGATAATTGTCGATCGAGCTACAAACTGCTACATCTTCTGGTGATAGCAACTCTTCTGGTGATAGCAAATAGGCTAGCAACTCGGTACTTTCTTTACTGGCGATTGGTAGACCTGGCATTGTTATTGTATAATTGAAGGGTGGCTTTTTGATTTCAACGCTTGAGAAGCACAGTAGAAACATCTGTCTTCCTACTTTTCCAAACATTTCCCATCTCGATCAGGTTTTTCGTCCAGTTTCCCTGATCCATTGAGCAAATGCTGAGATGGCCCCTTGTTTTGCTTCTGGACATAAATGTAACTTCATTTTATGTGCACGTCTTCTAGAATTCAGTGGGAAATACAATTATTCAAATTATCGTTTCCATGTTGTCGCGGCAGGAAGTATTATTCCGAAGCACAACATGATAAGAGCCAAAATTTATTGCTTATTTATCGTTGAAAATAGATTTTATTACATGGGAGTTTTTTTTTCTCCCTTTCAAAATTCAAAATTTAAGTAGTATATGATTTAGTGTAGGGATCACAGAATTTTGAAAATGTGCACACAATTCACTTTTCCCCATAGCACGTCATACGCAGTTTTTAACTGTTTTTATGACGTAAAATAAGTAAATAAATGAATAAATAAATAAATAAATTTCGCAGAGCCGGAGAGTCCGCGCAGCGTTACTACCTCGCTCATGACCTCGCGTATCCAGCGCACGTCGCCGACGAGGTCGTAGAGCTTGCCCGGCGGCAGGCGGGGCGCGGTCGCGGGCCCACTGGGCCGGCGGGCTTGCCCGGCGGCAGGCGGGGCGCGGCACGCCCTGCAGGTCGCCCGCCCGCGCGCGCCGCCGCTCCTGCTGGAGGCGCTGCCCCACGAGCGCGCGCGCGCGCGCCTCCTCCACGCGCGACACGGCCGTCACGTGGCGCTCGGGCACGGCCGGCGCCGCCAGCAGCGCGCAGATGGCGCCCAGCACGCACGCGTGCGGCCCCACGCACACCACGCGCGCCTTGGCCGAGCCGTGCTCGCGCAGCGCCAGCCCCTGCCGGGACGCTCGCTTACCTTGCCGGCTCTGCCCCCGGTGATTCATGTGTGATTCCGGGCGTGTCAGCGCCGAGGGTCATTCCCATAAGTGTAGTGCATGCGTTTATCGTGTGAGGTGGCGGTGATCATCCCTAGCGGACTGCCGAGATCTGGCGCCGACGCACATTGATTTTGAGAGGACTATCCCCAACCAGGTATTTCCCACCAGTGTGACTCCGCCCCAGCAGGGACGAGCGCTAAACTCCCGACGTGTGTGGAACTGTAGTGCTTGTAAGTGTGTACGGAAATTTGTGAGGGGATGTGCTCTGGCATTCACCTGGTGTTAATCGGAGAAACCACGGAAAACTACCGATCAGAGCAGCCGACCTCTAGAATTCTCCTCCAGACAGCGGCTGAATTCGACCTAATGTCGGCAGCCGCATGCTGGCACTCCGCGGTCAGAGGCACTGCAGTGACACTTGACAACCTTTCTCCCTTTTTATTTCAAATATATTACTTCTCCAATTACAAACCTCGTAGCGGCGAGCATTAAGGCAACGCTCAACGGCTCCAGCGTACTGGTGCTTGGGAGGTCGCGGGTTCGATTCCCGCCGCGTACTGGAATCGAATTCTTAGGCCATTTTCTCTGATCAGAGATTTCCCTGATCGGAGATATTCCTGATCACTTCCAGGTAAATACGGAAGTAATCCTAGAAACCAGAAACCAGGCAGAGGCCGCGCGATCCTTCCTAAACGAAGCCGGATCACCCTCCTCGTATGGCCCGCCGCACTGATCTAAAGAATCTCCGACAAGCTCGGAGAACCAATACCCATCGCGAATATCCAGATGCCATTTCGCTCGTGTTGGGATAACCGAAATAAAAAATTCCAATTGGAAATCAAAACATATAATATTATAAATCAAGATTATTAAAACAATATTCAATTGTAGGGAGAGAAGAACAAACCGTCCAATTTAATTTAATAAAATCGAGTGTTGGTTGATTCTACAATTACGGCTTTTCCTGAAAAGGACCCTGAAAAATTAAAAGGATTGAATGGACTAAAATGGGCAATTAGTACTCTTCTATATACGAGTTATATTCGTATAGCTATATTTTATTTGTCGTCCTCGAGTTATAATAATCTTGTTTGCCTTTAGTTTCCGCCAATAATGAATTGCGGTGTTTTTGGTTGAGCGTGACTCACGTAGAACTTGAAGAGGATGTAGTTCTGTCGGCGCACCTCCGCCTCCTCCGTCTTGTCGGCGAAGCGCTTGCTGCGCGGCAGCAGGAACACGGCGTCGGCGTCCGTCAGCGCCACGCGCATGCTGCGCGTCAGCACCGCCTCTGCGCACGCAACGGAGCGCACGCCCTGCAACGCACTCGCAACAGGCAGCAGCTTTTGCCCCTCCAAGCGGGGGGGGGGGGGGGCTCAGACACCAGCTTGCTGCACAATATTAGCGGGAATTTTAAACGCAGCCCGATACCAAAATTATCACTTCGTTACAAAACATTGAGACAGATTTATGAAGCATTTCTTTTAAATATTGTATCTTCTACACTTTCGTGTTATTTTTGTTGGTTACCGTTGAAAATTGTTTGTTTTTAGTACTTCTAAAATGTTTCTCAACACTTCACGCTCTCCATGCAACATGGCGGCCAGCGTCTGGCTTTTCAAAGGAAGTGCTCGTGCTGTGGTCACGTGGTTCGTGACGCAAACTGGTGGTGCGCAGAACGAGCAAACGTTGGTGCGCCGCAGGAACTCACCCATGTATTTCCACCGTGCCTCCAAGCGTTAAAGCAATCGATTCCGTTATCTATCTTCTTCGCTTGCGCAGTTCAAGTTTCGCATCAATTTTGTACATCTGCGCATGCGCAGAAAAGAGAGACTGCAGTCGGTTGCTGCTCGCTAAGGTACGCAAAACTCTAGTCTCAAGCCGGTATGTACATTGCGTCCTCTCTGAGTCGAATTCGGACAGTCGTCTCCAGTGCCGTCAATTCCCTGATCCGTCGGCATGGGCCATTACCGCGGGAAAGTTCTTACTCCTCAATGGTTATTATTAAAATATCCTCTTTCTCCCCTGAAGTTAATAAGGAACTAATGTAGCGTCGCGTCGTTCGACGCCGCGGCGTCGGGCCGCGCCGGGCCGCTTCGGGGAAACCCGCTCTAAGCCGGATGCAAAATGGGGGTGTAAAGCGGCGGCGCCTCGCCGCGCCGGCTGGAAAACCCGTAGGAATCCCGGCTGGAAATTCCTGAAAGGGGGATGCGAGGCTAAGAGATGTCGGTTGCAGCCCTGGAAGGGCTGGCCAGCGAGCCATATGACGCCCGCTGCTTGTAGGGTGGGGGCGAGCCAACGGATATTTAAGGCCGCGCCCACAGGCGCCTCGCGTGATACGCTGGGTGTCGAAAGACGAGAGGTATCTCCAGTGCTATTATTGCACGTGATCTTCGGGTCGAAGATCGGTTTGGCGACAGGCCATGTAACTGGTATAGTTACGGGACTCTATGTCCGACAGCTTCGCACCTCGCGTTGCTTTTTGCTGCTTTCGAAGCAGTGGTTCTGGGCGAGGCCTAGAGAACTGAAAGGTTGCCAAGGGGTTAGATTTTTGTATTGTAATCTTTGTACATTAATTGTAAAAATACTGTAAATATATTGTAAATATCAATCAGAACAGTCGTCTGTTTTTTTCATCCTAGTACGTCACACTAAAAGGAATATGTTTAGAAATGTAGAATGCAGCTGGAAAAGATTTACTTTGAATCGGAGAGTTTTTGTCTGATGTGTCAAATATCAATGCGTAAGAATAGGCCTCAATATGAAACGGAAATTAGTCGTGTTTTGAGGTTTCATATGCAGTTTGGAAAAAAATGATTTGGATATCTTAACAAATTTTTCTTTGTTAATTCTTAATAATGTAATATCCATTTCGTGGGTGGTTATTATCTTGTTCTGCACTTATATGCTGCCCCGTACTAACATTTTTGAGCTGTACAAGCACAACACATTGAAATCTGAAGACTGCCCAAAAATATCATTGTAATACTCATAGGTAATTCCACAAGTTCTTTGGAAATTATCAAAAAATACTCGAGTCGCGAACCAATTACGGGATTAATCTTTTATAATTTCCATAGCATGAGTAAATTTTAATAGGATTATTTCACGAATGAAATTTCAATTTAAGAAGTCTGTTCATAAAAATTCGCTATGTTAATCTTGAATGTTTACGTCTTTTCAATACTTTCAACAACTACGTGCATCAACCTCCATTCTCTGTTTACATATGCAAGTCCGTCTGTAATGTTAAAATCAAGGAAGTTAGGTTTTATGTATAACATTCTTGTTCGTACTTACAAGTAAATAAGTACAATAAATACAGTACAAACATGAATAATCAAAAAATACACGTAACGAAAACACGATTTACTTGAAATTATTCGCAATTTCTTCAACTGGTATATCTTTTTCTAATATATAGGTTCGGTCCTTACAACAATTTTTAAACTGTTTCCAAACATATTTTATTCTTTTATCGGTGTTATCTGCAGAAGCTTTTTCACCATTTCTTTCGGTTAACAACTGTTTAAATGCGAATGAAAAAGTGCGCTTTATTGCACATCGACCCAGGGATATCTGAATCCCACATTCTAACATAGATGAACCGGAACTTATAATTGGGCACTAAGGAGGTGGTAGTAATTAAAATCTATAAAGAAAAGTAATGCTTTTGGGGGGAATCTCTGCTCTGCTATGTTAACACCGTGAGAATTCTTGAACACTGTTGGTATCAATTTCATGAATATCCAATGTAATATTTTACTCTATTACTTTTATATATACCCTTCACTATTATATATTCCTGTACCAAGCATTATTACAAAGGCGTAGTCTGACACTACTTTGAGTAAAAAAAGAAAAACTCATTTTTACCATGAAACACTAAATTTAATAGATTGAACATGTATAATATGGAGTTACAAAATGCTATTTAAAGGTTTTTTTAGATATAACTATGTAACTTGACTTTCACAGCACACTCATGCTTGGTGCTGTCCATACCTGTGGATTTTGAGAAGCGTCCGCAGAAGTACCTCGTCATGCGACTTTTGTTAAGATCGTCGTCGATCAATTATGAGTGCTAAGTTTTCAGAACAAATTTTAAATGCTGTAAGACAAGGAGTTCATATTTACAATATTAGCCAATATGATGCCAAAAATATCACTGGCTTAACTACAAGAAACTACGCGTATTAAAACGGCGTGTGCCGGAAATATTCATGCGCACAATGTTACATATACTTCACTGGCTAGTCACACAATGAAGGTTCCTGGAGTTTTAGAAACAAGGAATGAGGGAAAGGGAAAAATTTAAGTAGTATATGACTTAGTGTAGGGATCACAGAATTTTGAAAATGTGCACACAATTAACTTTTCCCCATAGCACGTCATACGCAGTTTCAGCTGTTTTTTTATGTAAAATAAATAAATAAATAAATAAATAAAAGGGGGTGGGGGTAGCTTTTGGCACTTGTTTCATCGTTTGATAGATCTAGGGATAACATTACTTTAGGGTCTGACCACTACGAATGTTGCAGTCTAATTTATATTCGTCCTTAAGAAAACGTGACTTGTGTTCTCATGAAGCCAGGAAAGTCTCTCCGTAGTGGCACCTTGCTGCTTGCAACAAAAATTATGTTGAAAGCAGCGTGTGACAAAAGAATACGTAAATACCGCTCTCATCACAATAATAACAAATATTGGTATTGGTTTCCCAGCTATCTGTCTGCTAACATCATTGGCATTCTTACAAGGAGGCCCTGACTCGGCCCAGTGCGGAGAGACTTTCCTGGCGCACTATATAATTAACTATAAAATATTTCTTTAAATATCAATTTTGAGGTTAATTGACCAGAAAGTGGAATTTGAAACGGTCTGGTTCCTTGGTAGATAAATATTTCTTGTATGAAACTACTACCAAAAACACCACAGGTATGCAACCAGTTATGCGTCACAGATTGGCGGGTCACAGATTTGAGGAGACCTGATTCACGTGTTGCTATTGAAACTAAAACCACTTATAAAGAAATGATCAAACCCATTGTTTTTACCCGAATGTTCAAAAACGACATTTAGGAGAAATCTTAACAGTATTTTCAGTGCATGTGAACAGTTGAACGTTTGAGTGATTTACGTTTACGTGTTTTTTTGTATACTTACGTTCACATGTATATTCGGGTAAAAAATCAGGGAATGTATCGACACGTCGCTTTGTCCACTCCCTTTTGAGCATACCATCAAACACAGTGGGTATTTTGTAAAATGTTTTGTACGGGTCAATTTCTCAATTTATTACTGTACTGTATCTCCTGCCATTGTAAAGATACACTAGCGCTAGCATTGCTTTAAAAACGTTTAATATTTTCGAAGAATTTGCCTCTTAATATTTTAAACACATTTCACTATTTTCAAGTAATAATTACTAAATAATACAAAAACGTAATAATATAGCAATATAACAATAATCCTTAAGTCGTTAAACCATGAGAAAATGCGTCCCTTTCAAAGATATTCCACGAGTTACCTTTGTCAATTCATAACTTGTCAGATCTCGCTCTACGAGAAGTGTTTTTCGGGCCTACTCGCTCGCTCGCTCGTGAAATCTCGCTTCACCCTCTTTTCCTTCCCAACAAGACACATGCTCGTCGCACCCTGCCCTCCCCGCATTGCTTACCTCCCTTCTCTCTCGCGTATATTGAATCTCGCTTCTCACACTTTGCAATTTCCCCCTTGACACTCCTTGTCGCCCAAACCTTTCCCGTGTTCTCTCTCCTTCCGTTCTCGTTAGCTCTTGCCTCTTGCCACTGTTTCATTGTAATGAACTCCTCGCCCATTGTCCCATGCCACTTGTCACTCTCTATACGCACCTCCTCCCAATTGTCTTTCGCCACATGTCACTCCCTCATCAAATCCGGTTTCTCTTCCTTCATCCTTTTATATCACTAGCCCCCTTGCTCTCTTTTTCCCGTCACTTCCCAATAGCTCGTCGTTCCTCGCCCTTTGGTTTCTCTTCACTCTCCGTCATCCTACTTTTTAGCCATTGCCGCAATTTGTTACTCCTTAGTCACACCCCATATCTGACACTGTCCTTCGCAATTTGTCTCTTCCTACTCACACATCGCTTCCCAACCTTTGTCCTCTGCCATTTTTCTCTTCCTCGTCAACCCCGTCCGCTTTTCAATCGTTTATTGGCCCCTTTTCCTTCGCCACTTCCCACTGCTTCTCTTCAATTGTCCTTCGCCATTTGTCACTCCCTCGTCGCACCTCACTTCTCACCCTTTGCCTTCTCTCTCTCTCTCTCTCTCTCCCCCAACCCTCCATTCTGTCTCCTTCATTCGTCCCCTTGCGTCACTTCCCTTGTCGCTCCTCACGTTGCCCTTCGATCTTGCCTCTCCGTCGTTGCACCCCTATCTCCCAATAGCACCTGGGACAATGATGCTTGGCGCGGTCCGTCCTTTCCCATGACCTCTTCCTATGTTCTCTCGGTCTGCACCCATTATCCCGCACCACTTGCGACTCACTTGTCGCACTAGTTCTGTCACCATGATACTCGCTCGTGGCATCTCTTAATCACGTGCTTATAGCTTCTCGCATCTGACTATACTTCTCGTATTTTGTCTCACGCTCATAGCACCTCGATTCATCAACCACTTCCCCTCGCCTCCCTTCACTCCTTCTGGTCTTGTTATTAACTCATCGCGCCCCGCTCCTCCTTCCCTCTGTCCTTTACCACCCCTTCGCGTCTCCCTCTTGCCTCTACTTCCTCGCTCATCTCACTCGCCCATCATCCTCCTTTCGTTCTCCCTCCCTCCTCGTCCCTTGTCGCATCTGCTCTGCATCCATGCCGTTTGCCCTTGTCACTTTCTCGTTGGGCATCGCTCCTCATCCTATGCCTCTCGCCTCTAACCTTCTACTCACTTGTTACGCCTGACCCGTCGTCCCTCGCTCTTGCCACTCTACTCCTTACCTGTTACCCGTTGCTCCTTCTCACCTTGCGTCCTAGTCCTCCGCCTTTGCTCCTTGCCCCTATGACTGGATTGACTCATCTCGCTCTCCACCCATTACCACTCGCTCGTCGCATCCCGCTCGACATGGATAACTCCTTGCCCATTGTTTGTCGCTCCTCTCTCGCGTCGCACCTCGTAGCGCGCCGAAGCCGCACGCCTTCAGCTCCATGAGGCGGCCGCGCAGGAGGGCGTGGCGCCGGGGCTTGTCGTGCGCGCGCAGGCTGACGGGGTGCGGGCCGAAGACGGCGCCGGAGGCCAGCAGGTGCAGCAGCGGCAACGCCTCCGGGCAGCCCGCGCGCGTCACCGCCACCTGCGCGTGCACACGGCCCCACACCATCGCACGGAGCCACTCGGCGGCGCCACCGGGGAGCACCGGGACCAGCGCCACTGGGCGTGGGAAAGGAAGGATGCTGTTGGCCAGCGACAAGTCAACACATTGACGTAGTATCGACGCTACACGGTCCACCAGCGCCACTGTTCCACTCGCCACGGTCCACAGCGCCACTGTACGATGTGACATTAATTTCAATTCAGTGTGTGGATTTTTGAAGAGGTAAATTCTCCGTTGCATGTTTGATTGATTGATTTGTTCGTGTTTCCGGGCGCGTCAACTGCTTCTGTCATGAGTCCCGTTAGTGTAGTGCATGTTTTTTCTCGAGAGATGGCGGTGATCTTCCCCTGCTGGATGGCGAGATCCGGCACCGACCTATCGTCGGGTAGTCTAACCAGGACTCTCCCACCAGCGGGGCACCGTCCCAGCCGGGACAAGCTCTAAACTCCCGACTGGTCTCCCGAAATATGTGGTAGTGTAGTGCATGTTAGTGTAAGTGTGTATGAGTGTAAGAAGAGAGGATAGGACAAGCAGCTTTGTTAGGGTACTGCTCCGGCATTCGCCTGGTGTTGATCGGAGAAACCACGGAAAACTACCGATCAGAGCAGCCGGCCGCTAGAATTTCTCCTCCAGACAGCGACTGAATTCGACCTAGCTGAAAAGCTAGTATCGAAAATCCTGCCGCCGTCAGGACTCGAACCTAGGACCTCCCGGTCAGAGGCGCTGTAGTGACATCAATTGATGCACTGAGCTACCGCTACCGGTCCGTTGCATGTTGAAACTAGTGATGCTTTTTGCAATTTTAGAAAATCAGGGGTTTCAGCGAAAATGAGACCTCTCTTAAGCGTCATTTACGCTATTCGAGAACTAAGCTCAATAAATGAATTTGGAGTCGTTTTTGCGAAAATTTGGAAAATGTTGGGGCTTCATGTAAGGCAATTCCAAAAATCAAAATATCCGTTTCAAACTCAGAGGGTGTCGAGTTTCTTTAAATCAATTGAGTGTGGCGTCATGGAGAAAACACATAGACATTTACAAGTATGTACAAATTTATTTACACGTATGTACAATAACTAAATTCTGCTCCGAAACTACACACGTTTGAGTATTTCCCTGTGGATACCCCACATAGCTAGGGAGGCCCCGCCTCCACTGACGCTTTTCCCGCGCCACTACCGTGACCTCGTCACCCGTGCAAGAGGCACGACACGCTCCAGCCTGGGCGCAAAGTTTTGCGCATCGCGCGAGGTTTCCAAAACAAACAAAAAAACGTGTGAGCTCGTCGGTTCAGTTTTATACCTACAGTGTAGCCGTCACGTGACCGTCCTTGGTGTAGGAGGGAGGCTCGCATCTACCACGTGACCGTCCAGGTCAAGCTGTCATTCGCTTTTTCGGTATCAAGGACCCACAATACAGGTATTCTGGCCACACCATGTGTTAGAAGATTTTCCCCCAAATTTAGCAACTAGATTTATTCATTTTTTCGTTGCTAGGGCTCTGTAATAAGGGGTTTTCTATAGAAAATTCGCCGTTTTTTCGCCTAACTTACACTACTCCGTAGCGAGAAAGTAAAAGCTGTTATAATGGTGTTTTCGTGTTCTGCATATAATTGCACTAATAGAGATGGTAAAAATGCGAAAGAAGAAAATTTATTTCTATTGTAATGTTAATATGACTTGTAAATGCTTGTGATCGTCATTAATGAGATGTATTATATACCGTTTCTGCTTTCTCCTGAATAGTCAGGTTTCCCATTTCAAATAAAAAATTGGGTTTCAAATCGGTGAAAGCAAATTGAAGAGACAATTTCCTCCCTTCTTCCTATAATTGTCTTCGTTCTGCACATTACAACTTTACACCATTGTACAAATCATGCTATTGTTCTTTGATATGGATGGTAATAAAAGCATTGTTTGTACTACCTTTGTAAAGTTAATCTATCATCTTCGACATAACATATAATTGTACAATATGATAAATAATAAAATTCCAAAGTTGACAAGATTTTAATAAATAAATAAGACTTGATGTAAATGCAACGCAGAAGTTGCTTGTAATTGAGTACTTGATAATAGCGCTAGTAAATATGATATGCAGGTGATGACAAAGGAGCAATTATGTTGAAATATATTGAAAGTACTTAACATTAAAAACTGATAGTTGGGAGAGAAATGCTTTTTATATAGAACTATGAGCATTATCGCAATAAACAAGATTTCACAAAAAATCTACAGATGTGGTTCAAATAAGGGGTAGAGAAAACTTTAAGTTATATTAAGAAGTGAATAGGGCAAACCAAGACCTTAAGGAAAAGAAAGTTAAAACTAGAAACTGTGTGACAGAGGTTATGGGTCAAAACAGAATGCAGAAATGAAATATTTGAGATCTTGAAATTTACCTTAGCAATATATTTTTTTACTTAAAAACAGCATCTTTTAAACCTCCATTCCGGAAATATTATTTTCGAAAAAATCTTTCTATAATCTAAATAATTCAGAAGCGCAAATTTTAAGTACAAGATCTCGAAGTTTTCCCTAAGTGAAGAACAGTGTGAATTCTCGCGCTCCCTTGCCACCCAAATGGCGGATTTCTCGGGGTTAAATTTGGGAGTAGATTTCGCCGCTGACCGCTACGGGGTGGTGGGCTTCAGACACAGATACATTGAACTATATATCTGTGCCCTGAGTCACCATGTAAACAGCTAAGCTCATTGGCGCGTCCGAGTAAATGCTTAGAGTAAAGGCTTCTCTTTAGAATTGTGTTCTGCTGAAGGTGGGGGCGTGCCACTGCACTCTGAATTTCTTCATTTAAACCAGTGTTTGCCAACAGATGTGCTATTAGGAAGCGCTGCAGGTTGGCTCCGTTGAGGTGGCTCTTGCGTTTTATAGGACCCCCAAGCACAAAATGGTATTGGGTTCCCCCTTCGAAAACCTTTCTTCCGGATTTAACAAAATATCAAATATTAAAAAAAATTAAAGTATTTATATAATTGTCACCACAACAAAAAATTAATTAAAGTATTTTTTTCTTTCTGTTGTCATTAAAACTTATCAATTTTGTCGTAAAATTTCCCATTAACGATATTTACTATCAACATTATTATGATTTTTTCAATTAAAATTTTTTGTCGGGCGTGCTCCTCTGGTGGGGCTGCTTCTCAATTTTATAAATCTGGCTATTATCAATATTATCTGACAGTTTAAAAAAAACCCAAATTCCTACCTATTTTGCAAAATAAATTTTTGCCCCCAATAACAATAATTTTTTCAAAATCTTTAATTCAGTAAAAAAGGGTCATTACAGCTTTTGAAGTCACCTTCATAGTCGATTAAATTATTTTGCCCCCCTTCCTCAAAATCATTAAAACGTATTTTGGTAAGTTAAAGAAAAATGCGTCGACCTCTGGAACTATCATGTATGAATTTTTTTGTTTTTTGCTAATTTTTTTTTCTTCTTTAACAAGTAGTGTCGTGTTTATGAAAAAAAAAATCAGTGTCGTCTTTGTTTCTTTATCTGAAACGGACGTGTTGTAAAAAAAATCCCAATAGTAGACGGATAAAAACTACATGGTTTTCCTTAGTCTGCTGACAGGGGGCTTTCCCAACCGATTATAAAAAAAGGACAATTGGTGTGCATTTTCAATATTTTTTTGCACTCTATTTATTTATTTAATGTTTTTTATAATAATTTAAAAATTTTTACTCTTTATCTCTAAAAATAATTCCGTAAACTTTTTTTTAAGAGCAGTTTTAAAGGCCTTCTAACGTGGGTAAAACCCATTCGATCATTTTGTAAATACAGCTTTATGAAGAACACCATTGACGCTCATGACCAAAGATATATTAAGTGGAATCCATTTTTCTCATAAAAATTTTTCCCATAAACTTTTTATAATTTCGACGGGGGGAAAAATGTTTTTTTTTTAACCTCTTTATTTTTTTTAATTTCCCCTTTTCCTCAAAACGCTTAATCTTTTGGAAAAAAATATCAGTCTTATTTTTTTCAAAACAGGAAGGGGTTTTGACATTCATAACACATTAGAAATTTCTGAACCCATCTAATAGTCTTTTTAAAAACTTTATGTTGTAAAAATTTTTTAAAGTAATCCATCTCTTAATTGGAAAATGATAGAATAAAATGTCAAAGGAGGCCGCCCAGAATAATGAAAGAACTCCACCATACGTCAAGAACATTTTAAGATGATGATTGAAAGGTGAACGATGTGGGCAGTCAGTGGTGTTTTTAAAGGGGGGCTCAAGCGGGAAACCCCAAAAGTCAGCCACCGACAAAAACATTCAAATCATTTTTCTATGTTAAATTAATTGCCCACTTTTTTGAATTAATTCCGTTTTTTCGGAAAAAAAGGGGTGTGCTGGCTTGACGTGGCCAGCACCCCATCGTAAATTCAGTCGATCACGGAAACCATTTTTTTGCTTTTTAATTAATTCCCCAAATTAATTAAATTCCGTTTTCAGTCCAAATAATCAAAGCTGTCGGGGTTGACGAAACCGGAAATTTATCTCCTTGACTAAACGGCTTAAATTAGGAAACTCAACGAAAAATCAAATTTTTAAATAATTTTCCATTAAACGATTTTGTTTAAATTTCCCAAATTTTCTTTCTAAAATAATAAAATCAATTCAGGCGTGACAAAACCCAACATAAAAAAAATTGTAATATAGAAAACAAAAGCACAATCACAAAAATTATAGACATTTTTAAATTCAACAATTTTTTTCTCTGCATGATTTTTACCCCGAGATAATAACTGCGTGTTAGCTCCACCCATTCAAATAATAAAGGAAAGAAAATTTGATTATCTAAAATTTTTTAAAAATTAAATCTTTCAATAATTTTTCTTTTAAAGATAAATTAATAAATGTTCCCTTTATTATATAAATAGCTGAAAATCGTAGTTATCAACCCCTAGGTTTTAAAATTAAAATACAGAGAAAAACCACAACCCAATAAATGAACAATAAATAGATTTTTAAAAGTATTTTCTAGAATCCCGTTTTAAATTTTCTCTTTTTTATTAATAAAATTTTTTAAAACCTTTTTTATTAAAATTAATCGACTTTCGAACGGGAAATGCGACAGTACCCAGCACTAATATCAACATCTATTTAATAATTAAACCCTTTCAATGTAAAAACCCCCAAAGAAAAATTGATAAATTTCCTAAATTTTGAATTTTTTAAATATCAAGTTAAACTAAGTTTAAATTAAAAAATAAAAAGGAAACCCAATCCCCAAATTTGGAAATAGTTAGGGATGTTTGAATTCTTTCTTCTATACGTTTTAATTTCTTTCATTTATTAAATATACATTTTTAAAAAACCCCGTTTTTTGAAACCTCATGACAATAAAATGGGAAATTAAGTCCCTACAGACAAATTGAAAAATCTATAAAATTTAATCTTCAATCAAACATTTACAAAGTTAAATTGATAAATTTTGCCGTAATTATATAAACTTTTGAAACTGCATAAAGTTATCAAAAAAAAGAATTGAAATTCGAAAAAGAAAACCCAACAGCACAATCAAAAATTCAAACATCTTTTATGGATTTTAGAACAAATTTTTTATTCTTTTCTATTTAATTTCTTTCGTTTTTACTAATAATTTTTAAAAACTTTGTCTTATAAATTCTTGTTTTTCCAACAAAATGCGAGTACCAACGTGCACAAATTTTAAAAATCTTTTTAAAATTTCAATGCACGTTCAATCTACATATTACACAAAGATAAATTGATAAATGTTGGTAAATATATAAACATTTTGAATCTTAAAGTTATCTAAAAGAATTCAAATTCAATACGGGAAACCCAAACACAAATCACATAAAAATAGGAACATAGTTAATAGATTTTGTTAGTTTTACTCTATCCCGTTTAAATTTTCCCCGTTTTTTAATTAATTAATTTTAAAATTTTCGTTGAACCATTGAAAATTGACAAAGGAGTTCGGGGCCGAATATCAAAACCTCTTTTTAAAAATCCTTAATACTGATTTACATTGAAAATTAAAAATTGCCGTAATTATAAAAATTTTGTCCGTTATCAAATGGCCCGGATGTGAAATTCCCAAATGCAGAGAAAAAACAGGCACAATCCATAAATTAAAACATAGTTTTTCAACATATTCCCTCATTTTTATTCTATCCCCGATTTAATTTTTTTCGTTTTTACATAATAATTTTAAAACATCATTGTTCAAAATCTTTTTGATTTTCCCCAAAAAATTTGGGAGGGTAAACGATCTTTTTAAATTTATTTCATTTAATCATTTTTTTATATTCACAAAGATAAATTGATAAATGTTAGTGTTTGTGAACATTTTAAAACTCATGGATTATCTAAAACCAGATTTCAAAAAAAAGAGAACCAAAAAACAAATCACTTTATAACATATTTGGGTGATTAAAATTTAAATTTTATCATACTCGTTAATTTCTCCCCTTTTTTTTAAATAAAATTTTTTTAAAATTTCGTTGTTATTATCTCAAAAATATTTAACAGGAAATGCGAGAAAACGTCCCTAATAAAAATCTTTTTAAAATTTAATACGTTCAATAATTTTACACTAAGTCGTGTAAACGTTGCCGTTTTGAAACATTTGAAACCCATGGAAGTTTTAACCCAAGAATTTTTTCAAATAGAAAAGGAGCACAATCACATAAATAAAAACGTTAATGATTTTAGAACTTTTTTTTTACTCTATCGTTTTAAATTTCCTGTCATTTAATTAATAATTTTTTTTAAAATTTCTGTTTATAAATAAAATTCAAAAGATATGGAGTTCAACGACAGAATATAAAACCTATTTAATATGAATACATTCAATCTGTTTTTTAAACTTAAAAAAATTGATAAAAAATTGGGGAAAAATTAAAAACATTATTGAAATTGCATGGTTATAATGGGGATTTAAATTTTCAAAATCAGAAACCAAACGAGCACAAATAAATACAAACATGTTAAGGGATGTTTGGATTTGTTTTATATATACGTTTTAATTTCTTTTTTTTATTACAAATATTTTTAAAACATCGTTGTTAAAAAATTTTTCCAATAAATTGTATAGTACCAACAACAATATTTTAAAATTTATTTCTAATTGTCACTTTTATATTAAATTCCCCTAAGATAAATGATAAATGTTCAGATTCAGACTTTATTGAACTCATGGCAGTTGTCGAAAAACCACATACTAAAATTAAAAAGTACAGAAAACGGAAAACATAATTTAAATAAAAGTTAACGGATGTTTTTTTTTTTTATCTTACGTTTAATTTCTCATTTTTAAATAAAAATTTTTTAATCATCGTTGTATTAAACCTCAAGATATTAAAAAGGTTGAAGAGTACCCTCACAAATTTGAAATCTTTTGAAATTTAAATCGTTAATACTAGCATTTTACATAAAAAAATTGATAAATTTGCCGTGAATTATAGAAACATTTTAAAACCCTAGTTATCAAACGCCAGATCTCAAATTCAATCAGAGAACCAGGAGCACAATCCATAAAAAAACATAGTTAATAATATTTAGAACAATTTTTACTCATCCGTTTTAAAATTGCCTTGTTTTAAATTTTATTTTTAAAATTTGTTAAATTTCTTAAAAAACATAAACCATTCAACAAGGTACGGGGTTTTCATCGACACGTATATCAAAAACCTTTTAATAATTGAAAAAATTTCAATCAGTTTATTTTTAAGATAAATTGATAAATTGGGAAATATAAACTTTTGAACTCATCAAATTTTAACCCATATTTAAATTAAAAAGAAAACAACAGCAAAATCATATTACAAACTGTTAAAAGGGATGTTGAACTAATTTTTTACACGATATAATTTTCTTGTCGTTTATTACATAAAAATTTTTTTAAAACATCGTTATAAATCTTTTACCCAACAAATTGCGATATAAAGACACTAATATCTAAATTTATTTTTTAAATTGAATGCATTTAATTGTCCCTAATTACACAAAAAAATTAATAAATGTTACCCTTATAGAACATTTTTAAAATGCATGGGTTATCAACAAAGAATTAAATTTGAAAATCGGGGAACCCAACAAAAACCCAAAATTATTCATAGTTAACGGATGATAGAAATTAATTTTACTCTATACTCTTTAATTCTCTCGTTTTTTATTAAATAATTTTTTTTAAAACTTCTTTTTGAAAACTCAAGATATTCAACAGTGCAAATAAATTTTAATTTAAATCTTTAACTTTTTAATTGCCTTTCCTTTATAAAGATTGAAAAATTTTTCTGTTGTAAAAACTTTTTTGAAACCCCATAAGTTATCTAAAACCAGATTTAAAATTTGTACAGAAAAAAGGGGGCTTAAAAAAATAAAAACATAGTTAATGATATTTAAAAAATTTTTTTCTCCATACCGATTTAATTGCTCTTGTCATTTAATTAATAATTTTTTTTTAAAATTTCGTGTTTATAACCATAACACATTCAGACAAGGTATCAGAGTTTCAACAGCAGTTCAAAACCCCTTTTAAAAATTGATACATTCAATACTAGTTTATTCATTAAGATAAATTGATAAATTTCCGTAATTATATAAACATTTTAAAACCAGCAAGTTATCGACAAAAGGTTTCAAATTCAAAATACAGAAAAAAGCACAATCACATTAAATTAAAAACAGTTAATTTAAAAGAATTGTTAAAGGGGTTTTTAAATAATTTTTTTATTTTTTTCCGTTTTAATTGCTCCCCCATTTTTTAAAAATTTTTAAAAACTTCGTTGTTATGAAATTTTGTAGACTTTCCAACAGGAAGTGCGATAATCCCCGAGCACTAATATAAAAATTTAATCATTGAAAGCATTTAAATCTTTTATTTAAAGATAATTATTAATTTCCCTGAATTATATAAACATTACGACCCAGGGAAAGTTATCAAAAAAGCCAAATTTGAAATTCAAAATCAAAAAACCAAAGGCACAATTTCAAAAAATTAAAAATATAGTTTAAATATTTAGAACTAATTGTTTTCTTAACGATTTTTTATCTTTCGTTTTTTTAAAAATTTTTTTAAACTTTTTTGTTATGAAATTTAAAGACATTCAACAGGAAATGAAAATACCAACAACACTAATTCCATATATTTATTTAATAATTAAATACATTTAGTATAGTTTTTTCACAAAATTAAAAATTATAAATTTTCCTAATTATAAAAAACCCTTTAATGTGCATGGAAGATATCAAAAAAGCCAGATATTCAAATTCAAATACACAGAACCAACTACCAACCCATAAAATTGAAAAAATTTGGATTTTTAAAAATATGTTTTTTATCCCGAATAATTCTCTTTTATGTATTAAATAAAAAATTTTTTAAATTTCGTTTTATAAAAACTCTTGACGTTCAGGGGAAAGTCAGATTTCAAGACACTAATATTTAAAAATCATTTAATAATTGAATGCATTCAATACTAGTATATTCCCAAAAAGAAAAACGTAAATGTTGCCGTGAATTATATAAACTTTTTGAAACTGCTAGGGTTATCGAACAAAGAGATTTTTAAATCGAAATCAGAGAATAAATTTTTCCTTTTTATTCTTTTTAAAATTTTGAAACAAACTTTCGTCGATAAAAGCTGGGATGTTTGAAAAAAAATTTGAAAATAGCGGATAAAAAATTTTTTACAAAAAACTTCTCAAATCTGAAAAAAGTTTTTGGTTAAAAATTGGTTAAAGCATTTTCCCCCTTACCCATTTCTTTGGATTACTTTCTTTTTCTTCTTCTGTTAGAATGTTTCTTTCAATCCTCTTAATTTGTTTGAAGAAACGAAACGCAACGGGACCTCCACAGAATGCCACCGGCCCCCCTTTTCTACAACCCCGTGGGGGACTCCAATAAGGAAAACCCGGGGGCTCAACGTGTCATCCTCAGGAAACAGAGAAAAACCCTTTTCACGCCTCTGGAGAAAGGTTACAAACTCCCCTTCGAAACCCTGAGCAGAAAATGGGGTTTTTTTCCCGTTCGTAACAAAAAATTAATATTAGTAATAAATGTCTGTATTTTCGATCAATTCCCTCCTCCGCCTAACCACGTAATGCATTTTTTTAATTAAAAAAAAAGTTTTCAATTATCCCTTTATAAAAAAAATCAACATAGATATGTCTTTTTTTTTTTAACAAATGAAAGAAACCCCCAAAATAAATTTGTGACTCTGCCAAAAAATATGAATAAATTGGGGTTTATTTTCCCTTTTTTAAATTTTTCCTTTTTTGAAATTTAAATGTATATCAATTTTTACGCTCTTTCAGAAAACTTATGATTAGAAATATTTTGACGACCTATCACAAAATGATCTATTAAAACATTCAATCAATTTATAACAAAAAATATATTTATTCCCGTGTAAAATAAAATTTTTAAAACTGAATCATAGTTGCCAAAAATGTTTTTAAGTTCGAAAATGAAGAACCAACGAGAAAATCAAATAAAACCTAAATCAAATTTAAAGATATTTGATACTAAAAAACTCTTCCAAAAATTAATTTTTTTAATTTTATTTTCAATTTTTTTGTGTTCTTCTTTAACCAATACGATTTTCAGTAGGGAAAATTTAAATGCCCTGAAAAATAAAACCCTTTAAAAATTTAAAACACAATCAAAAATAATGTTTTACAATCAATTTTTTCCGTATATTTAAAAAAATATTGATAAAACAAATCATATAGACTCAACATCTAGACTTAAATTATTAATGGAAATAGGAATCAAACAAAAAAAAAAAAGACATAATTTCAAAACATGTCATACAATTTTTTCTAAATACAAAAACTTATTCTTACTTTTCGATAAAATATTTTTAAACTTTTAAATGTATCTTTGTAAAAATTTGATTAAACATTAAAAGACAAAAGGTTTGGTTCTTTTTGCAGATCACTCTCTAATTTTCCATTATCGGCCAGCTTTTCAATGGCTTTAAAAATTTTTTATTCCATCAATGGGGAAACTTATTCTAATTTCCAAAATTTCTCTCTAATTAACTCTAAAAATTTTTTTAATACTAAATTTTATCAAATGTCTTTAAATTTTGTTCTTGGTTTCCTAAAATTTTTTTAATGTTCCTCCAAATTTAAAATTTCCCTGGGATTTTTGTTTCACTTTCACCCTTTTGAAAAGGGGAATTTAAAATTTCAAATTAAAATTGTCTTCGTTCTATTTGAATTTTTAAAAAATTTTTTCCCTTCTAAAAAAACAATTAAATCGTTAAAAAAAAATCAGTTTAAATTTAAAAAAATTTTTGGGTTTTACATTTTATTTTGTTAGTTTTTTAAAATTTTTAATTTGAAAATCTTTAAAACGATAATCTGACCGGGGTTTAACAATGTTTATATAATAAAGAAAATTTAAATAATTTTTTGATTTTAATAACAAAATTAAATGTGTATTTAATAATTTAAAATAATTAGATATTTTTCTTTTAGTACTCTATTTTTTTTTTCGAAAGTCACATAATTCCCTACAATTTAAAAAATACTATTCTAACCAAGAGCAATTAAAATTTTGTATAAAATAAAAAAATTTGTACTAAAAACTTAACTTTTTGTGGTTATAAGTGCTTGTTCGTTGGGACTCTATATTTTCAGTTTTACAATCCACTTTTATAACTCTGATGGGGTTTCAATAAATTTATATACTTCCCCCTTTAATAACGTAAACATAATTAAAATGTATTGAATGTTTTTCAATGATTAAATGATTTTTCATTTAGTCTCGTTGTTCTCCCCCTTTTCCCGTTCAAAATCGTGAGTTTTAACAAAGTTTAAAAATTTATTAATTAATAAAATGAAACCAATTTAAAATTTTATAAAGTGAAATTAGTCCATATATCTATCTTTTTCCCAAATTTTTTGATATTGTCTCGCTGGTTCATGTTTTCAATTTGAATTCTCCTCGCCCAAAAAGTTTCAAAATTTTATATAATTCGACAACATTTATCAATTTAACTTTGATTTAAAATACTTATTGAACCATTCAATTATTAAATAGATTTTAGATTTTTTTTGGTACTATCCCAAATTTCCCGTTAAAAATCAACGAAAATTATAACAAATTTTAAAAAATTATTAAAATGAAAAACAATTAAATTTTTATAGAAAAAAAATTTAAACATCCTTTAAATATGTTCTTAATTTTTTGTGATTGTCTCTTGGTTCTCAGTGTTTTTTTTGAATATCTGGCTTTTTTGATAAATCCCTGCAGTTCAATAATGTTTTTAATTCACGAAAAATTTTCAATTTATTTTATTAATATACCTATTGAAAGTCATTCAATTTTAAATAAATTTTTATTTAATGCTCCTTTCTCCCATTTCCCCTTTTGAAAGTCATCGGTTTCATAACAAAAACTTAAAAAAATTTTAAAAAAGACAAAACAATTTAATCTTTACAGTAAACAATTATTTAAATATCTATCTTTTTTCTTAATTGTTGTGATTGTTTTGGTTCTCTGCATTTGAATTTGAATAAACTTTGTTCGATAATTCTTTTGGTTAATTGTATATATAATTCACGGTTTTTTATTAAATTATCTTGTGTAAAAACTAAATTTTAATTTTATTCAATTGTAAAAAAGTTTTTGATATTCTTCGTTGGTACTCCCATATCTTTTTCGATTTTGATTATTATAACAACAAATAAAAAAAAAATTTTTTTATTAAAAGACGGGGCAATTTAAAACGTGTAGGTTTAAAATTAGTTCTAAATATCTATTCTTTCCCCATTTTTATGTGATTGTTCGTTGGTTCTTATTTCAATTTGAATATCTGGCGGTTAGATAACCCCTAGTTTCAAAAAGTTTATATAAATTTGGGAACAATTATCAATTTATCTTTAATTATGCTATATTAACGTGCATTAAATTTTAAATAGATTTACATTTGTGCATTGGTTCTCATTCCTGTTAGAATATCTTGGTTTCATAACAACGAAGTTTAAAATTATTATTTAATAAATGGAAATTAAATCATATAAGTAAAAAAATAATTATAAACATCCTTCTATTTACTAATTTATGATTTTTTGGGTTTTTTATTTTCGAAATTTTAATATGGTTGGTTCGACAACTGCCATCAATTTCAATAATGTTCATATAATTCCCCTAACATTTATCAAATATCTTTAGTGTAATTAATAAATAAATGTGCATTCAATTATAAATACATTTAAAAAATTGGTCTCTTTTTCAATCAAATTCAGTTGGAAACTCAACAAGATTTTATAACAACGATGTTTTAAAAAAAAATTTAAATTTAAAAAAGACAAAACAATTAAATCGTGTATAGAATAATAAATTAATTTCAAATTTGGTTAACTATGCCTAATTTTTGTATTGTTTTGGTTTCTTTTTTCAATTTGAATATAGCTCGTTTGAAAATCTATGCAGTTTTAAGTTTTTTATAATTCTGGATTATTTTTTTATCTTAAAAGTAATATACTAGTTTTAAATTTTATTTAAATATTAAATAGGTTTTAGATATTTTTACTTCGAACTCTCCAAAATTTTTTAAAAATTTCAAAAGGTTATAACCGAAAAATTAAAAAAAGTTTTTAATTTAAAAAAAGGGCAATTAAATCGTGTTGGTAAAAAAAAATTCCCCAAAAATCTAATAACTATGTTCCCATTTTTTTGTTGTTTCCTGTTCTCTTATTTTAATTTGAATATCTGGCGGGTTTAATACCTTCCATGCAGTTTTAAAAAGTTTTTTATATTTCACGCAACATTTATCAATTTATCTTTGTAAAAAAATTTTATTAATTCATTCAAATTTTAAAAAGATTTAAAATTATGCTCGTTGGTTCTCCATTTCCTTTTGAAAAACGATAGGGTTTTAACAACAAAGTTTAAAAATTAAAATTTTTGACGAAAAAATTAAATTGTGCATAATGTAAAAGTGCCATGTTTTATTAACTATGCTCTAATTTTTAGTTGTCTCTTGGTTCTCTTATTTTCAATTTCAATTCTGGGTTTTTCATCTCCACGTTTTAAAAAGTTTATATAATTCCAACATTTATCAAATTTTTCTTCAGTGTATTATCAAAAGGGCATTATATTTTTAAAAAGATTTTTTAGATTAGTGCTCTTGGGTTATATTTCTTATTTTATTGTCGATGGTTTTTTTTTTATTTCGTAAAAAAAGTTTTAAAAAACTATATTTAATAAATGGAAAATTAAATCGTGTATAGAAAAAAGATAGTTTAAACATTCATTCTTTTCCCAAAATTTAATTGCTCCTTTTGGTTCTCTTTTTTTGAATTTTAAACCCGTTTGTTCGTTAACTCTGTTAATTTAAATAATTCTCATAATTCCCAGCAATAATTTTTCTTTGGGGTAATATACTTTTTGAAAGTGGTTTTTTTAATAGATGTTAATAATAGTGCTCGTTGGTACTTGCATTTTCCCGTTCAAAATCGTTAAGTTTAATAACAACGAAATTTTAAAAAAATTTTTATTAATTGGAAAAATCGTGTATTATAAAAAAACTTCCCAAACATCTATTTCTATTTTAATTTGATGTGATTTTCCTGGTTTCTGTATTTTGAATTTGAATCGCTGCTAGGTTGATTCGACCCTTTTCATATGTTTATATAATACACTCATTTATTAATTTATCTTTAGTATAGTAAAAAGTATTGAATTTTATTTAATTATTTTTAAATTTTAGATTTTTGTTGGGACTCTTTCATTATCTATTTGAATGCCGTAGGTGGGGCTCTGCAGTTATTATCTCTAAAAAGGGAAATTTAAAACATCATAAAAAAAAACAATTTTTCGTATCCTTAAAACTTCTCACTAATTTTTGATTTGCTCGTTTTTTTTTCTCTATATTAAATTTTTTTTTTTTGCGATGGTCATGCCTCACTTTACGTTTTTTTGACTGAAAAAATTTTAATTAATTAAAATCGTGGCAATTTTGGGAATTTTATTAATAAATAATTAGATGGTTTCCGTTGAGCTCCCAATTTACCTGATGTTTACTGGCGACGTCAAGGCACCCCCTTCCCCAAAAACGTGGCAAAAAAAATTGGTTTTGGGAATTATTTAAAATTTGACATTTTCGTGCGGTTTGACTTGCTGTTTCCCCCCCTCTTGGGGGGAAAACGCCCATTTTAAAACCAGTTTTATCATGATTAATTGGAGAAAACGTTTCCCTTTCCCCATCAGTATTAAAAATCTTATTTAATGGTGCTTTTGCATTTTTAAATTTAATTAGAAAGGTAATTTTAATGTTTCCAAAAAAAATAAAAAAAAGGGTGAGTTCGGGGAAAAAATGATAGTTAACAAAGAACAAGTTAGTAAAAAAAATATTTAATGCGAAATGCGTCGAAAATGCGAATAGTAGACTATCAAGTAAACATTATTGTAAAATGTGGGGGGAGATCAAGGGAAACGACAAAGGGCGATCGTGTGATGGGGTTTCTTTTAGTTTTTTTTAACTGCAAATTCAGTTTGCCAAAAGTAATAGAAATTTAAAAAAATGTATTTGAAAAATTTTTCAATTAAAAATTTCAAAAATTTAAATCAAAATTTAGTGGGGGTTATGGATCTGACATCATAGCCGAGGAAGAAATGTTCCTGGTTGAAAAAGGGGAAATTCACCGTCCAAGAAGGCTATGATTATTTCGAAAGGAAATTGGAAAAATTGGTATAAAGAGACGATTTTTTACAAGGCCGGAGATTGGTTTAATGATTAAAATTAAAATATAATCATACATAAAATGGCCATTCCGTAGTTTTTAAATTGGGTGTGTATAAATCTCCGAAAAAAAAATTTTTTGTTTATAAATTTGTATTGATTCTTTAATAATAATAATAATAATAATAATAATAATAATTTGTAATTATAAGGGTGATTCTACAAGGAATGTTGAAATATATGTCGCATCTGACGCGGCTGTGAGGAAGAAGAGATCTATGTTCAGTAAATAAGTGGCGCGACCCGTTGTTGCGCTCCAGAAATTATTACGAAAGCCTGTTGTTTTTTTCTAGCAATATTTTATAGTGTTTTTCCATCGATCTTGAATTCACCAAAGATAAATTTTCTGCCAGCGGAGACCTCGTAATGAACGATGGAGTTTAAGACCCATTCATTAATGATATTAAAAATAAAGACCTGAGATATTTGTTTTTTTTATGTGTTTATCAGTATTCTTATTAGATCCAAAATAAAATACCTGAGCTATGCGTAATATTGATGTTGAAAAGAAAAAAAGGACAAAGAAGGAAAGGTTTCCATATGAATATGCAACTGTGATCACTAGCTAAGCCCGAGACAAACTCGATCCGGCCTTCAAATCCTTAATGCAATTAATGTTGTTTCAAGACCATCTTTTCATTACGTTTGGAAATTGCTCGTGCAACCCTACGGTCGTGAAAACTAATACGTTTGTCAACGACTACGTACATGCACTGCAGGAAGAACAATTTCAGAGGCAGCAGCCGCTGCCATTTTTGCGAGAAAGCACTTCTTTTCTTTCTGCCTCGCCGCCTTTTCCGCAACTTGTGTTGAGGCGTCCGCCATGGCTACGTTATAGGTATCAGCTCGGGAGGATCTGTGTTGATAAAAAGCTCTTCCCTGGCTCCCTTTCCAGATGAATCTGATTTCGAGAACAAAAAGATGATAATTTAATAGAAAATTTAAAAATATAAATTCGTTGAGAAGATCATTGCTTTATTGTGTGCCTTAAACTCCCAACTGTCTTTAGATTTAAAACACTAAGGACCATATTCGTAGTGCTTTTTATTTATTGGGGAAAGAATTCATTGAGGAAAGTCGAAGGATGATCCTTCGGTAGACCGGACTAAATTATGTTCGTGCCCAGACATGGTTTCACGTCTGACTAAATATTATTATGAGTGAAAGATTCCGGGCTGGTAGACCGTGGTCCAGTTGGCATTGAAGAGCCAAACGTTTCGTCCACGTCTGCGGTGGACATCTTCAGTGGCGGCAGCGTCGTCGGGGTAGTCTCCGGGTCAGCGGCTGGCTAGCGACTGGGTCAGTCGCTAGCCAGCCGCCTGGTCAGTCGCTAGTCAGCCGCCTGGTCAGTCGCTAGCCAGCCGCTGACCCGGAGATCTTTCACTCATAATATCGTTATTGTTATGTAACATAGGGTAATACGCATATATATGAACCGGAGTAAAGTACCGCCAAAATTCAAAGAATGCGTTTCAAATTCGCAGGGTGTTGAGTCGAGCCACATGAATCGGGGAATATTAATTTTGGAAAAAGTCTTTGTGGTTTAAGGGCAAGTGTTTTTCACACACGGACCAACAAACAAGGACTTTTGCCGAAAACCAATTTTTCGGTCTCAAGGAAACACAAAACGTGGTGTCTGACTGAACTATGTATTACAGAAGGTATTTACTATATGTAGGAGAAGAAAACACACACTTTTACGGTGTCAAGGATACTCAAAATGAGTACTGTCGAAAAAACGGCACTTTTCACTGCAGCAATACATAACTTTCTTTATACCATGTATATTTCTTCGCATATACGTACGTATACGAAAAGGTTAAAAAGAGAAAATAACAGTAAACATACCTTTGTTCGTAAACTGCTTGTCCAAAATATTTCCCCTTTTTTTCGTATACGCGCGTTTGGTATTTTCTCTCGTTTCGAAAACGAATGTATGACAATGACCGGTCCCCGCGTGTACGAACGACTGAAAATATGTAGCATTCATGCAGAATAGGTTTTGGAACATGAGGGCCGAAAGGGTAAAAAGGCCGTAAATGTAAAATCACTGTCTCCAGGGAACTAGGCAAAGCATGTGAGAGGAGGCCGTGCTTCAGCTTCATTGGAAGTTTCTTTGGAGAGAGAAAAGCAGACTACTCAGATAAGGCTGAATTTTTTAAAATATTTGCTATAGATTAATGAAATAGAATCCGTAGAAACATTTTCAAAACAAATTTTTCGTTAGCATTTTCTTATTTTTGGAGATATGACCCGTACTTCCAGAAGGAGGTTAGGTTAATACACCTACATACTTAATTACATACAGCTCTTCATAAACTTTAATTTTCCATTCTTATAAAAGTAACTACTCTAATAAATAATAAATATGCATAATAATTATTAAAACTATATTATTGCATTTCTATTTACTTTTATTTTGTGTGGTAAGTAACGAAACAAGGTACATGAAGTGGAATGGAACGTTTTGCGCCCTGTGTAGTTGCTTTCTTGTCGCAATTATGGCAGTGAAGCTGCTGCTTCTTTTCAATAACCTCATCATGTGGTAAACCTGCCACATAGTGATCTTTGCTATCATAATAGCAATCCACCTTAGAATAAGCTGATGGTCTTCCTCGAGATGAAACAACGCGACGATTAGAAGAATTGGAAATGCAATTCGGCGACGAAAACTCAAGTGGTCGAATTTGCTGCCATCTGCTCACTAAAGTTGCCATGCATTATGCTCAGCAATTAGATGATCTATTGTAAGAAAATACCATTTCTTCCCTCTAATTGACACTGTAGAGCGATATATTTCGATCTACCTTATCGATTTCTCCCATGTGGATATTGTAATAAAGTAGCAATTGCGGCATTTCAATAGTAAATCTTTTCTTCTCGCCCTGTGAGTAATGAGACGCAATGGCGACAGGGAAATATACTGTCAAAGTTAGTGGCAATGTTAACATTGCTATTGTGTTTCCATGCCACAATTAGCACCTTCTTAGAGTTACTGGATCTGTAATCAAAAGTTCCCCTTCGAATTTTCTTCAGTTCTTTCTTGATAATATTACAATCAAACCCAATTCTGTAAGGTTTTATTGTTCCTGTGGAGTGGATGTTTCTATTGTATAAATCAGTTAGGCGAGATACTGACTTAAACATTTATCCAAATAAATATTCTAGGACAGTTGGTTTAGAGAATCTGCGTAAGTCATGACTACACCATATCTCTGTCCTTTATCTGAGTAGTTTTTTTTGGCAGTGCTCCAGCACTTTGATATGGAACCAATGAAACGTGATAAAAATTTATTTAGATCAAAGTACAATACAAAAAGAAAAGATACAGCTGAATAGCAGTAAATAATATAGTCCTTAACGAAAACTTCGATTTTTCAAAAATGCTTACATATTCGACTGACGTCCAGAAGGATGTCAA
This sequence comes from Teleogryllus oceanicus, assembly GCA_964035755.1. Taxonomy (NCBI): domain Eukaryota; kingdom Metazoa; phylum Arthropoda; class Insecta; order Orthoptera; family Gryllidae; genus Teleogryllus; species Teleogryllus oceanicus. The sequence continues at coordinate 22,712,011 of CAXIVR010000005.1, forward strand.
AGTATGCGGCACAAAATATTACTCATTAAATCTACATAATATCCTAAGTAAATGTTTTAAAATGCACTTTTGTATGGCATGTTTCAGTGGAAGTTTTCTTACTGCGTAAAGAAACTAATACTTGTTATACTTATCGATGAATTCTGAGGACTGGACGATCTATATTGAAAACATGCTGTTCTATGATAATGCTGTTCTGAACCACACAGATTCAGTCTTCTAAACCAGTTACTTATCCAATATAAATACTATGTTTCGACCTCCAGAATGACATCAACACGATCTCTCAAATCCAAAACGTAACTGAAATAATAGCCAATTTGTAATGGAACTTCACACATCCTTCTAGAAGGACGTCAGCTTTATCTGGGTAATAACAGTTATTTACCATAATTCTAACGTGATTAATTCCTTCGTTGTGAAAAAAATGGTTTAAGAATATTAGTGAATGTAATCTTTTGTTTACAAGTATCATTTTAACTGTTGTGATATGCCCCGAAATCCAATCGGAAATCTGAATCCGAAATCATTTCTTGAGAAGTGTGAGCTCTCTATATCCTTAAAAACAGAATGCTGTATTTCTTACACCTCAATTCTTTCTGTATTGTTTAAGCTACGAAGCATTCTTTGCATATGTTATACCATACTTCAGCGCTATCTTTCAGAGAATTCAAGCGGTTCCTTGAACCCTCAACAGATGGCACTGCCATTAACTACTCTACTGCTGAGATTTGATTTTGCATGATCCAACCCTGAAAACCGCCAATTGATATTTGAACGATGATGATGGATTGAAAATTTACAAAGTTTTATATCAAAATTGCATTTATCTGACAAATCTTATTGCCTTTTATACATATATTACCATTGACTTCTTTGTTCTCTACAGTTATTAGTGTGCAATCCCGATGTCTGAATCTGAAGGGACAAAAAAATGATCGAGGTTTTCGACAATTCAAATTTGAGTTTAATACGAATTAGAAAAAGGTTGAAAATTTTGTGAAACAAGATTATTTTAGAGAATGGCATTTGAAAGTATGAATCTAGTTAAAATGCCACAAATTTAAATGCCCTTGTCACAAAACGCGGTAGTTCTTCAAAGAGTAAGAAATTTCATTTTACTTCCTCGCCTCACTTTGTACGTATTAAATAGAAAGTATTGTAAAGCGGCGGCAAAAATCAGCGATTTTTCGAAAAACAAAACAAAACAAAAAACCTAATATGGGGTCTTAATGTCGAAAATGTGGATAAATCTTGTTTCTATAAGTACGACATTACCTCCTCTAACACGTAATGTAGTCAGAATCCACATTTTGTGTTCTCTTGATACCGAGAATCGATTGATGGCAAAACGGTTCTTTCACTGTCCGTTCGACAGTGTGTCATCAACGCTTCTGCCTTAACCGCTCAAACGATTCCCTCCAAATTTGATATTCTCCCATGAACTCAAGACCCTGCTATTTTGAAACGGATATTTAGATTTGGGGGAAGAAGCCTTTATATCTGCAATTTTTTTCAAAAATTGGTCCAAATATTTTTGTTGAACTGTGTTCCTCGGATAGCGGAAAGGACGCTTGAAAATGGCGCAGATTTTATTTTGTTAAAATCTCCCAATTTTCAAAGATTGCATTAGTTCACAATTTTTTCGGACTCTTCTTTTAACTACACTATTGAATATAGTGTTTTCCTTAATGAAATCTTTTCTCCAGAAACAGTCTTTAAGTAAGATCATGTACAGTTTTTCAAAAATAAGTGTTGTTTTCGCGTAATTTTATGAGGCACTTTTAGGCAATTTTAAAACATTAATTTTCTCAAAAATGACTCAAATTTTCCTTTAATTTTTTACTTTCTTGCACATCGTAAGCCGGAAAATGGCGAATTTTCCACAGAAAATCCGGTCGTAATCCCCTGTCCGACAGTCCGGCTGGCGCTAGCGCCTAAACCGTTCAGCCGCTTTTCTCAAAAATTGATATTCTCTGAATGATTTAAAGGATCTCGAGGCCCTCTGAGTGTAAAACTTTTTTTTAAATTTTGGGGATACTTTATATGAAGCATTTCAAAATTTTCTCAAAAACTACTCCAACTTCCTTTATTAAATTTCGTCGGATATGGTAAAGGACGCCCAAGAGAATGTGCAGGTCTCATTTTCACAGAAATCCATAATTTTTCGACAACTGCAAAAGTTGACATTTTTCGGCGTCTCCCTGTAACTATAATATCCAATATAGAGATTTTTCGTTAATAAAATTATTTTTTAACGACAGATTTTGAAATAAGGTCATGTACAATTTTTCGAAAATGAGTATTTTTTGCGTAATTTTGTATGAAAATTAGATAATTTTTAAACGATATTTTTTTTTACAAAAAGGCTTTCCAATTACTTGATCATATTTTCTTCTTGAATATATTAAAGGGCGGTATAAAATTGTGCTAGTCCCATTTTTAGTGAACTTTGTATTTTTCAAAATTGCAAGACGTTAACATTGGAAAAGTACAATTTTGTAAATAGATATTTTTGTCTGAAATAGGGTCTGTTCTAAAAAAAATAAATACTCTTAAAAAACGAGTATTTTTCGAGTAATGTCTGCTTGAAATTTGTAATGCAAATTAAAAGAAAACGTTTTCTCAAAAACCGCTCCAAGTTTTTCCACCGATAAAACAAGGGACTCTTAAAAATCATTGTCTGTATTGAACTCCCTGAATTTTCGAAAAATTGCATGTGTAGAAATAATACAAGGACGTATGTGCTGTTGCTAGCGCCACTTGCTTATTACTAGACATCGGATGTTTAGGCAATAAAAAATCTTATTTATTTATTTATTTATTTATTTTACGTCAAAAAAACAGTTAAAAACTGCGTATGACGTGCTATGGGGAAAAGTGAATTGTGTGCACATTTTCAAAATTCTGTGATCCCTACACTAAGTCTAATACTACTTAATTTTAATTTTAAAAATGAATATAAAAAAAACAAAAAACTCCCATTTAATAAAATCTATTTTCAAAGATAAATAAACAATAAATTTTGGCTCTTATTACTGCCGCGACAACATGGAAACGATAATTTAAATGGAAACGATAATCTAAATAATCTTCTTTTAGGCGCCTGAAAAGGCGCTGAAAAAGTCAAGAATAAGGAGAAAAAAGCACTGTTATAAGAGTCATACACAATAAAATGGAAAAACTGTATTTTTTGTCTATATTATTTTGTAAACTTAAATGCACAAAACCAGTTCGTATATTTTAATGTAAAACTATATTTACACATTTACAACTCTTCTACATTTTATTATTAATAGTTTCCATTAACCAGTAATATTTACATATTACCAGTAACTTTTCAAGGATCACAATTTCAAACTTTCGACGACTGGGAGACATCATCAGTTTGAATGCGGAGAAGGATATCTGAACGGTGTGACTGGCATATACCCAATACTAACCCAACACTAGCAACACTGAAACCTTCTGGGAATTTATATTTATTTCAACTTAAAATTTCGGTTCCCTCGGTGTATAGTCCATGTTCTCAGATCATGGCTGGTATATATGAAATATGGAAATGGAGAAAAATCAGTTGGTATACTTTCGGGAATTCACTCGTAATTTTAAATTTCAAGACGTGAATTGAAAATTTCGTAATGAATGGTCACGTTGGACCATCGCCGATTTTGCGATATCTTTGCATTGTATGTAAATATAATAAATAAAAGGCAAAAAGTCCTAAAAAGGGTATTTATGCAAAAACTAGGCATTTATGCTAAAATAAGCAAAAATAAGCATTATAAAACTTCGTCATGTCATCATTTGTCATGATTCGTGGACATATATTATCAGCCTTTGAATAAGTTCTCTAATAAGAGGCATTTCCCTAAACATCTGATGTCTACTTATTACTTTCTCGTATGCATAGTATATACGGAGTAATATATGCAGTATAGAGAAAGTTATGTAATGCTGTAGAAAATCGATTTCGAGGTTTCAACGGAAATACACATTATGGGGTCCCCTGATACCGAAAAAAATATATTTTTTTTAAACGTCCATCCGTCTGTCCGTCTGTGAACACTAGTGAAAACGAACCATGCATAGGATTTTTTTCAAATTGAAGAAACCCTTGTACATCTGGCTTGAGTCGAAGTTTGAGATTTTGAAAAACATTCTTTAAATTTTGTGGGTACTTTACGTGACGCCCCTGGGGTGTATTTCCAAACTTTTCTTTAAAACGGCTCAATTGTTTTTTCTTCAAATTTAGTGTAAGATGGGAGTAAAATACCCTTATAAAGGATAGCGCTGTATGCACTGTTTAAGATGTCATAAAATTATTTTTTCTGTATTCTTTTCTTTTTAAAAATTAGACAATTGTAATTTTTTATATATCTCTAATACCTTAATACACACATTTCCAGCCATTTATATACATTCTTGCATTTGTGAGGAGCAGCGATTCAAATAACTTCCAATCAATTTTTTCATAAAACTCAATAGTTTTCTGTGCAAAATAGCTTCAAATTTCGCATTTACAGTAAGGGTTAAACGCCATTTTCGTGAAAACGGGTCCAACTTTTTCAACGAAAATTACCATACAGGACGAGGTTTTACTCTTCTGTTATATTCTCAAAGTTATTTTTTATTTCTGCGATTAAGAAACCGAAACAATTGAGCAAATATGAAAAGATGGTATTTGGGCGGCGATAGATGCAGGTAGCATGAAGATGGTGCAAAACCGAAAAGGTAGACTCCTCCCCCACCAAAAAACTCTAATAGGAGAAAGTCTGTGCCATTGTGTACCACAAGTATTATTTTGCAATGCCGGTTCGTGCCAGTTGTAGCATTCTTCCATTTCAAACACAAATTTTCACTGAATCAATATATTCAGGTAATGTAATATTCATATCAGTAACTCGAATAATTACTCTCGTGAGTCATCATTGTTTTCTTCCATTTAGCTTATATCGGAATCGAGAAAAGGATTCACATATGGATGTTCCGCAGGGCAGGTGATTAACTCAGAGACCACAGTGAAAAAGGGGAGACAATGACAGCGAAGGGCAGCGTGAGAGGTGAATAGCTCCATAATGTTAGTCAACTCCTCAATGGTGCTGGTTCTCAGTCGGAGCACAGAAATGGTCTTCAGATAGCGTTTATGCGCACGGCGTTGGCAAGGTCCGAGAGAGAGAGAGAGCAGGAATGAATAATCATGATGAGAAAGGTGGAGATTGGCTGCAACAAACGCGTTGGTATTTCTTATGGTTTTTGATTGATTTGATTTTTTCGTGTTTCCGGGCGCGTCAACTGCTTTGGTCATTAGTCCCGTTAGTGTAGTGCATGTTTTTTCGCGGAAGATGACGATGATCTTCCCCCGCTGGACGGCGAGATCCTGCGCCGATCTACCGTCGGCTAGTGAGGTTTTCCCCTAACCAGGACTCCCCCATCAGCGGGGCACCGCCCCAGCCGGGACAAGGTCTAAGCTCCCGACCGGTCTCCCGGAATATGTGGTAGTGGATGTTAGTGTAAGTGTGTGTGTAAGAGGAGAGGATAGGACAAGGAAGAGGAAGGACAGATCCGCGGTCCGTGGCCCGTTTGGTAGGGTACTGCCCCGGCATTCGCCTGTTGATCGGAGAAACCACGGAAAACTACCAATCAAAGCTGTCGATCGCTAAAATTTTCCTCCAAACAGCGACTGAATTCGACCTAACTGACAAGCTAATTTCTTATGGTGATATTTATTAAATTATACAAACGTTTTAGAGTAAATTTGCATTTGAACAAAGCAACATGAAAATTTCATTAGGTATGCAAGCATATTTCATTATAATTTTTAGAAAATTTAACGTGTTGTGTCCTCTGTGACATACTGACCCCGCCTGTACCTTTAATTCATAGGGGAATTATTACCTGCTTCCAGTCGCAGAGCTATGCGGTAGGCTGTGTTTGTTCACGGAACTAACTGGGCCGGCCCAACATGTATATGTGAACCATTTCGGGATAATTTTGTGAACAGCCAACTTTTGAAATCACGAACCGACCCTGTTCTTTTGGAAGCATCCAACGTCGAGGGAACAAACCGCTAGCACATCTTATTACAAAAATGTTTAATTATTTTTTTAAATATCAATAATTTATATATAATAGTTTCATGTTTTAAGTTGTTGGACCTAAGTTTTATAAATCTTGTGGGTTTATTTGTTAGGTGGTTCCAGCTGTTGCTTTTTTTACGACTGGATGCTCTCTACAACGGAAATAATCACTTGTAGGGGAAGCTTGTGTATTGCGCTTTGTGAACTCTGAATCGTGAGGTCTCGCATATAACTGTAATCAGAAGCACATTCGCGCAATGAGATAAGAGCACGGGACACACGTTTTCCATTAGGGCGGAAAATAACTGACAACGCGCAGTCAGCGTCGTGTGTTTCTGCCTTTGTTAAATGTAGAGGGCATTTATGTAATTGCAGAAAGATGGATACACATAAAAATGCATAACCAAATGGATGAAGTAAATCGTACTAAATGAGTTCTTGAAAGATTCCCACAGAAGGGAAGTGCGTGAGAGCAAACCATAGAATTTCTGTGTAGTGGACGAAGCAAATGCGTTGTTTCATTAAGAGATATTTACTTTTTTTTTCAATTTATTTTCTTCCTGTTCGGCAGTTTTGCCTTTCAGGGGTTTGTACATTTTTATTTGTAATACATAACGTTTGGGCATTCACGTTTGAGCATATAACCTCTCACTCTTGTAACTTACTACTAGCTAATTTACAGGATTTAATACTCATATTTCTAATACAACTAAACAATTTGACATACAATACACAAATTTTACATACATTATACATTCTTAAATCTAGATACACTCTATACATACATTGGGATGAAGATTTACATATTAATATACTGTTTTTATGGGGATTTAAACATGTCTTTGGGATATCGAGAGCGAATTCTTTTGGGATTGTTTAACGTTTTTCCCATTGTGAATTTTGTACTGCAAGGAGAGGATGAAAGAAGAGTAAAAATTTAAAGAAGAGTAAAAAAGAGATATTTACTAAAATCGTATGTTGTTGCATGAAACAAATAAAATCCCCTACGAGATAAGCGACTCTGGATGTCATTGTTCGAAGTAATCTGACATTGATAAATCGTTTCATGTCCCGGGAAGATATAAAATCAACAGCAACCTCTAACACTTTTCAGCTTCCTATTGAAATACAACGCAAAATCACTCAGAGGTGACCGCTAAATAAACGTCAGTCCACCAAAGTTTTCTGGTCATTGGCCACTAAAAAAGGAGTATATTTACATGCGTCTATTGGAAAAGTCAATGAATACACAGAGAAATGGCCTTTACTGGAGGTGACCTCTTGAACAAGGTGGTCGTTTAAGCAGGTGTTACTGAACACGAAGAAAAAACAAAATGTTCGCTTTCGTGTGCTGTGAAGATAAAAACATTTAATTATTTGTTGTGTTTTGTATTTCATCACCTTTTTACGTCAGAATAGTTTTAATATTGAAAATACTTCTTTACAGGCTCTTTTTTTTTTTTTTTTTGTAATCTCAATTCTCAACAAAATAGAGATGCATATTTTTCGATTTTTCTTCCATGAGACTCTAATCTTGCATGTTTCACAGCGCAAAAAGGTATCGTAGGCTTCTAGTTTATAGAAAAATTTCATTTCCGGTGTTTTACGAAGAATCACAGTATAGCACCCAACATTTCATATTGTCATTTGATATATAAGCTTTTATTATTGTCATTGTATTTTCGTCTTGATACTATTTGTGGGGTATGAACAACATTCATGTAGAACCGTATTTGTGTATGTGAAACCAACCAATGTAAAACATGCAATAAGAGAAACGCGTTGTCGAATCTCATGACAGTGACATCAGTTGAATGTTAATTACCTACTTATCTCAAACACACTTCAGGTACGGTTAGACTTCAAGATATTCAAACAATTGTTTTCTGAACTCAATGAACAATTGAAATTTGGATTTTTTACATTGCAGAAAACTAATCCTCTTTGAAGATAGGTTCAGTGAGACTTTATTGTGTGAAGTACTGTTTAGTTTCTTAAGACGTCTTATGTAATGTAAGGACACCGTACGATGTTGATCGCAATGCCTCAAGACTGGTATTTGATAAAATAAAAATATTAGATATCACGCAAACACGCAATTATCCACAAACAACATGGCGGCGTCTACTGCGCACTACTGCGTGAAAGGCGGCACCGCGCGCTTCTGCGTTCTGGCGGCGAGCGCCAGCACTCTCCAACATTGCGCAACGCTCGCCTCCCGCGGTCGTGTTCTGGCGGGGAAAGCAAGCCAGGCGAGCGACCTGCTGTTCGCGAGGCGAGGCGACCAAGGTGGCCCGGGAGACGACCTCCTGGGGGCCTTGGCAGCCGATCCGCGAGGTCCAGCGGTCGACGCCGGCCCGCTGGCCTCCGCCCGCCCCCGCCCCCGAGGGCTGCGTTGCCAGTGCAAAGCGTCAACACGAGAACACAACCGTGGAGTTGCCAAGTTGTCCGTTACGAAGTGAGTCAGTGCTTGTACGGAGGGATTTTCTGTTCCGGGGTTTTAATGAATCGAAATGTTTAGAAACACTCATTTAGTAAGCATATCGCCGTAGAAGTAGTGGTACTACAACATCACATTGTTTCTCGCATTATTTGTAACTTTTGAAATTTTCGAATTCACGGAGTTCATCGAAAATCGGACCTATGCGGTTTATGTAGGGCACCCTCCAAAAAAAGCCTTTTTTTTAGAAAATCTTGATTTGCAATTATTTCTATTGCGCGAAAAACGCTCATATTACGCGCGAAATTACGCGAAAAAACTCGTATTTCTCAATAAAGTGTACAGAATCTTTTTTAAAGATCTATTTTTGAGGGACAGATTTTATTTCGAAAAAATCTCGTTCTTCAATATTGACGCCGCAAGAAAGGCGCCGAAAAAATTAAACATTTGGACTTTTCGAAAATTCATAGAGTTAAACGAAAAACGGATCTGCGTCATTTTTATAAGCGTGCATTCCATTTATTCTACGAAAAAATGGAAAACAATTGGAGTCACTTTGAGAAAAAATTGACAATGTCGTTTGGACTTCATTTAAAATACCTTTATTTAATGGACCTTACAAGAATCAAAACCATACCAAGAAAGGCAGTCTTAATCATTCATTCCATTAATTTGATAATTCATTTAAAGTAGGTTCAATACATTCGTTTCAAATTCAAGCGGTTGGGACAAGAGCCCCATCGACCGGGAATATCAATTTCGATAAAAATCTTTCCTAAGAGTTCGTCGCTAGCGTTGTTCACAAACGGAAGGACGGGCTGATGGACAGACGTTTCACGATAAATCCAATTTTCTGTCTGAAAAAAAAAACACAAAACGTGGAATCTGCCTACACACTGTATTCGAGTCAGAGGAATATATTTACTACGTTAGGAAGAGTTATCCATTTTTTCGGTACTAGCGACCTACAATGCGAGTTTTTTTGTCGATTTATTAATTAATATTGATTGTGATTCCGGGCGCGTCAACTACTGAGGTTATTAGCCCGTAAGAGTAGTGAATGCTTTTCATCGGGAGGTGGCGTTGATCTTCCTTCACTAGTTGGCGAAATCTGGCGCCGACCTATCGTCGACTTGCGGGGTTTTCCCCAACCAGATATCTCCCACCTGCGGGGCACCAACCCAGCCGGGACAAGTTCGAAGTCCCCGACCGGTCTCCCAGCATGTGTGGCTTGTGTGGTAGTGCATGTTAGTGTAAGTGTGTGTGTGCGTGTGTGTGTGTGTGTAAGGGGTGAGGATACGAGAAGGAAGAGGAAAGAAAGATCGCGCGCGGTTCGTGGCCCGCTTGTTAGGGTACTGCCCCGGCATTCGCCTGGTATTGATCGGAGAAACCACCGATCCGAGCAGCCAGCCGCTAGAATTCTCTTCCAGACAGCCACTGAATTCGACCTAGCTGAAAGCTAGAGTCGAAAATCCTGCCGCCGTCGGGACTCGAACCTAGGACCTCCGGTCAGAGGCACTGCATCGGTTGATGCACTGAGCCACCGCTCCCGGTTTTTCTGTCGAAAAATCGCCGTTTCCACTGCATCATTACAATACTTTCTCTATAGTTTGTAAGTAGTGAGCGAGAAAGTAAAAATGGGATGATAACTACTCCTAATATAATTGGACATCATTCATTTTAGTTCTTGGATTCTTCTAGATAATGGCCTCTTGATATCTACAACTCACATATTATTTACCTCGTTGCTTTTTGTTCATTATCAATGGACCTACAAAATATTTTTGAATTTATTTATAAAGACACTTTCATGTGGGATCAAATCTTCTTTCTTCAGAAACTAGCTAGCGGGAATCGCCACAATCCCAATGACCTAGAGGTCGGGTTTCCAAAGTCGTAATATCTTTTTGGAATCTCCTCATTCGTCGTCGACCGTACCAAGATTTCTCGGTAATAAATCAAAATGAGAATGCAAGAAAATGTTCAGTGTGATACTCCGTGGCTTCATAAGACCGAAGAAATTCTTCTGTTCGATTTTGTAATTTTCATATTTTTGCTATCTAAACATCCTTTTATCACCGTCACAAGCGATTTTGAAGCTGCCCATTCCTTTCCATGAATCTATTTTTTAGAGACAGTGTTGCAAATCACATTCCTAAGGTCCACAAAATGCCCTCTTTAAGTTAAGCTTCTCTTAACGGTGAAAAAAGCCATCTTAAATTTTTAAAACATTCTCTGATTCGTCCAAACTTTCGCATAATTGTTCGTCAGCCCTAATTTAAACCTAATCAATAAAAAACGACGCGCTGAATATTAATGCTCGATTTATGGTTTCTTCATTAAAGCATCTTGTAGAAATATGAACAAAAATTTCCTTTCGTTGTGTAAAATCCTGGATAAACCACATTTCCTTTTTCTGAGGCATGTAATGCTTCCTCCGTATGCCAAAAGATTCCACTCCTGCAATCTAGAATCGAGACTTTCAGTTTTTCGTAATGATAAGCTCAGATCTCGCAACAGACCAATGAGTTCGTTTTGACGAATAAAGTGAGGTTTTCTTGAGCTCTGACATATGTAGGTACAGTCACAAGTCGTCGCTTTTCCGGAATACTGTTATAACTAAAAGAATCGATATATTTCGTAATAATACCTTTATTATCTGAAGGGAAGGGTTAAAAAAAAAATTTTTTTTATTCCTTTTCAGACTTGACGAACTATAAGAAGAGCTTAAATTGTCATTTCCTTGATTTCCATTGTTTTCACTATATTCACTGGACGTCCGCTACTTTCGTTAATGCCACGGGAGCGAATGATCTCGATGCTCTCTTCACAAACAAAAAACAGTTTTGGAAGCCAACTACCTTTTTTCGACATGACTCACAAATTCACCAATCTAATGACTCCTCTAAATCAAGTTTCACGACTAAATCGTGGTTTACGCGTCTTGAAGATTTTCTTTTCTTAAAATCGTGATCAGAACGATCACGTAGCCGCCCAGTGGCCGAGATCGCTAAGGCATTATTGTCGTAATGATCTCGGACCGAAGGGTCGCGGGTTCGAGTCCCGCTTCGGGCATGGTTGTATTTGTGTTCGTCCTTTCACCCTTTATCATCATTCATCTTCATAGTTGCCATAACGTTCACTCCAATAGTGGTCGCTAATGACCTAGATGTTGATGCGACCTCAAAAAAAAGGATTAAATGGATTGAAACATCTGTTTAATCTCATACGGTGATCGTCACTTATGTTGTACAGTGTACATACTATTCACAGAGCTAATTCTAGCACTTTTCTCTTTATAAGATGCGTATTACGACCGACGGATAAACCAGTAGAGGATTTGACAACAATTCACCCTGTAGAGGAGAATGTAGAGGACCGTTCAGAAAATATTACTTACGTCTCTTGACAAGTGGTCTGTTGTATGTCAAGAGCAACGCCAGGAGGGCAACCCCTCCCTAGGACGCAAAGGGACCCAGCAGGGACAGGAAGCGCCCGGCCGCATACTTACATATATATACATGCCCAATTTTTTCTTGTTGTGTTTTGTACAAAACTGAACAAGAAATCCGCCTATGTTTTTTTCAAATTTTTATCTGAGCGAGCTCATATAAAAATTTTCATTTTTGAAAAGAATTACAAGTATTTAATGAAATATTTATTTTTTTAGAATGTAATTTACAGGGGAATAAAATACCCATATCAAACTATTACATGAAACAAACCAGGAATTTTGATGTTAAGTACATTCAGAGCAACACTTTTTGTGAAGTACTCGTAAATTCCAAAATTTAATGTAGGCATAACTACACAAATAATCAATTTTCAGGCAAATAAAAAAACATGTCTCTTTTTTTATATGTAGATTTAAGAAAAAAATCGTACATTTAAAAAAAAGGAGTGTCAAATCTTGTGCGATTTAACATGGAATGGCTCGTATATAGCTAAGCACGGTTTTTGATGAAGATTCGAGCCGACGCAAGTCACGAGAACCTGGCCAGCAGTGTATCATGCTTTAGCGATCACTGCTAAATCGACATCTGGCAATCACTAATGAAAAAACGTGCTTATATGTTTCGTTTAGGCTGTCTACGTGTATTGAAGAAATAAAATTCAGGGCCGACAAAACATGGATTCTGACTTCACAACGCGTTAGAGGAAGTAATTTACTACATATAGGGATAAGATTTTTCCAATTTGTCGTTACCAGGGCCCGGCAACTAGAGTTTTTCTGCCGAAAATATGCCATGTTTTCCCGCAGCTTTACAATACTTTCTCTATACTGCGTAAGCAGTGATGAGAAGGGTAAAATTGGATCCATTTTTGAGAAATTTTCTCAAGGGCATCCTGTAAAGTACCTCAAAAATGTGAAGAATTGTTTTCAAAATCCCAAAACTTTGAGACGTGCAAGATCGGTCAGGAATATTCATTTTAAAGAATAACCTACTATATGATAAGACGCTAGAGTTGTTCACAGACAGACGAATAGACAGACAAATGCGTATTTTGAAAAAAAGCAACACTCTTTCAGTGTCAGGGTACCTTAAAAAAGAACATATTCGTTTAAATCTCGTAATCGATTTTTCGCTGAGTTCGTATATTACGCTTTCCGCAGAGTACATGCATATTACGAGTACGCTGAAGTAAAAATTATCAATTCTTGTACCGTGGTTAAACTTGTATGTGGGCTTGGTGTTCGGGAGTAATGTTACATTGAAATTCTCATGACTAAAATCCTATCACTACTTTGTTGGAAACAAGTGACAGGATTGATAAAGCAAATCGCATTGTCAAAATACAAAATTCTAATTACTGTAATAGTTTTTGTGTAAATGACTCAACACCACAAGAATGATTGACTTAGTTGTTTTCGTTACTCAATAGATGGTATTGATGAAAGAAGTCGAAGAAAAGAAAAAGATGACGTGAAGATGGAATAAAATCAGATCTGAACACACTAAGCTAACTCACTCACGTCTGTTAAATAACACAGTTCTCTTAAAATGTAAATCATGCAACGAGAAACTTTCAATTGTCCATATCATTCAGTCATGTACTACAAAATATATCCATGAACGCCAATCAACCCTACAGCCAGACAATCTTGGAACTATTTTATATTCCATTGCTTTCCAGGAAAAATGTTAAAATTATGTAAAATATTAAAAGTATATAATGATTTATAAGTCTGACTGACAATTGTAAATTACTATTTAATACTTGTTGAAATTGTATGTTCACTATGTAATTTAAATCCTTTGTTGTTCATGTATAGTTGCATTCGCTAATAACCTTGTCATTGGCGCGACCTTAAAATAAACTCTCTCTCTCTCTCTCTCTCTCTCTCTCTCTCTCTCTCTCTCTCTCTCTCTCTCTCTCTCTCTCTCTCTCTCTCTCTCTCTCTCTCTCTCTCTCTATATATATATATATATATATATATATATATATATAAGAGAAAAGGAAAATATCACATTAGAAAACGAGTAGCACAAGAAAGAAGACAATTGACAGGACATCTGGACAATTAATTAGTGTAGACGACTTTCAAAGAAATTTTATGCACGATCTGTCAGAAGATCAAGATCTATATCATAAGCCGATCTGGATAGCCGAGGTAATTAAGGTTGTAGGGCCAGAGCTGCTTTTGCTGGAAGGGTCGCGAGTTCGAACCTCGCCTCGGGCACGGACGTTTGTGTGTGCTCGCGTTACCCATACGTGACGTATTCCCACTACAGTTACCCCAATGTAAACAATCACAGAGGTCACTACATAGTTTAAAAAAAGCTGCATCAATTCAATTTCGCATGTGTTTATCGCTTTGTACACCACACAGAATACCAACTGATTCCGAAAGCCGCCGCTCGGTCAAGCCGTGCTCTGTCAGCATCCGCATGCCCCCTCTATCTTGGCGGAAGGCACTCGGGCACGGGAAGCTACAGTCACGCGCTGCGAGTGTGGGTCAGTGACGCGACCGTTTCGCGGCCGCTCGCCACTTATTTATGGTTTGGTGTGCGGCGCACTAAGCCGAGTCGCACCTACGGGAGAGGATGGTGGCGGGTTCGAGGGGGGCGACCCCTTGGCGAGCTGCCACGGACGCGCGCTTCGGCTTGTTTTGATGCTGCTCCCTTCACTCTCTTTGGCTTGGGCGTCACCAGCACCAATTTTTTTTGTGGGGGGGGGGTGATTCAGTAGATAAGGATTATTGGGGAGTCCCCTATGTACCACATACAAAAAAAAGTTCTTCTGCTCCCTCTCCTCGGCAGTGACGCTCCATTCTCTTTTGCCCCGACATGTACCCCTCATTGCAAAGTGTATCTCCGCCTAATCATCACGTTTGTTTGGTGTTTTTTAATATCCATTTTGTGGAATTAGTTTTTTTGGATTGCTGTAGTAGGTTTCCTTTACGTGAGAGTAGTACAAGATCTGTCTTTTCTAATTCAGATCGTAGCTAACAAATGTGTGCCGTATAATCTGGCTGCTCAGCGTGTTCTTTACTGCAGATGATGCGTATTTTGGAAAGAAATGTGTATTTACACAAATAACTTCGTTATCAGTTGATCACTCTTAAGTTGTGATATAAGACCTTCTGTTCAAGCCTAATCTCAGCCTGAAACCATGAACAAGATACGTGTTCATACCCATTAGATCATTACAAAGATGTAAAACAAGTTGTGTGATAATGCAACAAAGAGATTTATATCTTTACTTGATAAACGAACATAATGCGTTACAATAAGATTTTCCTTTAACCAACAAAATATTAACCATGCTAAATATAAAATAAACATAGTAGTTATTTTTATTTGAATTTACTCCCTATTTATGGGCGACTTTAACTGTTGTCATATTTCGATAATTCTGTTACCAAAAGTGATTTTTTTAAAAAAATGTTTGAATTTCAATTGTTGCGAGAAAAATAACATGGTGTACCTAGATACCGACTTCAAATACCTTTTACGATTGTCTGATACGTACGTGCCAGTGATACTGAAACAAACTTCATTTGAAATTATTAGGAGTGAAATTGACCACTGTTACTAAACTAATATTTTCTTCTAGTTTTATTCGCCGAAATATTATTCTTACGTGTAAATTGCCTTAATTGTTTGTAGAGTAATATAATTGTCACGGAAAGAATAATACTCTTCACTGACGCGTGAACAAAATTCAATCATAGTGTAATTTGTATCAATATGAATTTCCTAGATCATGTAACATTCATAGTAACCAGGAATTAAAATGAAGTCAGAAACTATTAGATATAACAATAACATATTATAATGCATACGCATATGTGCATAAGTCTCTTACCGCTATAAACATTCCCAAACATATCGTAAATATCGTTATACGATGAGCGCTGTACATGCTACTAGGAAACGCAGAACTGAACATAGAGCTGTCAACAGATAAGCACAGGGTCATGTTACGGAACATGGTACGATACAAACTTATCCTGCAAGGAGGCCACAGGTTCATTGAATTTACAATTCTGATACGATTCGAATACAATTTTAATTCGTGGAATATCGGCCATCTAACAATAATTAGCTTTGGAAGTAAATATTACTCGTTCATTATATATTTTCAGACTGCAGGATTAGGAACTACTGTTTTTTGCAAGTGAGAGCCCGAATACACATCCGAGATTGCTCGAATAACGCCGATGTCAAACAGCATCTTATCCATTCTGACGCCAGCGGAGACAGCCCGCAAAAAAGTCCTAGTTTTGTTTTTGACGTTTTTGTGATAGTCTGCGGAAAAATGAAATCCACTTCGGTATGCGAGACTGCGTTCTGGCAGTAAATTAATTATAAATAATGTAGTGAACTATTGCTACGAGAAAAAGAAAAACGGATTATTAATACCATTACAAAGAGCTATGGACAGAACTGCGGTGCAAAACACTTTGTCATCAACGAAACACGCAATGCACAAGGCATTTTGATTTCTTCTTTGCATGTGTATTGCACAATAGTTATGTTCTCGCTCGCTTCTACTCCGGCGTATACTGCAATGAACGGGACTGTATCCCGCCCACAGCCATCTACATACTCGTCATATCAGATCGATCAGTTTCTACTATAGACGTGCGATTCTTATTCAGTCAGTAGTGACCTCAGTAAACTGATCGCAGCGCTCCGTCTGCAAATATAAAGTGAAAAGTAATAAAAGTATTCGAGAAATTTTGAATTCTTGATCTGTCTGAAGATCGAAAACGAATGCAAATCAAATTTCCTCTATATAAATGCTCTAAAACGATAATTGCTAAAGTCTGCATAGCGGAACATTGAAAAGCTGTTTTTACAAGTTTTGTGAGTTTTGTTCAGTTGCAGAATCCCTTGTTTGACCTCTTGTGTTAATGCCGCTAAGGTTCATATCCCAGCGCTACGAACAAGGAAGAAGAGCAAGGACGGACATATTTGCTCCGCACTTAACCATAATAAAAAACCAATTATGCCATTCGTCCGAGAAAGCAGGGTCACAACCATTTTATAATGACATCATTTATTAAAAATAGAACATGACAGATTTCAGGTGTAGCTATCTCTTTCATGGATTCAACCATCGTCTTGGAGTACCAACTATGGAGTATGAACTCGGCAAACCTTTTGTTATAGTTCCTGAAAACAGCGCAAGTCTGTTCACAAGTAAAAATTTGTTACTGTAACATACGTGACAAATAGATATCACTGAATATTTCTAGTATTTAATTATGTATTCTTGCAAAGTTTTTTTTTCTTCTTTTGTGTATTCTCCTTTTTATACTTCTTTATCCTCTGACTGTTCTGTTGTGAACACTGCGCAATGAAGTACAGCGCACCGGATCAAAGGTTCGAGCTTATCATAAGCACTGTCCAGCAGATGTACAGTGATGTCAAAAGGAAAAATAACGACGCGAATCATGTTAGCACAAC
The DNA here is from genome assembly GCA_964035755.1 of Teleogryllus oceanicus. Taxonomy (NCBI): domain Eukaryota; kingdom Metazoa; phylum Arthropoda; class Insecta; order Orthoptera; family Gryllidae; genus Teleogryllus; species Teleogryllus oceanicus. The sequence continues at coordinate 22,729,449 of CAXIVR010000005.1, forward strand.
TTAGGCCACGTATATCGTTTAGTACTCAAAACAATACGAGAGATGCTCTGTCATTGCGATGGAACAATAAGCTGCACTGAAAATTAGAGAATATCCAACACATCTGGAATTGGGAAATACGCAAAAAGATAAAGAGACTAAATGAAACGTTACTTTTTTATAACGTTATATGTTAAATTTTATTAACGTTAACGTTAACGTTATACGTTAAACGTTATATTTTACTTAGAATGATTTGTGGCCCGGATGATTGTAATACATTCTACAGAACCACGAAGCATCACCTTCCACAAAATCACCCACCTACCAAAACAATAAAAGGTGTTTAATCGAATGCACAGTTTCTTTATAAAGTTTAGTGCGTTAATAGTGTTTACTATCGCTGTAGTGTCGTAAATTTTTGCATAATTCGTGAGATTTATGGTGACCGATAAAAGGCTGAACATACCACGAAATATTATTATTACTATCTCGTCCAATTTTGGTCTTGGCTGTAATAACACACATAACATTACTAGGAATGTTAATAGCTATACCGTACATTATAGTAATCAATTATATGTGTGTGTCCGTCCGTCACTTAATGTTAATGCCCGTCTGTCACACGCTTCCGGACCACCGTTCGGGACAAACGAGAGTCGCGGTATTCGATGCGCCTCGGGCTGCTGGTATGGAACTGACCATTTTTTGTACCCTTCAAGTTTATTATTATTATTATTATTATTATTATTATTATTATTATTATTATTACTTATTATTATTATTAAAATATTAAAGATGGAGCAAAAAGAATATTAAAAATTAATAGTAGATGTGGGCAGATGGAATAAAGAATGTGATGCATGGGAAGACATTATTGTATAGACCCATTCCGGACCTCCGTTTGGGACAAACGAGCCATTTCTATCTACTGGTAGGGTAACTGGCCATTTTGTCTACCATTCTAACATCGGCGTCTCGGTCATGTAAAATTTTGGGAGAGACATCAACTGAAGCGTGTTCGAGTACCTTCCAGACATTTTATTTCAAGCCACTGCTAAATGTTCAATTGATTTCTTGTAGCCAACGAGATAGTTTAAAACGTCAAAAACGACGGGGCTATTTTTAATTCAAAAATACAATGCCTGGGGATGTGGTACATACTTGTATTTTCTGTAATGGAAACGTAACAATTTACTACATTAATGGTTTCGTTCGTCCGCTTATTTTCTGCAACCATTAAAGGGAATTATGAAAGAATGAAGGAAGGTTTTCATCTCGAAAAGGTCTATCGGCCCTTTTATTGGTTCATTTCCAAAATGTGGACAATCTGATATTACGAAAAGTGTCTGGTCCCAGTTAATCCGAATTATAGCCGTTCTATTGAAGTATAGTCTATCTGACAGCGCTAATTTTGTGCATAATGGTTTTCCAGGGTCAAACAGTTTACCATGTCCGTGAAATAAAGATCAAACAAAAAAATTCTGAAGTAGCTTTCTATCTTATTGCTATTACTTCCCTTAAGTAGTGTTAAGAAAGGATGTGCCTGAATGTTTTAATCGTTATGGTAGCAGGAAAGATACCAAATAGTCCAACGAGTACATTTACGGACAAAAGAAACACTTTTTATTTACTTACATTATTTTCAGTCCCCTTCATAGCAACATACAGAAGTGAGTAGCCCCCTTCATACCACATTGAAGTGGGGAAAAGTATGATTTTACCAATAATAATGAATAATTATTAATATTATTATTACTTTAATTATTTGCAGCTTGTTTTCTTCAAATGTTTGGCAAATTTACATACTTTTGGATCCTACTTGGAAAGAGTATTTGTCCATTGACGGACCTTCTTTTTATAATCTTTATTAAGGATGTTTCACTGTTAAACATTACATGTTTTACATAATTAAAAGTAAAAATTATTTTTTGAAAACAATAAATCATACTATATGAAAACTTAATTCCAGAAAATGTACAATCTACATGAAATACATAAATAACTTATTCGCATTAGTAATCTAGTAAATAATGTACAGATTCGGAGAAGTAACTTCCAATCTCTGTCATGCACCAAATCTTGGACCATTTCATGTATTTTCCATTGTAATTTGCTATTGACATTGGGAAATCGAACAAAAGTCACAATCGCGATCTATAAAGTTGAGTATTTACAATTTTAAATTTGTCTTCGCATCAATTATTTTGTTAGAAATAAATATTTTTAAGTTTTGTTATACCTTACAATTTCAAATACTAGTATCGCACTTCAGCGTGTGTAAATTACCGTTTACAAGAATTTCTACCACTTTACCAGAATACCACTTTATATCGTTTACAAGAATACCTTCTCGAGCAGAGTATGTGGTATACGTCACTGATAGTGGCGCACATTTTCATCATTTATACAATTCATTAAAACTATCTTCATTGGCGAATGGCGTCCGTACGAATTATTCCAAAAAATTAACAATTTCGGGAGACATTCTCTCAGCCACGGGCGACGGAAGTAACGGAGAAAATGACGGCTCGTGACAAGCGAATTTTGGAGTCAAAATCAGATGATATTTCCAGGACCCAATGTATTGCGAAACTAAAATTCACAACAATTCAGCCATTGGGGTGGACAAATGAAGTTTCCAGACAATTCCTCACCACCACCACCATCGGAATTTCGGAAGGTGTCATACCCTACACGTTGACACGCTCAATTTAGTAAGAGGTAGTACGTAGACATTCTTCCCAAAAACAAATGAGAATGTTCCATGGATTCACGTTTTCGAGTACGATGTGAGGCAACGGATAGAAAGGATGTGGAGGAAGTCACATGGAAATTGTTTGCATCAGCAAAATGATCCCAGAGCATATCCTCGCCAGATGTCATTTGCGGCGAAGTCGTGATTTGCAAGGCTGGGGAATATTTCCTCTGTCGTCAGCGCCTGCCTCAGGAAGTCCAGAGGCACTAGTTTTTCCAGGAAGGGCTTGCGCTGCGACCACGATACTGCAAGCTACATTGAAGCGGAGGATAGATGCTACGTTTATAACCAACATGTCCACGCTAACATCCACTGAGTGTACACGGGTAGTGATTTACGTTATTAAGAACCAAACGCAGTTGAACTAGCACATTTTTCCTAAAAATACACCCCTCCTCAAGTACTTTCTGGTTCTGCCCCTGGCGTACTGCCGTATAAACGCCCTCCCCCCGGTTCATACGACAGTACACCAGGGGCAAACCAGAAAGTACTTTAGGAGGGGGGTATTTTTAAGAAAAATATGCTAGTTCAAAAACTTTCGATATAATCGGGGTAATCATTTTTATTAATGCAGAGTGACCCAACATTTTAAGGTCAAGCCTTTCAGGCAATCAAATTACATTTTGAAAAACTAAACATTTGAAAATAATTCTCTAAGTAGCCTCACCCTCAGCGACTCACGCATCGCCCCTTCCCCTCTTTCCGGCTTGTATAAGCCCTGGCGGAGCGGTCGTTTATTGTCTACACCAGAAACATTACCCACGGCCCTTTAACATGTGCGGCGAAAAAGGGCACTACTTAAATAAACTGACTTCAACTTGTAGAAGCTTTGACTGCCAACGAAAGATCGAAATAACATCCTCCTTTTCTAATCAATTGTAATAGAGCGTTCCTTTTGTAGAAGCCCCGGTGATTCGCCGCTTGCGACGCTTTTCACAACGCTGGCCTCTTTCTCGGGGCGCCCTGATGCGCGCTTTGTGGGGGCCCGCCGCGCCACGCGACGTCGCCGAGGCTGCGCGGCGCGGGGGCATCCGTGACGTCGCGAGGCGTCACGGCGGCGCGGCGCGGCGCGGGGCGCCCGTTGCGTCAGCCAGGGGAAATTCCGCCGCAGCCTTTGTGCGCCGCCCGGCGGTTCGCGATCGCCCTCCGCCGCCGCCGCCCACGGGCTCAATCGGACGAGAACCTGCCCATCGTTGCAAACACGAGTGGATTTGCGTAACAATGGGGTATCAATGGGTTTTTGAGGTCGCTAAATTTGAATATCATAAATAAATTTCAAAATTCAAAATGGCGGCTGGGAAATGGCGGATCTGCTCATTTAAAAACAAACAAACTTCCGAGCTAAAACAGCTCATAGTTCCTTGTGTTATTGGAAGTAGTTACGTAATATTGAAATATATATTTGTTTTTAGTATAGCAGAAATTGTAATTACTGCCATACTAAATTACGTATTTGTACTCAGTTGTATGGGGTTTCAGGAGATCACTGATTTCAAATATCGTAATGAAATTTCAAAATTGAAAATGGTGGTTTGGCAATAGCTAAGTGACTCATAAAAATAATATGTGTAGAAATATGGATACAATAGTTCTCGTGGTCGCCGGTTAATATTGTTATCATTCCAAAAATGTATATCAAAAATTTTCTTATTAAAAGTAATTGTATGAAGGAGAAATCGAAAAAATATACAGACAAAATAATTCCCTGTGGCATCGAAGACGCTTCCGGGATATCTCGTGTTAAATCTTACTATATAGCATTGCAGTAAAGTGGTTATAAAACAAAAAAGTGCAGGTATGTGCAGCTACATGTGTGATATTCTGATGAAGGTCATTCTGCTTGATAAATAAAAAAATGATTGAGGCAGGAATACGCAGGGCAAGAAATATAATTCACAATATACGTGGCTATCATTGTTACGCTTCATAGTTTAGAGTTCAGTCGTATTATATATAAAATTATTGGACGCTTATTCTTTAAACTATACCTAACTTATAGTAAAAAGAGTCTTCTGTTCGGAAATACGAAAATAATCCACAAAAAATAATTTAAACACTTTTTTTTTTAATTTCACAAATATAGACGACAAGAATCAATGAATTCGAGTGTTTCGAGCGACGGTAACTTCGCGAGACCGTGAAGACCACAAAAATGATTGAAATAACATTCTGGAGCTTAAATAGTGTGCTCCAATGTCTTCCGAACGAGATTTGCTATGTTAGAATTCCGAACGCGCACTTCCGAGCTACAACAACACATAGTTCCTTGTGTTATTGGAAGTAGTTACGTAATATTGAAATATATATTTGTTTTTAGTATAGCAGAAATTGTAATTACTACCATACTAAATTACGTAATTGTACTCAGTTGTAATTTGAAAAAGTCCAATTCAACCAAATCAAACGAATGCATATCAGTGTTTATTTCCTTAGCCAGAGATAGTAGTAATTTCTAACGTTAACAAATGAAACAACCGTGAACCATTTTAACTGTTACATATTTGCAGAAATAATAATATTTCACAAAGCTTGCCTAGATTACATCGAATAAAATAACAATTTCTGAACCATTATGAATGATCAAAACTTCTTAAATAAAGAAATGTAAGTATTTCTTACTTCTACGTTAAATATATTACCTTCCTTAAATCTACTTCCTTTCGTAAGAATTTTGCCTGTATCATACGATAATCACGCCCGGCAAGAATGAGAAGCAATCGAATATAATTTGAAACCTAAATTCGAATTTACCTTTTCGATTTTTTTCTAATATAGGAAAATTCAGAGAGTACACCTAAAATGCGATCAGCCCTATTTTTTATCATTCTTTGCTACATACGTAAAACAATTTAAAGAAAAAATTTGGAACCGTTTCTGAGAAAATTATTAAAAAATTAAACATTGCCTGTGTTTGACGCAAAATTACGCCAAAAATATTCATTTTTTCTAAAAATTGTGCATGACCTTATTTCAAGATCTGTCTTCAAGAAACAGATTTCGTTAAGGAAACAATATCTGTCATCCATATTTTAGTTGTAGAAAAGCGCCGAAAAAATTGAACTTTTGCAATCTTCGAAAAATTAGGGATTTTATCGAAAATGAGACTGCACCGTTCTCTTAAGCATCCTGTAGGCTATTTGACAACACAATTTAATTTTTAAAAATTGATGCCTGTTTTCTGAAAATTTTGAAAATGTTTCAGGGCCTTTATGTAAAGTACCCCTCAAAATTAAATCACCGGTTTCAAATTCAACGGACTACCACATCAGTCAGGTCGATTGGATGGAGGAATATCAATTTTGGTGATAATGCTGCTTACGGTTTTGCCGCTAACTTTGTTCATAGACGGGGAGACGTTTTGCTCTCAATATATTTTTCGGTATCAAGGACCGACAAAACATGGATTCTGACCACACAACGTGTTAAGAGGAAATAATTCACTATATATAGGGATACGATTCTCCTTTTTTCATTACGAAGCCCCATTAATAAGTTTTCCTGATGACAATTCACCGTTTTTCCCCCGCGGCTTTACAAGAGTTTCTCTATATTGCTCTATGGTTTCTGAGTCCCATTTTTGTGGTCAAAATCAATAATAATAATAATAATAATAATAATAATAATAATAATAATAACTGTAAATTGTGAAGAACGTATTAAATCTAAGTGCTTCATACGCAATATAACATCAAAACCACATATCAATTGCAGAAAAAAGTACAAAATTTACAAAATATTTATATTTTTAATAAACTGTTGAAAAACTACACGCAAGCTTAACTCTTACTATTCGCTAATTCTACGGCATCAAAAACATATACTGGAATTATAGCATCTTTCCAAATACTTCAATCATTCTTAAATTATATTCTCCATCTTTACACTTCTTCTTCACCATGTTCAGCATAGCTATTATTTCAGAAGGAATATTTCATTTGTTTTGATGTCTATTCATTTTTCTAAATTAATTCTCGATAAAACTGGATCTTAAGTATCGATTGTTGTATTGAAATTGTCTTCCATATTATTCTGCGTGCCGCTTTGTCTTGACCGATGCAATCGATCATACTTGTGTTTGAATTTCTTGCTTTAGATATCTCTTCTTCAAAATAACCTACTGATAATCCTATGTTTTCAGATGATGTTATCTTTTGCCTAGAAACGGTGTGGTATCCGAGTAGTTTCAAACGAAGCATCAAAATGATTGCCTGAAGTTGGTATCAAAATTTTTGTTGTACTTTCGTGAGCTAAAAAGGCATCCAAAAGCATTATTACAAATAATTTACTCATTGATATTGCAATCATTTAGTATACAGTCCATGTGCTGAATCACTTCTTGGAAAAAAACACTCTTCGTTTCGTTGTGTGATCCAAAATATTTTGTAAAGGAAGTTCTGCAACTAGGTCATTTGTATTAGCGGTCTACATGTAGATGGCCTACACATAAATTTACAATTCCAAATCTTCTTGTACTAGTCGGAATAGATGTATTGTTTCAAATATTGTTACTTTCTTAAATTGTCAAAAGTAAATTCTTATTACATTCAAATATTGTTGATTAGTTAAATTGTCTTCTAATATAAGGTCCAACGCTTCTTCAGGTGTGAACAAAACTCTGTTTTCTCTTGAAACAGCAGTCTCCTCACTTTTGGTTGATTTGTTTATAGTCTACTTTATTTTATAACTACTGATTTTTCACTTTAATTCCTGATGTGCAGCAATTCTTGCAGCTTGCACAATTAAAGCAGACTCATACTGAATTTGGTGTGACCACTGCGAAGCTGCCCGCCTTTTTGTCCTAAGTGATTTTTCGCAAAAGGGAAGTCTATGTTGGCCAGGCGACGTAAATGATGGTATTGGTTTTATCTTGATGATGAAGTCAGCCTCGAGCCAAGTCGAATTCTTCAAATAAAATATTCTAGTCGACGTTTATCTTTACACCATCTTCCTTAAAAAAAAGTTGGCATAAATGGCCAATTTTGTACGTAGTTTTCTTTTCGTTCAATGAATTTACTTTATTTCCGACATTATCAATTATAAACTCGTAGATTAGCGTGATATATTCATCTCTATTACGAACTTTACTTCAAAAATCGAATAGATATTCATTTCTAGCGCGGTGCATATCTACAGAAAAAAAATAATTTGTCAAGAGTTGCACTTTTTTTGCTGCAGGAACTTCTTGGAACATCTTGGAACACCAACAGAATAGGCCGTGACCCAAGCACGTCAAATCCCTTAAATTTTTTAAAAGTAAATTCATATTTTGAGGTTATCGGTAATAGAACTTAAATTCACAGCAATGGATATGATGTAACGATTTTTAAAAACTCTGAATTGAATTGCCCATTAAAACTAATTGCTGGAAAAAATACATTACTGGAGGATAACAAAATTACCGGTTTCAAGAAAAAAGTATAACTATTCAAACACACACCGTTTTTAAGTTCACCTTTACTCGACGGTTCGCGCTTCCGCGCGGAGACCGAATGGGGAAGTACTGACTTCTCAAGCGTACCTCGTGACAGGGAAGCCAACAGTCAACAAAGTGGATGCAGGACAATTATCTTTGAAGTTTCTACTTCACATTATTGTGCACAGAGAGTTTATTTATGGAAGCTGAAAAATTGCATTATGGCCATAGATTCGGGTCTTAGAACCAATAGTGCACTGCGTAAGTTGTTGGGAAACAAGTAAAAATTTCATCTTGTGGAACATTTGGCTGACTGGCTAAAGTGGCTTGGCGTGGCGTGGTTAAGTTACAATTAGTAAACGTGAAAAGCAATAAAACATTCTGTCACTAATGTTCATTTTGTTGTTGATCGTTTTGTGAAATTGGTACATACTGAATGTCGATAACAAGATAGATAACATTGAGTATTCAATAACATACATGTCCATGAAAGAGTGTTTCTTAGATCACGTACGTATTGTTTCCTAATCGAAACACACTTGCATTCTATGCTGATATTTTTTTTAAAATTTGAAGTACTTTCAGACAGAAGTTTCAAAAAGACAACTTTTATCTCGTGTAGGCGATTAATGCTATCACCCATCATTTGCAAAGGCATTTCGCCCTATCGCAGAATGGCGGACGAAACGTTGGGATCTGTCCCTCAAACGCAGCATCTTCCAGACTGCTAAGTCATTTCTGACTCCGCCGCGGAATACTACACTTTCATCTGATTCATGATTAATGATTTTAAAGTTCAAAATTACTATAACCTGAATTTTGCCTGTCAGTTTAAAACGGATCAGTTTATTTCGCGACCAAAGCCAAAGTATATACACGTGTGTATTGGCTATTAGGCGAATTGTCTTTATTACATTTTTGCTAGCAAAAACTATTTTTTACACATTTTTTCTCTTAACTAAAAAATGATTCTGAATTTGGAACACTTTCCTCTTTCCCTAACTCGATGTAAACAGGAAGGGTTTTGGAATAATTCCAGTATTATTCGTGGTCGGGAGATAACAAATATGTCAAACATTCTGTAAGGATTATTTTAATTAATAATAATTTTGGGCATTGAAAATCTTCAATAATAATCGCCCTCATATTGAAATGCATTGAACTAACACTTACAATTCAATTAATAGTAGCCTGATCCGAATAAAGGGGTCAATTAAAATATTTGTGTATTTCATTTATTTTGATTTTAAATAATGAATTTATTTTATTTTGTAGTTATAAAATTGATATTAAAATGTATACACCAGATAAAATTACATGAATCTTAGGGAATTTTCTGTATGTGTTGATTGATATAAATTTTACACTCGCGCTCTAAGGGCACAGTTTTATTAAAGTAAAGAAATATTTTTAGGTTATAAATACATTTATAAACATTTAATATCAAGACCTTCATTAAATCCTTTGAGTTAATGACTCATAATAAGTTAACTGGCATAAAAAAAATTGAAAAATGTACTTTAAAAAGAAAGAAATAGGTAGGACCTACTGAAGAATCGTGGGTATTCACATTCACCTATTTACATTGTATGTATTTTAAAGTAAAAATACAAGCTACAAGTACTTAAGTGTATCTGCCATTTGTAATAGTTATTTATACATCAAGGGTGTTATAAGGGTTCTAATGATCGAGCGGCGACAAAAAGTCGGAGGGCTTTTCGTCGCCCGAGATCATTACAGCCAGTTAACGTCCGTGGAACATTCATAATTTTATTTTTTACGTAATTTTAATGATTTAGATTTTTTATTTCCTAATTAGCTAGTTGTTAACTTGAATCGGTTTGACTTTTCATATTTCCCTTCCACAATTCTCTCCATAAGAGAAGATGTAGTATTCAACTGTTTTCATATTTCCCTCCCACCATTCTCTCATATTCAACTGTTTTCATATTTCCCTCCCACAATTCTCTCCATAAGAGAAAATGTAGTATCATTCAACTGTTTTCATATTTCCCTCGTAACACGATCCTCTCAATCCAGGTAAGTTATGTAGAGTACATTGAACTGCGTTCGAAGGCAATAATAAGCAATATCGTATCAGTAAAAAATTGAATAAATTTTACTGTGGCTATTTAGATAAGTTATGTTTTCTGAAGACAAACCTCGGTTATTACCTTTTCAAAGTAGTTCATGAGCTGAAAATAATTTATTCATCAGTTGTTGGACAATGTATATTTAAAGAATCTCAAAGAATTACGAATATTCTTTAAACAAAGAAGTCTGGATTTCACCAAGAGATCCACGTAACATTGTTTCCTCACTAGTCCTAGGTTGGAGATTATTTCTTCTAATTCGCTTTATTGTTCAGGCTTGTTTGGTATTTTTAAGACAGTAAATTTAAAGTTTCTTTAATTGGAAAACGCTCTTACAATGTTTTGGAATAACAATGTAAACAAATTTAGAAGCTAGAAATAATTTTTTCATTGACTGCGAAACCCGGAAAAAGAACGCTTCTCGACAGTTTGTGAGGCTAGTGAATTCTGGAGATAAACGTTCTCTTTGAGGTGAAGGTGGCACCGCACCCAAAATTTTTCATGCTATTATTTTATAATTAATATGATGTTATTGACCGCTTGTTCTCATGAGAACCCTTTGCTTGGGGTGTCGACCCCAACATTTTAATGTTCTTCTTGAAGACTAACGTGATAAAGTCACGGCTGTATCATTGAAGTCACGATCAATGTACTCTGAACAAGCTAGAGATAAACTTGGGTTAGATTATCATACAAAACAACTATCCATCAGACCGTGCTTTTTCAGGGTTCACAATTTGAAGTACACTCGTTTTCGGTGGTCTTCAGCAATTTCAAGAGTTCATATCCAGGGCTTTCATCTTACGCAATGAGTGACAGTCGCCCTTTACCGATATCCTCGGCTATCTTCTTGTGGTGCTTCTTTGCAATCGGTGAACTGAGCGATTAAACCACACCTTTCGTCGTTTGCCCGATGGAGCACCACTCGGTCGCAGTGGCCCCTGGCGAGGGCTCTTCTCCTCTGGCTGTTGACTTCTGGCACGCCCCCTCGCCCGCCTCGGGAGCGGGGGCGGTGGCTGATAACGAGCACACAATGACACCGGGAGATAGCACGCCGTTCGCTGAACAACCAGGCGAAGGGAAAAACAACCTAGAGCTCGCTAAATGACTATTGCTTGTATTTCTGCCGTGAGATGTGTGGTAACCTAAATTTATTTCAGTGGTTGATACCAGGACCGCTTCAAGAGTGTTTGAGACACACTGCTTTGTCATCTCACAAATGTTACCCCAATTTTGTTTTCAGCCCGAAATTTGTGTTGTAGGCAGCTCATATTGCTGCTCGAGGCATTGTCTAGCGGGGATAGGAGAGAGGGGAGTGGGACCGGACAGGTCGGAGAATTCGTAGGCAACCCGGGGTCCCTTCAACTGATTACCTACAAAGTATCATATACACACGGTAAACGTAGGTAGGGTGGGCCAGGGTGCTAGCGAACGCCCCCGAGTGACACTAACTAAAACATGTAGGGTACACTATGTATATTCATTTTTTAGTTATTAAAAATTGCACTAATACAAATTATAGATCATTCTATACTATGATTTTTTGTGATAAGGTGATGGGGGCGTCACTAATATTTTCCCCAGTTACAATTCTTCGCCTCGCCACTGTGACCAGGTCACGTATAAAATCGAATATTTAACGATTGTATGCGTACATTGAAAGTCGTTACACGATCCTCGCACTGACAAAAATGGTTTATGTTATGAAGAAAGTGTATTTCTCACTATTCTTTTTAGGATCTGGGACTTTGGAACAGGTCATGTTGAAGCTCCCTAGAAGATTGAGTTCGCATCATCTGCGGTTTGTGGTAACCTAAAGTCCGCTCTTTTGCTTCTACAGGTCAACTATAGTCGTTCGGTTGAAGTTCAAAATTTGTAGTACAGAAAACTTTTGATAGAAACCCGGGCTTAAACAGAGTGGGTGAACATTTTTCAAACAAGTGAACTTCAACTTTCTACGCCTTAATTACTCTGAAAGAGGAAACAATATTGTTCATTGAATTTAATTTTCCTTGCGCCGATAGTATTTGCCACGTATAAGATGATCTCTTTTTTCTATACCTCTCGCCCCCTTTTAACACTTTTCACGTGATGATTCTTTCCTGAAAGTGGTGTAATAGAAATAGCTTGTCACTACTGCGGCAGTTTGTTCTGACTCATTGTCCGTGCTTCCAACAAGGTCGTGAGGCTTGTGTAAGTACCACGTAATGGACACGGGATTGAGCCAATTATCACAATTTTTCGCAATGGTCGGAGAAGTTGCTTTATGTAATGGGTTAGCGGCAAACAGTTCGGTACAATTGTTGAAATTGAGTGTCAATTGTACTCAGTGCTATATCTGCGTTGAGAAATTATTCTTAGAGTAGTCCCTAACTTTTGATCTTTACTTTCCATGAGAAACAAAGGATATGAATCGCGCGTTGAGAGGACTCTTCATCTTAAGTTTAACGACACTTTTTTACGTAAGTAACTTGACATAAGATACCAAGATTTTGAACACGAGTGTACGACAGGATTTGAAAGCGAACGTGTCTTTCAGCACGTCTTATATGGTTTTCAAGTATTGTCTTTTGTCCTTTGTTCTTTTCTGAAGACCAGGATTCAGGGTTGTCTGCTCTGATTCTCCTTGGCAATTTCCCAGGTATTGAACAATGCGTGTAATCATATCGAGTGACATTTACAAGAAAATGGTTCTTTTGCAAAATTGGAATTGAAATTATTTAATTTAAAAAAATTGCTCTTAATATTTCGTAGCGGTTTCTTTTCATACTGTTTGTGAAATTCCTTACAACTTCGTAATAATCGAATTTCTGGCCCGCTAAATTGAAATATATTTTTATTTTTCGAGTGCTAAACTTTGCAAACTTTCAAAAACGTCAAGTGTGAAGTGATAAATCGTACTCTAGTTATATTTTACTCAAGGATGGCGACAGAAATGAAACTAAACGTTTCGTTTCTGCGCCGCTGTAAGAAACTTATTTTTGCGGGAGTTTAGTTTCGTTACCAGTAACGAAACGAAAGTCTGCGCGAATTTAGTTTCGTTACAGAATGAACAGGTCTTAAAAGACAGTTTCGTTTCGTTTCTTTACTGAAACTAAACGAAAGTGAATTTCTTTGCATTGAGTAAGAAACATTATTTCTTTATTTAGTTTCGTTATTAATAATTGTTGGAGGACAAGTAACGAAAGTCGGGAGAGGTCCATTCAGAGGATTTGAACCCCGTACTACATTTCTGTACGTACTATTTTGTTTCAGAACTACATAAATACAAGTAATTATCAGTAACTTTTCGTCTACTCTCTATTGATAATTTCATTACTTTTTAAATGATTCCTGGCTCTTAGTCAATTCTTACTCGCAATACTCACCATGCTGGATACACGGTTTGACATGAAATTTGAGACACTATTGTTTCGTAAGGATTACAGCGGAAATACCTCAAATAAGAAGGGGGGCTTGTTCCGCCGGCGCGACTTAAAAGAATACAGCTGTAAGACGACGGCGCGTGGTGATTTACGCACTTCGATAGGCGGCAGGTCTTTGCACATATTTGAATAAAATTTCACATAAAATTCCATGTCCCTTATAAAATCAGTCCAAGTAGCATGTTAAGCTTAGCCGTCAAATTTCATGACTAATAATATTCTCGTGTTAAAATAGAGAATAACATATCTAAATCACTGAGATAATAAAAATATTTGATTACATAAAAAAAATATTAACTATTTTCACTTGGGTGGCGTCTCTTTCCCTCTATCTTCAAAGTCACGAATAATGCAGTTTACCCCAGAGTAACGATTACACGAATAACGACCAATGCACTATACCAACTTGTTCCCCGAACCTTTAACTACAAGATTAGATCATAATATGCATTGTTGCCTTACTCAGAAATTCTTCAAAATTAAAAGTATGCATTGCTGCACATTTTGCAAAAACGCAACACAGGGCATATATGGGTTAATCTCTCATTAAATGTAAATATGAAGAGATCAAAATTCAAAATTTAAATAGTATATGACATGGTGTAGGGATCACAGAATTTTGAAAATGTGCACACAAGTCACTTTTCCCCATAGGACGTCATACGCAGTTTTTAACTGTTTTTTGACGTAAAATAAATAAAAATAAATAAATAAATAGATCACTAGTTCAAATTCTAGTTCGCTTTTTCTTAATAAAAGACAAAGTTCATGTTCATAGTAAGCGTGAATGAGGGTCAATTGTTTAAAGAGAATACATCAATCACCTTTATGTATTACGGAGACGTTTACTCACACTAGTATTAGTTGGCAACATTTAATTTCTTGAAGTAGTATAGTAATATTAGCCAACGTTTTTTTTTCTCAAAGTGGCAACGCTGAAAGAGAATTAGATATTTTACACATTTTCAAGGAAATTTACACCTAATGATGGATAATTTATTGAAAGCTTTGGCAAGGTGTTATTCAAATTAACCTTTTTATTACACAATTATTATACTCCAAATTATTATGGCTTATTTATTTATTTATTTTTTTTTTTTTTATTTATTTATTTATTTATTTATTTATTTATTTATTTATTTATTTATTTATTTATTTATTTATTTATTTATTTATTTATTTATTTTTTTTATTTATTTATTGTGGCTGATTTCAAATTTTTGTTGCATTTTGAAAACCATTGCTTCGGCAGCCCGAGGAACGTTATGCAACGTCTATCAGCCGGTGTCCGATTTCTAACGCAGCTGTTCTTTCACGACGAATTGCATAGACCATATTCGTTGGTCTCTTTGTAGTTTGTAGTGCAAGTCCACGCGTTCATAATAATTCTAACGACGTCAGTTGTAACTTACAACTACTAAGGATATCGTACACTAATGCTATTATTAAGGAAACTGAAAAAGAAACTTTTATTGGGTGCACCTGATGCCAGTGTGTTACATACATTCTATGTTTTAGCATTTTTTATTAGACCCCATGTTCACAATTGTAAACATTTTGTTCTCAAAATGCAAAGTTTGTATTCATTTTTACAAAAAAAAGTATTTATCAAAATATATAGAGGTTACATTTTAAGGAACCCATATATATGCTAAAATTATATTTGGATTATTTAAGCATGTATTCGACCTCCCGGTCTGTCTGAACCTGCGACGTAAACATACGTTTTGCCGCCTCCCCTGCCCTTCGAGGACACTGCCGACATTCGGGCTGATAGCAGAGACCGCACACGAGTAACGGCCGCAGTGAGGTCACGAAAGGTCTCAATATTAATAGTCGCCAAAACACTTCTTGCAAGTTATGTTACTGGGAGCGAAACTAACTTTTTTTGTGACGTCATGAATTGAAAATAACAAAAATGAATCTTGAATAAAACTCTTGGATAGAAACTAAACTCCCATGATGTTATAGTTTCCTTCCTGTAAAGAAACTAAATTCCCAGCCGAAGTAGTTTCGTTCCAAAGGCAGTTTCGTTACAAGGCAATAGATTTCTTTGCCGCGCTTCGGATTATAGTTTCGTTACGTACTTTCATTTCTGTGCACAAGAAACAGTAAAGAAATGCTTAATTTATTTTAGTTACGTTTCCGTTCCCATCCTTGATTTTACTGCATTCTTTTGTTCTGGATTACATCTTATTAATTAAGCTTAAGTAATAATTATTAGAAATTAAACAGTACAGAGAAGCAGCTATTTAAACTTAAAATAACAGCTACTTGGGAACTAAATCGCTTTAAGTGATAAATCATGACCATCAAAACAGACTCAACAAATTCAGTGAATTATTAAGTAATTTTACCGACGGATCCCTTCGTGAACCATAAGGTTCTTGCATTTGTTCTGATGATCATCACAATTTAACTTAGGGCGAAACGTCAGTAAAATTACTTAATATTCATTGAATTTGTTGAGTGTGTTTTGATGGTAGTGATTTTCACTCAACATATGCACTAACAGACGTTAACATTCTGATATATTAAATTGTTTTAAGATGTGCGACGACACTTATAAATTAAAAATAAAATATTTTAGAACTTTTTTTAACCGACTTGGTAACGTTGAATGTTGTGAGTGGGTAGTTTGTTTAATATATGCAAAGTGCTCCACTTGCCAGTCCAAGGCAAATAGTGTGCGCTACGACTACTTTCTCTTGCTGCGTTCACTCTATCGCTCTACTGGTGCCATGCTTCCTCTCAGGTTACTTTCCGCTTGCAATTTGTTATTTGCTCTGCCCGACCTCCGGAAAAATATTGATTTTGGCGACAAAGTGGAAAATTTTTAACGAGTTTTAGGAATGTTTGAACAGCTTATGAATCTTGTTGTTTTGTGTAACGAACTTTTAATTTTCATCGGAGAATGGTTTACTCATATTTTTGGAACAGAAAGATTTACGTTCTTGAAATGCCCTTCACGTATTGTATTTATCAAAATATTAAATTAATTGTAATAACTGCAAAGAAGTTTTTGTTGCTACGGTAAACGTAGACCCAGTGACCTCAGATACTCACTCGCAAGTTTCGTGTGTACAAAAGATAATTTTAGAAGTAAAATGCTCATGTCTTTTGCGCAGCATCGAACATATTATAACATTACTTTTATAAGGGAGATGCCTAAAAAAAGAGTCTTGACGTGAAAAAACAAGAACTTTTCAAGCGTATAACTCTAAAAGGTAACTGATTTTACAACAAAATCTTATAAGAACTTTTTGTCGCAAATTTTATTAAATTTACTTTGATTTTGTACAAAACATTTTCAGTAGGATTGATAGCTATGAAGATACAGGTAGTCCCATCAACCACTGGTCACCCCCATAACTTCTAAACGGTTCACGATATCGAAATGCAGTTTTCGTTCACCAATATGAAATCGTGGGGTGAGTGATAAGGTGGCGATATTGTTTGAATTATTTTCATTTTTCGAGATATTTAATCGTCTTTGATTTTTTTAAATGGAACCATATATTTTTCTCACTAGCAATAGATATAGTACAGATAGACGAATGCAATGATCATAAATAGACGAATGCAGTTTTCGAGAAACGTTATAAGACATAATTCAAAGCACATTTACTCATAAATGCAATAATGTGAACAAATTGCCGCTAACGTACAGTAAATATTAACATGACGACAAATAAAAAAATACATTTTGTAATTTTTGAAAAAAGGAAATAATACAGCAAAATGGCGTTTATGTCATCTTATATAATATATTTAGCATTATTACTACCGAAAGTTTAAAGAAAAATTCGGAGCCATTTTTGAGAAAATCTTGTTTCTGATATTTTAATAGTGCACATATTTCACACAATATTGCGCAAAAACTACTTAATGAAAGGACTAATTATGGTGAACTTATCTTAATGAAAGAATTAATTATGGTAAACAAATTTCATTTGAAGGAAAAATCTATATCTTCAATTTTGTAGTTGTAGAAAGATGCCGAAAAACTGAGATTTTGCAATTTTAGGAAATTCAGAGTTAACAGTATAAATGGGACCTATGCCACTTTTATATAAGTGTATTTCACTCTATTCTTGTAAGAAATTTAAAGAAAAATATTGAACTTTTTTTAAAATTTTGACAACGTCCCATGGACTTTATGTAAAGTACTCCAAAAGTTAAAGAATGTTTTTCAAAATCGCAGAGCAGCGAGTGGAGCCAGATCAATCGGGGAATATTAATTTTGGAAATTGTACTAATAATTTATGTGCTAGTGTTGTTCACAGATGGACGGACGGTCGGTCGGTCGGACGAACTTTAAAAAAACACTTTTCGTATCAAGGGACCCCAAAACGTGTATTTCCATTGAAATCTCGAAATCGTTTTCCTGCAGCATTATGTAACTTTCTCTATACTACGTACATTATTCGATATATACGTACGTATACGAGAAAGTAAAACTAATATTGACGCACCACCACCTGAGCGTAATCAATACGATATTTATGAATATGAAATTTGCCTGAGTTGCTTGCTTCGCAGTGACCATTTGCGCTCACCTACTCGAAAAAATTAGATACTGCTTGTGCGTACACCTGTCATTCACCCAACACGTCACAAGTCATATCTTTTCTCAGAATGGTGGGCTTTAAACTCTTCTTGAATTACAAAGTAGGTAATACGAACAGTCGTTCACGTGATGAATGAAAAATGTAGATTCAAATTGCATTCAGCTTGTATTAAATTACTAGAAATATTTTTACCAGTTACAAATAAGTACATTGTTTCCAATATAGCTTCCCTTTTTAATAGAAAATACTTAATCGAGAACAAGTGAATTTGAAAATTGTTTTCAATTCCATGGAATATGTACTGTTTGCAAATACATTTGAAGGTTACATGTGTCCTCACTATATATTGTATGATACACCTTCAAGTTAACTTGTTCATAAAGTCGGATACACTGAACTCCTATTTACAGGACGTCCGATTTTAGTGAACTAAAGACACTGGTCCCGATTCACAGTTACTAATAAACAGATATTTCGATTGTAGTGAATTCTTCATATCCGCTATAGTGAAGATAGGAAACACAACTTTGAGAAAAATAATTTGCTTCAGAATTTCGAATTGAAAGAACACTAACAGTTCGTAGAGGAAGCACTTTTGTTAGCATTTGTGGCGAATGAAAGATCGGAGGGAACGTGCCACAGATGAAGTAGTTTCAGCTCATCTGTGGGAATTCTGTCGAGCCTCTAGACTCCTCTCGTCGCCTGACTGCGGCATGAAGTCCTCGGCAGCTGGGACATCTTAATTGTTGTGAAAGAGACTTCCAGAATATAATAATATGAGTGTGATGATAAAGAGGATACAAATCAAGAAAAGTGTTCAACCAGTCACTTAAGCGTCGTATGAAGACTACTAAAAGATTTTGATGTGAGTACAACGTAGAAGCAAGCGCGGAGAAAGCACGGAGTCTGCAAAAAGATGTAGAAAGTTTTAATAAATTGCTGAAATGACATCTGAAACTCTGAAATAACATCAAGGAGAAATTAGTTTGTTTTCGCATTATCGGATATAATGAACCAACAACAATGTTAGTCCATAGAAGTTCACTATAGCCAAAGGCGACTGTAGTTCGTTGATCGGAAATATTTACAAGCGGTGTTCCAATAGGCAATAGTATTTAATCAATCTCATGCGTAACCAAAGTAAACATTGAAGAATATAATTTCTGAGTCTTGCTTTTTTAAAGAGAAAAAACGTTTAAGTTTGAGGCCACAAAGCACATTATTTTCCATATATATATATATATATGGAATATAATATATATAATATATATATATATATATATATATATATATATAATATATATAATATATATATATATATATATATATATATATATATAGTGTATGTATAGTGTGGTGTGTATGTTTCTCGAGATCTGGCGGCGATCTCCCGCTGGACGGTGACATCCGGTGCCGACCTATCATAGGCTAGTGGGTCTTCCTCTAACCAGGCATCTCCCTCCAGCGGGGCACCGCCCCAGCCGGAACTAGCTCTAAGCTCCCGATCGGTTTCCCGGCATGTGTGCTAGTGTAGTGCATGCAAATGTAAATGTGTGTAAGTAGGGGGATCGGATAGAACGAGAAAGACGAACGAAAGATCCTGCGCGGTCCGCGTTCGCCTGATATTAATCAGAGAAACCACGGAAAACTACCGATCAGAGTAGCTGGCCGCTAGTATTCTCCTCCAGACAGCGACTGAACTCGAACTAGCTATCTAGGAACTCGAACCTAGGACCTCCCAGAGTAGAGGCATTGCAGTGGCATCCGTTAACGCCTTGAAACCGGGAGCGGTAGCTCAGTGCAACAACTGATGCCACTGCAGAGCCTGTGACCGGAAGGTCCTAGGTTCGAGTCCTAACGGCGGCAGGATTTTCGACACTAGCTTTTCAGCTAGGTCGAATTCAGTCGCTGTCTGGAGGAGAATTCTAGCGGCCGGCTGCTCTGATCGGTAGTTTTCCGTGGTTTCTCCGATCAACACCAGGCGAATGCCGGAGCAGTACCCTAACAAACGGACCACGGACCGCGCGCGATCTTTCCTTCCTCTTTCTTGTCCTATCCTATCCCCTTACACACACACTTACACTAACATTCACTACACTACCACATATTCCGGGAGACCGGTGGGGAGCTTAGAGCTTGTCCCGACTGGGGCGGTGCCCCGCTGGTGGGAAAGTCCTGGCTAGGGGGAAACGCCTTTAGCCGACGGTAGGTCGGCGCCGGATCTCACCATCCAGCGGGGGAAGATCACCGCCAACTCCAGCGAAAAAAACATGCACTTCACTAACGGGACTAATGACCAAAGCAGTTGACGCGCCCGGAAACACGAAAACATCAATCAATCAACGCCCTGAACCTCCTCGTCCGTTGCGTGCCTTCGTCCGTGCGCTCGTCACTCATGGTTAGACCACTTCCCGCGCATCAATCAAGACAATGGGGCGTCATGCAACGCGTCTCGGGCTCCTCGTGGGGAACCGATAATTTGTTTGCAGATCCGTCGATCTGCGATCTTACAGAGTGTGTCGGGAATTAAACAAACGCCGCCACCTATTAACATCTATGTGGGTGGCGTTGATTAAACCCTAGTACCCAGAGGCAACTTTCGCTGCACAACGCCATCATTTTCTTCGACAAGGATAGAAACACCGATTGTTGCCATCACCAAGTGCAACAAATGAATCATGCGGCAGAACTGTCAATAGTGATGCTGCTTTGAAGCGTTTCGTCAGTAAATCGTATTTTTAATTATAAGTCTGCAAACACCTACATACACTATTACCATAGAACTTATTCAATTTGAAGAACGTCGGGAGAATACGGAGAAAATCAGAAGTGTGGGTAATGCTTAGGAATGGAACGTTCACGTTCTTACATTCGATTTTTCACATTTACGTTCTTGAGCGTGCAAATACCGATTTCCAAATGAATGTGACTAACAACTTATTCTTATTAAACTTAACACCTTACTCACATCAACATACAAAACAGTATTTTAATGTTTATATAGATTCGCCTAAAAAAGTATTAATAAATCAATTGCAGAAGTAGAAGTGAACACAGATTAGACTGAGTTTGTGGAGTTTTAAAATCTTCACAAATTAAGACAACATGTAAGTGTGAAGCAAATCTGGGGAAGAATCATTTGTTGTTGAAAAAATTTTAGACAGAATTTTCGGAACTAGTTGAGAATGATCTTATATTAGGATTAGAGTATAACGGTGAAGAACAGCTTACAGGAGATCTTTTATATGCATTTTTGTGCATATTAACAAACAAGCGTAAAAAATATAGCTGTACTATATTCTAACTATTCGCATCATCCGTACCTGCATGCATTTTTTTACATATCAATTGCGATCTTACCAGTTCATATCCCGTATGGAGATAGCATTCAAGGCCATTGGTTGTAGGGAATTTTTAAACGGGAAAACACTATCAGCTACTACGAATTAGTATGTCCAATGCCAGACACTGTAAGAACTTATTTGAACAAAGCTACACCTGACATTTAGAAATTTTCAAATGAAAACGCTCAAGAAAATACTTTCTACAAAATAAATTGTTTTAGTTTACAGTGTCGTCAAAGCCACATTCAACTAGTATATCCATATACGAAAAAATGCTAGTTTTCAGAATAAACACATTTGTACCAAAGACACGATATTTAAGAGGGGTTAGGGGTGCCAGAAACCCCTTAAACACCCTGCTTTTTCCGTCTTTTTGAGGTACTTTGTAGTAACGTAGGAGTAAATATTTAATGCTATTTTCTCAGGTGCCGGAGATTGTGTTCATTGTCTCTCATAAGAATGTCCTGCACACGATACATTACTTATTTGTCTAAAAAAGTATGGCGCTGCAGTCGGAATATGGCTAATATTACGAGATAAAACTTAAAGTAGACAATTTCCAAATGACTATAGCTTCGGGAATTTACATCCAAAATACTTTTATTTAGTATAAAACTAAAGCTTGAAATCTCTATATTAATACTTGCGTTTCAAACATTTTTGTCATTGCACTGAAATCAGTTGATATTTTAGCCGCGCGCTGTCGGTACCGCCACTGTTATTGACTCACATTTGATGCTGTTTGGTTTCCTAATTCACTGTTAGACCACATTGAACATGTTTGTGGCAATATGAGTCGTTTTTGGAAGTCAATACAATTTAGAGAAACTTCATGGTTGTTGGAAATTCGTGATCTAGTTCTTTCTCTTTGATCCGGTGCGACCAAAGGTGCCCGCCTCCGTCGGCCTGTTGAATCTCGCGCCTGACCCGTCCCACGCCGGTATAAAAAGAATATAAGGCACACTGATTAATCTCTTTTGAATAGCTACCAAATTTTTCCGTTTTCCATTCCAATCCATTTTTAAACTTCCTTTTCCATTTTAAACCATCAAATTACGTTATTTGCAATATGAAATCAATTCTTTGTAATTTAAGTAAATAATTTACATATATTATTATTTACTTATTATATAATATGAGAATACAAGTAAATAATTTACATTAAACATAACATTTAAATTAAATAGTTATTACTAGAAAAAAATAAATCAAAAATTGATTTCTTAGTTTCTTTAAAACACCCTTTCTCCTTAAACATTTTCTGTACTCTCTCCTGTGTCGTTGCATCCTGCGTCCTCAATTACATCTTTTCGGCCGCAATACTATCATTTCGAATCCCTTACGTGCCTGGCTGGCAGTGAGATTGAAATTATTAGATATGGGGTACGGGATTCAGACACATCAGGTACGGGATTCTTTGCCAAAAAAGTCATTAAGGGGTAGGTCATATCGTCTCATTTACTTCATTCCAAAATTATCATATCACATCCACACCTCTTAATGTAATTCTGAACTCTTCTTTTTTTTCTTTTCTTTCTTTCGAGTTGGGATTTTCTTGCAGCAATGCAGCACATGATACAGCAGTAGCTGAGCGATCACTTCATACATCACGTAATGGCGATCATTATAATTTCTTAAAATATAATGCAAGTGAAGTGTGTATTTTCTTTACGAGACCTACGATACATTCAAAGCACACTTTTCGAAATCAAAAAGATATCCCTAATACATTAGTGTGAATACACATGTGTTAAAGGTATTGTGTAAATAACAAATGATCCGCTTTTAGTGTGTGATATTTCTCAGTAGCTAACCATTTTAGTCAGTCCCGTATCTGACGTGTATTTCACAGATCGCCAGCCCAGGGCGTGCGCTAACTCGGATCGGTTTCCTCGCCGCGTCGCGTCGCATCGTCCTTGGCGCGCGCGGAAGCGTGCGTCGCGAGGGCGCGTGCGCCAGGGCACGCGTAGCACGCGCAACACGCGCGCCACGCCCCCTTCCCCCGCCGACCACAGACCTCCACACTCTGACGTCGCGGCCTCCTGGAACAGAAACTCGAACGGGGCGTTCACACAGCCCGAAGAATTGCGTGGAATGTCTTGAGTGTGGTCTGGGCCCACCCTCTTTTTGCAACCTAATAGTGAAAAATATCGAAGTGTCTTAGTTAGGAATTATAAGGAATAATACTTAATTTAAGATTCATTATATTAATGATGAGACTGTTAATTGTTTAAAATGAAAGTGTAAATGTTGTGATAAATTATATACCTTTAAACCGGGAGCGGTAGCTCAGTGCATCAACTGATACCACTGCAGCGCCTCTGATCGGGAGATCCTAGGTTCCCACTCCCCACGGCGGCAGGATTTTCGACACCAGCTTTTCAGCTAGGTCGAATTCAGTCGCTGTCTGGAGGAGAATTCTAGCGGCCGGCTGCTCTGATCCGTAGCTTTCCGTGGTTTCTCCGCTCAACACCAGGCGAATGCCGGAGCAGTACCCTATCAAACGGACCACGGACCGTGCGCGATCTGTCCTTCCTCTTCCTTGTCCTATCCTCTCCCCTTACACACAAACACTTACACTAACATACACTACACTACCACATATTCCGGGAGGCCGGTCCTTTGAGCTTGCCCCGGCTGGGGCTGTGCCCCGCTGGTAGGAGAGTCCTGGTTAGGGGGGAACCCCACTAGCCGACGGTAGGTCGGCGCCGGATCTCGCCATCCAGCGGGGGAAGATTACCGTCATCCCCCAAGAGAAAAACACGCACTACACTTACGGTACTAATGACCTAAGCTGTTGACGCGCCCGGAATTACTAACAACCAACCAAAAATCCATCCCGTCTCTCCTCACCCTGCCCCAACGGCCTCGCCTTCTGTCTCCTGACATGCCTTGGTCCGCCCTCGCGCATCCATGGTGGCTACGATCATCGTGGCTACTACCATCATCTTCTACAGCTGCGGACAGATGCACTGTTGCATAATCTCTGCAAACTCAAAGTAACAATTTTGACTCAAAACCTAATCGCATAATGGGAATGATTTAAAATTCATTTAGTAGAAAATTTTATTGGCTTTTAGATAAACTTAATTTACTTTGGTGGATTTTCTCAATGTTTTCGAGCAGGCGAAAAGCTGAAAGGGGCACATTAAATCTTGCTTTAAGGAACAGGAAAGGAAGATGAGGTAACGAAACTTCATATACATAGTAACTTCTCTATTGTTTTAAAGGTAATGTATACAAAAGTTCATTAAGATAGGTTAAAACTATATATTAGCATGCAAAACACTGTCCTTTATATAATATAAAATAATTATCTGAACAAAAAGTTAATTGAACGTATTGAGGTCAGAGTTTTCAGGTGCCTTGATGGAATTTATTTTCTAAATAGTTGTCTTTTTGTTTCAGAATAATATTCGACAATGAGAAATAAACTATTACCTGAAAACCATGCCATCGTGAACGTGTAGCTCCAGCACTTGTAGATGCTGGTAATGTAGTAGAGAAACTCCGAGGATTGAAAGTACTTCTGCGCCATGAACTCTGGAGAGTGAGAGAAGGTGAGCTATTTGGCTCAGGCTCCAAGTTCATTGGGACGTGCAAATTTAGAACGACTATCGCACTAGAAGTAACCACGAGTAAAACTGGACGATGCCATTTGATGATTGTCTTTATGTGTGGTTTGAAGAATGAATACATTTCGGCTCTTGTGATTGTCATGGCATACGATTTGCAAAGAATTTCCATTCATGATTTCTCCCACATTTTTATGTAGTATGCAGTGGCGGCTAGTGGCTGTGGCGTTAGGGAAAGAACCAGTATGAAAATATAAATTTACGCAAGCCTACCTTAGTTATTGGAATCCCTTATATTTAGTACGAGTACAACAACTAGGTCCTTCAAGGCTGTGGACTTGTCTGTGACATCTTCATTCATCCTTTATTACCTCTTTAACTGTATTCGAGTCGTGACGGCGGCAGGATTTTCGACACTAGCTTTTCAGCTAGGATCCTAGCGGCCGGCTGCTCTGATCGGTAGTTTTCCGTGTTTTTTTCCGATCAACACCAGGCGAATGCCGGAGCCTGCCCTAACAAACGGTCCACGGACCCCGCGCGATCTTTCCTTCCTCTTCCTTGTACTATCCTCTCCCCTTACACACACACACACACACACACACACACACCTACACTAACATGTACTACACTACCACATATTCCGGGAGACCGGTCGGGAGCTTAGAGCTTGTCCCGACTGGGGCGGTGCCCCGCTGGTGGGAGAGTCCGGGTTAGGGGGAAACCCCACTACCCGACGGTAGGTCGGCGCCGGATGTCACCATTTATTTATGTATTTATTTATTTTACGTCAAAAAACAGTTAAGAACTGCGTATGACGTGCTATGGGGAAAAGTGAATTGTGTGCACATTTTCAGAATTCTGTGATCCCTACACTAAGTCATATACTACTTAAATTTTGAATTTTGAAAGGGAGAAAAAAAAACAAAAACTCCCATGTAGTAAAATCTATTTTTAAGGATAAATAAGCAATAAATTTTGAATTTTGAAATTTTGAATCCAGCGGGGGAAGATCACTCCCGTCTCCCGAGAAAAAAATGCACTACACTAACAGGACTAATGACCGAAGCCGTTAACACTCCCGGAAACACGAAAAAATCAATCAATCAATCAATATTAACTGTAGAAGAAGTTTATTTTGAATTACAATAATCCTCCAAAAACACTGAGACACGTGTGTATCCTACGTACCTGTCGTACCATAATAATAATCAGACGCTGAGATTTCTATTTGTACAAAATATTTCATGCAGTATGAAATATACTCAATTGTAATTCATTTTATTTGCGTTTTATATGTTCTGTCGTGATGATGCTACGATCGAGTTGTATGCAATACAGCGGCAAATCGTTTTTTGTTCTAACCTTTGCTTGCATTGCTAAAAATCAATTCCAACAAAACAATCTCTGTAGAGTTGGAGAGGACCACACGGACGGACAGCACGGACAGTCAAACATTTTCCATGAATCGATTTTTCAGCATCACGAACCCACAAAACATGGATGCTAAGTAAATAACGAGTTGGAGGAAGTAATTACTACACAAGGAACATGATTTATCCACGTTTTCATTGCTAGAGCCCGACAATAAGAATTCTTTTTTCAAAAAATCAGCGTTTTCTTCTGTAGCGTAAGTAGTAACGTAAAAGAAAATAAAATAGGTCATAATAAAATCTATGAAAGGCAGTAACAAAATTTAGAACGTTAATAGGCTAAAGAGCTATTCTGTAGATAGGTTAATTTTAAGATATATTAGTTGCAAAAATGAGCTTATAATTAGTTTGTTTAAGTTATCCCTTAGCCACAAACACCAATTATGAGTTGTGGCCGTCGAGACTTAAACCTCACAAGGATAATTTAGTCGCCTTGCTACGACTTGCGATGAGAGGAAATTGGAGAGAAACTATAATTTCTTTCGTTTTACGCAAATTACACGACGTTTTTGCTTGAAGGTAATTATATAATCATTAAACTATGGAGCATGATTTTTTATGATCATCTAATTTTTCCATCCTTTTAATCCATTAATTAATCCTTTTTTTTTGCGCTGATTTCAGAAATACTTTTAGTTTTTTTTCTATCACGTACAGGGTTTTTTTCGTCAATCGAGTGATCTCCTTTTCCATTGAAAAGTAAATTTTCGGAAAGGGGAATTTTACTGAGATGAAAAGAAATTTTATTTTGGTAAGGGGAGGAGTTAGTCACACTTGAAATCATTTCACTGTTAGGTAAGAAGTATTGTGTCATTGTTTACATGCTATAGTGCTGTGAGGTGCTATATTTTGTTCGTGGAGTTTCTTTAGAAATGTGTTCACGCGTGATTGAATAACACAAACGTGTTCTTCTATTTTGTGGCAGCTACGTAATTGTTCAGTAAAGACATGCCATTAGTAGTTTCGTGAAGAATGTATATTACTCATATTTCTAAGGCTAAGCGATCAAGACAAAAGTTGGGCACCACATACGGTATGCGGTACATGTGTTGCAAGTCTGAGATTGTGGAACACGAAAAATCAATGCCTTTTTCAGTTTTAATGGTTTGAAGGGAACCACAAAATCATTTACACGATTGTTATATTTGTGTGGTTAATGTTCCAGATAATAAAGCAAGAAAGAAAGTAATAGAATATTCTAACATTCCTTCCGCCTTACGAAAAGTTCTGCACAGCGTAATTCCCTGTTTTCATTTCACCTACCGTTCTTGAAGATGTGCTACGTTTTATTAAGGACAACTAAACAAATGAAAGCGATGGTGCTAATGCTTACAATCCAGTAGAAGATTCTGCACCAAAAGTATTGTGTCAAAATGAACTTAATGATTTAACTCGTGATTTGAATCTGGTAAAACATTCCACTGATTTGCTTGGGACTACTTGCTACACTAAAAGCAATCAACTCGTTAACAGGTAGCTCCAAATGTGTAATTTTACATAATTGAAATTTTTTGCCTCAATACCTGTTGCCTATTAAGTATATCTTAAGGAATCTGATGAAAATCGCAAAGCTTTGTTGAAATTCGTGAACTATGGAAAACGTTCTTGGACAATTTGTCAGGATTTGAATGTATTTGAAATGTTACTCGTCCAACCGGCTATACAAAACTTCCATGTTTTATTTGTGAATAGGACAGCCGAACCACAAGCACTGTAAGAAAACAGACTGATGGCCTAAAATAAGAACACTCCAACCCGGTTTAAAGAACGTAATGAACGTAAAGAACGACGCCTCACCTAAGCAACGTAACTAACCAACATATTGATCGATGCGTTTCTAGCTTTTTTTTCGACTCTCCTATCGATTTCACCTTTTGCATTTGCGAGCAGTTGTTGCGCCCCTACCTATTGAGGTTATATGCGATCAGTGAGCTTTAAATTGTGTACCGCAAATATATTTAACGCCACGTTCAGATTTTGTCATGAAGAGAGATTTGGGCGTGCAGCTTGTGCTGTTGCAAGCTTCAGTAGCATTTATTTTAGGGGCGTTTTATTAAAAAAAAAAAAAAAAAAAGAAGGGAGGCGCTTTATTTGCCATTTCGAACCAACACTTCGCAAGTCGTACCAAAACTCCACAAACTTCTTTGCTCTACCGTTCAACTATACACACCAACGCACACCAATACACGCGCATAAACAAGAATCGATCTGGAGTTGACCTTCCTTCTCACGGATTTTGTTGTGCATTTGGTTTTTTTCCATGCTGCTCTCTGATTGGTCATCGGTAGAATTTCGACGTAAACTTAAACGTAGAAGCTTGGAGCTTGCGAGCTCCTTAAGTTTACGTCTCACGTCTACGTTTACGTCAAGGCATTGTGAATGATCTCGCTTTATAACCCACTTCTAGGTTTTGCGGCTACGTTACGGTTACGTTTAAGTTTGCATTGTGAATGAGGCCTAAAGAACGTAAAGAACGTAATGAACCAATTGTTCAACTAGCAACTACCTGCGCTTCACTTCACGCATTTTTTAATGCAACAGATTACTAGAGCACTTTCATAACATGGTTAATGCTTTCAGTACTTGGTAACTAAATATCCGAAGGTATCTAAAGAGAAGCAGAAAAAAGAGATCTACGTGATCACGCGGATGAGAAATTTAATGAAAGACAATTGTTTGAAAGTACCTACATTAAATCCAGTGGAGAAAAGGGCGTAGATTTTGTATGAACAAGTTATGGCTCAGTTTTTGAGCAACAACAAATATCCAAACTACAAAACGATTGTTAAAACACTGTAGGAGAATTTAATGGAATTAGGATGCAACAAGAGTGTAAAACTTCATTTTGTACATTATCAAAATAATTTTTACCTGCGAATTGCAGCGATGTCAGTGAAGAACAAGAAGAATATTTTCACCAATGCGTAAAAGACATGGAAAAGAGATATCAGGGGAAGTGGAATAAAACCATTATGACTTATTACTGTTTTCTGCTAAAGAGAGACGGCACTAGTGAAGGGAGGCTATCAAGAAACAGTTGGTTGCACATCAGGTCTGAAGAACTTGGTTGAGTTAATTGAAAAAGGGAAATTCAATTATCCACATCTTTTGTATTCGTAATATTTAAACTTTTCATAATAATTAGCATTTTTAAGTAAATAAATACCATTGTCCACTAAATTGCAATAAATTTAATTCTATGCAAGGTTATCAAACACCGAATGTACTTTTCCTTGTGAAAAGCAATGCAATTTTTGTTCAAGTTTCAAACGCAAATTGTGGAAACACATCACGTTTTACAGAAAAACTAAATTCAGATTTGAAATTAGAATTAAAAAAATAGTTTAAAATCACCTTTTTGTCATGTAACATCTTTCCAAAAGTTATAAAATGCACCATAGTGATTTTTTTTAAACCCATGTACACAGAACATCACCATACACATGTATGCATGATGATTGAATATGAAAAATCCATTCGTTCTTTGTATTTGATGTGTCAGAAGACAGTTAATCACAAATTGCCTAAATTTAACCATTGTGTACAATATGCATACGCTTAGCGAGTTCAAAATAGGAAAATGGATAAATTTATTCTTATTGTGAACAGTATCACTATACTGCAAAGAAAAACTTTTTTTTTTAAATTTTTTGTATTTTATTGCATTTGTTTTCTTCTATAGCATGGGCGGTTTTTTGATCAGATCATTAACATCATAAATGAATTCAAATTAAATTAACTCTCGGGATAACTCCTATTTAACTCTTAGGTGAATTTAATAATGCTCACGGCGCCAATGAATAGTCGCAAAGACGTATGATAAAAAAATTGTATATTATGTAGACATTAGGTACAATGTTTTTTCCTTTCTGCAGTGTGCGTGGTATGTACTACACTTTCATTGGACACCCATGGGCATTAGTGAACAATAACCAAAGAGGTGATTAAATAACACACTTTACATCAACGTAAAAATCGCAGATGGTGGGTTTCATGCGATCACTATTGGGATTTTATAACGTTTCAACACCATCACTATTGGGATTTAAGAGTGCAATGAATGAGCTGCAGCCCAGAGATCCCACCACTCGGAGGCTCTCACCAAATGAACAAATCTTCAAATTATTTCAAATTTAAAAATTTTAAACTTAAACTCAGTAAAGCAATGTTAATAACAATTAAATAATTATTAAACATTACAAATTTTATGAACTTAATAATATTGTAATATTTTATCACTAAATGACAATTCAGTCGCTGTCTGGAGAAGAATTCTAGCGGCCGGCTGCTCTGATCGGTAGTTTTCCGTGGTTTCTCCGATCAGCACCAGGCGAATGCCGGAGCAGTACCCTACCAAACGGGCCACGGACCGCGCGCGATCTACCCTTCCTCTTCCCTTGTCCTATCCTCTCCCCCTTACACACACACTTACACTATATCCAGGCAGGGTCCAGTAAGTGTCTCTGTGATCGCCAGTCGGCATTACTAAACTCAAAGGGATTTTCACTGACTGCTGATGGCCGCCCCCTTTGCTGGCTAATGCAAGGTTCAGGCCTCCACTCCAGTCAGTGGCCTGGTGTGCCATCCCATTTGTCTCTGTACCCTCCTTGAATCGATAAGAAGTCCAATGGTTCATGACCCTTCCCTCTCTACTTACTTCCAGCTGTATATGCAGCCTCCCCTAACATTGTGACAGACGC
This sequence comes from Teleogryllus oceanicus, assembly GCA_964035755.1. Classification (NCBI taxonomy): domain Eukaryota; kingdom Metazoa; phylum Arthropoda; class Insecta; order Orthoptera; family Gryllidae; genus Teleogryllus; species Teleogryllus oceanicus. The sequence continues at coordinate 22,760,737 of CAXIVR010000005.1, forward strand.
TGCAGCCACCCGCTGCAGGTCAGCGGCTCACAGAATTGCGAATTTACTAGGCTTCAGATGATTGTACAGGAACACTTCAATATTTTCAGTTATTTCATTAATTCGCCTCTGCACAGAACTATTGTTCAAAATATTTTTCTTATAATATCTGCAGCTCGTTTATACACATAGTAGTTATTACTTCTTTATTGACGGTAAATTAACTCTTTTCCAGTAGTATGTAGTTTCCCTTTTTGAGCAATAAGTAAAGAGATATTGTACAGGGCTCGAAGTCCGTTATCGTCTTGCTTAGAAGCCGCTGAAAACAGTTTGATACAGTTGCCTGAACTTTGCTTTTTCTATTCTTGAAAAGACATCTTCGCATTTTTACATTTATCTGGATGCATTTTATTCAAATGATCTTTTAATATTATTTACACAGAATATAAAAATTTGCCCAAAACTACGAACATTTCTTCAGAAACAAACAATAATTGTTTTACAATATACGTTCTTAATTGTTTCGTTATAATTTACAATATGTTACATTGACAAGTTATTCTTGTGGGAGGATGTGACTGTATTTAAACCTTGCTTTGAGAAATGTGTGTTGTGTGTGTGTTTTTCAAATTTCCTTCCACGTTTACCCGCGAAGTTTACGCCTCATGCTGGTGTCTACAGCGATTATGCGAACAAAAACCGGTTAATTCAGGGAATTACCAATTCGGACTTTACGAAGGTTGCCTTTTATGTTTCGGGATTTGGCAACCCTGGTGTTGGCAACTGACAGCTCTATCGTAAAGTTGGATGTTTTGAAGTTATACGTACTCCGAACGTTTTGAAATACGAGCGCTATTTGTGTTGTTTACAGTAACTTAAATGGAATTAAATCGTGAACATTTTCGTGCGATTATTTTTTACAATTTTCGACGTGAATTAACTCAGCAACAGTGCATGGATGAACTTAATCCAATTTTTGGCGATGAAGCTCCATCAAGGACCAGTGTTTATCAATGGTATGGTGAATTCAATCGTGGTCGTAGTTCACTCCAAGACGAATTTCGCGAAGGTCGTCCAAAATCAGTTGTTCCGAAAACCATTGATACTGTGCGTGAACTGATATTGCAAGATCGTCATGTGACCTATCGTGAGATTGAGACAACCTTAGGCATTAGTGGGACTAGCATACATTCAATATTACATGAACATTTGACTGTCAAAAAAATTTGTTCGCGTTGGATCCCACACAATTTGTCAATCGCTCAAAAAAAGGCTCGTATCCATTGGTCGAAAAAAATGCTCAAAAAATACGATCGCGGTGCTTCGAAACACGTCTATGACATCGTGACAGGTGATGAATCGTGGATTTACGAGCCCGAAAGTAAACAGCAGTCGACTGTATGGGTATTTCAAGATGAGCAAAATCCAACAAAAGTTGTTCGCGCACGAAGCACTTCCAAACAGATGATCGCCTGTTTTTTCGGAAAAAATGGACATGTCGCAACCGTACCACTAGAACAACGCAGAACAGTCAATTCTTAGTGGTACACAACGATTTGTTTGCCAGCTGTCTTCCAAGAAATCAGAAAAACCAACCGCCGAAGACGGATCACTCTTCACCACGACAATGCGAGCTCTCACACATCGGCTCAAACAACTGAATTTTTTAGCACCCAAAACATCGATCTGATGAGTCATCCGCCGTATAGTCCTGACTTGGCACCGAATGAATTCTTTTTATTCCCGTACGTAAAAAACAAACAGAGAGGTCAATTTTCGACACCTGAAGAAGCGGTTGCTGCATTCAGAATGCATGTTTTGGAGATACCTCAATCAGAGAGGCAAAAGTGCTTCGACAATTGGTTCAAACGCATGCAAAAGTGTATAGATCTTCGTGGGGAATATTTTGAAAATCAATAAAGTGATTTTTTATGATTAATATTTGTTTTTGTTCTCTAATCCTGAAATATAAAAGGCAACCCTCGTATCCATAACATGTGAATTAATTATGTAAATGTAAAATTCCAAAACGTTCAATGTTAAGTTCGGAAAAAACAAAGAGAATTTAAATGTAAAGTTTTGAAGAATTTTGAAGAACATCAATAAGGTTTCTTTCGGATTTTACTGACAAGAAATCGTAGAACATGCACGTTTTTCAGGACTTTACGACCCAACCCAACTTTTTCATTCAATGATAACGTTCTTGCTAGTAGATTGTACAACAATTTTAATATCCATGTTTACGATTCGATGTTGCTTATGCACACGAAAAATGACACATCTCAAAAATAACTATCGTTCTCCAGGAGAGCCCGTTAGAGTTGTGAATGTATTATTCCGTGAGATGGCCATATTCCTCCCCCGCTGGGTGATGAGATCCGGCGCCGAACTACACCGGGAAGCCGTTCATTTGGCAGACAAAGATAAAGCGTGTTGTTTTATTCACATACTGTCTTTTGAATTAGGTACCTTTATTAAATTTTTACTATTAAAAAGAAATTGTTTTCTAATTATTCCTTCACTCAAAACACTCTTTATTCTGTAAAAAGAAAATGATTTTTAAGGTGTGTCGCTTTTTTTTAGCATTGACCCCACACATATATTCACTGAAAGATCTTTTATCTTTGATTGATGTATAAGAATTTAAATTGTTTTCGGAGCTGCAAAAGGCTGTAATTTTTCATATCGTTCAACTAAAATTAGCGTGCACGATAAGAATTGATTTCGTCGGTCGGAACACCATGATTGGTGTTCTTTAGAAAAACACGTGTTTCACAACTGTCAATCTCATGCTAACTGTAATCAGGCAAGTGCTACAGAATCGATCTGCATAACCAAACATCAGCATTTTGTCTTCTTCTTCTTCTTCTTCTTCTTCTTCTACTTCTTCGTATTATTATTATTATTATTATTATTATTATTATTATTGTTATTGTTATTATTATTATGTTTAGGCAATATCAACTTTGCATCTTCTGATCTTTCCATCTCTTTGATGGTCTACCAACATATCTTCCTTGTAGGATATAATTATACATTGCTCGTGCAACTTTTGAGACATTCATTCTGTTTACATGCATGAGCCATTTTTCTCTGTATGTTGTTACTTTTTCATCATTAGCGTATACACAGTCCAGTCACATTAAGGTGACCACCTGTCAAAATCCTGAATAACCGTCTTTTGCAGCGGTGACCGCTGAGAGACGTGCAAGGAGAGAGTCAATTACGTTTTGAACAGACAGTGATGTGGAACATTGCCGGCTCCAGGACCATGGCCAGCTGCCCTAGCATCTTCGATTGTGGGATTGGGAGAGGTGGCTCAGTGCAACTGATGTCACTGCAGTGCCTCTGACTAGGTGGTACTAGGTTCCCACTCCCCACGGCGGCAGGATTTTCGACACTAGCTTTCCAGCTAGGTGGGAGAGTCCTGGTTAGGGGAAACCGCACTAGCTGACGGCAGGTCGGCGCCGGATCTCGCCATCCAGAGGGGGTAGATCACCGCCATCTCCCGAGAAAAAACATGCACTACACTCACGGGACTAATGACCAAAGCAGTTGACGCACCCGGAAACACGAAAAAATCAATCAATGCATATCCTAATTTTGGAATCATAGTTTGTTCACTAGAGAGAGCGCAGAGTAATCCGGAACTTTTATTTAATATATATCAATTTCAATCAATATATCTAGGAATGCTTTCGAGTTTATTCTTCATAGCTTGACCGGACAGTCGTGTTTATGCCGGATGCGGTCCGCGGTGCCATTTATTGAGGCCCGCGAAGTGTTTTCAGTGAAACGTGAAGGTCCTTTGCATCGAGGTCCGGCAAGAACATTGAGTGCTTAGCACACGCGCCCTGTCGAGGTCAACACTCCCTTAACGTAAAAATAGGTTGTTTGGAGTTAAGGATTTTTCTTGTAATTTCAGTACTTCCAAATCATCCCATTGTTTCACTGCCTTATGATTCGGCCTGATTTCACGCATGGTTCCATTCCTCCCGTTTCAGAGCGGCCGGGCATATTTCCGAGATCAGCACTACAAGGTCATATATGAGTTGCAAGTTGGACAACCCTGGTCTAGATCACAAAGAGGAAAATAGGTATTTGTCTAAAAATTCGAAATGCACCTACGACTGATCAGCACAACTTGATTGCTTCTCCCTTTTGATCACTGCCCCTCTTTTAAAGCAACAGTCTGCAATGTGCTGCTGGGCGGCATTTCCGGGGTCGAGCCCCGCGACGGAAACTCGCCTTGTGCCTGGCTCCGCCTCTCTCTGGCGAGCCCGGCGTTGGATTTGGCTCAGGGGGCGTGCCGAAGTGGTCTAGTGTATCGGGCCTGCTGGGCTCGCAGCCTATCTGGATTGTTTGCTCGGGCACCGGGTCGCCTTACTTATCAGAGAGGCCGGCATGCGGGAGAACGCGGCATTGCTGGGCTCCGCAAATCCGGCTTTTCAAAACTCTTGCGATAGTGTAATGATCGTAGGCGAACGCATCCTAAAACTAGAGAGGGGGCAGATACTTTTCTGGACTTAATAAATAGAAAAATGAAACGAATGACTACGATAGATGTTAGATAAAACCATTTGCACGGTTGCCGGATAATTTGAAACCTCTTCCCCAAATATCGTACGGCAATTTCCCCCATTTTTAGGTTAAAAGGGAAACTAAGGAGTGAACATATTTAAGCAAATAAAATGTTTTATTGTTTACTAGTTCATTGTTGTGTGTTTACGGACCTCAAACATAACACGTAACGGTATTGTTAATACCCTTGCGGGTCTTTCTGAATCTTTATGCCCTCGGGCCTTTTGAATACTTTATGGCCCACTCTAATACCAACAAATCACATACATTTTTATGAATTCGATTTATTACAGTGCAAACAAATACAATGCAAGCAAGCAAGCAAATACAATAAATAAATGGCATAATGCTCAAATAAGTAAAATAACTCGTTTTAAACCTTATTTTGGTTAATTGTCATGAAAATTGCAATTTTAGAATGTTCCCGGGAATTTATAATTGCCATCAGTCACGTACATTTCACTGTTACGTATCACATTTTATAGAGACATATTCTTGAGTGGCAGTACCAGTAGTAGTGATAAAATGTATGCGGCACATCGGGTAACATCCTCGAAATATTAATTTTTGGACTTATGTCATATTCCAAATCACTTTTAGAGGCCAATAACCTAAAAGTACCTATTCTTCAGCGTAATTTACACTGTTATTCACACTGTTATATAACTGTCAAATACACCATAAACATTTTCATATATTTTTCGAGATTTTATTGGAAACCACTGTCCATAGTTTTGTTAGCTTTTGCGACAATTTCCGCAGGTGCTTCACAATATTCTTACATTTTGTACGAACAAACCAGTCCAATAACGATTATGCAATCGTAATTAGGTAGATATGCACTGTTTTGTGTATCTGACGTCATATTTTTTTAAAAAAAAATTTTTTTTTTAACAAACCTTGAAATTTTGTATGCATCACGGGCATTACTAGATGATTTTGCACCTCAGGCGACTTCCAACCCCTCAGGCCAGGGGCCATCGGGTTTGGAAGTCACCCTTGGGGCAAAAAATCTGCTTAAATAACTAGATACATAAATAACTATTAATACTTAGGACTGTGGGACCCCTTTCAAATTTTTAGGGACACCATGGCCCCCTCCCCATCTATGCTCTCGCCTATGATAGTGGTTAAATAATGGAATGGTTAATATCAACAATTTTTGGAGAAAGCATATTATCACTTTTTTAAATTTTTCCTTTACGGTTTAACAGTACTTTTATTCTTCCACTGTTTTCGTGATTATGTCAATTATCACCGTGTTTCTATTGTTCAAAGAATAGCCCATGTTAAACACGTAGCCTAAAGATCTACCCCAATAAAAATAATTACCTTAAGTGGAAGTTTCGTACCCTTGTCAAAAGGCTACAAAAGTTTAGTTATTAAAGTATTAGTTAAAGACAGTTACAAAAGTTATTTAATGATTTTGACTAGAAAATGTCAAAAGTTAACATATTTCCCGTCTTGAGATGAGAATGTTTAAAAACAGTGGGTTGCGCGAAATATCTCGATCAATGAGTCTTGAATGCTCATTCTTCATTACTTGTGGAGCTATGGCACTAACCTCTCCTTGTGCGATGACTACGTGAAACGAAATTACAATTCTTTATTGATTATGCTCCTCTTTAACATAGTGATCATATTACTGGCCTCTCGAACCATAAGAGGGATTCTCACAAAGTATAATTATGTTGTTTGGAAAAAATAATACATTGGATAAAGTGAAATTAAGGTCTCTTTAATCTGGCCGCTTCCCTTGGGTCAAACTAAGGAGAAACGATAACGGGGTTAATTTATAATTTAATGCATGCTTTGTGAGATCTTGAAATTCTTGTTAATAATAAACTGCTGGTGACATCCCGGAATTTTTGCTTTTAAAAGTGTGAATGTTGTTTTTCTAAATTCACGTAAACCTGATGAGATTAAATAGTGCCACTAGTATAGCTCTTACCGTTTTTTCAATAGCTTTCTCTGAATTGTGCAGAAAGACATTTTAGACAAAATATAATCCCAATAAAATAATCGAATTATTAACGTTTTAATGATTATCAGTAGAACCGACATTTTACTCTTGGAGAATGTACTGATTAAATGTTACTATGGCTACCCTTTAAAGAAAAAGCATTCACACTTCTCTAAATTTTCCTAATGATTTAGCAGTACTTTGGCTCTTTCAAGGTTTATTTGATGACAACTCAAGTGTTTCTACTTTATATTTGCGTGATGTTTTCTGAATTCAAACCTATATATTTTTTAATTTAACTGATATACTCAGTGCTAAACAAACGTGGGCGATAGTAAAAACTGCGGCGAATTTGAATTCTTGATGAAAAATTGATTTAGTCTGAGAAAGATCACCTGATTTGCTAATTTCTCGAAAGATGAAATGAACCCCAATAAAATGTTCTTGCAGGAAAATGAAATAACTTACAATATTATAGCCGCCTTATCTGAATGAGGGCTAAATAAAAGAGCGTGGGTCAATTTAAATCCACCAGCAAAATAAACATTCATTATAATGTTAAAGTTATGATGTGTAAATTGTTACCACAAATAGAATATTTTTTCATCAATGGTATATCGATTGAATCTTTCAGAATACGAAGAAAATATTCCAAATTGGTCTGTAGTATATTCCAGAATCCAATTAAAAAGGCCCAGTATACTTGTCCATGACGGCCTGTGCGTAGCTCGCTGTCAGAAATTGTTTCGCCTACGCGTCCTTGCTTTACTCAAATATTGTCCCCAATCTTATTGTTATGTGCAATCACCAACTACTTGTGACTTTAATCATAAAATTTAGTACACAAATAAAAATAAATAAATTGTTTTTATAATATACAATTAATTTTATATTTTTAATTTTTATAAATAGGGATGTTGTCGCAAAGTTACGGGGATCAAACGTGTGATAGGGATATTGAAAATACTCCAATTTGCATTTCGTAATTTTTCGGATGGCCCCTAAAGTTTGAGTTCGAAGGACAACAATAAATGGTGGTAAATCAACCGTCGGCAAAAAAATAATATTTTTTTATAATTCTTTCGTGTCACGCACCAGAAGAAATTAAAAATTACGATTTAAAACAAATCTCTTAAATCTGATACTAGAAACATTTTATTTTATTTATTTATTGTCAGAACCAGTTAAAAACTATGTAACAGAATTAAGAGAAGTGCATTCTGTGCAAGGAAATGAGCTTTTTTTTTTGGCAAGAATTGATAAGAAAATATTCGCTCCGGTATAATAAAAACTATTTTCTAAGGCATATCAGTTACAGATTTGGGTCATTATCCCACATTCATGAAGGAATGTGGCGTCCTGCCACGACAGCATGGAGAACAATAATTTGAATAACTAAATTTCCCACTGAACTCTAGAAGACGTGCACAGATAATGAAGTTACATTTATGTCCAGAAGCAAAAGCACGTCATACGGAGTTTTTAACTGTTTTTTTTTTTTTGACGTAAAATAAATAAATAACAAAACAAGGGACCATCTCAGTATTTGCTCAATGGACCAGGGAAAGTGGGCGAAAAACCTGAACGAGATGGGGTTCACTGATCTAGAAACTGAGGTCTAAAATGTAGAATCAGAAACCTACTTGTTATAGGTTGTTTAACTCCAATTACTAATCAATACATAAAATATCTCTGTTAAAATTAATTTTACTTTCCTTTTCGTTGCTCGGTATAGTCTCTAATTGTATAGAAACAATTTTGCAGCAGAAAATATTTTACAAAAGACTTGTCTTTCGAATTTAATAGTTATTTGTAATGCAGCAATATGTTGTATGTCTTCTGGAGCAGAATTGAAGGATTTAACGCTCTACAGGCACTACACTGACGCAATGTGAACACCATTTTGAATGGTATTAAAACTGACAGCTTAGAATCGCGGTAAAAATCCTCTGCGATCTTCTGAGGGAAGGTTCTTTGAATTTCAGCGTTTTATAACCGGTTTGTTTTCTCATACGTTGTTGTTTAGAACGCATTTTAAAAAAGTAAGCATAACTATTGTGTTACTCATGGAGCAAGGAATACATAGCTTCATGGTGTCACACACGAGAGCTTGTTAAAAAAGGGGTTTATGGGGAGGAAAAAAATACTGATGTAGATCTATTTTCAGATACATGGGCTCCTGAAGGATAACAATTTACTTATGAAAAAAAAAAGTCTTGCTGTTTTATCCTAGACAAAACTATCATGAATTTAATACAGTTCTGATATTATTAGTTTATTTTGCTTTCTGTCTATATGTAACAATTTCCTCACTGTATTTGGCCATTCCGAAAAGTTGCTATTTTAAATGTCAATTATGTATTATACATGTTAATAAATTGCATACATATTTTATTTTTAATTTGACTTAAATATGCTATCCAAGAACTGAATATTTGTCTATAAAAGGCCACATACCATCTGATGAAACTATCAATTTCTTTTGTATGTGCAGCATTGCCAGCACCTTTTCCAGAATTATAACTTTTTACTCACTATAGGTATTAAAAACTCATTAAGACCTTCAATAGGTGATTAAAAGTTTGAAAAATGACACTATCACCAACAAATATTTAGTAATTTTAAAAACAAATTTATCAATAATTTAATTCTATTGATTTTTTTAAACCCAATTGAAAATTAATTTTTAAATAAAGTGACATTGCACAAAATTAAAAAAAGCTAATCGTTTTATGAAATTACAAATTTCTTTATTTTTAGCTACAATTCATGGAAGGTTTCGCAAAATTTCAAACTCTGAAGAAAGGGCAGGGTTAATGAATTATCAATAGATTCATAATAAGCAGCCACTAAGTAATTAAAAATCAAATTTATTTATCTTTATCCATATATTACAACATTCAAAAACCAATATCAAATATTTAATTTCTTTGACATTAACTACCAACAAACTTCTACATTCAACAAATCTTTCACAATCAAACAAAACTTCCATTATCTAGCCTAAAACTGGCAGCTCGCCATCAAGAAGTTTCTTGTCGAACATATATTCTCCAAGGTCTCCCAGTGATTTTGTCATTTTGCCCAGGGTTGAAATTTGGCCAGCCAATTCCCTCTGTCCTTTGTATTGTTCTTCCAAGAACTCTCCAGTCAGGTAGTCAACAAGCTGAAATTAAACACCTTTGTTAACTATATTCTTTCACAATGTTAGCAAATCTCTAAGTAATAAATTAAACACATACATGATAGTCATTTTCTCCCACATCAGGATTTTCACACTTCTTAATTATCTCATTGATACTCTTAGTTACATTCACTTCCAAAGCCAAAGCATCCTTCAGAGCAGCAAGACCAGAGACCCAACTCAGTCCTCTAACCGGGTACTGAAATAAAATTTGAATCAATTAGCCACATTGTAAATTAGTATTTTTGTCAAAATCACACATTTGTCAAAATCCTCCGAACTCACAGGATCACGAATGACATCTTTGAGGTCATTTTCAAGTTCACCACGCATCAGAAGGTATTCTATAAATTTGATGGCATGCTCACGCTCTTCATTGGCACTCTCAAAGAACATCTTTGCAAAACCTGGTCGATTCACTTGATCTTCAGAAAAATGAGCTGCCTAAAAATTACAAAGTAGGGCAAAGGTGAATTTGACAGTAAACTAAATTGAACAAGGAGTAACTTTATTATAAAATTAAATTGTGCACCATTCCCTATACACTAACAACACTTAGTAAGCTGGAAAATAATTACCATTGCCAAATAAGTAAGAGCTGCATTCAGCTCTTTCTGGACTTGATTTTTCATTAGGACAATGCATTCATTTTCCATACTCTTGAAAGGAGGATATTGCACTGCCTGGGCTTTGCCTGCAAAACAATACTATTCTGAGAACAGTCCTCACAAACACGCTTTTGAATAAGCATACGTAAAGTGCAAAAGTCGCATTCACTGTCAAAATAAAGGTTATGTATTGAAGTACTTACAACTGTACTGAGTAGCAGTTGCGAGGGCCAGGCAGCAGAAAAACACAGCAGAAATCACAACAGTCTTCATGATGAATGCAAAAATTCACTGTGCTATCAAATCAAAATATGCTACAATCCCAGTTCCTTATTCGTAAGGCCGAATAAACAAATCAATGATCACAACTAAACACAAAAGAAAAGTTCCGGAACGCTTGAGGGAGTGATCGCCTTTACACACACTGATGCAGAAGGCGAACCAACTCAAGCTAAACTGAAATACGCCGAACTCCCTCTAATATAATCGCCACTGCTCCAGCTCCATCAGGCTATCGCGTGCAACCTATTCTGAGAGGCAAAGAATAAAGCACTGTCATTGTCACTGCTGCGCAGTAGGAGACTGCGCAAATGACGTAGGGTGTTGCGCATGGCCAGCGACGAATCACGAGCGTCTGCTCGTTATCGAATGAAGCACTTGTGACCAGGGTAGAAATATTACTTCAGTTGCTTCTGTGTTTTAGCAGGCATTTGAGGTCGGTGCGTGAGAGAACTTGTTTCTTATTGTTCCGGTGAAACTGGGCAATAGATCAGATCGAAGGTCTATTTATTGGCAAGTGGATTTTCGTCTTAGATAATTTTACCTCATGAAATGTTAAGTTAGGTTAATAGAACATTTTAATTTTTGTTGTCAATCTTCTATAGCTCATCTTCACCCGGGTTCACAATGAAGTGGTTCGCTGTTTTTGTGTCTCTTGTTGCCGTGGCTGCTAGCGAGTATTGCTACGACGATGCTAAAGAAGCGTGTCATCACACCAGCCCAGATGGTAAATACCCATTAGGAGAACAGTTTGCAATATCCTGCGCGATTTATAATTGGTGTGCTTGGTTAAAATGCCATATCTATTAATTTTAAGTTACTGTTCGTAAAAGTAATTGTTCGATTGGGCTCGGCAAAAATTCTTAAATTTTATTTTCTGTACTTGCAATATTGTTACAGTGACTTTTACCAACTGTGATGCGAAGTTTGGCAATGCAGCAAACTACATGAGCAAATTAAATGATTACTTCAACATGCATATTTCACGTAGTTTGCAGTATTTGATGATGGTAAATAAAACACTATTTACTGATGTTAAATTCCATATGCAGTTGAATTTTATGTGGCAAAATTGTTATTTGTAGTCGAGTCACTTTGGAGGATACAAAATGGAACGAGATGGCTTCAAGAAGCTCTATCGTAAACTGTCTGACACTGCATGGGATGATGCTATTGATGTAATCAAATACATGACCCTGAGAGGTGAGAAGATTGATATGAAACCATTCTATGATTCAGAGAAAGAGGACCGATCAACAATTTTCCAGGTAAGTTCATTTATTGCAGTGCATAAATGATTACTTGAAATGTAGTGGTATGGAATGAAATTCTGAAATGTTCTTAAATTTAGGGAGAGCCACTTGCATTGAATGAAGTTGAGAGTTTGTCTAAAGCTGTTGACATTCAGAAGAAACTTGCTGAAGAAGCCCACAGCATTTACAAGGCTGCCAATGAACATGATCCAGAGGTAAGTTTTTTTTCTTTTTTTTAATCACAAATCTACTATGGTAAGCAGTGGCAGGAGTCGTTTGGTTCTCATGTTTATTTTTCTAATGTTTTTCTTTCAGATGGGAGCATTTGTAGAAGACAAGTTTATGCACAAGCATGCTAAGACCATCAGAGAGCTTGTAGGTTACACTACAGAGCTCAAGCGCCTTGTGGAAATTGATCCTGAATCACCACAGAGATCAGTTGGTCTCCAGGTGTTCCTGCTTGATGAGTACTTGAAAAAGAATTTGTAAAATATATGAAATGTTGACTTGTAAATGTTAGAATTTTGTACCTTCAAGAGGAAGTTGAGGTTGTAAAGGAGTAGAGGATTTTAATGATGTTCAGTTCTGTATTTTTGATTTTGATGTACAAATAAAAAGGACTTACATTGAAATTTTGTTTTAAAACTTACATCTCCCTGAATGGTTGTTAGTGTAGGGTTTTTTTCAACACTTACGCTTACCCAGTCACTTAATTTTAACTCCAAAGTTCAGAAATTACAATTGGTGCAGGGTGTTAAAATATTGCAAGGTTTTAATGTAGCACTTCACCCTTTTGTGGAGGCCATTAAATGCTTACCATTAGTTATTTTGGAACAAACAAAGTTGATAAACCTTTTGTATGCCTTTTGACAAGGTTTAAGATTGTGAAAATTGTTTGGGAGTAATAGAAGGGATGGTAAACCTTTAAGACAATAGAACAGGAAAGAATTCGATTATTGATCACGAATTATTCTTGAACAAGCATTTGAAAATTGACTGTAGTTGCTTATAAATGGACCGTGACAGTCCATGTGTTACCTAAGAGTGCCCTTCCAGGTGTGAATTCCCTAACATCCTTTCCCAGTTAACTTTATTTTCATACATGCTTTTCTTGTAAAGATAAAATGTACGAGGAATTATTTATTTTTTTTTTTTTATTGCTAAGACACTATTGCCTTAGCAATCTGGGCCACTGGATTGGCAAGGAATGATTTTATAACTTTAACTATACCATGAATAAATATAATCAATGATATGTTGATCCATTGACAAGTTTATATAGTATCATGGTATTGTCTTTAACAGATTGTCAATTGGCTATGAGAACCTCTTCCCCAAATGTGTTAAAATTCCTCAAATGGTCAGGAAAAGAGAGCAAACTCAGAAATAGAAATTACTTTTGGAATGAAATGTTTTAATATGCAAGTCTGAGGGACCCTTTCAAAATTTCCAGGGGGGGCAATGAATGCATATTTTCTTCAATGTTATGTCTATGTTATAGTGATTGTTACCCTATATACATTTGGATTTTTAATCGTAATTTTCAAAACAGGATGTATACATAATATTATATTGGATGGCCCAGGCGCTTTGAGTAACGTCAAAGTGCACCGGACTGATCTGATTGCACTTGGAAACAGTATGACAGTCCTCAATGTATTTAAAACAATTTCATCTTTGCCTTTTAAGCATAAATTTCATCCCAAGATATTAATACTGAAAGTAATTTGTATATAAATTTCCACTAATATGGTTTGATCTGTGGCATATTGAGACAATGTAATTTGTTTACTTAATTCTTCATGACATTCTAATTTTTAAAGAATGAAATGTTAACTATCAGATTGTTCTTTAAACGACTACCACTACTAATTAAATGTAATTTACTAATTGTGTAGGCTAATTAGCCATGCTCCTAATCTTACACTTGTGTTTTTTATATACAACGCATAACCTGCATACTGCACAAGGATTTTGATTATCCAGGAACACAATTATTTGGATAATAATTCAATATTTCTTTTTGAAAGAGATCAGCCGTACTTCCACAGCAAATTAAATGATTTCTAATCAAATAAAGTCCATCTCTAGCTTTGAAATTCATTATCTTTGTAACTAAAGACATTATTTTGTTTTTGTGATAGCAAGAGGGCTGCTAAGAGGTTAATTTAATTTTCACCCGAAACTTTGTAAAGAGGACATTATCAGTATCCGGTGAATTCATGAACTTTGAATAAAAATTGTAGGTAAGTATCTTTTGAATTTGGCCTTTTTAATTTTTAGACAGCCAATTTTATTTGGAGCAGTGTACCCAATTTCACAGATTTTTCTACTTAATTTGAACTAATAAATTATTTCAATAATCCAGAGCTTATGCATTTTTGTGAACCCCTTTTTCCGTCATTAATCTGTTTATGAGAACAGGGAGCTTTTGCACCCTTGAACGTTAAAGCAATCTTAAGCACTATCGATTTTCTGCGCATGCGCAGTTCAAGGTTCGAATCACTTGTGCATCTGTACATGCTTAGAATATCGAGATTGAAGTTGATTGTTGGTCGCTGATGCAAAATTTAAACTGCGCATGCGTAGAATATCGATAGTGCTTAAACGTGCAAGGGTGCACAAACTCCAATTGAGTTGAATTCTGCACTTACCAACTGTTTCAGATAAGGTGATGTTAAATATTTAATAAAGTGCTATATTAGCTCAAACAATACTTTTGAGCAGTAGGTAGGACTATTTTTCTAAGCACCAAACAATTCCATTAGAAAAAGCTTCACAGAAAATTCTAGTCACATTCAAGAATTAACTAGTGGTGCTACAGAATGGCACAGACTTTCTCGCATTAGTTTTCAAATTTCTTTGGTCTGGGCTAGCTTTTCGGACTTGCCACATACTCTTGCCAGCTGACATCTATCGCCACCCAAAGTACATTTAAAAAAAAACTCAATTTTTCGGTTTTCTAATAGTAGAACCGAAAATTACGTAAATATTATAGCGGAGTAAACCTCGTTCGTATTAGGAAATTTTCGTTGAGAACTTTGGAGTCGTTTTTAAGAAAATGGCATTTAAGCCTTACTCCAAATGCGAAATTTGAAGCTCTTTTCACAGAGATCTTTTGAGTTTTCGAAAAAGTTTATTGGAAGTCTTATGAAGCACTTCTATTCACAAATGCAATAAAGTACACAAAGGAAATGACATTTAAAAAAAATTCACAAACAATCTTCTTAAACAATGCAATTAGCACTGTCCGTACGAAAAGGTTGAACAAAATATTTGGAGCCTTTTTGGGAAAATGGCCTTTGAGCGTTTTTGAAAATGCAGAATTTTGAGCACATTTTTACAGAAATCACCGCTAATGTAAATTTAATGTAATTGTAATTTTTCAAGAAAAAATAAATAGTGGAATATGGCGTTTATTTCATCTTATATTTAGCACTATCCCTATCATGCGTTTAAAGGAAAAAAAATGGAGCTGTTTTTGAGAAAATCTTTTTTTTTAATATTGCACAATATTACTTCAATTTATATATATATATATATATATATATATATATATATATATATATATATATATATTAAGTAAGTCAGCCAAGCAAAATTCAGTACGCATTTTTTGCACTTTTTTCTATAACAGTCCTGATTCACAGATGTGTAAAGAAATCATAAGGAACTTCGTCGAAATTTTGAAATATTTGTATTCGTTATTCTTAAAAGTTGTTAACAGCGTTGGAAGAAGTAACAGCTGTGAAAAATGTCCGGATTATACAGAAATTCTCAAAGCTTTATCACTATGAATAATATGTAATGGTGGCGGTAAAAAACTTTGCGGAAAAATCTTCAAAATAGAACTTCGAAGTGGTCCGCAGTAAAACTCATCCTGTCATCTGACAATCTGCAATAAATATTGACTGTTTAGGACATGAGTATTTTGTCACATCCTATCTTTATCTTGAAGATCAGCTATTTCAATAATTCAGCTCCCCACCCCCGGCGTTCAATTTGTCACATCTCCCCTTTCCCTAAAAGAGATCGTGTTTCTTGAATGATCCTCAATTTGTTCATTAAGTGATAAAATGACGCAAAAAAATTCCCCTGTCGTTCTTATCGGCGCGGCGGCGCCCCAACGGCGGGGCGTGCCCACCCTTTCTGCGTTTTTCGACGGGGACTGAGCATCGCATACAATCGGACGAGTGATGACCATTTTTCACTTACTTTGTTTTGTACAAGCTTTCATTTGCCGTAGGTCTTCCACTTATGATCATCACTTAAAAAGTATTTTATTTTGACGTATCAGCTCCTCCAGCATACTTGCAATGTGCCTATAAATAAGTTGCAGAATGATTCTTTTTGGATCATAGTAATTTCTACAAAAAGCATTGAAGGTTTCAAACGTGTCGCCACAAAATAATATACTTTGCAAGATTTGCAGGTCCTTAGCAAAAGGAGCGTAAAACATTTTTTGGTTGGTTGATTGATTAGTGAATTCGTGTGCGCCAACTGCTAAAGTCACTAGTCCCCTAAGTGCGGCGCGTGTTTTTATTTGTGAACAGGTAGTGATCTAATTTAACCTGTTTAGAAAATACCATAATTATAGAACTTAACGGCACTATAATTAATTGTCGTTATTGTCGTTAGTGCTAAAATCAAGACTGTAGTGGGTTGGCAACGTCCACTGAATGGGTGACAATAGAGTACCGAAGAAGATTTATATGGGCAGCATGGAAGGGAGGGGAAGAGGAAAGCCTCATCTCAGATGGATTGGTGCGGTAAAGGAAGACCTGAGAACATAAGAAAATGGCGTAGGAAAACACAAGACAGAAAAATGGGCTACTAAGGAAAAGGAAGCGAAGGCAAAGCTACAAGCTCCTTAACGCTAATCGAAGAAGAAGAAGAAGAAGAAGAAAGCAGTGATTGTCCCCCGTTGGATGAGGGGTTCCGGTACCGACCTATCCGTCGCCTTGCGAGTTTTCTCCCACTGGGGGACACCGCCCCAGCCGGGACACGCTCTAAGCTCCCGTCATGTGTGGTAGTGTAGTACATGTATGTGGAATAAGAGGTTATAATTAGGAATGGGAAGGAAAGATCGCGCTCGGTTCATGGCCCGTTTGTTAGGGCACTGCTCCGGCATTCGCCTGATGTTCGGAGAAATCACGGAAACCTACCAGTCGGCAGCCAGGAATCTCCTCCAGGCAATTTAATTCAAGTCAGCTATGTAGCGTGTGTCGAAAATCTTGTCCCCGTCGGGACTGGAAGCCTAAGACCTTCTGGTCAGAAGTGTTCCAGTGACATCGATTGATGCTCTCAGCCACCTAAGCCGGTAGATATCTTGATCGTGAATATTTTGTCACTACTTCAGCGATACTAGTGATGGGGAAAACAATGTTAAATCACATCCTGTCAAAAACCAGACCATATAGGTATACTACCACCAATGGGGAGGCCATCAATTTGAAGCTAGCTCCCTGGATATCGATTTTGGAAGAAATGATATCACAGGGATTTTACACTCCATACATTCCAAATTACCCGTCGTACCAGGCGGCTTCCTCCACTCCTTTATGATCCTCAAATGAATTATCGCAAAACTACAATGCATCAAATTCTCATCATCGCGTATAACTTACTCTGTCCCGAATAATTCAGCACCGAACGAAAGGAGCGGCCGCGTAAAACCGCGAAGAAATCCTCCAACACTGAGGCAGAAAAATAAAATCTAGTGGTGTTAAAACACCACGTACTTTCTCGCGCGTATATTCACGCAACATTACGCGAAAAGTATTCACATTTTCGAAAAATTATACATTACATTTCAAAATCTATTTTTAAGGAACAGATTTCATTAAAGGAAATATCATTATCTTGAAATTTTAGTTGTAGGAAGACTGAAAAAATGTTGAACATTTTCAATTTTCGAAAAAACTGTCATGTACATGTACCTGTTTAAAAACTAGTAGTTTGCACGAAGTTTCTGTTTGAAATAAATGAAATACATACAGGCCACGAAAAAAATCCAACTCCAACTACCGGCCATGAGAAAAAATCTCAGAGAACAGGAATGGATCAAACGGATATGAAATATAAGTTCACTTAATATTAATAATAATAATTTATATATTGAAAATCCCAATTTTAATTCAGTTTTTACTTCATTCTACAATTTGTACTCTCAATGTATTGATGTATTTTCTTTCAAACAATCTGCCAATCTTAACTGAAATTAGTCTAATTAGGTTTCCTCTCTTAAAATACCGTTTAAATGTAATAACAGAAAAATTGAAAACGTTAGTACCATTTTGTACGAAATTTTATTACGTTAATTTTATATTACCACCGTATATTCAACTTTATTAAAGTCGGGAAGAATGCACTCGTATATACAGATGTGCTTGAAGTACTGAGACCGTCGTTTCGAATGCATTAATAATGCGATATATCGGATGGCCTTTAGTTCTGAATGTTGAATTTATGTGTAATTATCCTTGCTCGCATGTATGATGTGATGGAAATAAAGCAAGCAAATACAAGTAATGTAAAAAAGTGTGTGCTGTTGTAGCACCGTTAGCTGAGAAAATGTTTGACCGTTTCTAAAAATAGCATTTTGAGCGTTTCTAAATACTAACGATATTAGAGAGAAGTAAAAAATATTACATTTGTGTTATTTTTGAAAAAACAAAAGAATACAGCAAAATGGTGTCTTATGTCATCTTACTTAGCACAAATCTTAGATAAAAATTTGAAGCCGTTTTCGAGAAAATTTGAGCTCATTTTCTTAGAAATATTTTGAGCTTTCGAAAAACTTCATATATCATTTAAAACCTTGTACTCACAAATGCAATAAAATACACAAATCACCGCTAATGTAAATATTAACGACGTGAGAGAAATGTCCAAAAAATTCATTTGTAACTTTTTGACAAGAACAAATGAATACAGCAAAATGACGTTAATGCCGTCTTATACTATACAATTCACACTCTCCCTATAAAAAGTTTAAAGAAAAAAATTGGAGCCGTTTTTAAGAATTTTTTTAAATATTGTCCATATTTTACTCAAAATTGCTCGAAAAGTACTAAAACTTAAAAAAAAAGTTCATGTCAATCATTAAAGAATTGATCAAGTAGAAAAAAATTCTTTTGAAGAAAATATCTCATTAATCATACTGTGGGATGACGCCGAGAAAATGTCAAAACGTTGAAATTTTCAAAAAATCAGAATTAACAGAGAAAATCGAACTGATGCCATTTCACTCTTTACGAGAATTTGAAAGAAAAAAATTGAACCATTTTTGAGAAATGTTTGAAAATTTACCAGGGGCTTCATGTCAGGAACTGCCAACATTTAATGAATGCAATCGCAGAGCTCCGAGTCAGACCAGATCGGTCGGGAAATATTCATTTTTGGGGAAAAAAAGAAAAATCCTACAAACAGGTGCAGACGGACGGAAAAGAAGGCCCTAATCCACCGGTGCTCGCCGGGCGACCTGAGCACCATGCGGCCGTCGGGGCCTGTGACAGAAAAGAAATTCATTATTCTATGGTCCGAATAATCGCGAACAAAAATGAATGTAGAAAAAATCAATTTCTGAATTTCTGTTCCTCCTTTGTTGAATTTCTCTCGATAAGCTCCAGCAAGGTCACGACGTCTATAGTTATAGTTCAAACGTTCTTGACGTTCGTCAAGTCCTCTTCACCACACCGCAAAAGTTTTATTCGAAATGATGAGAGACTATCGAGCAAGATGGATTGCGAAACAATAAGTGCGACTGTGATAAAGGACAAAGATAACCAATGCTCATTCGTACGAAGGAATTTTTTCTTGTGAATGTCAATGTTATATCGATTTTGAATTAATTGAATTCGTACAATAATTGAAAACGACATTGTGTTCTCAAGCACAAAAACATTTTGTGTTCATTGCTTGTCGCAAAGCGGTTTTGGCAATCGAATTATGATGAGAGTGTTCGTGATCAATGTAGCGTTGGTTGGTAGCACTGTTGCATATCAGCTGACTTGCAAATGTTGTTCATTTTTACTTGAACCATTGTGTGCGTCCAGTGTGTCACTCGCAGCTAGTGAAGTATCGTGTGTCGCAGGAGGTGATAGCGATTAGTGACGCGTGGATATAGTTTAAGTGTTTTGATGTAGCGGGAGCACTAGTCTTTCGTTCATCGCTGTTTAAACACTTTCTTGTGGTCGAGACAGTAAATCAGATTAAAGGTCTACTTACTGTGAGTATTCAGTTGGTTGGCGTGTCATGTTGGATTTTAATTCATTGTTCTCAATTGGCATCTCATATTTTATTAATACATTAACATTGAATTAATTACGTATGTTCTGAAATTTGGACGGTGTTTTAAAAACATAGTCTTTGCTACTATATTTTTGCCATTTCACTCAAATTTTCTGTTTCAGGTCTGTCACAATGAAAGTCTTAATTTTTGTAGTTGCCCTTTTTGCTGTAGCAGCGGGCGAATTTTGTTATAGTTCTACGAAATTATCATGTGAACAAGATACTCCCAAAGGTATAGAATAATAATTGTAACTTGACTTTCAAGTGACGTTATACAAATTTTCATAGAATAGTTGCTGTGCAATAGAAATGAATTGTTCTGAGCATTGAAGTTCCCAGAAAACTGTTTTAGCCTAAACAAAGATTCAATGACTTTAAGTGTGGAAATCAATGCATGGAACTTGCAGGAAGTTGTACCATGCTCTCTAGATCAGCTTTATCTTCAAGTGCAGAAGTTTAATATTTTTCCTTAAATGATAATAGAGGATTTTCAATGATATTTTTTTTTGTTTCTTTATTACATTTTTTCACCTGGACTTGATTTATTGACATCAGCAATTAATTGCAAGGAACTTTCTTGAGTTTACGATTCCGGAACTGATTGAGAATTTTTCTTAGTTCATAAGTGATTAGTTAATAAGAAAAACACTTTGTTTTAGTCCTGATGAACACATTATAAAAGCCATAATGTTGGCAGTTTAATATTTTTTACTTTCTTTCTTTCTTTTCGCCCTAAACTCAAGAAATCTTGCAATTCTATTTTTTGCCTTCCTGGTAAAGTTCACTAATTTGTCATTACTTTTTGGAAGTTGAAATAATCAGAGAAAGGAAATGACCAAACAAATATTGGTATTTAAGAATTTCCTTCTCCAAGTGGTGAACAATTGCAATGAAAGTGTATTTTATGCATTTTCTTGGGTCTTCAGGTGTAAACTGTACAGCTGCATATGGTTTGGCTCATAATTACATTCGAGAATTGCAAATATATGCTAACATGCATATAAATTTTTATTAATGGTATGTTTGAATTCTTAGAGGATTTCAACAAGTAATAATATATTGCTCTAAAATCACTATTTGGATTAAAAAAACGCTTGAAATTTTTTTTGTTGCAGTCAAGTCATTTTGGTAATTATAGAAAGGAGAGGGAAGGGTTCAAAAAGCTGTATAGAAAATTATCTGATACTGCTTGGCAAGATGCAATTGATTTAATAAAATATATCGCTATGCGAGGAGGAAAAATGGATTTCCATTATGATGAAGATGGACTTGATGTAACTGTAAGTTTTAAATAATATATGTATTATTTCTTTAGTTCATGTAATTTGTAAATTTTGAAATAGTGTAATTTGAAGTAATTTTTTTAATGGTAGTGAGGGAGTAGGTTGTATGCTTCTTTGATCATAAACATTTTATATTTGATTTTACTTAGTTATTCATAGGATTTGATTGTGATGTTGACTTCATTGATTTTACAATTGTATATTTTTGTAAAACTTTTTGAGGCATGGATATAGGATATAGTATTTTTTTTATATAGAATGCAGTTTGAGCCCCTATAAAGCTCAGACAATATTCTTATGCATGTGGTGTAGGGTAAATTTTCAAGGTGAGCTTAAGTGCCCAATTAGGCATAACATTGCCATTACATTATAGTTATTTTCCCATGAAAGACTATTTTATTCATATAAATGAGACAATGACATATGAACACTATGAAATGCCCATATTTATAAAGATATCATTTCCTGAAATATTGAAATCAGTTGAACCCTACCACATTCTTAAATTGCTTATTAGTTTATAGCAACTCAATGTTAGATTAATTTACTGTGTTGTCTTCCTTATTATATAATTGGAATATCATGTAATACAGAAAAGTGACCTTGAAATTACTTAATTCTTTCATAAGATATTTTTGTTTTCAAATTGTATATTTGTTACTTCCTGTGGAAATACTTTTACTTGAATTTAGATGCATTGAAAGAAATATCAAAAATCTAATGTGCTCAATTCAATGAAAAGGTAGATGTATCCCCCCATGCTGTTGAACATGACTTAGAAGGTTCAAGGAGAGAAGGCCTCATTCTTTCTGCATTAATGGCATTGGAAGGCAACGATGTGGTGAGCTTTATGTCCCAGATGCCATTTACTTCCCTTCTTTGAAGTGCTACCACTGTCGTGTGCTAACATGCATGCATATTATATTTTGCCCTTACTTTGATCCGTTTCTCCCAGGTGCATGTTTAATGTAAATGTTTTGTAAACGGGTGGAATGTAGTAAAAACAATCAAAATTTTGTGTGTTTTGTTGAAACTGTTGTATTACAGTTGTCATATTAATTGTTTGTCCTATGTGCAGTCCTGTATTGCATATGACATAATCTTGTATTTTAATATTCTTCGTTTTTTTCTTCTTTTTTTTGCTGCTCAGAGATCGACGATAGCTATGAGTGAATTGGAAAGTTTAGGTAAATCTTTGGATATTCAAAAGAAGCTGGCTTTGAAAGCTCATGAAATATACAAAGCTTCCCACAGACATGACCCTGAGGTAAAATTTAATTTTTTCATGTGATGTACATAGTTTCAGGTTTATTCAATGCTAATAATATAATGTGGTGTTTTACAGGTCAGTGACTATGTGGAGGACAAATTCATGCACAAACATGCTAAGACAATTCGAAACCTTGCAGGGTACACTCGTGATTTGTCTAGGCTGTTGGAAGGGGAGAAGGATAAATCAACTGTTGGATTGAAACTGTTTGTTCTTGATTCATACTTGGAGAAAGTTGTGTAAATTTATTCTAGATGCTCCAAATTTCTAAATGTTAAAACCATATACTTTCTAATCATTTGAATTGCAGATTCAAAAAAATGTCTTGTGTTAATAGATCAATCAATTTTACTATTTGCCAAAAAGTTTGCAAAAATGTTTGTTTTTAAAGTATTGTCATGTATATTATCCTAAGGTATGTGCAATAATTGCAGACTGCAAGTTTTTATGAAATCATTGACTTATGAAATGAATTTTTAACATCAAAATAAGGTTTTCAATAAATTTCATTTTTAAATTTTGAAGTTTTAGATTTCAGTTTTATTTCATAATTACTTTTTAAATGATTGGATATGATGAGATTGTTCATCTTTCTGAATGAAACCTTAACTGTTATTTTTATACCAGCCATGTTGGCAGTTGTAAATCTGTAATCTATATTAGTTAAATAAAATAGTGTTTTAAATGTTCACATTGTGCTAAATAATTAAGTACTTTTTAATATTATTGATACATTGGATGCATGTTTGTTCCTGATATTTGTATTAATTTTGGATAAAACTGGTAGATTTGATTCAGAAACAGTTCTGTAGATGAATGTAACTGAATTCTACCAAATCCATTTTAACTGGTCTAGCATGGGTCCCTCAATCATCTCAACAAAATTTCATTCTTTGTATATAAATTCCCTTAGGTTTTAGTTCATCAAAACCATGAAATAATAATAATATAATGATGATGGTAATAAATAAAAAAGTACAGTTCACAATGGGTGGTGATTTTTGTTTTAAGCAGTATGCGGTTTTTTGCTTTTGTAGACCTTTGCCATTTTGTAAAGTACTCAGTGCTTGTTCATAGCTGGATAAACTACATTGCATTGGATTCAGTATACTCTTGTGTATAAATGAAAGGTTGTGTGTGCTTGTGCCCGCATGCGTGTGCGTCTCTAGCACTTGTGAAGCAGCCAAACTTGTTTTGTTGGAACGAATTTCAGATGAGATTCGACGGGAATCGGACCCAAACATCTTTGGTAAAAGGTGAGGGACTTCACTCTGCGCCACGAGATGACAATTCATTAATTTTTTCTTTGTATTTACACATAAGTGTAATTACTTTGTGTAAAATATGGATGGTAACTGGCACACCAAGTAAAAATTACTCCTCCTAAAAATTTGAATTTTAGATTTTTTCAAAAATTTGAAGTTATCAAGAGATCTGGTGTCTCGAGTTGCTTAACCATGGTGTCTCGAGTTGCTTAATGGACTAGATAATGATGCATAGTAAGGCAATTCGGCTAATAACTCCAACAATTGAAATTACTTTGGGGTTTTAAGATTGAAAACTGTTCCATTAAAATTAGAAAATTGAATTTTTTAACTTTTAAGACTGAACCGGGGAGTCGTAGCAGGGGCTCATAATTTTTGTTTCTATTTAAATCACTTTTGTTCCTATTAGAACACACACGATTGATGGTGCCAAATTATCGAATAAATTACAAAATAATGAATACAAAATGTGCAAATTATGAGAATCTTTTTGAAATTGCTATACAAAACTCATAGTTATAATTGTAGGCTGGGAAATTGTCAAGAATGGTCAGGCCAACATGCTTTGGTATGTTTGAAGGGTCCTAAGAAGTCTTAATATCAGCAACACAGCTTACAAGCAATGGTTGATACAAGATTGAACTGATATGATGATGTTTGTAAATCCATGGGAAGATTTTTGTTTTAATATTGAATGATAAAATATTTATTTACATATAGTTGAAACACCTGGATATTCATACAGCATTCGAAATACTTCTGACACCAAACTGCCAATAATAAAGGCTAGTTTATTAGAAAATATTAAATTACATAATCTGTTGAAACTGAGGAAATTCAAAAACTTTTTTCTAATATCTTGTAGGAAAGATGCTTGACAGAAAGGGGATAAAGCCTTTCATTGTTTTATGCCACTACCGGAAAGCACAGATCAACAACAACATCTGAAAGTGAACTTAAAGAGTTCAAAGCTGTACCACTGACTGCAGAATATCAATTCATTCTCTTTTGGACGATTTTGTAATGTACTGCTTTTGAATTTAATTTTATAACACTAAATGTATCGGTTCTGACTTCAAGGTGACTTAATTTTCAATTACAAATAAGTTTGAGAGGTATCAAATAATATTCAAAATATATTAGGTAGCTTATATGCTTAATTGTAATAAAAAATTAATAATTATTTTAAAGCAAGGTGGTTCAAAATGGCTCAAAAATATGATTACTCTTTGTCACCACTACTTTGAAGAAAAAAAAAAATAAAATTCCAATTTTTAAGGGGGTGTAATTTTTAAGTTTTACTTATCAGTGATATTTTACTCTAACTACACTAACAAAGAAATATTATTTTAATAATTTATTGGGGGAGAGTTTGTGTGTGTATGTGTCTGAAATGAAATGAGTCTCCATCTGAAATCCTTTTTGTGGCACTTGTGGGCTTCTTGGATATGGGATCAACAGAATTGAAGGTCCTTCAAGACACAACTTACAGTTAAGTCAAGTGTTAAACATCAATGCGCAGAATGGGATTGAATTCGTAACCCTTTGGACTAGAAGAAGTTGAACCATACACTTACTACTTCCGTCATGCATACATTTTTCCCTGTAAAAATAACTATATATTTCTTTCCAAATGATAGACAATATTTTGTTTAAAGTTATTTAAAAAGAAATTAATACCAACACAAATACTGAATTTCCAGTGGGCTAAATTTTTTTTGGACTTTTTGAGGCTGAATTTTGAGCTAATATATTTATTTTTGTCCATGGGTAATTTTGTTAATATTAGTGAAGGAATTTTCATGTAGGCATGAAAGTCTTACTGAACCAATTTTCTTTAGTATAGGCCTGATGAATAAAGACAGAAAAACTATTTGAAGCACCCACAAAAATTTAATACTGGTTTTCAGTTTTTGATGTAATTTTAACTTGGGGATGAATTCTAATGAGACTCTGAAATCCATGACTTAATTGTATTATTGCCAATAAACTGTTAGATTGCGTGCGTCTCTAAAGGCTAAAAAAATTCTGAAAGACAAGTAAGGTTTGCCATCCCTTTTCAAGTCTGCCATCTTTTTAATTTACTAACTGAGTATTCACAATATATTACTTTGAGATGAGTCTTGTATGTCTGTAATGAGTGTTTTTTTAACACTGCGTAATTTACATTTTACCTTTTTTTGATGTTCAGGCTTAAAGCTACTTATCATTTTCATCAGTTTCTTTATTTTATATTAGCAAAGGTAGAACATACTAACTTCCACTCCACGTACAGTATCTCAAGAGTATGAGAATTCATTTTTCCACAAGACAAATAATGAACAGGACCTGGCAACATGATTTTTTCTTTCTCAAGAACATTATCTACAGCAGCTTACTAGGTGGGTCGTTTGTTCCTGTTTTCCAGAAGACCTGGTGGCTTTTTAGTCTTCCAAGTGTTCCGGATCTAATTTTTTCTTTTGCGGTCTCCTCATGTCTCTTCACCCTATTGGTTTATAATATTCAATGCTGTCTTTCGGAATCTTTTTCTTCATTCTGTTAATGTGGCAAAACCATTTCTTCTCGCCTTTTGTTCTCTCTTCCACTACATTCTTTGTTTTTAGACTCTTTCTAATATTTTTACTTTGCGGATCCCTTAGCTTGACTCCTGGAAGATGATATAGAAATCTTGTCTGCATGTCCTCCAGTGTATACTGGTCTCTACTTTCCAAGGTCTAAATTACTGGTTCATATACGAGAATTTTATTAGATGCGTGTATTCTTAATTTGGTTTCTTGAGTCATTTCCCTACCAAAATGTCAAATTAATTTGATTTGTCAACAAATGAAATTTGTTGTGTTGTATATCTGGATTGATGTTGGTCAAATATTTAAATTAGGATACTTGTTCTATTATTTGACCGTTAATGACAATATTGACTCTTCTTGTCTTTTTCCTTGCTATGCCATTAATTTTGCCTAGTTTATGGAGATTTTCATGTTATGTTTCAGTGCTATTTTGTACAATTCCTTTGCTGCAATTTGCAGATTGTCTTCTGATTCCATATTTAAAAAACCCAGCGAATGATTTTTATTGATTGTTTTCATTGCATTATATTTTGGCAAACATATCAACTTGCCTGTGCATGGAATCAAGGAACGAAGAGGCCTCAAGCTTAAGCTCAAGCTCTACTTGAAAATTTAGTTCTTTGAAATAATAAGGCAAAGAAGTGTAAATATGTGTCACACATACTATTTAATGTTTCTTTATATTACTCCGGTTAGCCTCAAGGATGGCTCATGGACAGCGTACCAGCTTCCCGTGATGTGATCCTGGGTTCGATTCCTGGTCAAGGCAAAAATAGAGTTGCAGCTTTCCATTAAAATCATCTCTCTTTCTGTAGCTGCGTGACGAAGAGAAGCTCAGGCAGGTGGAGTTTGCTAGTCGTGGAGAAGGGAAATATGTTATGTTTGCCACATTTCTCTCTTACCCCCAAGCATGGGAATTAAACTAGGCCCAGGCATGGGGACACTGTTAGTTAGCCGGCAGAGTCAGACAATCGACTCCAAAATGCTGAATACATACATACAGATTTCTCCGGTTACAATACTGCAAATATTCTATATAATTGATTAATTTATGTAAAATAAATTAAATAATTAATGTTTGCATTTGGCATTTTAGGGTCTGATTACATCCAACTTTCGTCTGTATTTCTTTTATCACACAGCTATAGAAACTGTGACAATTTGTATTAGAAAGCTATGGCTTTATTTTTGTCCTGGCTGGGAATCAAACCTGGGGCAACTTCACAGCAAGCTAGCATGCTGTCCATGAGCCGTGCAAGGGCAATAATTAATGTAATGTATTATAGTAATGAATCATGTAGAATTGTATTGGCATATTATTGTTTTGTCGTAGTATTGTCAGCATTTATACTGCTTTTGCCTCAGATATGTATTTATAGTATTGTGATGCTTATTTTTTGAGCTGTATTAGCTATATCAAGCCATTATTCATATTTCTTTAATTATTGATATGTATCATTCTTTCAGCTTGCTAATAATGAAAAATCAGTTCACATTAGTTCTATTATCTTCATTGATAATGTATTTACGTTTTTACTATGTGCCTATGTAATTAATTAATTTAACTAGGCAACAATGTTTTGTTCAGGAATAATTGAATATAACATAATCTGTATTACTAATTTTAACTCTGTGCATTAATTGATGGGAAACTAGACCCCAGGCCAAGTGAGAGGTGTCAATGAATTGTAGATATCCAAGATGGAAAAATATAGACAACAAAACCGTTTCAATTTTGACTAAGAAATGCCTATATTTGATTATGATCATCAAAAATGTCTTTCACCTGATGTTATGACCAAACGCTCTCAATGTGAAGGTACGTCTTACAACACAGCTGACATCATGCAATGTGAAAGAAAGAAACTTTGTTATTCATGGGTGTCATTTCTGAACAGCCAATTTTTGCTTCCTTACACTCAGGGGTGGGATTTCAAATTTTTCAACGGGGGGACAAAAGGTCTCCCCACATAAAATAAAAAGTTCTCCTAAACCACATGACATTTGAGTAGTTACACTGCAACTCTAACATTATAATAAGATTTTTGAAAGTTTTCTTGACCCCGTCCCACCACCCATACCCATCTGCAGCCATAAACATATTATTTTATTTTAATTTTTTGCGTTAACTTAACACTATTTTATCTAATTGAAAAAATATGAAAAATAAAAAAATAATTTATACCTTCACAAAACATTTTTATTTTCTCGCTACCGCTTACACAATAGAGAGAAAGTTATGTAATGCGGTCCCCTAAAAATGGGAATTTTCTGCAGAAACACTCTTATTGCCAGGCACTGATAATAAAAAATTGCATAAATACAGTTGCTAAATTTAGAAGAAAATCTTCTAACGTGTGAAGTAGCCAGAATCTGTTTTCTGGGTCCTTGTTATCGAAAAATCGATTGATGGCAAAACGTTTGTCTGTCATTCCGTCTGGTGTACGTGAACAACACTAGTGCCCAAAACTATTCGTAGGATTTTTACCAAATTGAAGAATACCTTGCTGATCTGGCCTGAGTCAAAGCTTGGCGATTTTGAAAACCATTAAATTTTGGGGGTACTTTATATGAAACCCCTGTGACATTTTCAAAATTTTCTCAGAAATGGCTCCAATTTCTTTCTCTAAATTTCTTGTAAGAATAGAGTAAACTACACTTATAAAGGTGGCGCAGGTCCAATTTTCATTGTTCAAAATATCAGTTCACCTGTGAACTAATCACAGATGAACTGATATTTTGAGAAAAAGAAACAACACATTTTTTGTACCCAAAGCCTCAAAACCTGCATTTCCATTGAAATCTATTTTCTGCTGCATTTCATAACTTTCTCTGTACTAAGTATATTACTATGTATTTGAATATATAGGAGAAATAAGGATTATAAAAACCAGTAGTAAACGGGAAAAATCAATTATTTGACAGGAAAACAATTCGAAAGGAAATATTCATAATGAAGAAATGTGAATATTTGCTAAATAAAGAACTTGGCACTTCAGTTAAATTCCAAACTAATCTAGGTGATGTACAAAACCATGGAAAGTTGTTTGTGGAGGAAAAGTAAAGGGAAGTGGTATATCTGTTACTCCTCAAATCTGTAACTTTAATTCTAACAGATGATAAAATAACTGATGAAAGAAAATAAAGAAAAATAAATAAAAGAATTTTTTGATAAATGATCTTGCATCACCTCTTGGTACTCTAGTCATTGCTGAGCTACACAAGTTATGGCAGAAACAGACCACATGAACAGGCAAGAGGAAAAGGAGAGGGTTGAGTAGGCAAGGAAGGCACGTCTGTATAGGTCTGTGTCACAAGTGTTGCATTGAGACCCATCATAGATTAACGTTCTTTTAAGTAATGGCCATGAGCACTTGTGCTATTTTATGTGATAATGTACGAAGTACTTAACATGCATCAACACAACACTCAAGACACAGACATTACTGTTAGTAGACGATTGTTAAAAATGTGTACCTGGGCAATACCTGAATATCAGGTAGTGTTAAGAATTCTAGTTTCTTGAGTAACAAAACTAAAAATTAAATAAACATTTGATTAGGTTCACAAACTTTGTAGATAACAATATATAGTTCTAAAATGCCTTGAGTGTTTCCAGTTCTCTCAGATAACGTTAACATTTTTTAGATTTAAACAAAAATTTATCTTGAATCGAGACATTTCTAATACGTTGGGAAAGATGGTCAGAAGAAAACACACTCCACAAAGCAATTGCTTTTGTTTATTAGCAGGTGAAATATTGTACAATAGCAAAATTAAACATGAAAACTAAAAGATGAATGTGGAAAGAAGTATGCAATCACACCTTGAAATATTTTTAAGAAAGAATGCAGAAGTATGTAATCACACCTTCACCAGAGAACAGATAAGCAGATATAAAACATTACTTTCAGGTGAGATCACATAAGATTGAGAGGACAAGTGTCAGAATGTTTTATATTTAATAATTCAAGAATCATTTAAAAGATGAAGCTGCAAGAACAGCTATAATTCAAGCAAACAAGTTGCTGATTAACAAGCACTGACAATCATGTCATTTCAAGGAAATGCTTCTCTCAGTTCTTCGAATTATGCAACCCCATATATGGTGATATAAAATTGGCTCACCAAAAAGAAAAAAAAAAAGACAACTATAAAAGTGTATTATCACATAAAATTATATTAAGTAGAATAATATTATTATCATTAAGAAGTTGAGAATTTTACCAGATTGTAACTTCTTTTACCGTACATCACATGAATGCACTGTAGCATCTCGCTCATTTGTTTAAATGAAAGTAGCTACTTACAAATAGACACATTTGATTTGAAACACAAGTAATTACAATAATATGGAATGATATTTCTGATAATTTCATTTTTGGAACATTGACGAAGCATTAGGTGTAAAAGGAATGCCTACAGGAAGAACTTTGCTGAAAGACGTATTAATTTTGGAATGAATTGCATGAAATTGTTCTGAGCAATGATTAAGGAACACTTGATCAATGGTCTATTTAACTTTTTTTCTTTCCGAGGAGTGCAATTATAAGAAGAGGAAAGGAGCATCTACATTTGTAGTGAGCAAAATATACTTTCAATCATATTGAAGGTACTAAAAAATTTTAACAAAAATCATTTCAATGATTTCTTATGCATTTTCTAAAAAATTTCATTAGTCTCCTTTTCTTTGTTGTGGAATGAATACCTTTGAATAAAGCAACTTCCACAAATATTATAAACATTGTAACTTACAAAGTAAATTTATGCAAGTGAAAAAATATCTAATTCAAAGAATTGCATTTGCTGCAAGCTACTTAATATTCTGATTTATATTAATATACATATTTTTTTATCCTATTTACAATTGTCTAATACACTTCTTGTACTTTTCAGAAAGATAACAATGTTCACTTAATGAATACCATTGATATTGCTGTATTACATACTCTCTTAACAAAAACAAGAAAAGTATGGCAAGCATTTGAAATACATAGGCAGTTATTCTCTATGTAAATGTGCTGAACTAATCTTGGTCTTGTATGCAGGCCATCGACACACTGGGCAATGATGATTGTCCCTCTGAAGCCATAACATTATGCATGTCTGATGATAACTATGACCACATGGGAGTCCACAGAGTAGGGATCCCCATGCGTAAGATTCCAAGCATACTGCACATTCAGAAGTTGGAAGCATACCAGATGGGACAGAACAACTTTCATCACTGCTATCTTCAGAAACACCCATTGAGCAATCTCTCTCAAACCTGTTTTCCACTTCTGAGTTGCTTTTATACATAGGCAAAGGGTCAGCACTTGTTAATATTTCACAATTACAGCAGTCCATGACTTCTGAAGGTATAGAGCAAGTAGGTTCACTAATTTTATTTCTACGTTGTCTGTCAGAACATCTACTAGTACTACTTGGTTTATTTACACAGTCTACTGAACTAGTGCCTCCAACACAGTTGTTAACTTTCAATGAACCTCTGCTTGGCTGTTTATTATTACAATTATTGGTATGTCTAATTTTAAGTTTTTCCTTCATGCAATTTTTACAGACATCATAATTAACTCCATTTCCAGAAGAAGGATCTTCATAATCCATGAGCCTTTGTAGAATCTCAGGTGAGTCACAAGTAATTTCCTTTATATCTTTTTTATCATATGATTTTGACTTTTTAATATCCCAGCCTCTAAATTTCCACACAGGTAAATCTTTTATATACTCAGTAGGTATAACAGGATGCAACCAGAGATTTGGAACTGCCAGTCTTTCAATGAGCATTTCTATTCCTTCTTCCAGTTCTAATTCACTGGGTGGTAGTGGCCTTGAAAGTGTGGCCATAGGACGAAATAAACAATTGATCCAATATGAATCAACTGGCAGAACTTCCCACCATGGTTGATTTGGTTCACTACGGGTCACAGGCTCGTCAGGACAATGAGATCTAAGAAGCCATGCAGAAATTGCACCATAAAGGAAGAGGGATAATATTAAAATGGAAGGATAACTTTGAAGTAACTGCCAATCTGAGCGCACTAATGAACCAACATCAGAAAGACTAATGAATCGAACTAGGACTAAACATTTGTCAGTCACAAAATTCACAATAGAAAATCTGCATATAGCAAGGATGATAAGCCAGATGACAAAAAGCCAGAAATTGTAGCTAATTAGAGTCCAAATGCAACGAGCAATGTGTTTCCATCTCCTGTGCACTGAAACCTGTAATTAAATGTGCGATGTAAGAAATTATATACATATCATGATTGAATAGAAACTACAGGAATATTTTCAGATATTAATTACATAACATGCACATATAAAAAATCAATATATTTATGCCTAATAAAACAAGATAATGATGAAAGAAACAATATTCCAAAGAGATCAGAAAAGGGCAATATCACATTCTCTTTCCAAAGACTAGATAGCAGTGGAACAAAATACATTTTTAATTTCATTAATAGAGAGTCTTCTTAAGAAGTTTCGCTCCTTTCTAATAATGTATTTGACTTATTTTCACACAAAGTTTTAATTTATTTTCCAATCCAACAATAATAAACACTTGTTAAAAAGAACTTGTTTCCTTCATTCATTC
Source organism: Teleogryllus oceanicus (assembly GCA_964035755.1). Taxonomy (NCBI): domain Eukaryota; kingdom Metazoa; phylum Arthropoda; class Insecta; order Orthoptera; family Gryllidae; genus Teleogryllus; species Teleogryllus oceanicus. The sequence goes on from CAXIVR010000005.1 coordinate 22,793,868, forward strand.
GTTTTTACTGAAGTGTCATCCACATTCACTTATCGTTTCAACTGTTACAATGTAGCCACCACTCTTATATACAAACAATATGGTTTAGTTAATTTTAGAGTCCATCTTTCAGGCTATCTAAACATGTAATGTGAAATTTGATCATGTTTCATGCCTCTATTAAATAGATAATTTGTCCTGATTATTGCAGACCTTGTAATGTGATCTGCTTCTCTTCAGCTGGGTCATATTTTGTTTTATTTCTTTAGTTCCAATAAACATCTTTCAAAAAGTCCATAAGATGAACCAGTTAACTTTTATCTGAACTTTAGTGTTCTTCATATTAAAATTTGCACTGTTTGATTATTTAACTGCATTTTTTGCCAACAAAACTTAATAAATACTACAATACTTAGTTTGTTTTGATCACACACTTTTCTAATTTTGAAATTACCCTTATTTTAAAAAGATTTCAGTTGTTTATTTTCCATTAATTTCTTGAACAGATAGCTCTTAAAAATAGACTCCATAAAATAAATTTTAATCCAATATATTCAAATTATACTTTTTCTTACCTGGAATATTTGTAAAATAACCAAAAGATTGACAAAACTCAAGCTCAACAAAAATGTATCATTCATTTCAGGTTGAACTGCCCGAAGAAATCTATTCATGGAATCAAAATTAAAATGTTCAAATTTTCTTTTCCCATATATTATTTTACATTCTGGAGTAATCACAATGTAACTAGGAACTTTAACATCCATTTGTTTTATTTTTTTCAAAGTCTCAGGATCATGTTTTTTAACAGAAAACATTCCAAATTTAATACGACCCGTGAATTTAATACTCAAAGCAGCAAGGAACAAAGGTGGATGAAGTAGGTGTGTCAGTAATAAAACTTTCACTCCTCTTTTCGACCAAGATGGAGTATTTTGAGTAATATTTTCATTTAACCATTGCTCTTCTAATTCTTGAAGATTCTCCACTGTTTTTACACGAATTGAAAGTTGGTCACGTACCCATTCAATAATTGACTGAAAAGAAAACAAAGATAGCTTTTGGAAACAGATATTTTAAATAACAATTGCTATGAGACAATGTGTTAGTTTCATTAGAACAGAAACCTGGGGTCTTGTTGCTGAAAAGGTCTTTAATATCACTTTGTCTTTAGCTCTTGTTCCTTTTGGCAGGGCTAAAAGCAACAGAGGATGATGCCAACCCTTACTACTGCATAATCTGAAACAAGAAAATCACCTAGCTGATGAAGTTACCAGGACAAAAATATAAATAATTCCTTTTTTTTCAAGTAAATGACCAGTGCATTACTAAATCTTAGAATTATAATGCAAGTATAAATGACACTTGAAAGAAGATAAAGCATTTTGTTGCCCATTACCACATTACCTTCTGTCTAATTTGCAGTCAAATATTCCTGTGCGTATGGCCAATGGTGCTACATGATTGCAAACTACTCTCCAACTATAGTCATCCAATAGAGGTTCATTATTCCCTGCAGGCACAACTTGGACAAGCCAAACACTATCTTTTGTGTCTTCCACCTCTTCATAAAAATGAGCTCCTCCAGTGAAATATGATGGAGGAGGAGGAACTGGAAGGCGGTCTCTACCTGCAGTGTCGCCTCCTTGACCATTCTGACTGTGACCCAATTCATCTACTTCACCTTGTACTATGTGTGCTTTAAAATATATATATACATATAAACAAAACAGTAATAATTTTATTAGAAAATTTGCCAAAAAAAGAGAAAGAGAGACAAAGAATACATACCAGTTTCTTCAGCTAATTGGGCTAGTTCTTTCTTTTCAATATAACCTGTATAGCTCACACCTCTATTTTCCAAAAGCTGTTTTAACTGACGGACACTGAGAAGTAGGGGATCTACGATTTGAGTAGAAGGCATTCCTTGATGATACCATACTACTAAATCTATTATTCGGGACACAAAGAAAAGAAGCACTGCATATACAAAAAATAATACTACTTGAATCCACAACGATCTCATTTTATATTTCCTTGTATTTGAACACACTTTTAGAGTCGACAATTGTTTATCAATTTTCACTTCATGACGTTTGCCAGGAAATGTAATCCCGATGACAGATCAGGGTTGCGCTAGTTGCGTTCTTTGAAGATAAATGTTTAGTAGACATAAAGAAAGTTCATGGCATCCCGATACACTCTATCGTAGCTTACTAATAAGAAATTGTTTACATTTCTTTTTATGTAAATAACGCTAATCCGCTGATAAACATTGTTTTTCCTGACTTCTATCTAGATGTAAATCCCCACTCCCAGTTATGTTTCTTTGTCACGTGCGGTGAGCGTGGTGGCGGTAGGTTTAAATGTCACTTTCAATTTTGCAGCCATGATTCATACTGACTTTCTGCGGTTGTTTCTTAACTGAACATTTACAAGGTAATTTGTCAAATAAGATATCAAAGATATTTATATAAATGTATGATTTTGGTTGTAACATTTATTCTCTAGGAAAAAATACTTTGATAATACAAGTATTTTATTGCAAGAATATCGAAGCTTAGAATCTAACATTGTGGGACCTAAAAATACATTTTTATAAAAAAAACGTAATATACTGTTTTTAAACATGCAGAATAATAATTCTTAATCACAATTAACAAAATTTTAATATCTTCTATAAGTATTAAGAATGTTGGTCAAATAGTGAAACTTAGATAGCGCGGGAGCTGTCGGATCGTCACCATTGGCTATTCGGGTTATTTAATCGTTTCCGCGGTACGTCATCCGCCAATGGTATTGCCTTGTAGCGCTATGGATTCTAGTGAACGAAATCTGAACTACAACGTTGTGTTTGATAAAAGATGAATTGCGTGCGGCGTGTTTCGTGGGAACATCTGATGCCGAAGAATTGTCGAAGTCAAAGAGCGTCGACGTGTCAAAATGCGAAGGATAACGCCCACTGTGTGTGAATTAGGGTTATGTATAGGAGAGGCAATTGGTTGTGTTTAAATAACTTGCATGAATATTTTAGAAATGTAGGAAGGCGTGTTATTCTGAAGAGGTAATTTATACTGTGGACGTGCAGATAAGCAGAAATTTGACCTCCCCGTTCTATGTTTTAAAATTTAAAAGGATGGAGGTTGAGACTGAAAACGTCCTGAAATTATTATTTCCAAATAGCGTACCAGGTGCGACATCTCAGAGTCAATTTATTACATACATGTACATTTATTTCCACTTTATAATTCTATGTTCATATGTACAGAAAGTTGGAAGGAGAATCCAGATTTTGCTCTGTATCTTTCAAAGTTGGGTTCCTATGGCGTTGAGCAATTGTGTAAGTATATAAATGAAAATTAACAAATATTTTGTTTGAACTTCATTGGTTATAATATTTATCATGGATAGCTTTTAGAGCATTTTTTAACATGTTTTTCATTAGCAAAGGAACCAGAACGACTTGCTGAGGAGAAGGCAACCGTTTTGGAGCAAACCCAAGATCTTGTTTTTACAAATTATAAAACATTTATTCACACAGCTGAATGTTCAAGGGAAATATTCAAAGAGGTAATTGCTATCAATAGTATTAAAATTAATGATGTAATGATAAAATTACTTATTTGTACATTTCGTTTCACTAATGTTTAATTAATTTAATAATTAGTAAAATGTTTCATTTCATGAAATCATTTCTCATATTGAAGGCGCTTATTCTTTATTATCATGACCTCCAAACTGAAATAAGCATATGCTTTCATGTTATTTTCTTATGAAAATATTTTTTTGGCATCCTTTGATGCTTGGGTTGGTGATATATGTATATTGGAGGGGTTTTACGTACTGTCCAACTACTGATTTGTGAATGATAGTTGTATGGATGGATTTTCTTACACAATTTGTTTTCTAGAAATGTTATTGTGAAGTTATTTTCATATTAGCTAGTTCAAGTATTTGACTCTGAATAAACTTTTTAATTTCATAAATATCCTTTAATAGGATGGGTTATCTCCCATTTTGTTCAATATCTACCTAGAACAAACCCTCTATAACTGGTACAGAAAATGTTCTGGCATGGGAATAAAAATCAGAGAGGACACCTTTCACTCCCTTCTATTTGCTGACGACCAGGTAATCTTTGCCCAAGATGAAGAGCATATGGTGTACATGCTAAGAAAGCTAATAGAAGAATATAATAAATGGGGATTAGAAATAAATTTTAATAAAACCGAATGTATGTGCATTGGACAAGGAATAACAGATATAGACGTGAATGGTAACAAAATTAAAAGCTGTAACACCTTCAAATATCTTGGATCTTTAATAAACAACTCGGGTACATATGCTGCAGATATAAACTCGAGAATAATTATGGGAAAGAAAGCAACCATTTTAATAAAACCGAATGTATTTGAATATCTTTACACAGCATATTATGGAATAACAATATCCGCAAGATGTCAAAGAAGGATATTCCATTGTGTAGTAGAAAATATAGTACTGTATGGAGCGGAAATGTGGCCACAAACACAAAAAATAAGAGATAAGATAAGGACAGTGGAAATGGACTACATGAGACGATGCCTACAACTTACTCGCAAGGACAGAGTGCGAAATGAAGAAATATGGAGAAGGATGAATATAATTTGTTCTATTACGAAGACCTTGGAAAATAGAGCACTACAGTGGTATGGACATGTTCAGAGAATGTCAGAAAACAGATGGCCACACAAGATCTTAAAATGGCAACCACCTGAGAGGCGAAAAAGAGGAAGACCAGCTTTAGAATGGGAAAAATACATCCAAGAAGCTATGAAGGATAGAGGCCTCAAACCACGAGATTGGGAGGATCGAGAGTTGTGGAGGGTGAAAACGGCAAGCTCCTAAGGGGAAAATGCCGAAGAAGAAGAAGAAGAATTTCATAAATAATCGTATTTATATTTTTTCAGCAACCAAATTATGGTATTGATCCTTTTGGTTAAATAGTGGATCATGATATCTTTTATTGTTACAATGCGAAAGTTATAGTCATTTATTTCCTTCAGGGTTATATGGTACATGATATGCATGGAAAAAACTAGAAAATGAATAAACAATAAGCTGTTGCGTTAACACATTGCTAGCAATTCACAATTTAGTTTATTCAAACATTGAGTCCACACAGGTCCACTCCATTGTGTTGTTACTAGCAAAATAAACATGGATGGGGTTACATTACTCGGAGGAAGGTTTTTTTTAATAATATCTAATTTTGCTAATAAAAATTCGCTTTTGCACCCACACAAATTGATCAGAAATACCAGTTTCTTCATAAATAGGATTTTGGTCTTTGATGGTATGCTTGTGGATTTGTAATATACTTTGTCCTACTTTGCCTGGCATTCTTCTTCTTTGGTAGTTTGATCTTTTATGCTTTTTGTGTTTCATTCCACAATTTGGTTGTAGAGAATATTTTAGAATATATTCTTCATAATGTAATTAGAAAAAAATAAGGGTTATTTTTAAAATTTTGTGTATGCATCATTCATAGTTTTGAAATGTAAATATTTTTATGTGATTTTATAGAACTGATGGTTTATTTATGTTTATCATTTAATAATCTAGTTCAGCAATGTTGAGAAAAGACTTGGTTCCCTTGTGGAACAGCTGCCAGAGCTAACTCGTCGATGCCAAGCATTCAGCCAAGCATCCAGTGAAATTGCAACTCACAGGCGCCTCAATTCCCTCACTCTCACAAGGAATGCTCAGCTATTAGAAATATTGGAATTACCACAATTAATGGATACATGTGTGAGGAATGGCAATTATGAAGAGGCTTTAGAATTGGCTGCATATGTTCGTCGTTTAGGCAAGAAGCATGGAAATATTCCTATTATTGAGGTCAGTATATTTTTGTTATTATTTTCAAGTTCTGAAGTATAGCAAATAAATTAGCAATGAAGTTGCCAGCAAATATGTGCATCTACAATCACTACTTATTCAATGGGAACTGTAAGACATGTTTTTTTTTTTCTGTTAAGTGATATTTTGCTGAATTGATAATTTGTTTGATAATGTAAATTGGGAGGAGGAGGGAACTCAGTGTGTAACATGAGTAATTGGGGGGGGGGGGGGACAGGCAATTTAGTGTTGTTTCAGCCAGAGATATGAAGTCAGATAGTTCCTAAAAATTCAAGGAAATGTTAGGTTAGGACAGAAGCGAGATTTCAGACCTGCAATGACAGGGGGAGGGGAAAATTTAAACTCCAAAGCAATTTGAATATAACACACACATTGAGTACCTGTTTTTATAATATTTTTCCCAATGTGGGAGTGGGGTGGAGCAATTGCCTCTCCCCCTGAATTGAATCCTATGCTTGGATCAGGATAACACTCATAGTAGTTACAAAAATACACTGATATTTGATATAATGGTTGCTCTTCCTAACTATTACAGATGCAAAAAAATTAATCAACTTGATAATTTAATACATTATTTTGTTGATCGATCTGAATGGTTCTGGTAATTATCTTTACCTTTGTTAAGCAACATATTATATAACATATTGAAATGCTGCTTTTTGTTGAAATATGGAACTTTGTGAATATTTGTTTTATTTGTGTATCTCATATTGTTTTTAAATTAATTTAAGGGTAAAATCATATTATTTTTATTATTATTATTATTATTATTATTATTATTATTATTATTGTTGTTGTTGTTATTATATTATTTTTAATATTAAAATATAATTATATTGCTTTTTTTATTTTTTATTATTCTGGAATTGCTTTTTTATTTTTTTTTAACATTCTACCCCAGTAGCAGATGGAATGATATTGGCATCTGCTTGTTTCTTTCAGACACAATTTCTTATCCCATTCTTTGTGTTGCAGAGTGTGGTTCGAGATGTGGAAACTGCCTGGGTGACAATGCTACACCAGTTGTTGCAACAGTTAAGATGCGATTTACCTCTTCCTCGTTGTTTGCAAGTAGTGGGCTTCTTACGACGTATGCAGTTGTTTTCCGAACCAGAACTGCGACTGAAATTTCTGCAGGCTCGGGGTGCTTGGCTGCAGGGTCTACTGCAAGCCATTCCTTCAGCAGATCGTAAGTTATTTATTTGTGCTTTTAGTGTCAACAATGTTGCTGTTAATGCCCTAATCTCAGAATACATTGTGTATTGTATTTCATAAGAGAGATTGCATATTATAATATCATACAATTAATACAATTCCATTGTAGTTGAACATTTGTTGGTATTGGTTGTTCTTTTCCTTGCCTCACCTTTTTTGGCAACCATGAAATTGTTGCCTTTTTCTCTATTTGATTTATCAATATATGTCGTCAATCATATCAATAAATGATTTTTTTCCCCCTCCCTCATCTATGTTCTTCACGTCAATGTAAACAGTGAGGAAGGTAGATTTTCCTTTCTTTTTCATTTTGTATTAAAGTAAGAGGGCACATAATTGCACGGTGATCCCACATGCTTAAGTTATTACTGTTGTAGTGTTGTAGTTGAGACAGAAAATAATGATAAGTTTTGCAATTATGAGAACAATATTACATATTTTCCTATTTTCTTATTTGTATATTGTGAAGTTTTTTAAATATACAATTACGTAAAAAATAATGCTGTGTAATAAATTGTGTAAATTAAATTTTGAACATGGCTTATAAATTGTATCTTCAAATACCTATTTTCTAATGAAATAATTCCTTTATGTACTACAGCCCATCACCATTTGAGCAAAACAATAGAGCTCTCTCGCATACATCTTTTCAATATTGTGACACAGTATCGTGCGATCTTTAGTGATGATGAACCACTTTTGCCCACAAGTCGTGACACCAATATAAATGAGAGTGCAGTGTTTTACAGTTGGATTACAGAAAAGGTAAGGTGAAGATTACAATTGAAATGATTACTTCTCTTTGCATTGGTCATACGAGCATGTACTTTAGCAATCAGCATTCATATTTAGTAAGCTCCTGGACATTTTTGCTTGTCTTCAACGTACTACATTAATTTCTTAAATTAATGAAGGTAAAGTGGATAGATCTCTCTTCTGATAGAGAATTGCAATTCTAAAACACTGTTTTGTTTAGTTTCATTGAAGTTGAAGAGTAAATGTCTAATTTTCATGACAAATTTGAAATATTTAGATTGAAAATAAGTCATTATTTTGAGCAAGAACATACAATTTAATGGTTTGGTGTTCTGTATAAGAGTATCTTAAATAATCATAGAAACAGAAAATTGGCGATTCAAATCTTGCTTCAAAAAGGGGCAATTATTATTTTTATGTCTAATTTTGCTCTTGCCATTTCATGGAGGTACAGAAAGACGAACATAATCATACTTTGTTGGTTTTACAGGTTGCCCAATTTCTGCATACTTTAGAGAAAGACCTTGAACGTAGTCAAGGAAGTTCCCTTGATTCTGTTGTGGGCCAGTGTATGTATTTCGGATTGTCCTTCAGTCGTGTGGGAGCTGATTTTCGGGGCTTACTTGCTCCTATCTTTGTGCGTGTCGTCTCACAGAATTTCCAAGCATCTGTAAAGAAAGCTACCAAGAAATTTGAACAGGAAATGGAGAGTTTTGTTCTATCTAAATCCACTGCAGCAGCAGCAGCTGCAGCTGTTAGTAGTCGAAGTGTGACCAACACCACAGAACAAAAGCCTGTAAGTATGTCTTGAGTTTAGAGGAATGAAAAGGTTCAGATATGAGAAATGTAGAGCGGATACTGGATATAGTGATCTCTGATGTAGTGAACAGAAGTCATTGGTCCCAACCCAATAAGCACTAATAGATCTGGTTATAGTGAATATACAACTTCCAGGGGAAAAATATGCCTAAGTACCGGAAATCCATATAACCCTAAGGATTTTCAGGTAGAGCAGTATGTTTTCAATTGTTTTTGACACACTGATGGTAAAATTAGAAAGGGATTGAGAGAACTTTGCCACTGAAGGAATTGCTTCAGTTCATCAAGCCATCATCCAGTTTCATCCAGCCTAAGACTTAACTGACAAGGGTCACAAATTAAAATAGTAAAATCCAATCTAGCTGAGACACGGTGAATCATGGGTAAAAACCTTGTGTATTCAAAGTCTTTTGCATACTTGAAATAAGTTTGTCTTTGCACTCTTCTGAAACATACTTGGATAACACAAGGAATTAGAACATTGTGTAGAAATCAAAAACTATATCATCAAACGAGGTATATATGAAAAGTTTTAAAATTTGAATTGAGAATAACTTTCAAACTATACATTATAATTGTACATGGATACTGCTCCACTAATAGGGTTATTTTTAGAAATCTGTTTAGGGATGCAAATTATTGTATTAAAATTTCTGCAGCATTGGCAGTTGATGAAGATTGCATTTCATATAACCCAGTGTTACAGGGTTATATGTAAGCCACTGTTACAGGGTTTCTTTGATTCATAAATTTGCTGACATGTAAAGGGATAATTTTATATTAACCCCTAAGAAGGGTATACGAAACAAAAACTTAAAAAAAATATAAATATAATTTTTTTAAAAATTGGTGTGAAAACTTGTGACACATGAGCGTTTTTGTTATTATGTGAATACTGTTTCATGTTACACATTTACATTAATGTTTATTAGCAAGAAACAATTACAACACTGAATTTTACAATAAAATAACCAAAAAATTAAAAACTGATCACACCACATCCTCTGCGAAAGTGTGAATTCCCTATTGGTTCAGACCAATCAATTTAACTTTATTCAGGGAAACTTCTAACATGTCCTCTACTTTTTGAAAAACAAATATATTTTCCCTTTTTGATTTCGTACACAACTAACTTGGCACACTTGCGTACTTTGTTGCAATGTAGAATATTTGCCAAAAATTCTGCAGAAATTCTGCAACTCTGCATTAATGGCATTGGGTGAAAGTAGTGCTTCTTCTCATTTTCACTGTTTTTCCGGGTTATCTCCAAGTTTCTCATCTCTAAACTCGTGTACCATTTATCTTCTGCCCTGAGGAAGACCACAAGAAGATGGTCGAAACGTCGGCAACACAGCCTTTGATGTGGCGTCACCCGGAAAGCCAAGATCATTTACATGACTCTGGTTGCGGTAGCCTAAGACTTCATTTTTGATGAAGATAACGCCATATAAATAATTTTAAATTACTTCTATTCATATGCTACCCAATATCAGCTGCCATTTGCAGTGATCTATCGATCTGATTTTCTTCAATAATATTGAATCCAGGAAGCTTTTCTAATCTATTATGAAATTTCATGAAATTTTCTTCAAATTATTACTTTTGTAACTAAACTTTTTTTCTTGTTCAAAAGACATGCTGTCTTCAACCACATCCTGTAATGCACGTTCTATAGTTTCCCATTGGTAATTTCGCCTGATTCCTGAAGGGTTTTTTTTATGACAGTGTAGCATCGTTTCACATAACCCTGGAAAATGTAAAATTAATGTTCTTTATTTTCTGTGGAAAACAATGAATACACAAAAAATTATTAACCCGTTATGAGAGTTTAGGCTATAAGGAAATATTACTTCCAGAGTACCCATAAGGTGCAATAAACAGATCAAGAGATACGAGGGAGACAAGTTAAGAGTTTAGAAAAGTAACGAAATCATTAAATTATGTACCATAAATTTACAACTCCCCTGAACACACACGTGTTTAGAAGATCTAGCAACATTTACTTGTTTCAGTGCTATCAATTTGCGATATTTAAAGCAAAGAATATTGAAAGTTACACCATTTCATATAACCTGTGCAGTTTTATTTATTTTTGATGGTACTCTTTACTTTATTTCTAAACATCATACTGTATCACCCAGTTACCATGTCTACTTCCAAAAATACAAAAGCATTGCACGGAAATTAATAGTGCAGGTAAAAATAATGAATCGTGATCATGATATTTCGAAAGCTTGAAAAAAACAAAAGCAACATGGAATATCATCAAATATCATCTAAAATATGATCACATTATCTTGAAACTTTATGGAGAATGTTGATTTTAAGGATAATAAAAGAAAAGTAAGCAATCTGGTAAAAGTTGCAATTTTCTTCAACCAATACATTTTGAGAATTGTGGGTGATCTCATGGAGCAACTGAAATCTGCAAAATTCAGTATCATACATTTCCCAAAAACTTTTTACATATTTGTTTTGGGAATTTCTTCCAGTGAATCCTCAGAAAAGTAAACTAAAAAGTAAACATTCATCTGGTATTAATGAATTTTCAGGTTGTTTATAAAAGTTAGTGCACCTCCCTTTATACACCCCTTAATGCATATTTTCTATGCTTCTTTATGCATAGGAATCTTTCCAGATCTTTTCAAAACAGCAAATATGAAGCCATTTTTATAAAAAAAAATAACAAAAATAAAATTCAAAATTATTGGCCAATTTCTCTTTTATCAGTTTTCTCAGAGATACTAGATAGGCTTTTCTATATGCAAATGGAAACATTTCTCAGGAAAAATGAAGGGTTTTCAGATTCTCATAATGGATTTAGAAAATAAAAATCTTTGGAACCTGCCTTTTTCTTTTTTTAAAGATGTTACTTCATCAATGGGTGAAAATGAAGCACCTCTTGAAATATTTGTAGATCTTTTCAAAGTGTTTGAAAACCTAAACTATTACATTTTGCTCTCAAAATTACCTTCATATGGAATTCAGGATATTGCCGTAGATTGGATATCATACCTTAAACATCAGTTGCAAAGATTAAAAATACTATACTGGCATGAAAGAACAGTGGGTTTGGTGGGGTTCTTAGATACTTTCCTCTTTCTTTTATATCTTAACAATATGCCCTTGTCCGTAGAAATAGGAGTACAGTTCTCTTTGCTGATAACATGAAAGTTCTTTTCAAAAAAGAAACAATAATTAGTACAATTTCAGAAGTTTCAAATGGGTTTTGTAATAATAAATTAATAATTAATGAAGGAAAAACCCTGTCAATGCATATTTGCATTTTCAACCATTAGAAGTGAATAATATGCAAGGATGATGTTAAGGAAACTAAATTTCTAGGTCTCTCAATTCAGATAAACCTCAAATGGAATATCTATATAACTGAATTAACTTAATGTTGTTAAGCATTCAGAGTTCTTTCAAATTCTGTCAGTCTTCAAGCAGTCAGTATGTATTTTGCAAATGTACATTCTCTCCTGAGACATTTCATAATATTCTGGAGAAGCAAATTCTATAATACCCAACATTGTAGATGGCAGAAAAAATAATATGATTAATAAGCAAATACCATCCACACGATTCCTGCAAGCCTCTCTTCATTGAGCTTGAAATCTTTCCATAGCTTTGCATATTTAATTATGAATCTGTAATTTTTGTCAAAACTGACTTACTTCAAGGGGGGAACATTTTTCATGCAATACTGATATTTTTGTAATTACTGCTTACATCGTGGAAATCACATTCATCAGGTGTCGATAACATCTACAGCTCATTACAAGATATCCACATAATACAGTCAACTGCGGTTATAGTGAACTTCTGGGAACTAAAATTTTTGGTGCAGTATATCTGATGTTGTCAAATTTAAATAGAATTTCTCCAAACGATTGATGTTATTAATAGGATAGAGCAAAATACATTAACAATATGAACGGGAAATTTTGATATCTACATTTGTCCTTAACCTGCCAGCACACACGCCTCTTTCTGTAATGTCAATGTATGCACCTGATCTCACAGACGCTTCTGCTTGCATTTCTCTTAATTCAATTTCCCCGTATAATTTTGAACAAAGGAGTGTACCAAAAAAAAAGATGGATATTATTTTCAATAATGATATATTTTTAAATAATTGAATACTATATTTTTTCTGGTTTGTATACAAATTATCAAAACTGAAAAAATGAAATAGGCTGAAATATTATTTTCATCGTATTTGGTATATTTTACATATCTGACAACTTTCCTTCATTGCATGTTAGTGAATGCCCCATACAAATACACTTTTTGCATATTTGGCAATAATTCGTTAAGTCGCGTAAAGTACTGAACAAAAACTGTTGCACGAGTGTGTGCAGGTGGTTTCTGGGATCCATACAAAGTTTTGGAATGTCTCACCACTAGATGGGATAACAATACTCGTTTCCTTAAAAGAAGTGTGACTCATATTTGTGGAAGGAAAAGGTACTTGGAACAGTGGTCACGGGCGGCCAAACTGCAATCACAATATTAGAGAAAAGGCTTCCCAGTCTTTCAGACCACCTGCGTTCACTGCAGGGTTAAAAAAATCAATTATTTTCAATTGTTTCCTTCGTACATTTATCATTAATAATTTCTCTAGATCCTGCTCCAGAGTTCATGCTCTCTCCGTACTTGATTCTGCATTGTCCTCTTGTGTCGAAGTATCATAATGCAGTATTGACACCCTTGATGCCTCTTGCCCTGTTGGAACACCGTCTCACTCTCTGAAGGACCGCCTAATAACATTAGATGCTTTTGAAGCAGGTTGGTGCAAACAGCTAACGAAACCGATCACCTGTCTGTGCAGCATGGCGGATTATCACCAGGCTGTGAGAGTTAAATGCTTCTTGTTACCTATGTAGTTGATTACATAGGGAACAGGAAGGATGTGAAATGTTGCTTGATATTCTGCTTTGTCCCATGGAATATATCAAGTAACACTAAGCTTAAAACTGAAGCAAGTAATCATGCATCATCGCCACCAGTTGTAGCCCATGCAGGTCACTTTGTTTCCACCGGGAAAACGAGTTGTATTAGGTCGTCAGTAAGGTCCCCATTCCAGGTCCGCTACCATTACCTCAAGGGAGACTTCTTTGATTATGACCTTTGGCTTGACAATATTTTTATCAAGCTGCCTAGTGTTGAAATTTGTGGCATTGAGGCGATATATTCTTTTCCAGGAGGAAATTAATTTCGAGGACATTGTATTTCCTAAGTTCACTAAAGCCGAGGTTCAGGTTCACTATAACTGAATCTTCTTGGTCTTATTTGTGATGTAAGTGAAACCAGATGAGTGACTTGAGTTCACTACATTCGAATTCACTACAACTGGAGTCAACTGCACATATGTTACACAACACATTGCCAGATGACATTTTATAATTAAAGTCAATACACAAGAAAAATATGCTGCATAATTATTTCTGTACAATTATAGACTGTTTTAATAAGTAAAAAGACTTGCAACAGAACATTAGTTCACTTTTTTTTGTGTAATGTTAAAAAGACTTAATATCCAAGTATTGTACTTCAGTTTTTGGGTCAATGACGCTCATATTGATCAAGTTTTTGTCCAGTTTCCCTGATCCAATGAGGAAATGCTGAGATGACCTCTTGGGACATAAATGTTTCTAAGTTCACTCAGTCACACGCACATTTTGTTAAGCTCTCCCATTGCTAGTTTTGGTAGGAGTAGATTTGGGAGCAGTTTTGTTAGCAATACAAAAAAATTATATCTGTAGTTTGTTTATGGATGCAAATACTTTTCTATAACTTGGGAGTAACAATGTTTTAAGTTTTCAAATTGTGCTAATCTTGCTTTGTTGGTACTTTTATTCATAATTCAACTATTTAAGGTTAAAAAGTTGGGAAGAGATTCTGAAGCTTGAGAAAATATGTGCAGTTGGTTTTCTGCTCCATACGTCACATACAGTTTTTATTGGGCTTTGACAAAATAAATGTAGTCTAAACAAAAATATATTTTAAAAAATTTGAGTTTTTTAAAAACTTTTTGATAGATTTTTATTGTCTTTTTTGTTAGTCTTACACAAGATGTATATTTCAAGTAATTTTCTCTATTTATTGTTGAACTACAACATAAAACATTTGTTAATGCCTTTCTATTGATAACTCCATTTGAACTGTAGAAAAATTTATAAATTAAAGCTCAATGCATTAAAATGATGTTCATAGTAAAATGAAAAATGTGATTTTGCTTCTCATATTATTTCAATAAATTTGTTGGGAATGTGGTTTTCCAGTTTTTCTATTTTTTCTGAAGGCTGAAGACCATTTCAAAAGTTAATGAAAAATTTTCTCTGTTCTATTTCAGGAAATTCCACCTAACAGCCTTCTTGAGTTTTATGTTCTGGCAGAATACTGCAATGGTATGTTGACTGCCTTTAATGAATTACGTGTTTGTGCCCCTGTAGCTGTGTGCCAAATTGTGACTGAATCACTGAAGCTGTCACTAAAAAAAGTTGTAGAGCGAACAGCACATTGGCATTGGCAGGAATCGCAGGCTGATCTTAGCAATACAGAACGTGAAGCTCTTCGACGATTTTGCTCTTTACTTGCTCTAGAACTTATTCCATACATGCAGCGTTGCCTGCATCTTGTATTCCCAGTAGCTGATGTTGCACTGCGTCTGGCTGTTCCTGCTCACCAACTGCAGAAAGAGGTAGGAAAATTTTCAGTACTTCTTTTAGCTGTCAGACAAAATTATTTTACTTCTGCCACCTGCATTTCTAGTTATAAGTTTTGACAAGTTTAATAAATGAATTTACTGTATTTACCTAATTATAAGTAGACTGTGAATACAAGACAATCCCCAAATTTTGAAAAGGTCATTTGAATTTTTTAAAACAAAAATTTAACTTATTCTTATCTTTTAGTCAAATTGCAAACTGTCCAATTGACTACAAAATTGTCTTGTTGATGAGGATGTTAAAACTCGAGTATTACCTGAGCTTATTACTAATTTTTTGTTCTTTAAAATCATGTTAATCATGATTTTTGTCTCTACCATCATCTTCACATCATTGTTCTTTCTCTTTGGTCCACCCTCACCCTTTGATTTTTTTAGTCCCCCCGAAGTTTTGGGCTTTGAATTTGCATTTATCTTTCATCTGATGCCACCTAAGAATATCCCCTTGGAATTGCCAGGTTGCCTTCCTGTCATGTTGTTGTTCATGGCCTCTGATTCTTTAACAGTTCTTTCACTTTTTTCATATAGAATGTAATTGAAACTTGCATCATTTAATGCTCATGTGACAGAGTTGTGAACTGCAAATTCCTTTGCTTCATTTTGCAAATAATACAGGAGAGAGCAGCAAACATCCGAGTTTGAGGAGTTTTCTCTAAAAACATATTTTTTGATCATTCTGTCTCTAGTTTTATGTAGAATACATACTTCTATGATTTGCACTCGCCAGCCATTAAACTGAGAGTTTGCATGGCCTTGTTGATAGTGTAACAAATTCTTAAAAATTATTTTTTTCATTACTTCATGTATTGCAATACCATTCGTTTGAGATTCTCTCTGTACCAAGCCATTCAAAATTATTTGTCTGAATTGCCTGACAAATTTGCCATGGATGCCAACAGTACATTCATGAATACCATTAGGTGTTACAGATACGTGTGAAGTTTATTGCCTTTTGGCGCAGCTTGGTTGGTCATTATTCGAGAATCTTCTTGGCATATTGATATGGAATTTCAAAAACACTATTACACAATAACAATCTTTCTCAACATTTTTCAGGCACCAAGCTTTAAACTACAAAATAAAAGAATTATGCACTCCAACTATCTTACTCAAATCATTTCTAACGTCCTCAACAATAGAACGTTTGCTGTTAGAGTTGATAATCGTTGCAGTCAAGGTAGGCCTATGTCTAGGCTCTTCATTATCTCTCCTCTGTATAACTTGTAAGTAGCCAACCTTCCGAAACATCGTAATACAAATACTGCCCAATTTGTGGATGATACAGCTATCTGTTCATCAGGATCCTCCGTAGATACCATAAAAATCAGTCTTCAGTTATACCTTCACCAAGTCAACAGCTGGGCAGCCACAAACAAAATTAAAATTAATCCATCGTAAACAGCAGCCAACATATTTGCCTTAAGATCTTACTCCCCCCTCTCCCCTCAACATTGAATCAAGAACCTGTAACAATAGCATCCTCACATAGTATCAGTAAAATATTTTTACTGATAACCAACTGCATTATTTTTTTTATCCATCCACTTTTTCCAAAATGTCCCGAATATACTCAATCTATCTCCTCTAATACTTCACCATAATCCAATACATAAAACCCACATCAAGAACAAATTCCCATTTCACAGTTTCCTGAAGAAATTCTCAGATCTCAATCCAAAGTAGAGTTATCATGGAGATATTTCTACCAACTTAGTTATAATTAAGATTGTTGTTAGTTAATTTTAAGGAGATTTAAGCAATTATAACATACATAGAGTGTTTTATACTCGGATCTTTGTATTGTACAATTCAAATGAAAATAAATAAATTCTTGGCATGGAAAGGTAGAGTAAAAATATAAATCCTAAATCTAGGAATTTAAGACAAGTGACAATTAAGATTTCTGAATATCAATATACAATTCATCATTTAATTTAATCTGTAAAAGAGATATTCATATGAATTATTAAAAATAATAATGCCACTTTTGCAGGGAATAACATACTTGGACCAAGCAGATATCATTAAACCCATTCAACATATCCTACCTGTTACATCGCCAATTTTGGACCTTACAAATATTGATACTGCGACCAGTGACAAGCCAAGTGGAAACAATGAAATTGCAGATGGTACTGTAAATTCTTCTATACCAATTGTCAATATTCAAACAAGTATAACAGGTATAGAGCATGAAGATTCTGGTTCTGAAGTTGCAACCAAGGAAACATCTGGGGAAGCTTCTACAACTAGTAGTGAGCAAAGACAGAGTAAGGCAGCTGAAACTGAGAAACTAATAACAGGTGTAAATTCTGTAGACTTATCAGTTCAAATTTCAGATTTGGATTTACAAGAAGTAACAGAGCAGAAATCACAAAGTGAACATTCTGAGGAAAAGTGAATTGTGAGAAAAATATGTGCTCATGATAATTTATCTTCTGTGATGACATTCCTTGTAGTCAGTTCAGGGCAGCCAGGCAGATAACGTTGTTAAAGGGTGTATAGCAATAATTTAATCAAGATGTGATTATCACCATGTACATAAGCTGATTTATATTGTATTGTGAATTTGTTCTATTTTATTGTTGTGAGCTTCAAGTTCATTACATGTTGAACAAAATGTGTTTTGACTTTTACTTTTTTGTATAGTATTTGAAAAGAAATGTAATTGTGTGAATTATGATCAAAAATATTCTCAAAAAGTTTCTAAATTTTTCATTAAAAATTATTTTTTTCAAGAAGAGTGGACTGTGCTGTAAAATAAGGTGAATTCAGCTTTTATTAAAAATTGTATTATCAAAAATTACTTTTAGGATTTTATCTCTTTTTAAACCGGATATATCTTCCCTGACTTAGAGAATGTAACAAAATTGGAACATTGTTAAAATAGGCTATCTGATTAACTTTTTATGACTCACATTTCCATACATTTTCATATCCAAAAGACATTTTAAAAAAACAAAATTAGTAATCAAAATCACTTCCCATTTTTATGTAAATAAAGAATAATAGGGATGAATAGATTAATTTGACTGACCATATTATCTTTGTGTTAGTTCCAAATTTAAATCGTGCTTTAAATTTTTCAATTGTAAGAATGTTCAACAGAGTGCAATGTATAGAGGCGGGATTTTGGATCTTTTATTGAAGGTGGCAAGTGGAGGGGGGAGAGATAAAATTTTTATAAAAATTTAAAATAAGTTTTATAAAAAACTGACTTAAATTCTCTATGTTTAAATAATATTAATTTTAATAAGAGTGTTTGAAAAGCAGAATGCTAGTATTAAACAATTCACTTTTTACTTTCTCGGTACCACTTTCACAGTAGAGAGTTATGTAATGCCCAAAAAATGGCGAATTTTTGGCAGAAAACTTATTACAGGCCCCTGGTAACGAAAAAGTGGATAAATCCAGTTATTAAATTTAGAAGACATATTCTAACAGATGGTGTCTAATCCATGTTCAACCGATTTTCTCCAAAATTGATATTGCCCAATCGATCTGGATGTCGCGGTCCTTGGAATTTAAAACCAATGTTTTAATTTTGGGCGATTCTTTACATGAAGCCCCTGAAACATATTCCAAATTTTCAAAAAAATGGGTCCATTTTTTTTTATTAAATTGTGTTGTTGGACTGTGTGAAGAAAGTTTAAGAGAATGGTGCAAGTCCCCATGTTAGTTGAAAACCTCAACTTTTCGAAAGTTGGAAAAAATTCGAAATTCTTTCAGCATCTTCATACAACTATAATATTAAAGACAGAGTTTTTTTTCTCTTAATGAAATATGTTCCTTAAAGATAGACTTTGAAATAACGTCATATACAATTTATCGAAATTACGCCAGTATTTTTGCGTGGAATATGCGCAATTTTTAATTTTGTTTAATATTTTTTTCTCAAAAACGGATGTATCGTCATTTAAAAGTATATAAATTGTTTGTGGGCAACTATGAAAGGTAATCTCATGGTTGAATTTGTCTACCGTGATCGCACATTACCGCCTTCTGTGCATGAGACAACGTGAACTCTTGTAAGCCACTTGCGTAATGAGATCTAGGCGAAAAAATGCCTTAAAATGGGTATTAACTACCCCTTTAGGTGGGTACCCAACTTCAGATGAGGAAGACCCCTAAAAACGGAAACCGAATTTCATTCGCAGCCGTGCGTTGCATATCGATTGAAAGAATTTACTGCCAACTTGCATTTTTGTAGTTGGTGTTACATTTAAACTTTATTTCACTCTATTTTCAGTATATTAACGAAGTTACCCAGAGTTTCCATTATAGTCGTAGTGGGTGTTTTTCTTTCATTTTACTTTCTTGCAACGGAGTAGAGAGAAAATTATGTAAGCTGCGCACAAAAACTGCGAATTTTCGGAAGAAAACTCTTATTACAGGACCCTGGTAACGAAAAAGTGGATAAATCCAGTTGCTAAATTTAGAAAAAACACGTGGTGTAGTCATAATCCATGATTTTTGGATCCTTGATTCCGAAAAATCGAATGATTGCAAAACGTCTGTCCGTCCACAACGCTATCGGCTAAACCCTTCAGCCGATTTTCTCCAAAATTGATATTCCGCAATCGATCTGACTGATGTTGCGGTCCCTTGAATTGGAAACCGATATTTTAATTTTGAGGGGTACTTCACGTGAAGCCCCTAAAAAATTTTCAAAAAGATTGGTCCATCCTTTATGATTAAATTTTGTTGTTGGATAGTGTGAAGGACGTTTAAGAGAATGGTGCAAGTCTGGTTGTGGGATAAAATAGGTTGTGGGATAAAATCCCTGATTTTTTGAAAATTTAAAAAATTCAAAATATTTTCAGCGTCTTCCTACAACTACAATTATGAAGATAGATATTTTTTTCTTCATGATTGTGTTCATGGAAAAACATATCTAAAATAATACCATGTTCAATTTTTCAAAACCGTGAGTAATTTGTGCGAAATTTTGTGTCAAAAGTAGATACTTTACATTCTCGTATACGTACGTATATACAGAGTAATATACGTATAGAGAACGTTATGTAATGCTGCGGAAAATCGAGTTTGAGATTTCAACGGAAATACACATTTTGGGGTCCCCTGATTCCGAAAAAGTTTTGTTTCTTTAAAACGTCTGTCCGTCTGCTAACACCACTACCGCCTAAACCATAGTACGATCTTTTCCAAATTGAAGAAAGCCCTGTCTATCCGGCTTTAGTTGAAATTTTGAAAAATATTCTTTAAAATTTGCCGGTACTTTCATGTACACCCCCCTGACAATTTTCAAAATTTTCCTAAGAACGGCGCCAGGTTTTTTCTTTCAATTTGTTGTAAGGATGGAGTATAATACACTTAAAAAGGTGGCATAGGTCCGATTTTCCCGGTTAACTCTAAATTTTCGAGAATTGCAAAAGTTTGAATTTTTTTGTTGTTTTCCACAATTATAAAATTAAATACAGATATTTCCTTCCCATGAAATTTGTTGCTCATAATAATTTTCATGCAATAGTGCATGCAATATGTGTAATTTTAAAATCAATCTACAGAAAGCTGTGATCCTGAGCACGTGTTCTTTAGTCAGAAGATTTATGGGTTCCTAAATAAATTTGTGTTAAAGAATTATATACTTTTTAATTTATAAACTAAGTGTTTTTCCTTCTAATTAGTTCTTAAAATAAATATATTTTTGTTAAAAGTAATGTACTGCGGAAATTCTATACTATATTCATTGATTACTTGATGCAGGAGTCATGGGAAACGGTTTATAATACTGCTGATACAAACGACAAATATAATTCTTTTTTTCAACTCTTTCATTTCATTTTAACACTTGCTTTCCTCTTCAAAAACGAAAATTAAATATTTCACGGAAAAGCAATTCTTGGATAACACAAGGGATTAGTACATCTTGTAAAAACAAGCGAAATCTTTCTTTCATTTATTTCTAAACATCGTGACGTATCTCAAGATTTCCTTATCTACTTTAAAAAATACAAAACATTGTTACGAAAAGTCATAAGGCAGGCTAAAATCATGAAAAACGATCAGGATATTTTGAAATCAAATAATAAAACAAAAGCAATATGGAATATAATAAAAAATACTACCAAATCAACCAGAAAACCCGTAGAGAATGTTGTTTTAAAATATAACGATATAAATGTGAACGATCCGGCAACAGTGGTAGTCTCTTTAACCATAGTTTTCGAGAATTGCTGCCGATCTCACTAAGGGTCTTCAGGCACAAAATTCAAAAACAGACAGTTCACCCAAAATTTTAGACACAATGTTCGTTTCCGAAACTTCTTCCTATGAAATTCTCAAAATAATCGGTAAACTAAAAAATAAATATTCGTCCGGTTTAGATGAATTCCCGGATTCTTTGTTAAAGACTTGTGCGTATGCCATTATACACCCGTTAACTCACATATTTAATGCATCTTTATGCACTGGAACGTTTCCAGATATTTTCATAACAGCTAAATTAAGCCGCTTTTCAAAAAAGGCAACAAAAATGAAATTCAAAATTATCGGCCCATTTCTCTTTTATCAGTTTTTTCAAATATATTAGAGAGACTTTTTACATACGAATGGAAACCTTTCTCACTAAACACGACGCGCTTTCAGATTGCCAACATGGATTTAGAAAATCAAAATCAACGGAAACAGCTATATTTTCTTTTCTTAAAGATGTCGCCTCATCATTGGATCAAAACGAGGCACCTATTGGATTATTTTTAGATCTCTCAAAAGCTTTTGACGTCATTGATCATGACATTTACTTTCCAAATTACCTTCATATGGAATTCGTGGTATTGCTCTAGATTGGTTATGTTCGTACTTTAAACAACGATCTCAGAGAGTAGAAATACCTTACTGGAATGATGGAACATTACGTACGCACGTTTCCGACTCTTTGCCCGTTGCATGTGGAGTTCCTCAAGGATCGATTTTAGGCCCTATTCTGTTCATACTTTACGTAAACGATATGCCCTCGACGATTCGAAACGGAAGAACGGTTCTCTTTGCGGATGATACGAACATCCTTTGCAATAAAGAAACAGTAAATAGTACAATATCAGTTGTTTCAAATTGGTTCCGAAATAACAAATTAATAGTAAACGAAAAGAAAACGGTTTTAATGTAGTTTTCCATTTCAAATAAACAATTCTGTGCTCCATTGAAAATGTTCAGTGTACCATTGACTTAAGGAAAAAATTTTTGGTCTAATTCAGTACCATTGACTGACGTTAAGGCAACAAAATTCAGCCTTCATACTGCTCGTTGTGTATACTTCGCGAATGTTAATTCCCGCCTGAAATATGGCATAATATTCTGGGGAAATACATCTTATAGCTCCCAGACTTTTAGATAACAAAAAAGAATTGTACGAATAATAACCAAATCCCACCCATGTGATTCATGTAAGCCTCTCTTCATTAATCTAGGAATTCTACCATTACCGTGTCTTTTTATTTACGAGTCAGTGGTTTTTGTAAAAAATGACTTGCTCAAGGGCGGGAATATATTTTCAGAAAATGCCGAAGTCTATTACTATAACACTCGACGTAGAAATCATATTCATCAGGTGACAGTATCAACAGCTCATTAAAAAAATTCACAAAGAATAGATGTACATTATTTTACAACACTTTGCCAGATGACATTAAACGATTAACTTCAATAGAAAAGTTTAAATCCCAAGTGAAATTGTTTCTGCTGCATAACTGTTTCTATACAATTAGAGACTATACTGAGCATCACAAAAAAAGTAACATTAATTTTAATAATGATACATAATGCATTATTTACCATTTGGACTGTATAAATGAGTATAAACAACCTGTAACAACTATTGTACTACAGCTTCCGGGTCAGTGACCCCCATCTCGATCAGGTTTTTCGTCCAGTTTCCTTGATCCATTGAGCAAATGCTGAGATGGCCCCTTGTTTTGCTTCTGGACATTAATGTAACTTCGTTTTCTGTTCACGTATTCTAGAATTCAGTTGGAAATACAATTATTCAAATTATCGTTTCCATGTTGTCGCGGCAGGAAGTAATAAGAGCCAAAATTTATTGCTTATTTATCCTTGAAAATAGATTTTATTGCATGGGGTTTTTTTTTTTTCTCCCTTTCAAAATTCAAAATTTATTGCTTATTTATCCTTGAAAATAGATTTTATTACATGGGAGTTTTTGTTTTTTTCTTCCTTTCAAAATTCAAAATTTAAGTAGTATATGACTTAGTGTAGGGATCACAAAATTTTGAAAATATTAAATTTGCACACAATTCACTTTTCCCCATAGCACATCATACGCAGTTTTAACTTTTTTTGACGTAAAATAAATAAATAAATAAATCATACTTTGGAAAAAAAATAATAAAATAATAAAATAATAAATAAAAAAATTAAGAAACTAGACATTTTCATTTCCGAGTGCAACATCGTTAGTAGGGATCTACACCACAAAGAAACAGACACGTGTGGGTATTTACAATAAATTATGTACAGGAACTCAAACCTCACTCTAAAGCGTTTGTCGGAGCTATCTGCCGCAGCCCCCCTCTCCCAACACGCGCCTTGCAGCCGCGCCTGCGAGAAGCTAACTCGGCCGATTCGTAACTGGGCACCTCGTGTGCCTCGGCAGACCATCTGCCCTGAAGTATAAAGCATACTTCACCGTGTCCGAACCTCGAACACCTACTCGTGCCTTCAGCACTTCCGCGCCAGACTTGGCCGGACAAGTTTTGCGGTATTTGCCGCAAGGAAACCAGAAACGTTACCCCCGAAGGGTCCTGAGACGCACCTTAATATAGGCCCGAGCCACATGACCTCCTACGTCATCTGCCCCCCACGCACTCGTCTTGATGCGAGTGCCACCGACGCCGCATTTTGTGCCCGGCGTCTAGGATTTGCGTGTGGGGTGGCCTTTGTTCGGGAGTCTATATTTGGCTCCCTCATCCCCATACCTTGCAACTCAGGAGCAGGGAGTCAAGTCTATGACACTACGCGAGTTATAGAAAGCTTATTTGTAACGGTAAACTAACTGTAGATTTGATTTTTCTGTATTGCACACAAAAATAACGACAGCAAAAAACACTACCTCATCCTAATCTCTTCTACCACTACAAGCGAAAGGAAAGCTCACCAAAACATGCGCATAATGAAGCTACATTTACGTCTATAGGCAAATCAAGGGGCCATCTCGGCATTTGCTCAATGGAACAGGGAAACTCGATCGAGATGGGGGTCATTGACTTGGAAGCTGAAGTACATTATTTATTACAGGCAAATTAAGTCTTTTTTTAAATTATACAATACAAATGTAAATTAATTCATTATACTATATCATTGTTTTGTTATAGTAAACGTTATTTTTCTTTTTGACGATCAGTATATTCTCTAATTGTATAGAAACAGTTATGCAGCAGAAAAGATTTTACTTAACTTCAATCTGTACTTGCATTTGAACTACATATTTTAAATACAGAGTCGTAGGCTTCCGCGGCCGGAGTCGTTGACTTGGTTGTCGGGATTATGCAAGAAATGAGTGATGTGCTGACGTATCAGCTGTGGCTTCTTCAGAGCTGTTCTGCAGAACAGCTCTGAAGAAGGCCACAGCAAGATGGCCGAAACGTCAGCACCATCGACCATGACGCGGCTAATCCCGGACAGCCAAGAATTCTACATATTTTAAATACATTTTGTATTTGAATAACTGCATTTTTGAGTTTTTTGGACATGTATTTTAGAGATGTATTTAAATATATAAAATAGGTGTATTTAAAAAAGAAATACTTAAAATACTTCAAATACAGATAACGAGGATGGTTTCTTTTTGTTTGATTCTGCAAGTGAATGAACCTCATTGAAACGAAAATAAAATCCCATTCAGCTTCTGAATTTGAATTCTCTTCATTTTTAAGTTGTAAATCTAAATCATTAAAAATGCTGGACAATTATCCGACAAGAAAAAATGCATTTATTCCTTATAACTAGAGACCAGACAATGCCCTTTTACTTATTTTATTTCATTGAATGTATTTTTAGGTAACTTATCCCACTGTCAATGTTTACCTCAGAAATGGCTTTTGCAAGGGTTTTATAATGCCTATAAATTCCTATTTTAGAGATAATCGAACGTTAAGAGTCTATAAGTGCCTATAATAAATTTTCCGCATTTTAAATTCTTTTTTTGTTCACTATATTTTGTTTTCTGTAATCATTTTTTGAGAAATCGCGGATGTTAATTTTTTTACGAACAAGAAACAACCGCGTAAAAAAATGTGCCATGGCGTCCTCCGATCGAGAAGCTCTGTGCCCTGTGTGTTCTTGCCTGAAGCGCGTCGAGCAGGGACACCGCTTAGAGGCCTATGAGAATTTGACACCGTGCGAATTACCTCATCTACTTCGCCAAAGCCCGTCAGGGCGCTTCAGAAAACAGGAAATTGCTCTCGTCTTTCCGATCTTAGTGAGCAATCTGTTCCTTACCAAGAACACAACTGTCTTGAAAAATAGCGTTCCTGGCAACTATCGGGCTTTGGCTGTAAAGGTAGAATTACACATGATAGGCGGAGTTTTCTTCGATAATTTTGTATTGGTTTCGAAGTTTGGCGCATGCCAGATCAGAAAATTTGCTGTTCCTGTTCAGCTTGCTTACTACAATGCCTATAGAGAAGTTTCAAGAAGTGCATTGCTAAAAGAGTGGATTTATAAAGAAGATTCACGGCGGTCTGAAAAAGGAATTTGTCAGTGTTGTGAACAGATGGTAAACTGTGCAAAAAATATTTCTTACAACATAAAAACATGCGAAAATTAGTGAGTAAAACTATTCAAAACTTCTTCAGCAAGTGCAGTGAAATGATGAAGACACAGAATTTAAATACTGTCTTGTGCCATGCCGCAAACATTCCATTTTCAAAACTTGAAAATCCAAGTTTTAACCAGTTCACCGAAAAAAATTTATAAATTTTAAAATTTGACACAAGTCAATCCTTAAGAGTTATTATCTAACTCCGTAGTATGTATAAATTTTAATATTATTCAACCATAATACACATTTCCCTGCCTATTTTGAAGTTTATGCTTTCTAAGTAGCTGCATTTTGTCAACTATAATGCCTATTTTTAAGTTTTTAAGTGTGTATTTGCCTGCCTATTTTAGACCTTTTTAGTGCATGTGTCCGAGCTCTACTTACAATACTATTTTAAGTTTATCCGCCCCAGTTGAACAACCGTTTTCCTTTGCGGATTTCATACATTCGCCAAATAGGGGTTTATTGTGTGATGACTTGTTTAAAAAAACTGTCCGTTTTATCATTTATTGCATTTTTTTTGTTTTTACTTGCAATTATTTTCCATTACATTTATTTAATGGAAAAGTAATACAAAAATTCGGAAATAAATATTGCTTGAGAAAAACACAAAACTAAATTGAATTACTCCTCCAACAAACTGCGATATTTCGCGATTTTAAAAAAGTAGTTATTTTTGAAATCGTTTATGTGATAAAATAAATATCATTCGTATTTTAGTCTAATTATTTCCCTGAAAACGTTTCGTTTCTGATATACGGAAACAGAGTCTCTCGCTCAGGATGATCCCCGATGCCCTGGTATTTCGTACGTTGTGTCGTGTTGTGTTTCGCACATTCGCACAGAGAGGCTGCGTATACAGTAGGCTTAAGGCTTCCCCTCTTCTTCCCGTGCCCATCTTCAGCGACCTTAGGAAGCTGCGACCTCTTGAGATTTCTGTGGGCGCTCAGGCCTTCATTGTGAGTATTTTATATATTCTTATTATTTTTAGTTTGTTTTCAGTTTAATCTTCATTCTAACTTAATAAACATGGTCATTGTAAAATTAAATTTTGTGCTCACGAATTTTATTTTAGAGATTACTACACCAGTTTTAAACATCTCAACAATGTTTCAAAACATCAGTGGTTTTTGACCGATGTTTTATTACAATTTTTGAAAATCGATGTTTTGTTACTGACGTCGCATCACTTACTGGTACCGCCAATACAATTCCGTACCGGCCGCCACTGGTGAGCCTGCATTGGCTTTACAATTTATTGTTAGTTTATTACTCCTCTTTCTCCACTTGGAAGTTAATTTTAATGTTTCCAGCTCCAAATAGAATTTGCTCCAGTACTGAAAGTGTTTTGACCTCTGTGAAATTCTCTTGTAAATAACATATCAGAAAATCTGATGAAATCCTTTACTAATGAGTGGAAATACTTTACTGGAATGATGGAAAATTATGTACACACCTTTCCGACTCTTTGCCAATTGCACATGGAGTTCCTCAAGGATCGATTTTAGGCTCTATTATGTTCCTACTTTACGTAAACGATATGCCCTCGACGATTCGAAACGGAAGAACAGTTCTCTTTGCGGATGATACGAACATTCTTTGCAATAAAGAAACCGTAAATAGTACAATATCAGATGTTACAAAATGGTTCCGAAATAACAAATTAATAGTAAACGAAAAGAAAACTGTTTTAATGCAGTTTTCTATTTGAAATAAACCATTCTGTGCTCCATTGAAAACGAACGGTGCACTGATGTTAAGGCAACAAAACTTTTACGTCTGTCAATTCAGTCAAACCTTAAATGGAACATCCATTTAAATGAATTGAACACAAAATTAAGTTCATTATGCTACGCGTTCAGAATTCTTTCAAATTCAGTAAGTCTTCATACTGCTCGTTGTGTATATTTCGCGAATGTTCATTCCCGCCTGAGATATGGCATAATATTCTGGGGAAATACATCTTATAGCTCCCAGACTTTTAGATTACAAAAAAGAATTGTACGAATAATAACCAAATCTCACCCACGTGATTCTTGTAAGCATCTCTTCATTAATCTAGGAATTTTACCATTACCTTGTCTGTTGATTTACGAATCAGTGGTTTTTGTAAAATATGACTTGCTTAAGGGCGGGAATATATTTTCAGAAAATGCCGATGTCTATTACTATAAAACTCGACGTAGAAATCATATTCATCAGGTGACAGTATCAACAGCTCATTGCAAAACATTCACATACAATACATGTACATTATTTTACAACACTTTGCCAGATGACATTAAAAGATTCAATTCAATAGAAAAGTTGAAATCCAAAGTGAAATCGTTTCTGCTGCTTAACTGTTTCTATAGAATTAGAGAATATACTTAGCATCACAAGAAAAGTAACATTAATTTTAACAGTGATATTTAATGTATTATTTACCATTTGAACAGTATAATTCTAAACAATATGTAACAAATATTGTATCGCATCTTCTGGGTCAATGACCCCCATCTCGATCAGGTTGTTCGTCCAGTTTCCCTGATCCATTAAGCAAATACTGAGATGGCCCCTTGTTTTGCTTCTGGACATAAATGTAACTTCATTATCGGTGTACGACTTCTAGAATTCAGTGGGAAATATAGTTATTCAAATTATCGCTTCCATGTTGTCGCGGCAGGAAGTATTATTTCTTGACGAAGGACACCATGAAAAAGAATCCACAATTTATTGCTTATTTATCCTTGAAAATAGATTTTATTACATGGGAGCGCATGCTTTTTTTAATTCAAAATTCAAGTAGTATAAGACAGTGTAGGGATCACAGCATTTTGAAAACGTGCACAGAATTCACTTCGCCCCATAGCACGTCATACACAGTTTTAACTGGTTTTTGTCGTAAAATAAATAAATAAAAAAAGCAGAGTTTGTTACCAGGAAGTTACCGATTCATGACGCCACTAAGATTACTATCGCTTCATCTCGTTATCGTATCGCGTTTACCACCTAAATATGCATCACTGAGCATCACAAGAAAAGTAACATTAATTTTTAAAAATGATACATAATGCATTATTTACCATGTGAACTGTATAAATGAGTATAAACAACCTGTAATAACTATTGTACTATTGCTTCCGGGTCAATGACCCCCATCTCGATCAGGTTTTTCGTCCAGTTTCCCTGATCCATTGAGCAAATGCTGAGATGGCCCCTTGTTTTGCTTCTGGACATAAATGTAACTTCATTTTATGTGCACGTCTTCTAGAATTCGGTGGGAAATACAATTATTCAAATTATCGTTTCCATGTTGTCGCGGCAGGAAGTAATAAGAGCCAAAATTTATTGCTTATTTATCCTTGAAAATAGATTTTATTACATGGGAGTTTTTTTTTTTCTCCCTTTCAAAATTCAAAATTTATTGCTTATTTATCCTTGAAAATAGATTTTATTACGTGGGAGTTTTTGTTTTTCTCCCTTTCAAAAGTCAAAATTTTATTGCTTATTTATTTTTGAAAATAGATTTTACTACATGGGAGTTTTTTTTTTTTTTTCTCCCTTTGAAAATTCAAAATTTAAGTAGTATATGACTTGGTGTAGGGATCACAGAATTTTGAAAATGTGCACACAATTCACTTTTCCCCATAGCACGTCATACGCAGTTTTAACTGTTTTTTTTGACGAAAATAAATAAATAAGTGGAAGGGGTGACAAACGTATGATGTACATCACTTGTAATA
Source organism: Teleogryllus oceanicus (assembly GCA_964035755.1). NCBI lineage: Eukaryota > Metazoa > Arthropoda > Insecta > Orthoptera > Gryllidae > Teleogryllus > Teleogryllus oceanicus. The sequence continues at coordinate 22,823,794 of CAXIVR010000005.1, forward strand.
TAAAGTAGTTCGTAATAGAATCGTTATAATGCGTTTATGACCTGAAGAAAGCGGAGTTACACTATGCAATAAAGGGTAAGAAATTTCGCTTATTTGAGTTACTACACTATAAGTTATTGTTCAGAAATTAATGACTGTCAGTTTATTAATTAATTAAAAAATTCCCAAATAATAATACAAATTATTGAATTTATTTTATTTTGAGTATTTGAAGTAATTTAAATACATATGAATTTAGCTATTCTAAACCTAAAGTATTTTGAGTATATATTTAAATACTTATTTATGAAGTATTTTGGAGAAGTGTTTAAATACTAAATTTAAAGTAGTTGTATAATATTAAAAATTATAAGTACTACGGAATTAAAAAAATTGAATTTCTTCGATTGTCAAAACATATTGTAGATGTAGATAATATATCATAAGATTTGACACGTGGGAATTTTATATTTTGTGTATTTCGTTGGTTAAATTGGTTAAATGTTGGATTTCCAAGTTTTGAAAATGAAATGTTTGTGCCATGGCACAAGCCTGTGTTGAATTTCTTTATTGTCTACATCTTTTGACTGCACTTACTGAAGAAGTTTTGAATAGTTTTTCTTAATTTTGTTTCGCATTTTTTTGCATGAGTTGTAAAGTTTTTGTTTTAAGAACTATTTTTTGCACAGATTACCATGTTTTCTCAACAGCGACAGAAAATACATAGGTGCGTCAATCTGGAACAGCCAAGTTAGCACACCAGAACGAAGCACGTCAAATCCTTTATTGCTAATTAATTGCCAATTAATTTACACAATTTGGAATTAATTGCTACGTATTTTCGGGGCGAAAATGGGTGTGAGCTGGCTTGACGCGACGCCAGCACACACACTAGTTAAATTCGATTCGTGGCTTGACGGAAACCCTCAAATGATTTATTGCTAATTAATTGCCAATTATTTGCACAATTTGCCATAAATTGCCATTTATTTTTGGGCCGAAAATTTGCGTGAGCTGGCAAAGACGCAACACGAAAATAGAGGAAACATAGGAAAATATTCAAACATAGAGAGAACCAACGAGCACTATCAAATAAAACCAACATCATAATTTAACAGACAATCGATACTAATTTATTACTCTAAACAGAAATTAATTGCTCAAAGTTGGACACACCTGCTAGAGATCATACCACCTTTTAGAATCCATTGTTGTATGCAGAGATGTTAACATTGATTGTCTGATTGAATTTTGCAAGAAAATTCTCAATTAATTCCTTCAGTTTAGATTTTACAATAAATGTTCCTAGATGGACCTCACTTAATTCAAAGAATTTTTTACCGTCCCTTATTACATATGAGGAGAAAATTTAAAGAAAAAATTTTGAACGGTGTTTGAGACAAGAATTACCTATATTTCGCGTAAAGTTACATGAAAATTACTTATATTTTCGAAAAATCGAACATGAACTTATTTAAAGATTCGTCCTCAAGGAACAGATTTAATTAAAGAGAAAAATGTCTTCTATATTATAATTGTAGGAAGACGCCGATAAAATGGCGCTTTTTTAATTTTCAAATAATCTGTGATTTCAACGAACTTGAGACCACCGCCATTCTATTAGGCGTTCTTTACGCTATCCGAAGATAAAGATTGATAAAAAATTTGGTGCCATTTTTGAGAAAAATTTGAAAATGTTCTTGAGGCTTTATGTGAAGTACCCGTAAAATTTAAAATATGCATTTGAAAATCCCAAAGCCACGAGTTCATTTAGATCGATCGATTGATCAATGTTGAAGAAAATCAGCTGAAAGGTTTAGGCGCTAGCGGTGACTACAGACTGACACACATTTTGCCATTAATTCAATTTTTTGGTATTAAGGACCTAGAAAACATGGATTCTTGCTACACCACGTACTAGAAGATTTTTTTCTAAATTTAGCAACAGGAGATATCCACTTTTTCGGTACGAGGGCCCGGCAATATTTTTCTGCCGAAAATTCCCCGTTAGCCTTCGTACGGTTACATAATTTTCTTTTTTTTTTTACGAAGAACTCAGTATGGCGAGAAATTAAAAATACTACATCATCTAGAAATCTAACAGAGAATGTTTTAAAAGATAGTGATAGAGCGTGAACAATCCGGCAACTCTTCGGCCAATATTTATGGAGAATTGCAGCTGATCTTACCAGAGGTCTTAAACCGAAAAATTCAACTTCAGGCGTTTCCTCGAACATGGTCGACACCTTATTCGTTTCAGAAACTTCTTCCTATGAAAATCTCAAAACAAACGGTAAACTAAAAATTAAATATTCGTCCGGTTTAGATAAATTTACGGATTATTAGTTACCCTTGTGAGCCTGCCTTTATGTGCCCGTTAACTCGTATTTAATGCATGGAAACATTTCCAGATATTTTCCAAACAGCGAAGGTTAAGTAAAAAAGTTAAAGTTTTTTCCAAAATATTAGATGTAGTGGAGATCAGCCGTCACGATAAGGTGTGATAACATGTCGCCTCCTTGACGTCATCGTGAAGTTATGATCGGGGTGGTGCAATACCTTCTATTATTACAGGCCTAACAACTATATATATATATATTATATATATATATATTGAAACGCACCGCGTTTCTGCCTAAAAGAAACGGCGATACAACAAGCAAGCACGCGGCAGAACGGTTGCCAGAGGGCGCTCGCTAGCCACGGAAAACGGTTACGAGCGGCGAAGTGTGGTCGGTTGGCCCAGAGCGTGGGAACGACGCCGCGAGGAGTCAGTGTCTGGCTGGCCGCCGGCGAGGAAGGACGTACCTGGGGCTGCTTCGAAAAGCAAAATAGTGTCGCGAACGAACGAGTGTAGAAAGAGTAATTGACGGACAATTTGTGCTAGATAACCATCAATAGTAGCTCGGACGTATTGCCAGAGTGATAGCTACTGTCAATTGCCAGAGTGATAGATACAGATCAAGAGAACTTGCGTGCATTGGAATACACCACGAGACTAGTGGCCCGGTGAAGTGGTGAGACACGTATTAGCAACTGTAGTTTGAATCATTGGTGGCGTTTATCAACTCGCGGAAGGTGACATCGAGTGGATCTGAGAACTGGAAAGGAGCACAGCGAGGAGGCGCAGTGGCACCGAGGGGAAGATTACGCTGGAGAACGTACTTCGGAAGCGCAACGCATCGCATCGGCTGGTCCCCAGTGGAACGGCCCCCGTCAGGCAGCGAAGGAGCACGAGGCAACCCGAGAGTCCCCGAAGCCGCCGACGCTCGAGGGGGGGAAGATTAAAACGGTAAATATTTCCTTGATCGATGTAAGATCAAAAGAACTAACAGTGATTCTGGGTGAGGTAAAGAAAAGGGTAAAGACCACCACAAATATTGTAATCAATAGTAATTTGTATAGAATAATAAATAGTTCATGTTTATTTTGTTCACGGAACAGTGGTGTTTGATTAATAACCCCGAGCCCATTCACGAAAAAGAACACCTGTCCCTTACAAATAAATTTACTGCGAACAAGCCGGCCTACCCGGTACGTCACAATATATATATATATATATATATATATATATATATATATATATATATATATGACGCCAGCACATCTAGGCCTTTCGTTCAGCGACTTGAACGTTAGGACTGAGTCGAACCAACACCCCCTGGATACAGAGAGCACACTGATTTGTGACGTCATCATAGGTAGTCCGGACGTCGGACAGCTGGGCAGTTCCCAGTTATACTAGAAACCCTTACTTCGTATGCGATTATTATTCTGGAAATATATTACGAGAAATATGTCCCCATTTAATGTCCACATCAGTGAAATTAAGTACTATATTTCAAGAATCTATAAGAAATTCGTTCTAAATGCATTTACCTCCACGTTTTTAAGAGTGATCTCAAGAACATATTTTTGTAGATACTTTACACCCCCAAGCATTTCACATCATTACAAGGAATATAGTGAAATCTTTATAAAGATAGTAAGTTATAAATCATAATGTATGTGCAAAAAGTCAATACACATTTATTAATTCATTATTACATATACAGAAATATCAAATTATAAATTATCCAGTAAGATGTTTCAACTTCCAGCAATTTTACAAAATATTTGGTCTTTGATCTTCTTGCAATAAAAAAGTATTCACTGCTGTTCAAGTCATCAAATTAATTATGTGTACTAAAATTTTTGCATGCTTTTCATGGTGAAAAAGCAAATCGAATATAAAAAATTACTCAAATAATAAAAAAAAAACGTAATTAAAATGGAGCTAAAAATATTACCGTTTTTATGCACATGAATTAGTTATAAGTTTTCCAATAAAAACTTAAAATAACTTATTTTCAGTTATGTGTTCTCTTACTAAGAGTATTAAATTTCTGATACATTTTCAGACACAGTCATCTTCTGTAAAATATTCTTCTAATGAAAAACATATCCATCATATCTTAAATTAAATGAATAATGTAATGTTTCTTGGAAAAAATGGATTTCTTAATTTCGTCACAGGAGCTTTCTGTATAAACTAATATTCAATGCACTGTCTACAACTACTGAAAGAGAAATCATTGATGAAGTTTACACACTAGTTCTAAAAAGGAAACATAATCACTTTGTTTAACAATTGTTCAAACTGGAGCAAATTATTCATCAAATCTTCCAACGTTATACGAGAAAACTGTTGTTTATAAACTTGCTGGGAAACCACACTAGCAGCATCGATAGCAACCGGTTGGGAGCTCTTGTCTTCTTTCCTTTTCTGCTGGAGTTTATCGCCTTGTTTCTTTTCTAGAGAGATAGGTAGGTCAGTCAAGAAATACGGAAGACACCACGTTTATTTAATTGAAAGACACTCGTTTAAACATTATTTTCGTATCAAACACAATTGTTTCACACAGTATATCACTCATGAAGTGGCGATGGAAAACTTGTAAAATTGAAAATTGAAATTCCGTCAATGTAGAGCAAGCCATTTTCGTCGCAATAGTTTGGGAAGCCAAATACATGGACTTTAGACCCTCCTTGTAATATCCACGGCAGTTTGGTACAGTACATCTATATGGCTTTTTAGAAGAAACATCACTGATATGCTGGAACCAATACTTAAAATTAACGCTGAAAATCTTCACCGATTGGAAACATCATGCTAGAATCTTCACAGCTTTCGAATTACAACACGCAGTTGCTACCCAAACAACTGACCATGTGCAAATCACGCTGTTGACTAGGTCTACTCTGGGCGCCATCACACTACGTCACGACTTCAGTGTGGAGGCTTTCTATATTCAGAGGTCAATTCAATTGGTCGAACACACGTTGTTTTGAACATAAACTCATTTTCCAAGTAAATATATCAATTTTTGAAATCGATAAACCGCAGTTAATTATAAAATTATATATTTAATGTAAAAGGACGATTGATTTAAGGACATGTCTTATGAAATAATTTTTAACATCATTGTAGTGCATTCCATTTATTACATTAGATTCTCTGGACTTTCAATGAAAATACATTATTCCACGTGTGTTCTTAAATACTAGTTAAGATTAGTTTAAACTAAATATCCATAATATGAAGTATAATTTCGATAGTAATCCTAACATCGTAATTTATTTTTACCGAAACTTAAGTTTTATCTGAGATCTTAATCACTTTTTAAAAGAAATTTAAATTAACTTATACGGTTTTAAGTGAACCTCTATATTTAATTAATCAATTATATACATGTAGCAAATTAATTATTTATTCCAATTATTAATGCATGAATATTATTACTTTCCTACAAATTTCAGCATTACGATAGTTAAACTGATTCACATCTCTTTCTCAATGTCGTAATATATAAATATTAAAATGTGTGGAATGAGAAAGAGATAAGGAAACACATTAAAGAATAAACTTCAACATAAATACAAGGAATCTCAAAAGTAGTTTCACCAGTTTCTTATATATTTAAAACAAACTAATACAAATCAATAATTTACAGTAGAAAATTTATCGTTCTTGAAATATTAATCGAAATTTGGCACTTTACTCTTCTGTAACACAATGAATTATTACAATGAAATATACTGACTTGTTCGATGATCACATTGTGAAAATATTCGAGACAAAATGTATTCTTGCATTCGCTTTCAATTGAAGGCCGTCATTAATTACGCGTTGCAAATTTTGGTACTTAAATCTTTCTCGTATTTCTTCTACTCACTCCCTTGATGTTACTGTTGAAGATATATATTTAGAATAATTCAAAAATATTGATCGCACTGCACCATGTTTTAATTTCGGTTTTCCTAATGATGCTTGTAGTCTCTTTACGTTTTCATCATACTACTCAAGAGTTCTCTGGGCGAAAATGGACTTAACAAACCGGCAAAAATTAAATGAACGTTAGAAATAATGACGATTCTTAAAACATTTTCTTTGAGTATTCGTAATTCAATTCTATACTTCACAATAGTTGTTTTCAAGCATGATAAGGTGAAACTAGTGCGCCGCTGCAAGATAGGGTGGCTGAAAAGGGCTTTTCTTCCGCTTTGGTCAGAGGCCCTAAAACAGTTTTTCAGAAAATTAAAGTTAAAATCTGTATTTTGAAGCAAATTTTATCGAATTTAATTTTGTAAATAACAATTGTTTCACTCAATCGGATAGTTTTGAAGATATAAGCGAAAAAGAAAAACAGGCTGAAAGTTTTAGCTTTTTGGGATTTTCTCGGTAAAGGCGACTTTTTTTGAGGTGGCAAAAATAAAATTCGAATTCAGCACCCTCAGAAACATAGAACCGTTGAGACAAAACTTCCGGAATTTTTTCTTCTGACAACAAGCAGTGGAAAGTCTATTTAATTCAAGAAGACTCCATAGAACAATTATACCAACAACGACTAGATGAAATAAATGGAAAATACCCTGTAATTCAAGATGTCGAAGAAGAATGGAAACGTATTAAAACAGTGGTAGAGACTTCAGCAATGGAAGCAATTGGTACTTCTCAAATATGAAAAGTAAAAGGCTACGAATATGGAATAAGGAGATATAGGAGGCTGTGAATAGAAAGAGAAAGGAATATTTGAAATATCTGAGAGATAGAGACCCCGTGTCAAAAGAAGAGTATTCTAATGCATCAAACTACGTAAGAACTCTTACAAGGAAGGCACAACAAGAAAGCTGGGGCAGATACGTAGATGACTTGGAGCATTATATACACGGGCGCCAGAAAAGAGCTATAAAAAAATGCAACATTTGAACAGAGACGTGAAAGATACAGCAAATATTGAAGTTGTGAAACATAACCAATTCCTCTGTTATTATAAACGTTTATGGACAGAACCTGATTACGAAAACAACACAGAGGAACCCTTAGAAACAGAAAGGGAAATTGGTGAAGTAGAATATGGGGAACTGGATGATACCTTAAAAATAAAAAATAGAAAAGCGATGGTATTAAAGGCGAAATGATCAAATATACCTAAGAAAATGTAAAGAAACGGATCTTACACTTTCTCAATCTATGTTGAAAGAAAGTGCTTATACCGCAAGAGTGGAAAATTGCAGTAATAAGCCTTATCTTTAAGAAAGGGGACCGGTCGTCCTGTGAAAATTATAGAGGAATAAGTCTTTTAAATGTTGTTACAAGATCTATTAAAAAATAATTGCATCCGGAATTCGTAATATTGCGGAGACTATGTTATTAGAAGAACAAAATGGTTTTAGGAAGGGTAGATCTTGCTCCGATAATATTTTCATTGTCAAGCAGATCATTGAGAAACAGAGAATTTAATAAAAGAACACACTTGCTCTCCATGGATTTCTCCAAAGCGTTTGACACTGTAAACAGAAGTACACTATTTAATGTATTGCATCGTAAATGTCGCCCACCACAGCTGATTTCGGTTATTAGGGACATGTATAGTAACTTAGAAATTTGTATCAAAGGCCAAGAGAATAAAAAATAGATAATAAACCAAGGAGTAAGGCAAGGATGTAGTCTGTCCCCAAATTCTTTTGAATTTATATTTAGATGCATTAAATATGTGGATATTCAGACTAAAATCTTATAGTCATGACATGGGATAAGAAAGAAACCTAATGACCATATTATTCGCGGATGACCAACTTATGAAAATAGCCTCCAGAAAGCACTGTTTGAATTACAAAAGGTAACCGAAATATACAATCTCTGTATAACCGAAATGTAGGTACAATCTCTGTATAACCTCAACAAAACAAAAGTCATGACCTTTAAAGGGATGAAACCGATTAGATCTAAATTAGTTGTATACAATTCACCTATAGAACAAGTTACAATTTCTTGGGATACAAAATGTCATAGGGGAAATAGATATACTAGGGAAAACTGAAAGACTAAATCGTATGAACGGAACAATCCTGAGAACCCTGAAAAAGAAAGTCAGAAAGGAAACCATTATTAAATGCTATAATGTATTAGGAATCCCAACTTGTTTACATGGAAGTGAAAATTGGATAATGACCAAAAACATAGCACAAGACTACAAAGTGCTGAAATGAGATTTCTGAGATAAGTAGCTGGTTATAAGCTGATGGACAAGAAAAGGAATTTGGAAATTCGTAAAGAACTTGGTGTATGTAAATGTCACTTAAGTTCAGTTAAAATTCATTACTATCAAAATTCCTGGATGCAGCACATTGAAAAGATGCAAAACAATCGACTGCCGAAAATAATTCTAAAATACCGCCAACAAGGACGAAGAAATCTTGACCATCCGAAGAAGAGATAGGGAGACCAGACGGGAACGGAGGCGTAACAGGCAGTGCCTATATACCTGAAGGAGAAGAAGAAGAAGAAGAAGAAGAAGAAGAAAAGAAGAATTTTTTCTTCTATCAGATACCTTTCGAGAGACTAATAAATTAATTATGACATTCGGTAACGTTTAGGTTTTGTTTGACGGGCAGAATTGAATGATGTTGAATACAGTTTTTGAGTGTAATCGTACGCAAAAATTATTTTTAAAATCCATGATTATTAACCTCGATTGCTGCGTATTGCTTTTATACCCCATCGTGAGTGCCTCACAGCGCTGACCTCTTGCCGACAGAGCATGAGCGTGGGTGATAACTTGGATCCAGGTATTTATTTAAATAAATGTTTCATCAATTTTTCATAATATTTTCGTACACTTTTCAAGGATAAAATAATATAGTTTGAACCTACTTTAGTGTGTGTTTTTAGAAGATGCTAGCAAAAGGTAAGAAAGCCGATTATAATGACCTCTTACATTCAAGTGTTGGATAAAATAATATGAATACCTGACTTACAAAATAATTATTTATTAATAAGATGTGCTGCCATTTGTTTTTAGAACAGCTCTAATTCGTGTCGGAATATATTTGTAGAATATCTGAATAGTTTCCAACGGAATGTTCTCCCATTCTTGAACAAAATTATCCGCCAATTGCTCCAACGATATTGGAGCTGAAAATCTGCTCCTCACTTATATATAATGAATAGCTCAACATCCTCAACAATAAAGTACTTATAATGACTAGCATACTGTTGCCAACATGTTTGGCAACAGTATGCTAGTCATTATAAGTACTTTATTGTTGAAGATGTTGAGCTATTCATTCGCAGTAATCCAGCTAATGAGGGTAATGGTAGGACCAGCGGAATACCACGATTTAGTCACTCAAATCATAACGTAACCTCTCCTATGATTGTCTGTAGGAAGCAGGCAGGCTGGATCGTAGGCTTGTTTTGGGGTTCCCCATATATAAACCCTCCGTTTGTGAGAAACAATGAAATCGATGATTCATACGACCTTACTGCATTCTTCCAGTTAAATAGGTTGAGGTTTTATGATCCTGACACCACTTCTTTTGCAGGTTTGCGTTGACTTCCGTGGTGAAGAGTTTCGCAATTGCAGACCTTTCATAAATGTTAGCTTTGTAAATCTCCCGCCGCACTGGTTTTAAGGAAACAGCATTACTCAAGTGAATGTTCAGTTCTACAGTAACTATTGCCGAGGTAGTTTTACATTGTCTGGCCACAATCCTTTTTAATATTCGTCGGTCTCTGTCAGGGGACTTCGGGTTTTGCCCACTTTTCCTCTTCGCCGATGATTTTTTATCAAGTTTTGTGTGCACTGTCGTTACCGTGGACACAGTCGTTCGTGAAACGTGAAACAATTCAGCTGTTTTCGTTACGGAAGCTCTCGCTAATCGCGTCGCCAGCGATAGGCCTCTTTCGAAGTCTGGAGAGAGAACACATTTCACTGGTCGCTTATGTTCACCGTCGCAGACTAAAGCCTATAATACAATGCAATATAACCTTCAAAACGTTGCACCTCTACTGAACAATGCAGCCGCGTCGCAGTGTTTACATATTCGCAGTGACGCTAAAATGTAGTAAATTGGACGCCTGGCCAACGCGTTGGTATTTCGCCAACGACTCAAACAAACGCGTTGGTATTTCATCAAGAGATGTTTGTTAATTACACGTTGAGGGTTGGATTTACCTACCAGCAAAATAAGGAGTTTCTTAGGGTCCTTGGGAAGCATCCTTGGGAAGTCTCGCGCATGAAAAAATTATAAAATGTTCGAAAAAATCTCAATAATATATTTATATCCGTAATACAACTTTAAACAAATAGCCTAAACTAAAGGTGCTACAACAGCATAGACTTTCTCTCATTATTTGTAACTGCTCCCATTATTTCCAGCACGTCATATTGGCAAGCAAGGAACATTTCACATATAAATTAAACATCTAGAATAGAAGGCTATCCAATATATCGCATTATGAATGCTTTCGAAAAGACGATATCATTACTTTATGCATAATTGTGTATTTATTCTTCTCGCATTTAATACACTTGAATATATCACTTCATTGAACGTAGTGAACGTTGAAACACTAATGTTAAGAAAATAAAACCGCCTTATTTTATCTTTCCCATCATGTCGCCGTTCAACAATGAACTTCTCAAATATCAATCGCAGCTTTGTTGCCCAAGACAGCGTATGGTGGTAATATACAATTAAAGTTAAATAAAAGTTCGTACAAATTTATAATAATGAATTTTATTCAATTTTTCTTTCATATTACTTTTAAATCGTATTTTTAAGAGGAAAACCTAATTGAGCTAATTGCAATTAAGGTTTGCGGATTGCTTGAAAGAAATATATCAATACATTGAGAATGTAAATTGTAAATTGGAGTAAACATAGTATATTGGGTTTTTCAATAGTAAATTATAATTAACATTAAATTTTTTTCATATCCTTTTCATTCATTCTTGTTCTCCGAGGATTTTCTCGGGATCCATAGTTGGAGGGACACATGTATACATTTCATTAATTTCGAGCAAAATTTCGCGAAAACTACTAATTGTTTCAAATAAATGTATATGAACTATTTTAATGATCTGATTTTTAGAACAGATTTTGTTTAAGACAAAAATCTCTATTTTCCATTTCGTAGTTTCCAAATGTTTGTGAAATTTTCGAAATTAAGGAGAGTTCAACGAAAATGAGTATTGCGTCTTTCTTTAAAGCTTCCTTCTATCCTTGAAAAACAAGGAAAAAATTGGAACAGTTTTATTTGGAAGTGCATATTGCGCAAAAACTACACATTAAAAAAAAATGTGCATGACCTTTTTTGAAGAGCTGCTTTTTTACAACAGACTCCTACTGACTTGCTTGAGGCAAAAATCTATCTTCAATTTTATAGTTTTGAAAGATTACTTTTTGCTATTAAAGAAACGGTAAGGTAACTGAAAATGGGACTAGCACTATGTTTTTCACCTTCTCTTATTACATACGAGGTGAAATTTTAAAGAAAATATTTTAAGCGGATTTTGAGAAAAAAATTATATTTCGCGTAAAATAACATGAAAAGAACCTATATTTTTGAAAAATTGAACAAAGCCTTATTTCGAGATGTCTGTAAGGAACAAATTTTATTTGGGAAATCTTCAATATTATAGTCATAGTAATAGGAAGATGCCAAATTTTTGCAATTTTTGAAAAATCAGGAATTTCAACTTTTACACTATACGACAAAATTTAATCTAAACATTTCGTGCCATTTTTTTTAAAATTGAATTTTTTTGAATGTTTTGAATTTTTTGAAAATTTTGAAAATTTTTTGAACATTTTGAAATTTTTTTGAAAATTTTGAAATTTTTTGAAAAATTTTAAAATTTGAATTCTGAATATCCGAGGGTCTTTATACAAAGTACCGCAAAATTAAAATGTTTCAAATTCCAGGGGCCGCGACGTTAGCCAGATCGATTGGGCAGTTTCAATTTTGGAAAGAAATAGGCTGAACTGTTTAGGCGCCATCGTTAACCGAAGACGAACAGACAAATATTTTGCCGTCAATCGATTTTTTTGTACAAGGATTCACAAAACTTGGATTTTAACTACACAACGTGTTAGAAGTATTTTACTATATAGGAACGCGATTTATCCAGTTTTTCGTTACCAAGGCCCAACAATAAGAGATTTGTTGTCGAAAATAAACCGACTTCTGCAGCTTTACCGTACTTACTCTATACTATGTAAGCAGTAGCGAGAAAATAAAAAGACAAGTCCAACTCTCTATTTCCTTCGTGGTAGTGTTAGACCCAGTAGTCCCTTTACATGAGAGAGATTTGTTGATTGCTTCCGGGAGAATTGGCTATTTTCAAGAATGTTCACTGCTCCGAATTTGGCTGCGTTCGTTGGCGGAGTCACCTGGATCATTCTGCAGTATGTTTTTGGGAACCACCGAGTCGACGTGCGGATTTAGTTACGGGCTCCCAATGCGCGAAAGATGAATTTGACTACGACACGGGCCGGCCGGTCCTGCATTGTCGGCGCCATTGTCGCGTTTCTGCGGTGCCGTGCCGTGTGCGGGGCGCAGGAGGCGCCGCCCGCGAAGGCTGCCCGGGCACGCCCACCCCCAAGCGCGCGCCGCCCGCAGCCGGGCGGGCCGCCCACGGCGCCCACGGCCTGCCCTTTCGCCGGTGAGGTACGGGCCCTAGGCTTTGCGCCCCTCCTACTGCAGTTGCAGCTGTCTTACGGCATGCCTATTATCACCTCCTGACCACTCTGTTGGAATACCTGCGTGTGTGTGGCGTGACGAAATGCATTGGCAAGCCACTGACGCGGGCGTAAAGTATCAAATACAATGTGGATGTTCCGAAATTTTATAGAATCAGAGGCTTACCCCCTACTATTTATTGTACACCAAATTGATTCGATCCAGAATTCTTTTGATGCCCTTAGCGCTACGTTCTGGCTCATTGGGGCAATAGTACATCCGGGGCTGCACTGTGATGTGTACGATTGTGAGCTGGAAGGATGCTTTAGGATACAATATCTGCTAGGATTTAAAGACAAAATGTGGAAACATGAGATTAATATTCTTCAAGATATAGCCGGAGATTTAAAAGTATTTTTCGACTTAATCATTGCGTTGGGGGCTTTCGTCGAAGCATGCCTCTGTGACGTTTGATCCACTAGTTTACAGCCAGATAATAATGATTAATGAAGTTATAGCCGCATTGTGTGCATTGTTGAAAGGATGGACATGTTCAAAGTAGACTCACGTTGCTTGTGACTAAAAGTAAGGCGTTACTTGTGTCGAAAAGTTTTCATTCTAAAAGTTTTCAAACGGTTCACTATCCTTGTTAGTATAAGCGGCGCGATGTCGTCTTCTGCTATTGTTACTTTCTCGCATGCTACGTAATGTATAGAGAAAATATTGTCATACTGCGATAAAAAAATCACGATTTTTCGACAGAAAAACCCGTATTGAGGGATCTGATTCAAAATACAGATCTTGATACCGAAAAGTCGATTGACCGCATAATGTCCGCCCTTTTGTCCGTCCGTCGTTTAGTCCGTCTGTCCGTGTGACCGCCTGTCCGTCTGTCCGTCTGTCCGTCCGCCTGTCCGTCTATCCGTCCGTCTGTCCGTCTGTCCGTCTGTCCGTCTGTCCGTCTGTCCGTCTGTCCGTCTGTCCGTCTGTCCGTCTGTGTCTGTCCGTCTGTCTGTCTTCTGTCGGTCTGTCCGTCTGTCCGTCTGTCCGTCTGTCCGTCTGTCCGTCTGTCCGTTTGTCCGTCTGTCCGTCTGTCCGTCTGTCCGTCTGTCCGTCTGTCCGTCTGTCTGTCCGTCTGTCTGTCCGTCTGTCCGCCCGTCCGTCTGTCCGTCCGGCTGTACGCCCGGCTGTACGTCCGATTAGCGGCTAAAACGCTAGCTGGATTTTCACTGGAATTGATTTTTCCGAATCGATGTGGCTGGTCCCGCGGACCCATGAATTTGAAACTATGTACTATGACATAACCTCTTTGGTTTTAACATAGCTTTCAGTTATTTTCAATATTTAGTGCATTTTGAACTCTGTTGGACATAATTTCATTCGAGGAATAGTCTTATTACATACCACTCGCGCATTTGGATATTCTCAAATAAATTCCATTCTCGCTTCACGAGCCGGGAATTAATTGGCACTCGTGGTTACGAATGATAATTTTTACTTTCTCGCTACCGCCTACGCAGTAGAGAGAAAGTTATGTAATGCTGCTCGAAAAAACGGAGAATTTTCAGGTAACGAAAAAGTGGATAAATCGTTGGTAAATTTAGAAAAACAATCTAACACGTGATGTAACCAGAACCCATGTTATGTGGATCCTTGTGACCGGAAATCGATTGGCGGCAAAACTTCTCTGTCCGGCTTGGCGCAAACGTCTCGTAAACACGTTCAACCGATTTTCTCTAAAATCGATATTTCTCAATCGACCTAACTGATGTCACGGCCCCTTGAATTTGAAACCGATGTTGGAAATTTGGGGAACTTTACATGAAGCACCTGAGGCATTTTCCAAAATTTCGAAAAAAATGGCAGTATCGTTTTTTAATAAATTTTGTTTTGGTGAAAGAGAATGGTTTAAGAGAATGGTGTAAGGCTCATGCTCGTTGATATCCCTGATTTTTCGAAAATTGAAAAAGTTCAAAATTGTCGCAAAGCCTTCCTAGAAGTTAAATATTGAAGATAGAGATTTTTCCATTAAGGCATTCTGCTTCTTAAAGATGGAATTTGAAATAAATACAGGTACACGTTTTCGAACATGTTAGTCTTTTTCGCGTAATTTTGCGTGAACGATAGGCAATTTTTAATTTTGTTTAAATATTTTTCTCAAAAACGGCTCCATCGTTTTGGATTATTTTTGAGTATGGTACATGTCTCATATTGGTTAAAAACCTTGATTTTTCGAAAATTGAAAAAATTCAATTTTTTTCGGCGTCTTCCTAAAACTATAATTACGAAGATAATTTTTTTCTTGATGAAATGTGTTCTTAGATAAACATATAAAAATGGGGGTGCTGAGTAGCGCTGAGCCACTTTACCCTCGAGAGGACAAACCTGGGACTTTACCTCCCGCTTAGCACCATCGAGGCAGCGGGGCACGTGCGTGGTGTGGGGTGGGGTGCTGCGTGGCGCTGGGCCACTTTACCTTCGAGAGGACAAATCTGAGACTTTCCCGGGGCACGGGGGGTGCTGGTGGCGCTGGGCCACTTTACCTTCGAGAGGACAAATCTGAGACTTTACCTCCCGCTTAGCACCATCGAGGCAGCGGGGCACGTGGGTGGGTGCTGAGTGGCGCTGCCCTGGTCGCGGAGGCCCCGCGCGCCAGCGGATGGACTCGCGGAGGGCGGCGCGCGGCGTGGCCATGGAACGGCCCCTGCAGCCTATCGTCTCGGCCAACTCGGATGCGTCCAGCGACTCGGTGCGCATGCGTCTCCCGCACAGACAACACACACACGCTGCTTTATCCACTGTTGCTTTTATTCCAATACGAAGTTAGTTATATTAAGGGCACCTTGTAAGTACTTTGGGAGAAAAATATCGATTGCCGGTTGTTGTGTAATTTGAATAGTCTGAAGTCTTCTCTTTCATACTATAATGTTTTTTTGCCTAATTCAAATTAGAAGGGAAATAAATGTCCATTTAAATATCCACGTGCGCTCGGTTGACTGACGGGCACGCCTACTTTTGTGAGTACTGAAATTTCGGTATAGTTTTTGAGGAAAACATTTTTTCAGCTGAAATGATAGCAACATTGTTTTGTTGACGTTGTAAGACCTCTATAAACTCCAGAAATTCGCTTTCATTTGTTTTCAGATCTTTAGCCGATCCTTCACAATAGAAAAGATGTTTTGAAACTAAAATGTGAAGAATTATTCAATAATGTTAGGGTCCCAAATTAGTGTTTGTAGGATCAGAAGTACCCTTTCTTGGTGTATATGATAGTGTTTTAATGTTTAATGATATTGGAAGAGTTAAAATTTTACAAAAATCGGGAATCAAACCAGAAAAGAATATGATCTTCCTATGTCAAACAATTGATGATCAACTACTTTGAGGAACAACCAATTATTGTCTGAAATTGCTTGAAAAGACAAAAAATAAAATAAAAGTAAAGCATAAGGAACATGAAGAAGACAGTAATGATACAGAACACGGCGTTGGAATGCATTGTGCTACTACCAAAACTTTACTAGCTGTTTTCTGTAACTTCACGTTTTTTTAAATTGATGTTGCTGTTTTTCAGAAACTATTGTTAGTAAATTAATGAAATTTACTACTTAATTAATATATTGTTTTGATCAGACTGACAATTTTTCATAGTTGTAGTGTTATTATTAGCAAAGTTCTGAGCATATTTATGTTCAAAAATGTATGAACGATTATTTAAATATTTAAAAAATACAAATAAAATAGTCCTATGAACTTAAGAATAATACAAAAATGTAAAACAGTGCAAACAATAACTGTGCAAAATTTCATTCTTGAATCTTTATTAGTCTTTTAGAAACAGGAACATTAATTTATAATGGTAGAGATAGGCCTTACAAGGTGACCTTAACTGTAGTTAATAAATAAATAATACATTTCATTACTATAAATAAAAATTTGCAATTTCATTAGTGTAATTACATCGTATATTATTTTAAGAAGGTGAAATGCATTTGTCTGAGGAAGTTTTTTGGAAGTATTTTTCTAAAAGATCGTTTCTTTACGATTTCAAAAAATATTTCCTCCAGAAAGGGAAGAAATGTACATCAGAATTTTGCTACAAGGGCAGAGATATTCATGACAATGCAGAACGCAATATATTATTCATATCAGGGCCGGATTTACCTACAAGCATAATAAGCGGTTGGACAGGTGGCTCGCGCCCCGTAAAAAATGACATGCTTGTCTCAGTAAAATAATCGTGAATCAAATATTAAAATAAAAAAAAATTAAAAGTTATTTTTAAAATATTTCATAAACGATATTTATATACAGTATGTACCATTTCTATTCGCACACCCGATATCCTTTTCAATAAACACTGATTTTCATTCTATGGTATTGATATACTTCAAAAACCATTTTAGGTACGCTTCCTATATGTACAAGAAAGGTATATCATGCCCTAAAATTCTATTATTTTTTGCGGTATCAGGCATATAAAATTTAGAAGTAAAAAGGTCACTAAATTTATGCACTATTACTGTTCGTACAATGGAGTTACAATGTCTAAGGTCCTTATCTACTTTAAAAAATACAAAAAAAAAAAAAAAAATAAGAATGTTACGAAAAGTCATCAGGCAGGCTAAAATAATGAAAAACGATCAGGATATTTTGAACTCAAATAATAAAACAAAAGCAATGTGGAATATAATAAAAAATACTACCAAATCAACTAGAAACCCCGTAGAGAATGTTGTTTTAAAATATAACGATATAAATGTGAACGATCCGGCAACAGTGGCTGATCTCTTTAACCAATACTTTTCGAGAATTGCTGCCGATCTCACTAAGGGTCTTCAGGCACAAAACTCAAAAACAGACAGTTCACCCAAAATTTTAGACACAATGTTCGTTTCCGAAACTTCTTCCTATGAAATTCTCAAAATAATCGGTAAACTAAAAAATAAATATTCGTCCGGTTTAGATGAATTCCCGGATTCTTTGTTAAAGACTTGTGCGTATGCCATTATACACCCGTTAACTCACATATTTAATGCATCTTTATGCACTGGAACGTTTCCAGATATTTTCAAAACAGCTAAAATTAAGCCGCTTTTCAAAAAAGGCAACACAAATGAAATTCAAAATTATCGGCCCATTTCTCTTCTATCAGTTTTTTCAAAAATATTAGAGAGACTTTTTACGTACGAATGGAAACCTTTCTCACTAAACACGACGCGCTTTCAGATTGCCAACATGGATTTAGAAAATCAAAATCAACGGAAACAGCTATATTTTCTTTTCTTAAAGATGTCGCCTCATCATTGGATCAAAACGAGGCACCTATTGGATTATTTTAGATCTCTCAAAGCTTTTGACGTCATTGATCATGACATTTTACTTTCCAAATTACCTTCATATGGAATTCGTGGTATTGCTCTAGATTGGTTATGTTCGTACCTTAAAAAACGATCTCAGAGAGTAGAAATACCTTACTGGAATGATGGAACATTACGTACGCACCTTTCCGACTCTTTGCCCGTTGCATGTGGAGTTCCTCAAGGATCGATTTTAGGCCCTACTCTGTTCCTACTTTACGTAAACGATATGCCCTCGACGATTCGAAACGGAAGAACGGTTCTCTTTGCGGATGATACGAACATTCTTTGCAATAAAGAAACCGTAAATAGTACAATATCAGTTGTTTCAAATTGGTTCCGAAATAACAAATTAATAGTAAACGAAAAGAAAACGGTTTTAATGCTTTTCCTTTAAAAAAGGTTAAACCTTAAATGGAACGTCCATTTAACTGAATTGAACACAAAATTAAGTTCATTATGCTACGCGTTCAGAATTCTTGCAAATTCAGTCAGCCTTCATACTGCTCGTTGTGTATACTTCGCGAATGTTCATTCCCGCCTGAGATATGGCATAATATTCTGGGGAAATACATCTTATAGCTCCCAGAATTTTAGATTACAAAAACGAATTGTACGAATAATAACCAAATCCCACCCACGTGATTCATGTAAGCCTCTCTTCATTAATCTAGGAATTCTACCATTACCGTGTCTTTTTATTTACGAATCAGTGGTTTTTGTAAAAATGACTTGCTCAAGGGCGGGAATATATTTTCAGAAAATGCCGAAGTCTATTACTATAACACTCGACGTAGAAATCATATTCATCAGGTGACAGTATCAACAGCTCATTACAAAAAATTCACATACAATACATGTACATTATTTTACAACACTTTACCAGATGACATTAAACGATTAAATTCAATAGAAAAGTTTAAATTCCAAGTGAAATCGTTTCTGCTGCATAACTGTTTCTATACAATTAGAGACTATACTGAGCATCACAAGAAAAGTAACATTAATTTTAACAATGATACATAATGCATTA
This sequence comes from Teleogryllus oceanicus, assembly GCA_964035755.1. Taxonomy (NCBI): domain Eukaryota; kingdom Metazoa; phylum Arthropoda; class Insecta; order Orthoptera; family Gryllidae; genus Teleogryllus; species Teleogryllus oceanicus. The sequence goes on from CAXIVR010000005.1 coordinate 22,843,175, forward strand.
TATAACATTTGGACTGTATAAATGAGTATAAACAACCTGTAACAACTATTGTACTACAGCTTCCGGGTCAATGACCCCCATCTCGATCAGGTTTTTCGTCCAGTTTCCCTGATCCATTGAGCAAATGCTGAGATGGCCCCTTGTTTTGCTTCTGGACATAAATGTAACTTAATTTTCTGTGCACGTCTTCTAGAATTCAGTGGGAAATACAATTATTCAAATTATCGTTTCCATGTTGTCGCGGCAGGAAGGAATAAGAGCCAAAATTTATTGCTTATTTATCTTTGAAAATAGATTTTATTACATGGGAGATTTTTGTTTTTTTTCTCCCTTTCAAAATTCAAAATTTATTGCTTATTTATCCTTGAAAATAGATTTTATTACATGGGAGTTTTTGTTTTTTTTCTCCTTTAAAATTCAAAATTTTTGCTTTTTATCCTTAAATAGATTTTATTACTGGGAGTTTTTGTTTTTTTTCTCCCTTTCAAAATTCAAAATTTAAGTAGTATATGACTTAGTGTAGGGATTACAGAATTTTGAAAATGTGCACACAATTCACTTTTCCCCATAGCACGTCATACGCAGTTTTTAACTGTTTTTTGACGTAAAATAAAAAAAAATGTACAAAACAGAGTATAAATGGAGAATTTTCGCACGAACTTCGAGTTAGTAACTGGCTGTGCAAAGCTCTGAGACCAAGTGATCTTGAGAACTTCTCGCTTTTATCTCCTACAATATGGATGAGTGGAAAGAATTCATCACTTGTTTGAAAGAATCGTTAACCTTCCGTTGCTACCCTGGGTCTCCTGGATCCAGGGGGGAAAACTTTTTAATTTTTCAGGTTTATTGTTACTTTCCGCTCTTCAGATTATCAGTAGCTTCATTGTTTTTTGTACTATTTCGTTCCTTCAGTTATTGCGTTTACTGGGGACTTATTCCGTGGGATATTTAATTTTCCTGATGTTTTTTGGTCTCCTAGGGCCACTGTTGCTTTGAGGTAAGTAATAAATACATGATTTTAGTGTTTGAAAATTAATATAATTGTGTCCATTACTTCTTTTTTGTCTAATTCAGTGATTAATAGTACACTTAACACGTAATAATAAAATAGGAATGTGTAGCAAGGTTATTTCTTTTTTATTTTTTGATAACTTATAGCTAAAATGCACGAAAAGGAGCGTTTAAAAAGTTATGAAATTTTATGGCAAAACAGTTAAAATAATACTATAATAAAAAATAGGTTATTCATGTACTCATTGTAAATTATTAGAAAATGCAACCACATAAATTGTATCTTCGAAATAGTGGGGTGGAAAACACTTTGGTCTGATAACCCAGAGTAGCATCGGTGAAACATTTGAAAAAGGTAGCAATGGAAGGTTAATCTAGCCCTCAAAGGTAATTCATTAAGAAATATAAGACAAATGGTAAATAAAACACATTCAACCGTACAACAGGTTTTTAACAAATTTAAATATAACAGTTCCACAAAGAATTTGCTTCCAAGAAGCATGAAGAAAAGGTTTCACGCGAGGGCAGAGCGCCTTGCTGTAAGGGAAATCAATTCACATCCTGAATTAAGTGTACCAAAATTGCGCACTTTGGTGACGTGTCACAGATAAAGAATTGAGTCATTCCACCCTCCGCCGGATACTCTGACCATGAATTTTACTCACGCAAGAATTTTCAGGAAGAGGTCGTTTGTACGTAAGAAACCCTGCCTCGAATAAAACAAGGAAGCGGATCAATCTTGCCAGTCTCTGAGAATCAAATTTGCAAAAGAGTATGATGATAAAGATAAGGAATTCTGGAATTATGTTTTTTGGACTGACGAAACGAAAATTAATTCTTTCAGATTTTTATAGTGTCTTTAGAGAATGGAGAAAGGCCAACACAGATAATAAAATGACCACAGTAAAACCCTGCCTCCAATAAAACAAGGAAGCGGATCAATTTTGCTTTGGGACTATATGTCCTCGAACGGTGTGGGAAACTTACATTTTATCGATGGTATAATGAAAAAAGAGTTTATAATCATATTTTAAAAATAAAGTGTATACAAATTAAAAATGGCATCTGATTATATCTTTCAGAAAGATTACGACAGCAAGTATATGGAACACTACAAGGAATGGCAGAACAAGAAAATACAATACTACGTCGAAAAAAGACGTAAAGAAAATTGTTTTGGTGTCAAAAAATTAGTCCGGAAGTTTTCTAGAGCTTTGTTAATGCAATGCAGCGAAGATGCAAAGCAGTTATTAAGGCTAAGGGATATTCAACCCAGTATTAGAACTTGGTATATTAAATTTTTGAAAGTTTTCCAATGTTTATTACAAAAATATTTTGAATTTATTTTTTTATAAATTTTCTGTTTCATTATATTTCCCAAATGTTACTGTATGAAGAAAACTGGTACATACTGTAATATTATTTTTAGTTTTTTGTAGAATATCTGGGAAGATTATTTCCGGAGGGGCCCCAACATGATTTTATGCTTGGATTATAATGGTGCTATTGACTATAATCAATAAATCAATCACATTAATCTCCAGGATGAACAATTGCGAAGTTCTTTTAGTTGTACAATAACTATCATTTCTGTGGAGGCATTAGTTGACAAACATTCCTTTCTTATCTATTATACGAGTATATCCGGAAACTCGCCCTTGTCGAGGTCATAATCGACTGTTTTCTTGATGACACGCACTTCGACTGCGCTGTGACATAACCACTAGCGAGATAGCACTCTGTAAAGATTTAAAGAAGGCGAGATAAGGCCAGGGAACCGAACAGATCTTGCAACAAACCTCAAGCGCTCCGAGTGGGAATTTATGACAACTTAGAAAATTTGCGAGAGGACTGGAACTTTTCACTCCAGTGGCATATTTTCTACTTTTCTGGTCTATTGGCACAATTTTCAACGTTATACCGGTTGTCCCACTATGGACAACCCCTACAACTTCTAAACCGTTCACGGTATCGACTTACAATTTTCTCTCAACAATGCGGAATCATGGGGCAAGTATGCCGTAGAGGTATTCTTTGAAATATTTTTAGTTTTTGAGAAATTGAATCATCTTTGAATTTTTAAATGGAACTATATATTTTTCTCATTAGCAGTGGATAGATCATAAAAAGAGGAATCCAATGATGTATCACATGTTAGTATTTTGTTAGAAATTTTAGTGTAAAAGAAGGCTTTCTGACATGTAATTTTAAATTAAGCGGACATTCTTTCCTACCCTGGCAACTGTTGCCTTTGGGGAACATGGCCTTAGCTTCGCGGCGCCGCCGTCCGTAACAGGCTCGGCGCCGCGAAGACTACCTCCCCAAAGGCGACGGTTGGAAGGGGAAATATTGTCGGTTTAATTAAAAACCATATGCCAAAATGTATATTTTTGTACTAAAATTTCTTACAGAATACTAACATATGATATATCATTGGATTCCTATTTTCATGATCTATTCATTGCTGACGAGAAAAATGTATCATTCCATTTAAAAAATCAAAGATGATTAAATTTCTTTCCTTCGATAATATGATTCGCTTGGGAAATACTGATGAACTACATTTTCGAGGGAGGGCATCTCTAACATCAGAATACCATCTTTAAGGCTACTTCTGGAACATCAAGTGCTTGTGAAGTTGTAAAAGTAACTCAATAAAACAAGAACAATACAATACAACTTTACACTGTTCGATACACAGGGAGTCACAGCAACTATGGCCCAACCCCAAAACTCCTAAACGGTTCCCGATATCGAAATACAGTTTTCGCTAAACAATGCAGAATGAGACAAGTGATATGGCGGGGGGAATTATTCAAAAATATTTTTAGTTTTCGAGAAATTTAATTATCTTTGATATTTTAAATGGAACCATGTTTTTCTCAGTAGCAAAAGATATACCATAAAAATATCAATGCAATGACGTAACATATGTTAATATTTTGATAGGTTTTGGGGCATAAATTTATTCTTTCTGATATGAGATCATCTCCCATATTATTTCAGTAGTATACGTACCTTTTGCAGCTCTCACACGCAACCAATCTTTATAAATGAGGTGTCTAAAGAAAGAGAGTTTCATGGTGACGTGACGAATTGCACTTTCACTTTAAAATATAAAGGATTTGTAGAAACAAAAGGAATCTAAATATTCATGTCAAATGCAACCGGCAACTCCTGACCGTATTTTTTTAACATATATCGTTAAATAACTTATTAATGAAGAGTTCTAGGCCCTTAAAACTAAAATTTTGAGTTCACAGGTATCAAAGAAACATTACTCACACCGTAATCTATAGGATGAGATCTTCTTAAACATTCTATTACATTTTGGTTGGTTCCGCGCTTCACAATTCTACTCCACCTCTTCAGAACCTTTAGAATCTGCAACTATTCGAAAAATTAAATTAATTACTTGATATTATATGCGACTGAATTACACGGGTGTACCACTTCGCTCGCTAATAAATTTAAATATGAATAGTTTGTATTGACAAGGGTGAATTTAATTGTTATCAATTACAAGGATACATATAGAACAAGTGATGGAGAATAAGAGGGTCTTGAAGAAAAAGATATATTACAAGCTTAACATAGAAATGGAAAAATAGGAACGAGGGTGGAGTTTAACATGCGACAGTTCTCGCACAGCTACGCTAGTTTTGAATTAAACGTGCAATTTTTGGTGTAGTAGCCGCCGGAACAATCGCTTTGGCGGACGGTGGTCGTCGTAACTTCTCCCCTCTCCCAGCATTAGTGTCTTCGCCACGAAGGCAACATTCCCCCAAAGAAGACAGTTGCAAGGGTTGCTACAGGAAATCATGTGCATTTAATTTAAAATGTCGTGTCAGAACGTATAACTTTGTACTAAAAAATACTATCAAAGCATTAAATATGTTACATCATTGCATTTGTCCGTTTATGTTCTACCTACTGACAGTGAAAAAAATACATGCTTCCATTTCAAAAATCAAAGATGATTAAATTTCTCAAAAACTAAAAATATTTCGAACACTATCTCCACGACACATTTCTTGCCTCATAATTTCGCATTGTTGAGCAAAAACTGCATTTCCATATCAGGAACCGATTAGAAGTAAGCCCATAGTTGGTGGGACTCTGTTTAGTATAATAAAATATAATAAAACTTTTTTTCACAAACTTTTTTCACTCGTTGTTTATCCCATAATCGATTACATTGTGAACCAATTTAGGAGTATTTCGTGGGCATTTGGGTTGTCCAGAGCGAGGGGGAGTTCACATCTGTCTTCAAGAAGCTGGACCTGAAGAGTCTGCCCGAGCTGTGCGGAGACGCAGAGGCGTCCATGCGCCATAAACTGCAACAGCAGCTGCAGAAACTGCACCACCAGCAGCTGCAGCGACATCAGCAATTACAGAGCCTGCAACAGCAGCACAAACAACAACAGCAACTGGCGATGAAACAACAGCAGAAGCAGCAGCAACTCCAAGCCCTGCAGCAGCGCACGGTGGCCACGCAGGAGTCGCTCACGGCGCGCGTCCGAGACGCCATTCGCTCGGCGGAAGGCGACTCGCAGGTGAGGAACCACGCGGGACCATCCCCCTCTCCTCCTCCTCCCCTACCCTTCTCCACTCTCCTCCTCCTTCTCCTTCCTTCTCCTTCCCTCCTCTCCTCTCTCTCCTCTCCTTCCATCTCCTTCTCTCCTCTCCATCTCCATCTCCTCTCCATCTCCATCTCCATCTCCATCTCCATCTCCATCTCCATCCCCATCTCCATCTCTCCTCATCTCCATCTCCCATCTCCATCTCCATCTCCATCCATCCCATCTCCATCTCTCCATCTCCATCTCCATCTCCATCTCCATCTCCATCTCCATCTCCATCTCCATCTCCATCTCCATCTCCATCTCCATCTCCATCTCCATCTCCATCTCCATCTCCATCTCCATCTCCATATCTCCATCTCCATCTCATCTCCATCTCCATCTCCATTCATCTCCATCTCCATCTCCATCTCCATCTCCATCTCCATCTTCCATCTCCATTCCATCTCCATCTCCATCTCCCATCTCCATCTCCATCTCCATCTCCATCCCTCTCCATCTCCATCTCCATCTCCATCTCCATCTCCATCTCCATCTCCATCTCCATCTCCATCTCCATCTCCATCTCCATCTCCATCTCCATCTCCATCTCCATTCATCTCCATCTCCATCTCCATCTCCATCTCCATCTCCTCTCCATCTCCATCTCCATCTCCATCTCCATCTCCATCTCCATCTCCATCTCCATCTCCTTCTCCTTCTCCTTCTCCTCCTCCTCCTCCTTCTCCTTCTCCTTCTCCTTCTCCTTCTCCTTCTCCTTCTCCTTCTCGTCTCTCTCGTCCTCGTCCTCGTCCTCGTCTCGTCCTCGTCCTCGTCCTCGTCCTCGTCCTGTCCTCGTCCTCGTCCTTGTCCTTGTCCTTGTCCTTGTCCTTGTCCTTGTCCTTGTCCTTCTCCTCCTCCTCCTCCTCCTCCTCCTCCTCCTCTCCTCCTCCCTCTTCTGCTCCCTCCTCCTCCCTTCCTCCTTTCCTCCTCCTTTCCTTCTCCTTCTCCTTCTCTTCCTTCTCCTCTCCTCTTCTCCTCCTCCTTTCCTCTTCCTCTTCTCCTCCTCCTCCTATTTCTTTCTTGACTACCTGTTCTTGTATCTCTTCTTCTTTTTGCTCTTTTTTATACTTCCTCTTCTATTTCTTCTTCATATTTTGTTTCCTTCTTTTTCATTTCTTTTCTTCCTTTTCTGCTTCCTTTCTCTTTCCTTCCCTCTTTTTCCTTTCTTTTTTTTCTCATTCCATCTTGCCTTCTTTCTCTTTTTCTTATTCCTCATCTTCTTGAAATGAAAAGTCAGACACGAAAAATACAGCTACCCGTTACACTGCACCAGCTGTCGGCAACCTTTTAGATATTACCGACCACCAAATTCACAATTTAGTATTTCGCGGTCCGCTAATATAATTAGAAGACTTACTACAGACATCTAGGCATCCAACACACTGACAACAAACACCCAGGCTTCCAACACCCCGTCAACAAACACCCCGACATCCAAAACCCAGTTAACCAATATCCTGACAACGAACATCCAGGCACCGGTAGCGGTAGCTCAGTGATGTCACTGCAGCGCATCTAACCGCGAGGTCCTAGGTTCGAGTCCTGACGGCGGCACGATTTTCGACACTAGTTTTTCAGCTAGGTCGAATTCAGCTGCTGTCTGGAGGAGAATTCTAGCGGCCGGCTGCTCTGATCGGAAGTTTTCCGTGCTTTCTCCGATCAACACCAAGCGAATGCCAGAGCAGTACCCTACCAAACGGGCCACGGACCGCGCGCGATCTGTCCTTCCTCTTCCTTGTCCTATCCTCTCCCCTTACACACACACTTACACTAACATGCACTGCACTACCACATATTCCGGGAGACCGGTCGGGAGCTTAGAGCTTGTCCCGACTGGGGCGGTGCCCCGCTGGTGGGAGAGTCCAGATTAGGGGGAAACCCCACTAGCCGACGGTAGGTCGGCGCCGGATCTCGCCATCCAGCGGGGGAAGATCACCGCCATCTCCCGAGAAAAATACATGCACTACACTAACGGGACTAATGACCGAAGCAGTTGACGCGCCCGGAAACACGAGAAAATCAATCAATCAATCAACATCCAGCATCAAACTCCCAGACACCAATACACTCAAGAAGCAATCTCCGAGCACAGACAAACACATTAGGTAACAATTTTTGTCTCCAACCATCTTGTCTACGCAAGTTGTGTGTATGTGTGTCAGGCGGAGACGCCGTGCTCGTCCAAGGGCCCGTCTGCGAAGCGGCGCAAGCTGTCGCCCGCCAAGGCCATGTGCGCCGTGCGACGCGCGCTGCTGCAGCGCAAGGCGGACGAGCTGTCGCGCGGAGAGGCCGAGGTGCGCTCGACGCGTTTCACTTCTCGTTTTTATGAGCTCTTTCTCCTCGTAGTAACGAAAGCAAAGGATCCGGCTCACTTCCCTGAGAACATGACAAACCATAATATGGAACCGCGGGCGGAACGGCGTGTTTATACTCAAACTTCTAAGGCGAATGGACTCTTCGCTAAACGTATCCAATTTCATGACGAAGCTCCGGGTTTTGGCCTATGCGATTAGCATAAAACGTCATTAATTCTGTCCTACGCAGTTTATCCCAAAGTTCTTTCTTCCCGAACACTTAAAGCTCCCTAGACGCTTCGCTACACTAAGTTCGTGATGAGGCTCCGGCCTTCGGACTTCGCTATTAACATAAAAAATTCTTGAGCCATCTTATGATAAATACTGTTAAAACTCGCTATTGTCATTTGAACTACAAACCACAATGACCGCGTTCCTGCCTTTCGTTCTTTGCTTTCGTTCACTGATCTCTCGACGTGAATCGAATCGTGAATAATTCTGTGAATAATTTAATTGGAATTTTCTGACTGAAAGTCATATCTTTTTCGTTGTCAAATCGCTTTATGGCAGAGGCATGCTCCAGGTAATGACGTATATACTTAATGCGTGACTAGGCATTTGTGTGATATTTTGGAATAAACCTACAACTTAACTCTGAAATAATAATAATAATAATAATAATAATAATAATAATAATAATAATAATAATAATGTATTGTGATGACAAATGTAGAAAATCCCATACAACAGTTGAGAGCATACAGCACATCACATCAGGATGCAAATTAATGGCCCATACAGATTACACCTATAGGCACAATCAAGTTGTTGTTGTTGTTCTTGTTGTTGTTGTTGTTGTTGTTGTTGTTGTTGTTGTTGTTGTTCTTCTTAGCAATAAGCAAACATTTTGCTTATAAGCAAACATTTGCCTTCCATGAATATCGTTTTCTATATTACTTATAAATCTATCCCATGAATCGTTATGTGCAGATCTAATTAAATGTTTAGCATTATTCCTTTTTTGTATGTATTCCTCCCTTGCTTCGGGTGTTTTGTTTTGTAGGAAATTTCTGTACGCTATTTCTTTATCGTTTACCGCCTTTGCTATACAGTCGTTCCATATTCTCAGTCCCTTTCTTTTTCTATTCTTCTTTTTCTTTCCTATTGTTTCGCTTGCAGCCCTCTCTATACAATTCTTTATATTTTGCCATTCTTCATCCACATCGTTAACAGTAGGTACACTTAATAGATACTGTTGTAAACGATTTTGATAAAATCGCTTGATACTTTCGTGTTCTAACAAGTACACTTTGAAGATTTCTTGACATGTCTCTCTTCTTGTCCTCATTTTCTTCCATTTTGCTATCATCGTGATAGATGCAATCACTAGGGTAGTGATCTGAGTATTTTTCACTTCCTCGGTGTACTTGGACATTTTCTATTTGTTTACAGATTTTATCATTTGCAATTATATAATCTATAAGTGATCTGTGGCCTCTGGCACTCCAGGTGAATTTATGAATATTTTTTTTCTGAAAAAGGTATTAGTAATTTTCAGCTGGTTAAAAGTCGCAAATTGACGAAGTTCTTCTCCGTTTCTATTCAAATTTACCAACTCTTGCGTTAAGATCACCGCAGATGAGAACATGATTGTTCTTGTTGATTTTACTTAACTGTTTTTGAAGTTCGTCATAAAATGTCTTTGTGTCCTCTTTCCTTCCTTCTTCAGGAGCATAGACACCTATCAGTATAAAATATCCTCTATCTATTTTAAATTTGCACGTAATGATTCTTTCATTTATAAAGGAATATTCCACTATCCTATATTTCCACCTCCTATTAACCATAATTGCTACCCCACAGCTTGCCTGTCTGTTTTGGGTTACTCCACTGTATATCATTGTGTAATGGCTAAGATCTTTCGTGCCTTTCAGTTTCTTTTTCGTTTCAGTTATGACAGCTATATCAATCCCTTTTTGATTTAATTTGATATCTAGTTCATCTTCTTTATTACACAGTCCTCTGACATTCCATGTGGCTAGTTTTAATCGTTCCGTAATACCAAATCGTTTATCCTTGACTCGCTTAAGTTGTCTCCGTAATCCATCCGGTTGTGCATTGTGAAGAGAGCCAGTAGTAATAAGAATCCCCTGGCCGCGGTACGAGCGCTGCGCAGGTTAAGTTCAGTGATGGGGCTGCCACCTCACAGCTTCCGAACCAGCTGGGTGGTATTTTGGACCACCATTCCTAGGCGGATTGCCTTCACTGGGCTAAGAGTTCCGGCAACCCTTTCGAGGGCAACCTTGCCATGTCAAAGATCTTTTCTGACAGAACTACTGTTCAGGCCCTCTTCATTGGGTCCTCTTCTGACACTGGTGTCCTCTTCTGGAGTACTTCTTCGTCTCACCCCTCTCCTTCGACCTGCCCGGCAAGGGAGGCCCTGCCAGTAGCTACGCTACCGCCGGTATAGCTCTCAGGATCACGGGGGTACCCAAACTCCACCACCAACGTTAAGGTCATGTACTCCCTAGGTGGAGACAATCAAGTTGCAAATATTATTCACCAGAAACTGGCAGCGAAATCCAACCTACAAGAAATGACCTGTTCATATTACAAATATGTTCCCGATACTGTACTTGAAAATTCAAACTTTAAGTTGTACTATGGCAGAGAAATTATTACAGATAAAACTTTCACCATAACAGACAACATAACTTTTGTAGACAAACAGCAAAAGATTGGCTTCCTGATTGACATAACTGTTCCACAAACAGCTAATCTTCAAACAGCACATGCAGAAAAAATAACAAAGTATACAGAACTAGCAGCTGAAGTCAAGGCACTATGGCATCTCCAAAAAGTTCATATTGTTCCTCTGGTCATTTCTGCACAGGAGTTATACCAAATAACATCCATAAAAATCTGGAACTTATTCAAATACCAAAATATACCTATAAAATTATGCAAAAATCGATCATCTTAAATACATGCAGGATTGTTCGAAAATTCCTAAATTGCGACGAAACATGAATTGACCTGTGTCTTGGTTATTAACCCGACACAAAGTCAAATAAAAATCCGGTGTATACCGAGAAAAACAATGTAAATAATAATAATAATAATAATAATAATAATAATGATAATGTAAGTAATAATAATAATAATGATAATAATAATAATAATGATAATAATAATGATAATAATGATAATAATAATAATAATAATAATAATAATAGTAATAATATGAACTGGCCAATTGTGCCGTGGATTGTAGTATTCGTGTGGGTGAGTAGGCATGAGTAGGCGGGTGCAGGCGGTGAGAGGGACGTGCATGTGGTGCGGAGGTGGTGATGGAGCGCGTGCTGCACGCGGGGGCGCCGGGCGGCGCGGCGCCGGTGGCCGCGGGGCAGGCCATGGTGCGCCAGATGGAGGGGCTGCAGCAGCGCGCGGCGGACGACGACATGCACTCCGAGGTACGGCCCGCCGCCGCTTGCTTCACTCACGACTGCTCGGTTTGGCCTGACCCAGCGCCACCAATATGGCGGAGGCGGGCGGGCGCGATCGGCTCAGGTTTAGTGAAGGCGAGTGGCACACGTGCCATGGAGGGTGGTAGTCTGGTTTCAATTCTTCCATTCCAGCAGCACCGTGTAAGCCGTTTAGATCTTGTCCCCTTAGGGATTCACGAAAGTCTTGTAAAGAATACGAGAATAACTTTCCCGGAAGAAATTAACTATATAATTTAAAAAGCAACCTGTAGTTTGGAAACCTCAACTATACTCACGTATTTGATTAAATGATAACAAAATAACTTAGGAAGTTCGTCCTCGTTCTTGAAATAATTTTCGACTTAAATTAGAAAACAAATTAATAAATTTAAAAAATCCTCTACTTTGGTCAGGTAAATAAACTTTAACATCTTTAATGAAATGAAATGGACCTTTGATTATTAAACTCTAAACAAATGAGGGTAAAATTATTGCTGGACTTCCTAGAGAAAACTAAAAGACATTATCTTTCTACTGACGATGGTGAGTAGTCGTCATTCATGAACTTTATGTCTGAATTATTGAGTAATTTATATTAATAATATGAAATATTGTCATACACAATATAACTTCATATTCGGTGCTAAATCCTGCGTTATTTAGAAAGTAATCAAATAGTCAAATTTAAATTGAAAGTTGTTTTTAATTTAAAGAGATATATTCTTAGGTTACAATATTTTCATTTCCAAAAGGAGTCGTGTTTGTAATGTGTGTATCACCTTCAAGGCAGTTATCTATCAGCATGATGTTTGCACATACATTCTCTCGTCACACTTGCATTAAATCTTCGCCATAGTCTTAAGGAGCTACAACTCAAATCGAACTTTTTTCTGCGTAGTCACAGCACGGAATATTTCTAGGTTAACCCAGTCAAATTAGACAAATGGAGTGAAATAAATCCAGGAGTTCTGAAATTTGCTCTGATTGGTCGCTGGTACCTTCTGTTTATCATACTAAAAACACCGAAATGTAGAGGGTGAGTCGAGGTTGGTGGAGCCGTTTAAGGGGAAGTTTTATTCTTTTTACTTTCTCGCCCTTACTAACGTTAGAAAAAGTATTGTAATCGTGCGTCCGAACACGGCGAACTTTCGACCCAAAAACTCTTATTGCCGGGCTTGGTCACGAAAAAGTGGATAAATCCAGTTGCTAAATATATAGAAAAAATCTAACACGTGATGTACCCAGAATTCATGTCATGTGCGTCCTTGATACCGAAAATTCGATTGATGGCAAAACGTCTGTCTGTCCGTATGTGCACAACACTAGTGCATAAACCGTTGAAACGATTTTCTCCTAAATTGACAATCACCAATCGCTCTGGCTGTTGTCGCGGGCCCTGAGATTTGAAGTTGATATTTTTAATTTTTTTGAGAGGGGGAGTACTTTACATGAAGACCTTTAGATATTTTTAAAGTTAAAAAAATCGCACCAAATTGTTTGATTAAACTTTGTCTTCGGATGGGATTCCACTTTCGTTGAAATCCCTGCTTTTTCGAAACTTACAAAAATTCAAAATGTTTTGGCATCTTTCTGCACCTGTAATATTGAAGATAGAGATTCTTTTCCTAAACTAAATCTGTTCGTTCAAGACAGATCTTGAAATAAGGTCAAGTTCAACTTTTCGAAAATATGAGTAGTTGTGTAGTTTTGCGCGAAATTGTTGATAATTAAAAAACTTCTCAAAAACCGATTCTAATTTTTTCTTTAAATTTTCTCCATATATATAATAAGAAAAGGTAAAAAATAAGGATACTCGCGAGTCTACTGCACAAACTAAGATTTGTTAAGAGGTAAAAATTGTTCCTTTTTGTGCAAAAGAGGTAAATGCAGATTTTTGATACATGTTGAATAAAAATAAAATTACTTCCTTGCCTTGAACAAACCATAACATCATTATTATAAAGGAGAAAACCAAAATAAGTTCTTGTACCTTGTCATATGTACACACTAGAACTTTTGGAACCCATTACACGAAAAGGATTAATTCTACAACAAAATCCCATTAAAAGTTTTTTGAAGGAGATTTTAAGTATCAATTTCAATAGGATTGTTAGTTATGGATATACACAGGTGTCCGGAGAGGAAACATCGAGGATTCGAAAATAATCTCTTAAGACACTTTTAGGCATATTTTGTCTAATAAACCATAGGATATTCTGAACGGCTAAGCCGCAATAAAAAAAATTTGGCAAAACTTACATTGTAGAACCATAGAACCCTCCAGAAACGTGTAAATTGTTTATTATTTACAAAAGAAATGAATATATTTGTTAAGAAAGGAAAAAATAACACAGAAATAAAGACAGGAGTCGAATTGTGTTAATTGGGTGCTTTATTATTTCTGTGTTAATTTTTCATTTTGAACAAATATATTCGTAGTGATCTGTAGTACGTAACAGCTTGGCCCTCAAGAACAGGACATAACACATAAGAATACCTCGGGTGTCATAAGCCAAAATAAGTATGACCTTCGATTCTGTCAAAACTTGTTTTCGTGGTGAACCACGATGTTAGCATTCATTTGATTGCCTCTTTAGTTCTGGTTCATACGCTCGTGCCCACGTTTCAATTGCAATAATGCCATTCAAATTCATCACTCCAAATTGATACGGATTGATACGGCATGCCTCGTATTGAGTCCATTTTTGCACCTCAGTTGAAGCTTGTGGCTATTTTTACTTTCTCACTCTTATATACTCACATATAAAAGAGTGAGAAAGTAAAAATGTGTGAAATAGTAATGTTGTTTACATAAGAATACACGGTAATGTAATGTGATATCAAAGCAGTGACTTGTTATAATTGTTGAAAAGTAAACATTACCATATTAATATTACGTGTATAATGTAAAATTTAATAGTGTTTTATAATGTAACGTAAAATATATTATTGGCCTTTAGGAATTTATTCACAATTAAAATATTAAATATATTTCCATTGATTATGAATGTGTGTAACTATTAATATATGTAATCAGAAAATGTATGTTTAATACAAAGTAAATTTACATAATACTTACTGTATAATAAGATACTGCGTGCCATACATGTTTCAAACAATTCTCATTGACATAAATACACGGCTAAAGATGTTATGAGTCGAATATAAAATATACTCCAGGTTGCAACCAGCTTCGTAAGGAGCTGATCTAGGGTCTGTCTGTACCTCTATAATACTTTGCGCAAAATGTAGGCTATTCGCAATAAAGCTATGGCTGGCACTTCCCAGTCCCTTGAATAATCTAGGAGTTCAGACAAATTTTTATAAAAAATTTGCGGAACAAATCTCAGAGCTCCGATAACTAGTTGAACGGCCTATGCTTTTACGCCCCACATTCGGATGAAGTCGATTTCCAAACTCTTGTATTTAGATCGTTACTCTGTTTCATTAGTTACATTTTGATCCTATTGCACAGCGATATCTTCAAGGAGGCACGATTTTTACTCCTCATCGCGGATGAGATTATCCGATTTCTTTGCCGCTATTGTGCGATCAGTTTGAATTTGTTAGTCGTCCAATATTGTACACAGTCCAACAGACGTCACTGATATTAGTGAGTGTTCTTACCAGTTGGAGCATGTGTTTAGAACTTCGAGAGCTTTACAGATTTGCCAGTGGAGATAACTACACTTCAATTATTCGGTCTTTGGTAGAATCGTACATGCCGAGACGATATGATCAATGGCGTCTTCTCGTTTCTGGCAAATGCACTATTTGTTATCTAGAGAAATTCTGCCGTTTTATTATAATGTGTTCTCAGTACCTGATCTTGGGAAGTTATTACAACTGCTTCCGATTTTGGCATCATTCTTTCCCCTTTAAGCCACATAAATATTGATTTTTATTGATAGGCACCTTGTTAATTCTTTTGAGATATTATACATGGAGTGGTTTGTCTTTCCACGATTCCTGAAACACTTTATATTTCATGTTAAGTAGCATCAGCATTTTAGTGTCTGTGTATTCTGCTTGTCTTACATAGTTCTCTTCGCAATACTTCTTGCTGTCCTTACAACGTCACTGTTTCCCATTCTTCAGTCAGATTTAATGACCAACCTCATTAGTGAGTCATCTTGATGACTTAACTACATTCTTTCCCATCCCGACTACTGCATTATGCCTGGATGGTTCAATTTGTCTGAGGCTTCTTCCTGTTTCCTTATGTGTCATACAGAATCGGGGTATATCAGCTCTAAGGTGAGCGTCATGATGCATTGTAAACATTTTTTCAATTCCTGTTTCGAATTTTTTGCTCAGTCCTGTCCACTAGTCCGAAACGACTCGGTTAGCAGCACCGCCAAACTACTTATTGCAGATATTTTATTCCTGGAGTTCAGAGCGGATTTCAGGACAAGTCTCATTATTCAGTATTATTCCCTGCGAATTCTCTCTCTCATTGTGTCGTTCGAGATGTTCTCAAATTCTTCAATGCCCAGATATTTGTAAGTTTTACCTGGGTCAAGATCTTGTATCACAGTGTGCATATCAATATCAATGCTCTCTGACGTCACTATGCCTCTCTTTATATGAACTTTTGCACATTGTCAACTGCAAATTTTGCGCAGAAGACAACGCTAAAATCATTGACGACATACTATTTTGGGAAATAATCGCTTCATTCTTAGCAAAAACGTAATGATCATCCATGATACTTGTCTTTCATCACCATGTAGCCAAAGTCAGTGTGTGACAACTAAGTAGTGGAAATAAAGTAATGCCAAACAGCAGAGGAGATAGCGAATCTTCTTGATAAAATCCCCTGTTAATCCGAATACTTCTTGTTTCTACTACTTCCTTTCCTCCGTGGAGTAGTAACCTGGTACTCCACCACTTCAAATTAGCCTTGCCAAACTCAATAATTCTAGGATGAAACTGATAGATCTCTACGTACTTCAAAATCCAAACCCAAGGAACAATGTCAAAGGTCTTCTGGTAGTCAATCCAAATCCAATCATGCTTAAAATACATTTTGGCTTCATTACATCTTTCAAGATGACTTTCTTTAATAGCAAGAAGCCGTAGAAACCATTACATCCTTTTTGTTTTACTGGCAACAGTTTCTTCTTGAGGTATCTGTACATTTTGTTAACTATGGCCGCAGTTATAACTGTGTACTGTAACAAATATTGCGTCACCGGCCGGCACCACCACGAACTACCTGTACGCGCGGATTGCGTCATCTGCCGGCGCCACAACGAGCTGCCTGTGAGCGCGGGTTGCGTCATCTGCCCGCGGTTCCTGCAGTAGATTATTCCAGAACATTCGCGGGGTCCGGAAAGTTCTCGACGGCACTCGCCGAGTATAAATACGCGGCGGCCGGTGATCACGAGTGAGTCTTAAGTCCGCAGTGGAAGCTGAACTGTGATGTGTGTGCATCGCGGTGCATAGCAGTGTAGTGATTGTGCTCAGTGATGTGAAACGTGGTCAGTGCATCGTACTGTGGTCAGTGACGTGAACTGTGGCCAGTGCTTCGGACTGTGCGAGTGTGTAAGAGAAGAGTAGTGTAAATAAATAATCAAGAGAAGTGAAGTGTAAATAAATAATCAAGTGTTTTCAGTGATTGTGTTAAGAAACAAAATAAACGTTTTTGTTAAAATAATACTAGACTTTTAATTCACCACCTAGAAACGTAACAGTACATTACTAGCAGAAAAGTGATTGGCCTGTAGTTCTCTATCAAAGAACTGTCTCCCGCATTGAGTAGTAGATACGTGATGGCGCGTGTGAGCCATTCCGGGAGTCCCTTTGGGCTTTCTAAAATTTTATTTTCGTAATCCTGTCCTGCATAACGCAACCCAACTGAAGAATGAAATGGTAATGGTCACCGGCCGCTAAGGCACCACGTGAACTTCAAATTATTTATTAAACGTCTAAAACAAATGACAAACAACATAAGGAATGTACACAAACAAGATAAATAACACAAACAAATGTAATGTTCAACAGTTCAAATAAATTATCCTTATTTTATAACTTATCATTTCCACTTTGTTGGCTGCTTCTCTTAAGAATTGAGATGCATTATCCATAGCAATTATTACGGAAGGGCTGCGTACATGAATACTTAGAAGCAACTGATTCTTCACCCATGACTCAAAGAAATTGCTGTTCATCGCACGAAGATAATCTTGCCCAGTCTTTAAATCAAAAGCAAATTGTAGAGACCTGTCAATTCATCTTCATATATTATATAATTTATTCAAAATGTTCTTTTCTTGTGTATCATTCCTTATCTAGCACGAAATCTGGTGTAGTGTCTGCGTGAACCACTACAAGCCTTCTTCCCTGCAGGTTAACAATTCCTTCTTGGCAGCCTTGTTTTTTTACATGTTGAGGATATTTGGTAGAACATGAACAAAAAATTCAGTTAATATAAACGACTTGTGTTCAATAAACGAATGTAGTATTTAATTTGTTGACCTGCCTTTTTTAGTTATTTTCAAATGAATGATTCACCATTCATGAGTATCCACATCTCATCAAGGATAAGCACTGGTTTCCAGTTTTCACTGACTGTTTTCCTTGCAGTCTGGCAAAAAAAAATACTCTTGATAATTACATTATCATTTTCCCTATAAACAGCGTACTTAACTCCCTTTCTCCACACAAAATACTTTTTCTTCAGTATTCTGTACAAAAAAGCGTATGGTCCTTGAAAATAATACATACTATCATAATTGTATCTAAAATGCTCCGAAATTTCTTTCCCTGAAATAACTTTCTCTTTAAAAAAAGTTTCATATTTAGTATCTTCCCTGTTAATTATATCTCAGACAAAGTACAAACGTATACACTCATAATTTGTACGTTACATTCATACGTTTTTCGATAAACGAATCTTGTAATTGCTTTCTTCCTAAAATCATCTGCTTCTTACACGTCTTATTTTTTTCCTTTTTGAGGTCACAACAGGTTTTCCTGTTTCGTAATATTTCAGTACTGACTTCCCAGAATAGAAAATATGTGAAATTCTGCATTGTAGAAGTTCATTTACCTTTGTAATGTTAATTTATTCACATGTGGCTTCAATATTAGATAAAATAATACGAATTGAAACAAGTTCAACACCCTATTTACTTTAGTTCGTAAAGTATAATTTAACAAATAATTCTATAAAATACACGCATCCCCGTGTGGTGTCCGGGGGATTTAGTAGAATAGCACCACGGGTAATCCCCCCTGTCGTAACAGGCGACGAACTCCTTACCCGAACTATTCCTTTCGTGTCATACAACCCTTCACTTGCCCCCAGGATCCAACGGGTGGACTTAGTAGCTCCTGGTACCTATCCTAAGTAATTCCGTCCTTTGTTCCTTCATAAGGTAGGCAGAGCTCTTAGCCCCGTGAAAGCCGTCTGCCTAGGGGAGGTCAATCCGAAATATTGCTCAGTACGCCCGAAGACTGTGAGGTAGCAGCCCCATCATCATGCTTAACCTGCGCTGCGCTCGTAACGCGGCCAGGGGATATACGAAATTACTGAATATCTCCAGGAAAAATGACGGACTACTATGATTAAGACAATTGAAGCTATGAAAAAAGACAAAAGTTTGGGATTGATTAAGGTAGCTGTATGGAATGTAAGTGGGTTACGTGGAAAACAAACCTTGATAGAAATGGAATTACAGCGCGCTCAAGTAGACATTGCAATCATACCTGAAACGACGAAGAAGTTCCAAGGTTCAACAGAATTTAAAGAATATATTTTAATTTAGAGCGTGAGAAGAGAGCATCTGCTGGTATACGAATAACGATTAAAAAGAAACTCAAAAATAAAATAGATGGATATACATTCATAAATGAAAGAATGATAAAATTGAGATGCGAAATGAAAAGAGGTCACCTATCTATTATTGGTTGCTATTCACCTGAAGAAGAAAGAAAAGAAGTTGTTGAGAAGTTTTATGAAGAACTTCAAGATGCTGTTGACGAAGTCCCTAGAAATGATTACCTGATTGTTGCCGGGGATGTGAATGCAAGAGGTGGAAATGTCTCAATCAGTGGAATAGTGGGAACAAATGGAGAATAAATCTGTGATAGAAACGGGCAAACACTTAGAGAACTTGCATCATTAAATTCATTGAAGATAACTAACACATTCTTTCGCCATAAAGAAGTTCACAAAACAACTTGGAGTGCACGAGGAAGACGATCAGATATTGATTATGTGCTAGTTAATAAGAAAATGGGCTTTTTAGTACAAGATGTGAGGGTTAACAGAGGCTACAATGTTGATACTGATCATTTCTTATTGATATCCAAAATACTTTTACCCTACAAATATCGTTACTTTCCTGTAAACAAAACAAAAACACGAGAAGTATTTAGAGTGGATTTGTTGCAGAAAGATAGTATAAGATATCTTTACCAACAAATAATGGATCAACACTTACGTGAAATGCCTGAAAGTCAAAACATCAATGTGAGGTGGAATAATCTGAAACGCGTCATTTTGCAAACAGCAGAAGAAGCTTTGGAAAAAAGAAGAAGAGAAGAAATAACCGTGACCTAAGAATATGGAATGAAGACTTGGCAGATCTCATAAGGAAAAAGAATAATGCCTATCTACAATATCATTCCTCACCATTTCTTCACGATAAACAAGAATATAAAAGATCAGCAATTATTAAGAAAGAAGTGCGCCGTATGAATCGCCAGAGCTGGGAAACATTTCTTGGTGAAATGGAACATGATCTGCATGGAAGACAGACAAAAGCCTACAAAATATTAAAAAAAGTTAATAAGAATGAGAATGACAATATAAAACTTAATTTGATTCCAGATGACAAGTCGCTTCATTATTTTGCAAATCTGTGGACAAGTGAGGACCAATAGCTTTCAAGGAAGAAATAGTGGAATTAATAACAACGGAAGAGTTGAAGTGGGTTCTTAAACACATTAAAAGTAGAAAAGCACCTGGGTCAGACAACATCAACAATGAACTCTTCAAATATGCATCTGAAAGATTTTACCTAGAGCTGCTGGACTTTCTTAATATATGCTGGGTGTCAAGTCTTTTGTCACATCCCAGAAAAATAAAGGACTGCTGTAGTCGTCCCCTTATATAAAAAGAGTGATAGGAAGAACTGCTCTAATTACAGAGGGATAAGAATTCTGGATACAAAATATACGCCAAAATTATAAGTCAAAGGCTAGCGCCTATTTCAGAGGTGCTCTTATTAGAGGAGCATAATGGGTTTAGGAAAGGCAGATCTTGTATTGACTGCATATTTGCAGTCCCACAGATTATAGAAAAGCATAGAGAGTATAATGTTCCCACGTTCTTAGCATTTGCAGATTTAGAAAAGGCATTCGACACTGTTCATCGAACAAAATTATGGGAGGTGTTGCTAAGAAGAGGAACTCCACAACATCTAGTGATAACCATTCACATAATACTCTTATAGTAGTATGTTTGTGAATACTACTATAAGAGTAAATACAGGAGATGGACCAAGTAATGAATACATAATAATAAATCAAGGCGTAAGACAGGGGTGCCCCACGTCACCCATTATTTTTAATTTGTATTTTGAGAACGTGATTAGGCGATGGGAAAGCCAATTGAAAACAATTTTTTCGGAAAAATTTCCTTGAATATATTACTATTTGCAGACGACCAGGTTATCCTAGCAGACTCGGAAGAAAATCTACAAAGAGCCCTCTTTAGTCTTTTTAATATCGCTAAAGATTTTAATTTAAAATTATCCTAATTCAAAACCAAAGTCATGGGTTTTAGAGGACTCTTTCCACTTCGAGCAAAAATTGAAATAAATTATAACGTAATTGAACAATCCTCAAATTTTAATTATACGGGATACAATATAGCCTGTGACCATTCTAAAGACCTAGAACAAAAACTCTCTTAATTCCTGTAGCTACTTGGTACAATGAAGCAACATCTGGTAAAGAAAGTAAGAAAAGACACTGTTCTTAAATTCTATAGAACTATGGCGGTTCCAGCTCGCTTGTATGGTTCAGAGACATGGGACTTTTTCTCATTACTTTTTGAGATCTCCCTCAACTCAGCACCATACAGTGATATACTTTCCACAATTGCTTTATAAATTCTAATTTTCACTTTATTAGAAATATTTTTATTCCATATTATTGAATGCAATTGCCGAATAGCAGATATTCCTTGCAGAATGCGATGTTTGATTTCCTCTTCACAGCCCCCTTGGTCTGTTAAAATTGTTCCTAAATACTTATACGTCTGACAATACTCAACAACCGAGCCATCCTTCATTACTAAATTTTTTCCTGTCCCTCCTACCACCATGTACTTCTTGAAATTGATTTTCAAGACCCATTTTCCATATTCCTCATTTAATTTCCTTAACATATAATGTGCAACGTCTTCATCTTCTGCGAATATCACTTGGTCATCTGCCAAATTTAATGAATATAACATATCGTCATTTAACTTTATTCCCATCCTTTCACATTTTATCTTCCACATTTTTAGAGCTTCTCCTAGATATATTTTGAAGAGAGTTGGTGCAATACAACACCCCTGTCTTTGCCCTTTATTTATTTTGATTTCTTTTGTTATGCTATTTCCTAATTTGACATAACCGATATTGTCCGTATATAACTCTCTAATGGCCTTAATATATAAGCTATTAATATGTTGGTTTTCTATGGCCATCCACAATTTTGAAAGGCATACTGTCGTACGCCTTTTGCAAGTCAATATAGACTAGTTATGTCTCAAGGTTATGCGTCAGCCGTTTATCTGTAACTTGTCGGATGGTAAATATATTATCTACGCAGGATCTACCAGCACGAAAACCACTCTGTTCTTACATTTCATTTATTTCATTTTCTAATCGGTTTTTAATAATTTTACCATATATTTTACCAAGGGAATTCAGGACAGTTATACCACGGTAATTGGAGCAGTCCTCTTTATCTGTTTTTTTTTTAAATATATTGGATTGATTTTTTTCGTGTTTCCGGGCGCGTCAACTGCTTCGGTCATTAGTCCCGTTAGTGTAGTGCATGTTTTTTCTCTCGAGATATGGCGGTGATCTTCCCCCGCTGGATGGCGAGATCCGGCGTCGACCTACCGTCGGCTAGTGAAGTTTCCCCGTGGACTCTCCCACCAGCGGGGCACCGCCCCACTCGGGACACGCTCTAAGCTCCCGACCGGTCTCCCAGGATATGTAGTAGTGTAGTGCATGTTAGTGTACGTGTGTGTGTAAGAGGAGAGGACAGGACAGGGAAGAGATCGCGCGCGGTCCGTGGCCCGTTTGATAGGGTACTGCTCCGGCATTCGCCTGGTGTTGATTGGAGAAATCACGGAAAACTACCGAGCAGCCGGCCGCTAGTATTTTCCTTCAGACAGCGACTGAATTCGACCTAGCTGAAAAGCTAGTGTCGAAAATCCTGCCGCCGTCAGGACTCGAACATATGACCTCCCGGTCAGAGGCGCTGCAGTGACATCAGTTGATGCACTGAGCTACCACTTCTGGTTTAAATATATTGGAGATGTAACCCACTTTAAAGACTTCAGGTATCCCACGGCTCCTGAGACATGCATTAAATAATTCTGAAAGATGTTCAAACAACACCGATGGAGCTGATTTTATTAGTTCTATATTTATCCCACCGGGTCCGGAGGTTTACCGCTTTTGAAACTTTTCACCACTTTCTCAACTTCAGTTGGTGATATATCTTCTACCGAATTGTCAGATGTATCCTTCAGCTAATAAAGAGTGCGGTATTCTGCACGGCTTCCTGCAGAAGTTCTTTGTAATTCTTTGCCCAGTTGTCTAGGCTTATAAGCTGCAAATGTCCATATCTCACTTCATTTGTTCTCATTTGTTTCAACACTTTCCACGCCTCCCGTGATCTTGAATTTCCAATGGTGTTGCTAATTTCTTGACACTTGATGTCCCACATATCATTTTTGGCTTTTATAATCTTCTTTTTTTACTTCTCTACATATTCGTGTGTAAGTTTTTCTGTCTTCTAGATCATGGGTCGTCAGCCACTTTTGATGGGCGTTTTTCTTCTCCCGTACCCTTTCAGCAAATTTGTCACTCCACCGATACGTTTCGGTTCTCTGCTGCTTCCTTTCAATTTCTCCCAAACTTTCGTATGCCACTTCATGTATGTACTTTGTTATATCTCTGTACATTGCTTTTGAAGAGGAGTCATCCACAATTTGCAACTTCCCACTGAGCCTTAGCTTAATAATAGTCGGCCCCGTGCATGAGTTCGATAGTAACCGCTGTCACCATTTATGAAAAACCCGTCTGTGGCGTCATGGAGAAAACACACAGACATTTACAAGTATGTACAAGTTTATTTACACTATGTACAATAACCAACTTCTGCTTCGAAACTACACACTTGTGAGTATTTCCTGTGGATACCCCACATAGCTAGGGAGGCCCCGCCTCCTCTGACGCTACTCCCGCGCCACTACCGTGACCTCGTCACCCGTGCACTAGGCACGACACGCTCCAGCCTGGGCGTAAAGTTTTGCGCATCGCGCGAGGTTTCCAGAATTAAAACCCACCGTCTGAGCTCGTCGGCTCGATTTTATACCAGAGTGCAGCCGTCACGTGACAGTCCTAGGTGTGGGAGGGAGGCTCGCGTCTACCACGTGACCTTCCCGTCAAGCTGGCGTCCCCTTTGTCTAAATGTATCCCAACGCCGGGGCGCCAGCTATTCATGCCCGCAGGTATGCGATACTTCCGCTCCTCTCCCACCCACGGCCGCCAACGTGACGCTACAATGGGTCTTCTAGTAAACTCACTTTGTACTTAATATCTACGCCTTCTTCTTTTATTTGATTTTTTACTTTTCCATTTTGGAAGGGGAGAAGACATTTGGCTCGCAAAAGGAAGTGGTCAGATCCGCACCCTGTACCTCTATGGACTCTACATTCCTCCACTCTGATCTTATTACTCTGTTTACCAATAATGTAATCAATTATAGAGTATAATTTCCTTGATGGTTGAGAGCAGGTATATTTATGGATATTTTTGTGCTGAAAAAAAATTCCATATCTTCAATTCATATTACTCGCACACATCTATCAGTCTTTCCCCATTCCCCTTCTTTGCATCTTCTCCAAATTTCCCTACATTTCTTCCATAGTGTCTTCCTACTTTTCCACTAAAGTCGCCCATTAAATATATTTCCTTCCTGTTTCCAATTTGGTCCAGAAGGTTCAAGTTGGTAAAAACATCAAATTTTTCGGTATCAGTTGCACTGTCCGTAGGCGTATAGGCGGCAATTACGATAATATCTTACTCCTTTAGACGCAGATCAACTCGTAGTAGGCTTTCATTTATACCACCCCATTTTTTATGTGATGATTCGCGTATAGCAATGGATAATCCTTTCTTCGCTCTGTTTTCTTTATTTACTCCGCTGTATATGTGAACGTAATTTTGAATCTCTTCCAAACCCTTCCCTTTCTTTTAGTTTCAGATAGGGCAGCAACATCTAAATTTAACCTGTCTAATTCTCTAAAAACGTCGGATTCCTTTGTGGCTATGCCTTGCACATTCCAAGATCCAAAATTCATACACATATTTCGAAGGCCAAGTCGTCGTCGTAGACTGGCATGATTCGGAGGCTTATTGCTTGGGGCTCGTGCATGTTGAGTTTTTTCTGAGCGATGGGGTGCAGGCCCAACATCTCAAGCCCCAACTTGGCGGACTAGGGATTTATTCTCGAGGTTTCCTTCCTCTAACTTTTTTGATGATACATCATCATCTGCAAGGTAGCAGTTTTTTGAGAAAACAGGTATTAAAGTCTTCCGCCTCTACTGTCGTTGGAGAGCTGTCAAGCATCTCTTCCTTCTTCAGAGTCCTTGCCGTCCTCTTCTTCCTCTTCGCTAGTTTTGGTCCACCCTGGGTATTTAATTTCCCCGGTACCCACCAGATACGTCTGGCCGGGCATCCCCCTATCCGCCACCTGGGGAGGCGCCCGCTGGGGGAGCAGCAACCCCACACGGGTAAGCTGTATATGATGATGAAAATACATGCATGTGACATTGCAAATATCTCGTCCCTATAGTAGTTTTTTTAACGAGGCATCTGAGGGTATTATCTTCAAGATGGAATAAGGCACGACTTTTTGCGTCTTTCTTAGCCCTGCCGCAAGATGTCGCATGATCGCGACCGTATCAAGCAGTGCTGCAGATCAAGAGACTCTAGCAGCAGGACCGAGAATGACGCAAAAAGTCGTGTCTTTTTTCATCTTGAAGATAATAACCTCAGATGCCACATTAAAAAAAGTATAGTGGGAAAATTTAAGATTGGTATATTTAATTCATATCTTACCTCAAATAAATATGCCACTTCACACTTTAAATTCGCATTGCGTCTTCGTCACCCTACCTCTTTCACCCTTCGTTTTCAAATTCCCAAATAGAGTAAAAGCATTGTATCTTCCTGTTCTATTTAATATTCGAGATTTAACATGATTTATATGAATAATTTTAACCTGATCACGCATCATTATTCCAAATGCTTACTTTAAAAATTAAAAAAATAAATGATGAGGTGAGAATAACACACCAAAATCAATAAAACATTGTCAATATTCTCGCACATGACATGATGGGAATTTCAGCTCAACAAAGTTTAAAACAGAATGCATGTGCCTGCCTACGGGGAGCATCATTCACAGTTGACTCCTACTAAACTGGACTCACTCAACTTAAACTGTAACGAAAAGCCCTTGAACTAATGTCTAGAATAACGGGTGATTTACGTAAAGTTGGTATTATCAACGGTCGCTGGGACCGTCTTAGTCTGAAAACTTGTGTACCTGGCGGAGATTCCGAGAACCAGATATTGTGGCCTACCGACATAGGCTGCGATAGCTGATGGCTAACACCTGTGCAGTGCTGGAAGGCTATTTATGCACAGGTGTTGCTATATTTAGAGATTATAGCTTGCTCTGTAATGTTAGATTGTAGTTTGAATGGGATCATAGAATATGCATCTCAGGGTAGGACGATGAGGACTGGAAAACTGAGTGAACGTAACTGAGACCCCCTCCTAAAAAATAAAAAAAAACAACACAAAATTATAGTTTGCAGATCTATCTGTACCTGAAGTCTTGTAAAATTACAAGTTATAAAAAACACTTAACATAACATTACACAACAATTAGTTACCCAATGAATTTTATTATACAAGTAAAAACGTTGCACATATTACCTGTTACATTTCATTACAATGGGAAGGTTTCCTATTTTCGTTTGCTTCCGAAGAACAGTATACGAGCAAAACTGATCCTAATAATACTTTAACGGTTCCAGTGACCACAAAAACATATTTTCTTTTTAAGTCTGTGAAAAGCATGGACAACACAACACATTTCCTTTGAAGCAACAGTTTAAACCTTCCATATCTTGGTATTTACTATCTATGATTCTACCAAATTTGGCATTTCAATCGAAATTGAGTATTTTAATACCGACACTTTTAATCTCAGTAAATGAAATTGTGTGAAGTGATAAGAGTTCTTATCAGTCTTCCACACATAAAAGTTTGCAATAATCCCACAAATAACATGTTAGAGTAAACATTCACCTTTTAGGTTGCCTTTGTCACACATTTCAATATCATTTCAGTTTTTCCCCATCAGGCAGGAGGTTTGTGTGATAATCACCTGAACTTTTTATAATTTTTAATAAAATCAGTAACTAGCTATCCAACTCTAAATGGTACACTAGTTCTGACTTACATTCTGACTACTCATTCTGTAACTAAAAAGTGATAATGATGATTTATGGGCATATTCTGTATCTGAAACACCTCTCTTCTTGGTCCAACAGTAATCAGCCAACATATTAGAACTACACTTGCCTTGGTACCTGTTTTCCATTGTAGAAATTTACTGATTAAAACGCTTACCGTGCTCATCGCTAACAGCCCCGAGATTTCTCTGGAGGAAGTCTAAGTCACTGTCTAAGAAGAGAATTTTCAGACATCTTATATCCTATAGTTTTTTATAAAAATTTAGAAGATCAGCAACTATGTCAGTTTTCTGATTTATGGTCTCCAAGGAAATTTCAATACAAATATTTGAAAGACTGCCTTGCTGCTTTTTCCAGTAGATTTAACAGTTCTTCAAAATGTCCATCAGCCATTAATGGCCGCCTTTTGTGGCCCTAAAAATCCCTTCTTTTAATTTAGCATCACGTACTTTCGGAAATTTCGATTTCAAGTACAAGAATTCATCACAAAGTTTATCCATAGCTTTTACGAAATTCCTCATCCCTCCTAATTTAGAATTCAATAGAGGTAAATACGTTTCTCAGGGTTCACTAAATGGACACGTGACACATTTTTCTGACAAGGAATACGAGAATCCTTTAATATTTGTCAAACAGGAATAACAGTCTCTTAGATAATCCTTCGGTTCCCTCTAAATGAAAGGAATTACAAATAGGATGTTATGTGTACCATTTTTCTATCAAAACAATAGTATTAACACACAAAACTTATATTTGGAGCCCACCCCTTTTCAAAATCACCAACTTGGCAACCAAAGTAATGTCGATAACACTATTTGTAAGTGGCGTTAAATTTCACTTCCTTTCAAATCAATTCGGCAGAAATTATCTGCATGATTTACACCCGTTCTTGGCATGATGAATATACAAAATACTAAACCACAGTTTATGCAAGACACTTCTAAACACAAAGGAAGGAAAAATACCACTAGTGATATTCGTGCTCGAAGCTCGTAGGCACTTCAATACTGACACATAGCAATGCCAGATTAACTGGTCTTGTCATCTCATGACAAAACATGAATGAACCTGCATAGTATTGCCTATTGGCGTTTTAGCATGATATTACATATAATTTACATAACTACAACTTGAATAAAATTGTTATATGTAAGGTAAAGGCTCCTATGACAGGCCAAAGAGTAGCAGTAAAAACTAGCTGTCACAAAAATCTGTACCTGGCGGAAAAAGTCTGAATACATATCTGAATTGAGTAAGAAAAAACGCACTAGATTCACTAATAAGATTTCTTGTGAAGAAAACCTTCTCGACGAGTGTTATCGATCGAACAAGTCAGACTATTCTTTTTCAACATATTGATTATAATACTACTCCTAAAATTATCAATTCAGTTGTGGAGGAATAGGAATTGGAATTGAAACAATTTGGGAGGCAATACAATATCATCGGATGGTGCGTATAATAGAAATGAAATTAGTAATGTTTTAGAAAAGGTTAGGTTAAAGTTATGTTTTAATACAAGTGGTAGTTACAGTCCTCATGATGGTTTTGCATTAATTTAGTCGTCTTACTTGGTATCGATACCACAAATTCACTATTTGGCAAACCTGTTGCTTTTACGCTTGGAACAGATAAAACTTCTTACCAAGAAAATAAGTGCATATCAGGACAGTTCATATCTTTCCATATTGTGTTGTACGCTATTTACCATATAGCCATATTCTTATAAATATTTCAAACATTTAGAGTTCATATAATTTTCTCATCCTAGTGCAATTAAGAGATTTGTTCTTCATTTGCTTTAGAACCTCAAATGGAACAGTGAAAACGATTTTTTAAAGAATACAAGAAAGAAATACTGTCATAAATTGATAGTGATAAATTAGTGACTCATGATCGATGAGATACTTTTAAAATCACGATTTGCAAAATGCTTTGAAAAAACGTAAATTGGGATTAGAACGGCCAGGATTTCATGTACTGTGCGTTGTAAGTGATAACAGTGTTAATAACAAGTGTATGCAACTTTTTTTGCTCTGAAAAAAGCTTTTACGTACAGTCTTCCATCTGAAGAAAGTAGACATCTTTTCTTATAATTTGATAGTGTAATTAATTTTATAGTTTCTTCTGGTAACCACTATTTTACTTCGTATTTCAGTTTGTATGGCATTCTTTAGGCGGCCATCTTGAATGACTGCTCAGGCCTTGCATGTCTAAGTGCTGTTTAGCTAACTCACAGTCAACGCGTGATGATTGATTGATTGATTGTTAGTGAATCCGGGCGCGTCAACGGCTAAGGTTCCTGTAAGTGTAATGCATGTTTTTTCCTCGAGTGGTGGCGGTGATCTTTCCCCGCTCCATGGCGAGATTCGGCGCCGACCTGCCGTCGGCTAGCGGAGTTTTACCCAACCAGGTATTTCCCACCAGCGGGGCACTGCCCCAGCCTAGGCTCCAGTCTGGTCTTCTGGCATGTATGGTAGTGTAGTGCATATTATTGTGTGTATAAGTAAAGGGTCAGGGCAGGAAAAAGAAGAGGAAGGAAAGATCGCGCGCGGTCCGTGGCCCGTTTGTTAGGATACTCACCGGCATTTGCCAGGTGTTCTTTTGGAGAAACCACAGAAAACCACCGATCAGAGCAGTCGGCCGCTAGAATTCACCTTCATACAGCGACTGAATTCGACCTAGCTGTTTAATGTGTCTAATATCGGGACTCGAACCTAAGACCTCCCAGTCAGAGGCATCGCAGTGACAGCTGATGCCCTGAGCCACCTCTCCCGGTCAATGCGCGATCCTAGTGGTCGCGCGGTCAGTTCCCGTGGAATCGAGGGCTCTTGGCCTCCGCCCCCTTGTTAAGTGGTCTCTCCACGTAATATTTTGTCCTAAATTCCTTGGCGCTTACGCTTCTTCAACAGCTGGAGGTGGCGCCCGCGATGAAGCGGAAGCTGGAGGAGATCGTGTCGATGGTGATGAAGTCCTCGGGCGCCTCCAAGGTGGGTGAGACGCTAAACGCGGCGCTGATGCGGCTCGGGGTGCAAGTCAAGGCCAAGCGGACGTCCATTCCGTCGTCGTCCAATCAGTCGTCCCGGACGTCTCTGTCGTCCAAGACGTCGTCGCAGCCGCAACCTTCCAAACCTCGCCGAATAGCGTACTCGACGCCTGTGGACCAAAGGCCGGAAACTGACGGGACGACCAAGCGTGTGAAAAATTCGAGGTGGGCATCTTGGTGAAAATTACCCAGAACTGTTTACACGTAATTGGACCTAATTATTAAATATGGCATTTAGTAACATTTCACACGAACTGAGAAACTGACTTTACTTTAGAATTATACTAAACTTATACTTTAGAATTTTGGATAAATGAATGCAATTTTTGTCGTAGAGTTCATTGGTTGTAAAATGAAAATCGTGAAATTTACATAAAATAGTTCATGTTTATTTGAGGGCGTGAGGATGATTAATTGAAATAGATACCGTTTCTTTATCATGGGCGCAAATCACATCACTCATGTAATGGGAACCATTACAAAAACTTTTATTAGGGTGAGGATATCAAAGGAAGATTAAATGCTAGAATTTTATTAGATTAAATGCGCGTAATTTTAGTTTATACTTAACTTTTACTGATCGTGAATATCGCAGGTATACATGAATTCAATTATATCAACTGACAGTTAACTTTGAAAAACTATTTTTAAAAAAATCTACACACGTATTCATTCTGCACATAGATGATATTTCGCAGATATTACGCTCCAAATTATGTATAAAAATGGGTACTTCCAGAATAGAGTAATGCTATTGTAAACTTCGCTATTACGCAGTAAGCTATTACGTTTAATTAAAATACATTAGAAGTTTAGATGTTTCCTTGCGATTTTCTGACCCAAATTTTCTCTTTTATCTTTTAGAGTTAGTTTTACATGGTACGAATAATAAATTTGTCTAGGAAGGCAAGCGACACAAGGGCGAAATTTTCGCACTTATCCAACAACTTTTCAACGAAGGCAGTGGCGCAAAGCCTCAAAACTTTGCATAACGATGCGGCACCGGACAAGATTTCTTCCAAGACGAATTCCAAGAAGAAACGAGACAAACACGCGGAGAAAGATGGAGCTGAAACGTCGAGCAGTGCGCGCGGACTGCCAGGACATTCGCGACTGAGAGATCGCGTAAGAGACACTTCTAAGATATTTTAATTACATTTCCTAGAATTATGTTCGTGTATTTAGTGACAAATGTAATTGACAAATCAAAAGCAAATTGGACACTATGGGATTTTTGTCCCCAGCGGCTAAGTGTTACAAAATGAAAAGTATAAGCACCAGTTTGAAGGCATTTCTCGCAGTGATGATCCTCTAAAAGTTACCCTGCAATTAAAACCTTTGAAGGCAACAAAATTGTACCGGTTGAAAAACTCAAAGTATGCAATATTTTGAAAGAAGGTTAAGTAGTCTAGCAAAACTTATAACACTCTCAAGCGCATGGACGAATCAAACCGAACCGAAACACTCTCGCAAGAGAGACGTGGCTGAAGTGATGAGATTTATGCCTCGTTTAAGAAGGGCTCCGCACTTGGGTTTCTGTCTCCTAATGCGCGAGCACAAATTAAGCCTGCGAAAATCGGACTATTTATTTCCTGATTCCCTTTCACTTGAGTTTACCTTCTCTTTTATAGCAGTTAGCAGTTAGCTTTACAACTTCCATTTTGGAAACACTCAGAAGAATATTTTTTTATAGAAATGGATATATTTATATTAATATTTCTTTTGTAATTTCTTCAGCCCTGGCTATATACCGTTCATCCCAACTGAAGTAATGAAAGCTTTTCGATTAATTCTTCTTTGGTATTAATATTGATTTCGGGGATAGACGACCAGACTACTAACACGAAGACAACTAGCAGTGAACGGAGATACTTCTAGTCCGTTGGACAGTTTTCCTGAGTTCACCTGAGAAGCGTCTTTTAGGATTGAGTTTATTAACTTAATTTATTAAACATACAAAAACGGTTCAACTGTGTGTGATGTAGGTGTGTGTGTGTGTGAAATCTGTGCACGTCTTCTGCAGCTTTGGAATCACTATCCTAGCTCTTCTACTATATGTTATTCAGTTAAAATATGTATGCGGGTAGAGACGAGCGTTTTTTTTTAAAGAATTAGATAACAAGAAGTATGACCCTATTTGCAAGGGCAAAAAAGTTACAGATTTTGACTCTTATCCCTTATTGTTCCCTATTTGAAAGAATCAACTTTCTTCCGCGAGAATATGAAGAGTGATTATTTTAATAATGTATGTATTCCCTACTAACACTTCACGGGTCCTAAGAAAACCTACACAAATAGTTAAACCACATTTATGTTTGTCATAATCACGGTTATGGCAACATAACATAACCACGTCAACATAACCACGGTTATGTATGCCAAATAAGATTCTTTTGCCTGCCGGAAATCTATGGCTCGGATTCCATTCGAAGCATTTTCTCGCCCTTAAAATTATACTTCTTGTACTTCAGTTCATTTACTCTGATATCTTGTCATGTGCGAATAAATAAATAAATAAACAAAAATGCAGTTGAGGAAACAAATAAAAATTTTGAGTTGGTTTCAATGTGCATCACATTAAGCATTTTCAAGTTAGTCTAAATATAAGGAATATTGGGTGTTGTTAAAATTTTTAACTGCCTAAAAATCTCGCAAACGTACCACAATTTCATTATTGTCATAATTTTTTATTCCATCAATAAATGAAAAAGAAAAACGGTACTACTTTTGATCTGGAGTATATACACTCACATCTCACACACATGTCGTACCCTGCTTTTTTTAGTATAATCTTGGGGATCATACTCTCTTGCACAATACTTGTAATACCGAACGTTTTTTCGTATTTTCAACAATTGTAGTACATAATTAATTCTTGAACTTTTCTGTACATTGTCGTAACCCCGCGACGGGTTACGCTGTCGGGATGGGTGGGGAGCAGGACAACTATTTATTGAAGAAAACTTAATCAAAATATGTATGAAGTATATATTTGACTGAAAACAAATGCAATGGCAAAGGATTGCATTCAAATACAATGTGTTGAGCAATTGACAGAAAGCATGGAGTTCATCTCTGAGAGTTAACTTTGTTGATGTGGTTACCGTGTAGATAAATTAAGAGTTGAACGTTCGCAAGAACCTGACTTCATGCGGAAAAAGAGAAATATTTTATACAGTTTGCAAAAATGTATAATTTTGGAAAAGCTAACAGTTGTAAAAGTAAGTTTTGTTGTTTACTATTCTTAGACATTTTAGTACATCTTTTTTTGTAGAAGTGAACGTTGCTGTGACATTTATTGACACTGCTGTACACATTTTTTTTGTGGGTTAATTATTCTTCAAGCTCATCAAGCTTCCTCACCAGCAGTAGTACACTTACTAAATATTATAAAAAAAATTAATATAAAAATTGATACTTTCAGATGAATACTTCTTTTTTCTTGATACAAGAATGAGATTCTTAAGAATTAGATATGTCCTTCATATGATGGTGAGGAGAAAACATTACATAAAGTACTGGTTGAAATACGGTAAACATAAGTTGAAAGGGACAAGTTTGAAGCATTTGTTGACTCTAATTACTAGATGAATGATGTACGGAACCACAACAACTACATCCTAAGCAGGTTTCGGGCGCTCTGATGTATTAATCTGAGATCACCCATTAATTTGATGAGCCGATTGTATTGATGCAATGGAAATGTGGGTTGACTCGCGCCGCAACCAAGGGGAAGGGGAGTCATGGAGCTTCATCCCCACAGAGACCGTTGGCGTGAATGAACAATTATAGTTTTACCTAACTTTTAGAGAGCAACGAAAGTCATTCAGTGTCTCAATTCAATAAGCTATAAATAATTATAATTCAACATATAAAATAAATTTTTATTCGGCATAAATGAAAGTAAAATAAAACATTGGGTCGGCAGGAGACTACACCTGTAGCTCCTTTGAACAAAACATAATTTTTGCTGATAAGTTACCTTTGTTTAGCCAGTTGTTTAGTCGTTGCCGGAAGATGTTGAGGTCTACTTGGTGCTCCCTTGCGTGGCCGGCCAGGGCGACAGCGTCCGTTCGCGCCATGCGACCCTGGAGTCTCCGGAGGCGGTGATGGCGGCGGTGCGGGAGGCGGACCGTAGCGCTCTGGCGGTGGAGGGGGTGGGGGTGGGATCGCGGCCGCACGCGCACACGCCCTCGCACGATTCCTCGGGCGGCGACAGCGACTTCTTCGCCGCCGCCACCTGCCGCAAGAAGCACCGCCGCTACCACCCGGAGGCCGTCGACGTGCGTATACGCCCGGGGGGAGGGGACGGACTCGGGCTATCAGTTCCCGACTGGACAACGTGCCCCCTCTCCTATTTTACCAAGGGATAATACACTTTAATTAGTTTTAAGCTAGCATAGGGGTCAATAACTTTGTTTAGGCATGTGGACGATTTTTGGTCAGGTTCTTAAACAGTTCAGCATCGCCTAACACCTGGTTGCTCCACGAAATGCACCAACCAGATCAGCCGAGCACCAACCGTGTCTCAAAGTGTCAGATCAGTGCTTAGCTAGCTTGTAGTTAGAATTCAGGGATAGTTTTCACGAATAATTTCTGTTGGTTCGATATCATTAGGAAAAAATATTGTAAGAATTGATACAAATCATGTCCAATAAACATGGTGCGCGTGTTAATCAAGTTAATGAACGTAAAAGAACAGGTCATGACACCGAATTGAAAAGAGCCTGCAGTATTTACTTTCATCACATTTGTAAGAAAACTTAAAATATACCAAAGTTTTGATAAAAAACTTATTCATATAAATAATATTTATTCAGAAGAAAGTTTCACAGTGGACTTTTCTTTCTTCATAAATACATTGATTTCATGTGACATTCTTCAGTAGTCGGAGAGACAAAATTATAAAGTACCACAGCCCAGCATAAGTTAGCGAACGTTTGTGAAATAAATGCGAATCATTGCTACGTGTACGACCACGTCAACCGAAATGATTTGGCACAAATTTGTAATGATTTGGCATAATAACAGTTGGTCGCATGAATATTATCTACAATGTATTTAAATTTAATATTGATTAGTTTTGTATTTTCTGAGTTAAATTGTTTACAGAAGTCATACAGATGGCCTAACATACAGACATTTGATTTGACGTGAGATTCGTTTTTGTAATGGAAAATGCACGTTGGAAAAGTATTTAAAAGCTGAAAATTTGACATTCACAGACAGACACTTCACATTTATTTATCTATATTGATTCATTTGACAACTTTAATTGATATGGCAGAATGTAAATATCAGAACATATTGGTTGTAGTTTCATTTATTGCAGTAGTGTTTGCCATGGACTTCTTTCTTCCTCTTAAGAAACTCGAACGAGCCGCCTCTGCTTTATCCGTCCGGGTAATCAAAAGCGGTTCTGGCCACAACTCCGCGAGCACAACTGTCGTAAACGAATACGGCGGCTCTTGATTTTCTTCAGTATTCGTGATCATGATAGCAGCGTTTTGAACGCGTAAACTTGTACCGAGCACAATTTTGTTATACGTGAGTGAATGAACTTTTTCTCTTTAAGCACGAGACACTGTCAACTCGGAAAGTAAAACTGGACGTTGAAATGCGCCTTAGGGAACTCTTAAACACGAGAGGCGCAAATCCGAACGGGTAAAAGTGGCATGTATTCCAAGCGGATTGGTACCTTTTGCAGTTTCTGTAGTTGCGCGAACGTTGAAGTCTCTTGAGCAAGATGTGAATGGGTACTAAAGACGGTGATGCCGATGGCATCACCAAATATGCTCACACTATTAATTTAGTGTAAGTCGCGCGACCATATTTAACGATCGGTTTTCGCCTGAATTGTAACAATGGCCAAGTTACAACGATACTTACGGTGAAACTTCAAAATGTTCGTTCGTATTCACATCAATATCTACTATAAATTTATGCGTATACGATTTATTTTATTCTCGTCCAAAGTATCATATAAATATTAGAATACAATGTCTGGCACATTACATTGGCAAATTGTTTTGGTTGTGACGTAATGATGCGAGTAATTAGCCAACTTAATACACATTTTACTAAAATATGGCATTCTTCGCATTATCTTATTATTTAAATTTTATGATAAATCTAATTTATAAATAACAATAACTTCCATAAAATATTTATTTTTGATGTTCCTTCCTAGATGAGATATTTTGTTTGATTTAAATTTGCACTCGTAGTTAGAATGCTTATGAGAGATATTTATAAGGGTTCTTATATGTATGAAATTGGTAATACTAAGTTACACCGTCCTCTGGAGAATCCGTCTATTGTGCTGCGTCAATATGCCACAGCTGGACTCGAGTGGCCGAGAAGACGACTCCACTCCGTCCCGAACAACTGCAGGGACGAAGACGGCAGCTTTTGCGGGAAATGGCAATGGGTACGTCCGATCACAGGCTTAAAAAAAATAAAAATAAAAAAATAAAATAAAATTGTTGACAGCCTTTTTGGCCTGACACGTTTCTTAATGTATGTCGATGCGCTAAATACGAATCTGAAGCCAGAATTGTACCATCACCCTCCATTTTTTTCAATCGCGAAAAACCATCCTGAAATTGTATTTTTTTTATATTCGGGTGTTGTTGTCAGAACCAAAGACTTGAAACGTATTTATTTATGTATGTCGACGCGCTGAATTCGAATCTGAAGCCAAAATCGCGCAACCACCCTTCAGTTTGTTTAAATCCCGAAAAAACACCGTGAAAGTGTAAATTGTAAATTCCACAATGTTTTTTTCGCGCTATAAAAAAAACGGAAAATGTGGGGCAATTCAGGCTTCGGATTCAGCGCGTTGACATACGTATAGAAACATGCGATGAGTCTTTAGGTCTGACAACGTTTCGTTTTATAGTGTATAATGCTACAAGACATCAAAATCTAGTAATCACGTGTGTTTTTCGCGATTAAATAAAGAAAACTTAATCTTGTGGAATGAGCTTAAAATTGTGAGGCGGTTCCACAATTATCGCACGATACGGTAATATCAGAAAAAGAATAAAATAAGGCAATTGGGAAAAAGAATAACGTTTCTTCCCAACCTAGTGGTGCACAGCGCCTTTGAAG
This sequence comes from Teleogryllus oceanicus, assembly GCA_964035755.1. NCBI lineage: Eukaryota > Metazoa > Arthropoda > Insecta > Orthoptera > Gryllidae > Teleogryllus > Teleogryllus oceanicus. The sequence continues at coordinate 22,880,539 of CAXIVR010000005.1, forward strand.
TAGATGTCTTGCAAGTCACAATAGTATTTTGTATGTAATTCACAATATAAGGTTATCCTTCTATTTTAAATGTTTTATAGCTTAAACAAAATAATTTTTTCTTAAAAAACTAATTAAACGAGGACACAAATTTAAATTTTTTTTCGGGACCATGAATCTCTGCAATCATCGATTACCTGCAAACCACCAGTTGCTGACCGCTAATGAAATAAATTCGTAACTCAGGTTTCGATAGTTAGGTTTCAACTCATTAAAGTTCTTAAAAAATGACATTGAATGTAACGGTGTGATTGTAAATTGTACCAACTCAGTCATGTGAAACTGGAAAGAACTTACATTAATGATCTGACGATTAAGACCGGAAGTGGTGCTGTTCTTGTATATGTTTATCACCATGCTGTTAAGCGATGTTGATCCACACTACTTACTTACATCGTTTCACTATGTTTATCTTTCATGAACACTCACTTAACGCTGACGTAATTTGATCACGTGCGTTACATCTTCTTGAAAATCTTGCGTTCAGGTACAGGATTGCAGCAAAGGGAGACAAGAGATCAGCGACCAAAGATGAGCATCGAAAGCGTAGCCCGAGCAAGAAGCAACGGCGACATCGCCTCAACAACTCAAGCAGTCAGGACACGGCTGCTGTCTCTGCAAGCGCCCTGGGAACTCCACAGGTATTCAACATTGAGTTTTTTTTAATGTTGCGTCTCCTACTACACGTCTCCAAGCCCCTTAAGGGGCGTTGAGCGCTTTGCGCTAGGGAGTAATCCTGCATTAATTTGCGCACTTCTGGGAGTAATCCTCCATTAACCTTATGTCATGTCACGTCACGTAGTAGTCAGTTGTCAAGAGGACCGCGAGGTAGCATCTCCGCGTACGCGCCTTCTGCTACGCGCTCCTGCGTCACTACCCAGCAGCCAGAATTGGGAAGGAATAAGGGTAGGGGTTGGGTTTAGGACACTTCACAGGGGTTGGACTAGCCCTTGTGAAGCAGCCAAACTCGTTTTGTTGGAACACATTTCACATGAGATTCGACGAGAATCGAACTCGGACCTCAGTGGTTAAAGGGAAGCGAGCAAGACGAACGAGCTCAACAGAGCTGTTTAACAAGCGTTGCAGGAGACACGCAGAGGGGGCAGTACTTTTTTTGTTCGAACAACAAATACGCAGAGTTCATGTTATCTTTGCAAGTCTTGATCTGAATTGGCGCATTTTGATTGAACCTTGCCACCAATGTGAAAAATAACGGTATTTCTGATATACTTTGTAGTTTGCTTTTGAGATAAAATTGTATTCATTTTCAATGGCGCATGTAATCATCTGATCGAAAGGCGGGAAAATTACACGAACATTGAAAATTAAGTTAATATTGATTCTGTAACTCAAAGTACTTTCAATGTAGTTATTAAGCATGTAGTTATAAAGTGCTAATAACAATAGCTTCTAATGATATCTAATGATAAATAACTAAATTGGCAGTGCCTTATTTCAGAAAATATCGAAAGGTAGTCCATCTTTACCAGGTAAGAATGCATCATCGATATTAATGTTTTCAAAATATCGATGGTTTGATAAAACATTAATCGATTTAATGAAATCTGTGTTTTTTAACATCGATGGTTTGTGTCTAATGTTTTGCTTGGTCGATATTTTATTTTTAAATGAAGAATGAACACTTATGTATTTTGGACCATCGATGAAGTAGTAGGAATATAAGTTCGGAATATTGTGTGAAATGGTATTTGGAGGAGAGACTTGTCACCAGATTTCAAGTTATCGTCTAACAATCGTAAAGATAATGCACTGAATATTTCAAAACGAAGTACTTACTTCATACGTAGAAATTGGGCAATTTGGAACATCTTTGAGGAACAGAATAATATGAACAGCAGATCCTGAATCAGTGAGTCCCGAAAGGAATAATTAGTATTGTGTGAAGCACAGTTTAAAAAGAATGTCCGTGTATAAAGAATAACCGACGAGAGAGGAGGGGCTGGGGTAGCTCATGGGTCGTGGGTGGGATTGAGCCATGGCCTTGGCTGTGGCCGCGCGTAGTATAAACGGAGTATTGTACAAGTTCCGTCCAGGTGTCCAGTTTCTCTGTGATTCATCATTCGCATTCGTGAATACAATGAGGATTTGAATAGGGATTCCATGCTCTAAGGGGGGTCCCCAGTTAGGTTCTTGGCTTCGTCGTGGCAGGGATCGATATTGAGGGTCATTTAGGGTCTTGTCCCGGCACATGTGAGTGACTCCTGTTCCAACCCGGGCACTTGGTATCCAGGAGCTGGCGAGGATGTCTCACAGGCTAAGGAGTAAGGGCTCACACAGACCGGCGCGGTAGGTCCGCAGCGGGTGCGGTGCGGAAAGTTTTGCGCTAGACGCGGCCGCGGAATTCGCGGGACAGTTCACACCGGAACGTCAATTATGAGTTAGCGTTTGGTGACGGTTGGCAAGGTCGCTCGACCCAGAGGGGAGGGAAGACTCCCTTTCCCGAAACTCAGGCTGCAGCGGAAGAATGCGTCTGACTGCGTTACAAATTTCGCCGACGATTAAACACTGTCAGGCCGTAGCCGCGACGCTCGCCTGCCGCGCAGGTCTGAACGTGCTCATAAGGCAACACGTGACGCGAAACCTCCGCTGCGGCTAATCCGCATAGGCTGCGGATCTTCCGCGTCGGTCTGTGCGAGCCTTCCGTCGTTTGCGGATGCTACCCCGCGGGGGTTGGTGGTATGGGCGTGGACGCAGGGGCACTAAGCCCGCCCCCTGGCGCAGGTGGACTGGGAGAACCCTCCGGAGGAGGCGGCGGACGCGCCGCGCGCCAAGGCCAAGGGGCGGCGTGCGATGCGCGACGTGCTGTGGGCGACCAAGGCGGTGCCGGTCGCCAGGAAGCACTCGGACTCCAGGACCGCGGGCTACTTCGAGAAGAAGATGGTAATGGGTTGAGAAGGGACAGCCTACACAACGGCAGTCTCCACGGCTGTCGCCGCTTTCCTTACCTCCAGGGCCTTGTAGAGAGGGCATGAGCCCATCCAATTGCACCCGCGATCAGAATTTCCTAAGACGCACACCTATTTCCACAAAAAGGCCCTCTCCGATTATTCCCCCAAAAATGCACTGCCCGTTACGACGAGGAGACCAACCCTTTGCGTTTCGTTTGACTTGCGGCATGAGTGAGTAAAAGATGAAGCTCTACGAGGGGAGCAATCGGGCGATTCCCGGGCCTTTCGAGGACGCAGAAGCCGTCCAATGCTAGGTATCGGAGTGGGAATACGATGAGGAAGAGTCGCGCGCTGTTGTTGCCCTGCTACGCCTGAAATTTATCTGAGGAGACCAAGGAAACGAACTGTTAGAGCAGCCGGCCTCTAGAGAGCAATTCCTGACAGAGATCAACTATTGAAAGGATAATCCACTTATGTCGGAACTCGAGTCTAGAACAATTATTTTCGACCAGTATAACAGATACTTTTTATTATTGAGATTTTTAGTCATTCGTTCACATTTGCGTAACACTGCTAATGCGTCACTTCGACAGCAGACATAACAACTGATCTTTTTGAGTTGTAGTTTCAATTGAAATGCCACGGCTTCTGATGAGAGCAAATCTCATACTCATTGTACCTCAAGTAAAAAAATTTTTTATACTTGTCACAATTATCACTAGAATTTGAGGTTTAAGGGATTGTTTATCATTACAATAATGGGAATCGCGACAATTTTCTCAATGTTCCCAAATCCTCCTATGCCTAAGAGAAATCCGCGGGGTATCTCGTTCGAATTTAGATTTTAGACACTAGCTGAACAACTGGGTTCAAATGAATCACTGACTGGAGGATAATTTGAACGTGTGACTGCTTTGATCGAATTTTATTTTCGGTTAACTTTTGACAGATGCTAGAGCTACTGTTTTGTTCGGCGTTTTAATTTTCTGGCTACAGGGGTCGCGCATGCTATTGATTCCGTTTCGAATCCATTTCTAGGTCAGCTGAAAATGGCCCTTCTTCGTCTGCAACCTCAAATGCTATGGCCGGCTTAGGTGGCTCAGGGCATCAATTGATGTCTTGAGCAGTGCTTCTGATCGGGAGGTCCTAGGTTCCAGTCCCGACGGTGGCAGGATTTTCGACAGTAGCTACATAGTTACACTTGGAGCAGCCTAACAGGCCACACTAAATCTCCAATACGGTGGCGTTAACGGCTGTCAGTATCGCCAACTTCTAAACCCAAGGGTTTCAACCCCACCCGCGATATTCAAAAGGACGTATTCAGAATGAATTGCACTGCGGAATTGATACGCAATTACTTTTCCCACTCTTTCTTCATTTGGATAGGTTTGGAAGGTAGGGAATAATACATTATTCTTCGTAAGTAATCAATTCGCAACCAATTATATGTATTAAACACATAAGGGTAATCATTATTTTTTAGTAAAAAGTTAATTCCTGAAAATTCTTGAAATATGAATTGTTAGACGATCATTTTACATTTATTAGTTTTTGATTTTCAATTTATTAGTTCTATGTTTCTTAAAACTCAGTGTTTTCCTTCTTCAGGTACTATGAATGGTTACAATATTTGTTTTAAATGGCAAAAAAACGAACAAAATCAAGAACAATTTCATTTTAGTAACCAATCCAACTATTTTGAAAAGTATTAACATAAATACATACTACAAAAATTTTAAAATTTATCAAAAATCAAAATTTTAATTTGAAAGTGACTGTTTCTAAGCAGTTTAAGGTTAATTTAAATATAGGTGGATCTGATTGAAAACTAATATAGTTTTGAAAAACAGTCAATTGTAACTTCCCTATAAGAGTCACTGTGTCGATCCTGGTTTCACTGAAAAGTGAATTCCCCCAATTGTCTTCCAACTATTAAAAATAATTATTTTTAATATAAAAGAATTTTATGTAACACATTAATATGGAAGATTTAATACTACAATAATTAAATTTATTGCAAAAAAACTGATTTATCAGAAAAGGAAAATCTTCAAAAACCTTTAAAAATAAAGTAATTTCTTTAAAATCAATGATAAATTAAATTATATAGAACAATAGTAATAAGAAATGTAGTTTAATCTTCTTAAGATTTGCTGTATTAAATAAATTAAACCAGGAAGAGCTGATGGAAATAGTGATGATCAGGATAATAAATATCATGATCATGATGATGATAACGAAGAATGTCGAAATCACTACATAAAGATGTAAGAGAAAGTTATGCCTTAATATTCTTCTTTGTCCTGACCATGTGACCACATCAGTAAAAAAATAATAACAATTACAAAAAGAAGTGTCTGAAACACACAAAATCATAAGGAAGAATAAATTCAAACAATTGACGCGTGACCTTAGGTAGGAAAATGGATTAAATTAAACTACAATCCTTAATAACCAAATGAGAATGAAAAAATTGAATGTAACAAAGCTGAATCCGTATTAGGGACTATCCATTTCTTTTATTTCATTTTCCTCAACACCATCTTGTAGGTCAATTAATACTTCTGGTACTTCAGTAACATTTTAAATTTCTTTATTCCAACAATGCCAAATTATTTTTTTCAGTAATAGTAACATGACAGTTGCCAGGCGTCACCGAAAAAATTAATATTTTTGTAACTTTTAATATAAAACAGTAACAATATAAAAGAAATAGCAAACAAAAAATATTTAGATAATACAGTCCACTTAAAACAACTCATGAACCTGCAGGTACTTCGCAATTTGCGGTATCAATTCTGTCTTATGCATTTTATCCACTTCTTCTTCTTTTCATAAACTAATATGAAAAATAATTATTGCTTTTTGCAACGAACTTTGCAGAGTGGTAATCTTGTATGGTTGTAAATTTGTACAGAGCAAGTTCATGGACTTGGTCATAGCTACTTATAAAATTTGCACAAAGTACAAGTAACTATTTAATAGTATAACTATAATAAAAAATTAACCAATAAATAAATACAATTACTTATTAAATAACTTCCTTTTTTTAAAATAATATAAAAGATTATATAAAAATTTAAAAAACTAATAAAATCAACTATGTAAATAACTAACTAACAGTAGATACAAAATATATTATAGCTATATATAATGTAGATTCACAAAAAAATCAGCCTCCTAGGGCAATCTGTTGCAGAGATACAACGAGAAACGTGTTTTGCATGTTTTATTTTTTCTCAGCATCTATTGCGTGTATCAGGCTGAAATAATTGAAGAGCCGGGCAAACATAGTTCAATTTGAAGGTATTTTTATCAACAAAATTTGACGCCAAATTCATGCAGAAAGAAAACATATTTTTGAAAGCCATTTTCGACGTGATAACGATGGAGTGCTGTTTCAATTTTTTCTCTAAAATGGGTTATATAGCATTCTATACCATATATTGTTTTCAGATTTTTAAACAATGTGGGTGGTAGTGAAAAAAATTAAAATAGGAGCAGGAATTAACTGACATTTCAACGCAGAGCCAAAACCACTGAAACTAGACACGAAATATGTTATATAAATACCTATTACAATGTATGTAACCTCTAGGAGAGACATTTTCAACATTCATCCCCTGGAGAGGTGAGATAGTTATGGTTTTTGTTTAAAGCGATGCATGTTGCCATTACGGATTGTGGAGCAGAGAAGTAAGCGAGACGGGCTTTTTAATGGTAGTTCTAAAATGTCTTATAATTTTATGACAGATGAAATTATGATTTATTTTCACTTAAATAGGATATATAATATAAGAATCGGGAATGTTTCCTGTTTATTTTGTGGAGTAATATTTAATCAGAAAACACACAATGTTTATTTCAATAATATTTAAGCGTTCTCTTAAATATTAGAAAGATATCATAGAACTATACGAAAAGCTCTAGGTATAAATAGCACCTACCATTGCAACACAAGTCGTGCTTTTGTGGATAGACAATGCGTAATGAAGTCAAATGTATATTTGGTAATGGTGAAGAAATATAAACATTTGCATAAATAAGATAGAAAATATGTTTATGAAATTTTGTAGTGTTGTCACCGTAAAAGTTTTCATAGGAACGCTGAAGCCATGTATCTGAATTATTTTCTCCCTGATGCTACCGTAATTCTATAACCTCGCTTTTTCGCCATTCTCAACATTTGCGAATGTCTTTAAACAAGGTAAAGTGGCAAGATTGATTTAAATTTTATATACTTTTCCTGAATGCACATTTTATTTTAGTGCATTAAAAGAGCCCGAAAATTGTCATTGTTTGCTGGTGTTTCTTGTACCACAGATGTGCGAGTATTTGCGAGTCATTTATTCATACTTTCAGGGAATTTGTATTTAAGTCCTGTTCTGACCAGCTGAATTAGATGAGCAACATTTCCATCATTAAGGTGGCTGGAATGTAATATTCTTGTTCTTTCAGAAACTTTAAAAGATTATTTTTGTGTGGAAAAAGTACTTCGTAAATTTTACCTTCATGGTTCTGCAGTATGTAAAGGTATACTCACATTCTCTTCAGAAAAATTTTAAAATTCACTCTTTGATGTGGTATTTTGACAGTGTGCTGACAATGTGCGTCTGATTGTACCGAACAAACCACGCCGCAGAAGACATGACTACTCGCAAAGGCCTATAGTACTAATTGTAAGTTCATTGATGAATTATTATCGATACAAACTCTTTGATATTGGTTCTTTAAAAAACTTCACACATTTACGTAGATTCTCTTATTAAACAGAGCAAATAACATTGTATCTTTTCTTATAAGTTTCTTCGAAAGTGTTCGGCTTACATAACTCATTAGTAATTTTAATTCTACTGAAATGAAGCAGAATCCCGAGTTAATGTTTTTCAGAAATAATAGTTTCGTTACCTGTACCAATAGACGATTGTATATTTGGATTGAAGCTCTAATTTAAAAATAGAATTTTCATTGCAGGTCATCATAACGGGAATAAGTAAACAGTATTTTTTAAATATTACGTGATACGTTTCTCGTTTATTTCTCATTCGTGTGTTCTGAAAATCTGTCCGTCTCCCGTTTGACCTTGAATTACGTAATTGACAGTTGAATTCCATTCGCTCTTCTACAGAGATATTGCAATTTAACGCTATTTTATATCGTATCATTATAACACGAACAATTTCAATACATACTTTAGGAATGTGATATTTCACATATCAATGTAACCATGCTATTTTATTAGAACACATTACGTTTTGATTACAATTTTCGCACACTTCATGAGGCTGCGATCTCAGCGATTATCTTGAGACATTATAAAGCTTATACAGTTCAATTTTTTGAAAGGCATTCATCAGTATGATGAAATGTTTTTGTTAGTCAAACCGACTAACAAACCGACTAGTAGAACCGACGTTTACAACAGTTACATTGTCACTTTCTGTTAGTAACTTTGTCAATTTATTACAAAATGCTTATCCTGTTGTCGGAATTTGGAATCTTGAGAAGATGGGGCAAAAGCAGTCGGGCACAACAGGCTCATAAAATGTCCGTAATTTTCCTCACGGTTGACATGTACGTCTGAGTAAATCATGTGTTGTGAATTTGTGTTGCTAAAAATTTAATCATGCCTAGTTATTCTGCTCACTTTCAGTTCAGTTGTCAAAATATGAAGAATCTGTAAACAAGAACGAGAAATGCAATTTTAACAACTTCAAAAGCAAACATAAATTCTCGTCGTATTATTCTTCATTATTTAGCCTATGCTGGCAATGCAACTGCACAATACTCTAATTCCCTTAGATCTTGTTTCATTTTAAAGGAATATAAAGACTGTAGATTTGGATACTTCATTCGGATGTAGTTTCCTGAATAATAATATCACAATAATATAGGCCTACGTATCTAGCACATTGAGTATCACCCATACGAGACTCATTGATAGGGTTAAAACTATGGTACACTGTTCAGTTAACAATACAAGTTATTTGAAGAACATTGACGACATAGGCGTTCGTAAGGTAAAGGACAAAGTAAACTTGTTCAACATGATAAAAAATTAACTGTATACGTCTAAAAATCTAATCCTACGTTGCTGGAAAGAACAATAATATACTTAGGAAGCTTCTACATAAGCATTTTCTCCTTTTTTGTTGCCAATTTGAACTTTATAAACCAACTGCTGGCAGCATGGCAGTGCTTTTTCACTTGATGTAAAACTATAAGACCCAACGATTAAGTAATGAGACTGCATTTTCCTGCTGTGTTGGCAACACTGCAGGGTCATTCACCAATGTCCAACATTCTACGTTTGTGTTTACTGCAGGGGGAAGTATGTAGATTTCTCTTATAATGGTTGTTATAAAACATCCTATGTAGTTCATGAAATACTCAATTTTTGTTTGAAGAACTGCCAAAAATGCTGCAATGTTGCCAACAGTTGAATTATTTTTTTAAATTAGTAATTAAGTTAAAATATATAGCAGAAATTTGAATGCTGTTTTAATTGGGGGATATTGTCAGCATGTTTTTCCAGCCGCCTTATATTTTGGAAATGTGTTGATTTTGCAGCTGCGAGAACATGAAAGGGGTTGTGGCTGTGTGAAGTTACTCGGAAGGGGTAGAGTATTACGACAATCCAAAGTTACTGCCATCCTTGTACTATCAAGATATTATCTTGGAGTCACTTAACATTCGTGAATCAAGAAGATGCCTTCCTTGGCGGCACGTGTTGACAATGTTAACGCAGCGAAAAAACAGTCTCGTTACTTAAGAGGAGTTGGAACGTTGTCTGTAATTAAATATTGATTACAAAAATAAGGAAATTTATTTATATTGGATGCATTAACGTACTAATGTTAACGTTGTATGAAATGTTAGTCATATTAGACGGATTTAGTAAGAAAGTTTGATTATTTTGAATTCATGAGTTGAAACAATATAATGGCGATTAGTAACTTCCTTTTTCACAGTTGACTTTGAAGGATTTAATTAAATGCCATTAAGTTAACCAACACAGGAGATTAAGACGAGCGGCGCGTTTTTTCTTAAAAAAATCATTTATTCGTTCCTCATTTAATAATTTTTCGATTTTCATAAATTAACCTACGAATATCTATTTCTTCGGAAGTGGTGATCATTTTGTTTTGAAGAATATTAACCCAAAAATCTGAATGAGAATAATATATAAAACTGATATGTTTTCAATAGATTCAGGGAAAGGATCAAAAGACTCAAAGTTATCAACATAATTTACAAAAGTCTAGTAAAATTTCATAAATGTAATTTTCATGAATTTAAACGACGAAACTACGTACTTAAATTACTCATTTCAAGATATTTAATTTGCATTTATGACACGGACATTTAAGCAGTTTGGTAACATTTTTATCGAAAAATTATCATCGTACGACCGAGCCTGATAAAGATTTGAACATGTAATGAGAGGCTTGCCTTTTACACTCGAAATATATATTCTGAAATTATTAAAAAAATAATGGAACCGATCAAATATTTATAATAATGTAGTTTTGAGTAATGAACCACATGTCGACTGACTTCCTTTGCATTAACTTCATTCAGGTTTCATGAGGTGGGCATGCATTTAATCATCATCACCATCATGGCCATGCATTTATCAAGCGGTACCGCTTTGTAATTTAAGTGGGGGAGGTAAAATTTCGATTATCTCAACCTTTTGGAGTGTTTAACGGTTGAGATGGACATTGCCAGCATAGAGCTTTCCAACTCCCCTTAACTACCGAGCCTGTTGTGCCCGCCCGCCGCCGCCCCGTCTCCCCGAGCGCCTCCGCCCCGCCCCGCCCCCGGCTCGAGCCTCACCCGGCACGGGCACGCCCCCTTTCGCCTGCCAAGTGCTTGGAGCAAGCCAAGCGCCCGCGGCGGGGCCGGGCTGCGGCGCGGGCGACACGGGCAGCGGGGGCGGCAAGAGGTCACCGCGGCGGCGCGCCCGGGCCGCGCGGGCCCCCGTCGGTGCCGCCCCGACCCACCCGCGCACCCCGCCTCCGCCCCCGGCCCCGACGCCTTGGAGAGGCTCGCCGGGGGTCGCCCGCGCGGCGCGGCGCCAGGCGCCCACGCAACGCCCCTCCGGCCGCGGGGGTGGTGTGTACAGCTTGCCCCGAGTCCACACAGCCACAGCCAGCCACGCAGGTCGAATGGGGATTAATAATTCTATATGTTCAAAGATGTCACCGCGGCCGGGACTCGAACCCTGGGTCTCCAGTTGCTCCAATAAGGTGACAGATTGGAGACAATTGAATTCGTGTTTCCAGTCTATCTGTATGAAAATGGCTTGCTGCACATCATAAAGAGATGTTCACACGCAGAACAATATATGCAAATGATTCATTGAGGTGGGATTACGTCGGCATCAGGCCCGTTTTCGAGTTTGTCCTTGTAAACTTCAAACTCATCTCTTTTTTAATTTATTATGAAATATAAGTGAGTCTTTATGCATGTTAGTCATCGTATATCCCGTTTTGTATGAGTTCCGTCAACCATCTCCTTTTTAATTAATCTACCTTTCTCATTTTATATTGTAGCATGATTTTTATTGACTAAAAATTAACTCTAATTTCATTAAGCTTACACTATGACTATACCATTGTGAAATACAAGTATACTTAAGTACAAAGTAAATACTTGTATACCCATAACAAACATGCTCAAAGATTTATGAAGTGGAGTTCGTCACTCTTTCTCGTAAAAACTGGTGGTGCTACAACATAATATAGTCTCGCGCATTATTTCTAACTTTTGCCTTTTCCCAACATTCAGAGTTTTCCTGAAATAAGACCTGTTCCATTTTTCAAGACCTATCTGAGAACAACAAATTTCATTCGGAAAAATATCTTATCTTCAATAGACTAGTTGTAGGAAGACACGGAAAAAATCGCCGATTTCTGCCACAGTTTTACAGTAATACTACTCTTTTCTTACTAATGTAAATATCTTCTCAAAGAAACATTTTCTTCAGTTCTCCCTTTGCAGAAGATATCCGTTTTTTTTTTCTCGAATCATATATTTGTTCGATTATCATATCCTGCTTGGCTGAGTTGAGAACAAATGCAATACGTGACGCGTGTATGAATGACGGTGGTCCCGCTGGCCAGGGCGACCGCGGCGGGCAGTGGTCGGACGCGGACGACGCGTCGCCGCCCGCGCCCGCCGGCACGCCGCCCACGCCGCCCACGCCGCCGGCCCCGCCCCCCAAGCGCCGCCTGCACGGCGCGCTGGCGCCGCCGCTGCCGCCGCGCCCGCCCACGCCCTCGGCCTCGTGGGCCTCCAGCTGCTTCTCCACCAACAAGGACGGCCTGCCGCCCTTCCACTGCTGCAACACCGACGACGTCTTCTTCGACACCAAGAACAGATACTTCGCGCGCAAGTCGTCACGGTGCAGACAAAGTGAGATTCTGCGCCCTCGGCTGCGCCACTCGTCAAATCTTAATCAATGGGTGGAGATTGTCCTGCGTGCTTTCCGCATATTCAGGACAGCTTCAAAAAATATTTCATTGATGAGGGGGCTTTGAAAAACAAAATTACACATTTTTAAGCAATTGAATCCACAGTAATTAAATTTATTGCTATTAACTTAATTTATAAAAATATTGAATTACGGATTTCATTTTTCACCTGGGCATGTTTTACATGTTTTCTTCACACTTATATTGTATAATATTGATACTGAATGGAGGTTTTAATGATAACAATGTGTAAATTATTCGATTTTTTTAATTCATGGAATACTCTTAATAATAACTACTTGGGTATTACAAATTCCCAGAAAAATCCACTCACCGATTCAAGAATTGTGACATTTGTGGTAATTATCGTAAGACGTGCAAGACAGATAACAAAAGATGTGTTACAAGGAGTGGGAGTAACTAAAGAGTATCCTAGGATGTTCATAAACAAGAATTCATAATTCATAAAATAATTCACAAATCTTGTATCGGCGGGTAACGACTGATGGTCTCGCTTACTGATGGTTGGGAGATCGCGGGTTCGACCGCGACAGAATGCCGGGAAGTTGTATGACGTGTTTAGTTATTATTGGTGAGTGTAAAAGGCCTGCTAGGGTCGAATCTGTAGGCCGGCTGCTCTGATCAGTTCCCGATCAATCCAATGAAAATCGGAAGATACTTTTGAAATCCTTTTTTAATGATTACTGCCCGTTTTCAAAATTTTGGTTTTTTCTTTCAACCGCTTATGTACTCGAAGGGTTTTAGAAAATTGTATTGAGAAAAGGTGTATTGGAATCAACTGATCATAACCCTTAATAAGCCTCAGATTAAGACCTTTACGACATATCTCATGTTGATCAACTCTACTAGCCTAAGACTGTACAGGTCGGGCGGTTCCGAAATGGCTGACCATGAACAGGCCAGCTGTTGGCAAGAGATGCGGCTCCAATCATGGTAAGCTCCCTGCAACGCAACAGATTCATAAGCCAAGCAGATTCGTAAGCATTCATAAACACTCCTAATGGCAAACCTGAACCAAACATCTGTGTTAGACACCTTGACCAAATAATCTAAATGTGCCCAAAGGATATCTCAAAAACAATCTGCAAAATAGGAATAAGTGAACGTTACAATGTTATTTTGTTATGATGAAACATCGAGTTTTCCAAGAGATATAACAGGAATATGATTTCAAGTAAATTTCCACCAGTCATCTTATCAATGTCATTTGAAGGGAATGTCGCCGAAGGAAATCGTGGAAGACATGTAGAAGACCTTCGGGGGCAGTGCTCCGTCTTTTGCGACAGTGGAAAACTCCGTGTCCGACTTCAAAGTGGAAGAACCAGTGTAAAAGATGCGCCAAAAAGTGTAAGCCGGTCACCGTTACCACAGTGAAAAAGTGAATGCAATTCACGACATGATAATGCAGGATCGCCGAACGTTGCAACACATTTTGATCACATTTCGAACCTCTCATGGGCGGGCACATGACAACGTTGTGAATATTTTAGAAATGGAAAAAGTTGCTTCACGATGGATCCCGAAAGATTGAAATGCAGATCAGAAACTAGAACTAGTCCTGTGTTGTGAAGAAATCGTCAGACAATTTAAAGAGAATGAAGATGATTTTCTTGGAAAGTACGTGACAATTGACGAAATGTGAGTTCTCCACTTTGATCCTGCCACCAACAAGAGTTTAACGATGGAAATATCCCGTACCTCCAAAAACATTAATGTACAAAAATCAGCCAGGAAAGCGATGCCATCAGTGTTTCGGGAACCAGAAAGTGGTGTATTTCCTTCAGAAGGGCATAATCATCAATGCATTTTACTATTGCACACTCCTACGACGTTTGAGAGAAGATCTACAGAGAAAGAGCGTAAAAAGTTGCGGGGAGTGATTTTTATTCGTATAAAGAAAACGCACCGGTGCCCTAAGCTCTTGCAAGCCAAAGAACTTCGAAACGACTTCCGCTGTATTCTGCAGATTTAGCTCCATCAGATTTTTTATTCAAATTTCCGATTTCAGAAGGACTTAAGAAAACGTCAGTTATACAGTGATGATGCAGTTATTGAGGCTGTGAATTCCTGATTAGATTTAAAACCAAAAATCTTTTTAATTTTAATGGTGTGCGAAAGTTGTATGATTGTGACCCCACGTGCATTATGTTCAACGAAATTATGTTGAAAAATGACTTGGTGTCATGAAGTATCCTTCATGCTTTTATTTTTGGCTAGAAACGTTTTGACACTCTTCGTAGGGCTCCTATCAGTCTGACAGATGTCGAGGTCCTACAATTTTGAAATGGGTATTTTAAATTTTGAGCATATTTTACATGAAGCTTTAATATTTTGAAAATTTTTCTCAAAAATGGATTTACTTTTTTAAAATAATTTTAATCTCGAGAAAAGCAAAGTGAGCTTAAAAATGGCGCAAGTCTCATTTTCGTTGAAAGCTGTGAATTTTCATAATTTGCAAAAGTTCAACAAATTTTCGGCATCTTCCTATAACTACAACATTGAAGATATATATTTTCTTTACAAAATCTGGTCTTCAAAGACTTTAGAAAAATATCTTTAAATAAGATCAGGTACGATGTTTCGAAAATATGAATAGATTTCTCGAAATTTTGCGTGAAATATAGGTTTTTTTAAAACAGTTTTTTCTCAAAAAAGCTTTTATTTTTTCTCGATGAATCAAGGTATGCTCATAAAAATGGCGCAGATTTCACTTTCTTTGAACTCTATGAATTTTCAAAATTGTAAATGTTGTATCATGTGACCAAATATGTGTTGTTGTAGCACTACTAGTTTCATCTTCTTCCTTTTTTCTTTGTCTTCTTATTTTCCTATTCCGTAATTTCTCCTTCTTTCTTTTTTCTTCTCTTCCATCTTTTTCTTCTTATTCTCTTTGCTCTGATCTTTCTTGTCCTTTTTTTTTTTAATTTTTGTTTTAATTCTTCTTCCTTCGCCTGACGCCTTTAAACTTTATTAAAGTTTTAATAGAAAAAATATTCTAAAGTGAAAAAAATTTTCTTCACTTAACAACAATTATGATATTTAGATGTGTCACTTTTCCTCTACCCAGACGACGTGTCCTAATCAGAGTAAAAGTTACATAAATCAATGAGGATCAAGAACTTGGATGGCGCCTGTAAGTTAGGCAACCCATCACACTTTACAAAACGTTTTCAAGGGAATCCGTGTGCCCCACATCGTTCACAATTTCAAGTTACGGGATAACCTAAAATAAATTAAAGGCTATCATTAACGACCAAAAGTATTAATAGAAATAGATATAATATTAAAGTATATTTCACACTTCTACCACGAGTATTACACAAAAGACGATGTTTCGACTTAAAGTTGAAGTCTTCAAGTTACAACCCGTAGGTTACATAAACACACATAACGTGTAGGTTAGGAAGTAGGAAAGTATTAATAGATAATTTCTATCCAACTGAAATGTGAAAATATGCGTCCTTCACTAGTCTCTTAGGACTGAGATTCGTTGAACTAGCTCGTCTGAGGAACGAGGCGATTACCGAAGAAAAAAGCGAAGCAGAGCGCGGCACGCCCGTTGTCTCGCGATTCAGTTCAGAAGTCACTTTTGTGGTGCGCTTCGAACGTGCTCTGGCGTCGCTTCACATCATGCACGACCCGCGATATATTCCCATACGTCAGCGCATGTACGGGTGACCGGAGGAGTGAATGCTTCCAGAATGGTATTACAGAATTTCAATTTTCCACCTACGATCGACTAGCAGCGGTTGCAATAACTTTCGGTGGACTAGCCGCGTTTCCTGGAACGATCCAGGTATCAAATCTTTCAGCCACCTCTCTCTCTCTCTCTCCCTCCCTCTCTCTCTCTCTCTCTCTCGCTCGCTCGCTCGCTCTCTCTCTCGCTCTCTCTCTCTCTCTCTCGCTCTCGCGCTCGCTCTCTCTCGCTCTCGCGCGTTCGCTCGCTCTCGCTATCCCTCTCGCTCGCTCTCTCACTCTCTTTCGCTCTCGCTCTCTCTCACTTTCTCTCGCTCTCGCTCTCGCTTTCTCCCTCTCTTACTAATTGTTGTGCAAAAGGTCGAAAGCGAAGGTTTTGCACTTACGCACTTACTCTGGGAGTAATAAACCGTCAGTACATGATTCCCACATGCTCTTCCACCCAGTGTTTGGTCGTTGAAATAAAATAATATACTGGCTCTCTGGAAATTACTTTTAGGGGTCGATTTGAACACCTTTTTTTAAAAGGAGCGTCTCCATGAAATAAGTTTTTCAGGAAAGAAAATTATTTTCACCTCGGTTTTATTATTGAATTCTGAACGCTTCTGTTCAGGGTAATTTGAATTAAAACTTATTATTGGATTTGCACTGGCAATTGGTTACTATTTCCTTTCAGAATTTTTCAATTTTCAGGCTCCTTCCATATAGACAAACTTAATTACTTCTTCTTCTTCTTCGGCATCCTCCCCTTAGGAGCTTGCCGTTTTCACCCTTCACAACTCTCGATCCTCCCAATCTCGTGGTTTGAGGCCTCTATCCTTCATAGCTTCTTGGATGTATTTTTCCCATTCCAAAATTGGTCTTCCTCTTTTTCGCCTCTTAGGCGGTTGCCATTTTAAGGTCTTGTGTGGCCATCTGTTTTCTGACATTCTCTGAACATGTCCATACAACTGTAGTGCTCTGTTTTCCAAGGTCCTCGTAATAGAACAAATTATATTCATCCTTCTCCATATTTCTTCATTTCGCACTCTGTCCTTGCGAGTAAGTTGTAGGATCGTCTCATGTAGTCCATTTTCACTGTCCTTATCTTATCTCTTATTTTTCGTGTTTGTGCCACATTTCCGCTCCATATAGTACTATATTTTCTACTACACAATGGAATATCCTTCTTTTGACATCTTGGTGGATATTGTTATTCCATAATATGCTGTGTAAAGCTTTGGTTGCTTTCTTCCTCATAATTATTCTCGAGTTTATATCTGCAGTAACATGTACCCGAGTTGTTTATTAAAAATCCAATATATTTGACGGTGTTACAGCTTTAAATTTTGTTACCATTCACGTCTATATCTGTTATTCCTTGTCCTATGCACATACATTCGATTTTATTAAAATTTATTTCTAATCCCCATTTATTATATTTTTCTATTAGCTTTCGTAGCATGTACACCATATCCTCTTCATCTTGGACAAAGATTACCTGGTCGTCAGCAAATAGAAGGGAGTGAAAGGTGTCGTCTCCAATTTTTATTCCCATGCCAGAACATTTTCTGTAGCAGTTATAGAAGGCTTGTTCTAGGTAGATATTGAACAAAATGGGAGATAACCCACATCCTTGTTTTAAACCCTTGTTTATCAGAAAGCTTCCCGTTAACTTATCTGCAATTTTTATTAGGGCTTCGGTGTTTTTGTAAAGTTTTTTAACCAGATTGATCCACTTTTCCTTTATATCAACCTTTCTCATTGCTTCCCATATCTTTTTTCTTGGGACACTATCGTATGCTTTCTGGAGGTCTATAAAGGTTACATAAATATTCATAGTTCTGCTTTTATGTTTCTCTATAACTTGTCTGATACAGTGGCTGTTATCTAGGCATGATCGTCCTCGTCTAAAACCACTCTGCTCTTCATTCAATACAAGTTTATCTTCTTCGAGTTTTTTATTTAGAATACTAGAAAACAATCTTGCTGTTGACTGTATGAGACTTATTCCCCTGTAATTCGCACATGATTGTTTGTCCCCTTTTTTAAATATAGAATAGATTTTATAATAGATAAATAGGGTATGTTCCATTCTACAGGTGGATCCTCTCCTAATTTTATCTTATTGAACATTTTCTTTAGGTATTTGGCAACCACATCTCCACCATATTGCAGGAGCTCAATTCCTTATATTTCCAGGTCCTGGGGCTTTATTGGTTTTTGCTTTGCATAGTGCCTTCTTAATATCATCCTCAGTTATTTCAAAATTGCTTTCCTCCACATCTCTTATTTCTTCTTCTCCTTCACATTCTGGTCTGTTTTCTTGTAGAAGCATTGGAGTGGTGCATCCATTTTTGAGAAAGGATTCTTTGTACTATGATTTTACACTCATTATTTCTTCTAATTTTATTGATAATTTTCCACGCTTCCGATGATTTATTGTATCCTACATCCATCGATGTATGTACATAACCTGTCCCAATGTTCATTTTTTTCCATTTTTACACCTGTTTTAACTTTTTGTCGAACCAGAACATATTTCCCTCTTGACTCTGGTGTTTTATCATTTAACCATTTCAAATATGTCTTCTTCTTCTCTTGAATCATTTCTTCTAAATTCCCAGAAAACTTTTCCGTATATTTCCTTTTTCTTTCTTCTTCCCCAAGGGCTTCCATAGCTGCTTCCAAAATACTCTCCTTCAAGTGTTGATACATTTCTGTGGGATTGCCATCTTTTTTCAAATTTAATTTGTTTCTCAGTCTATTTTGGTAGAGCGTTTTGACATTATACTGATTCAAGAGGTCTGTCTTGAATATCGATTCCTTGTTCTCCATAAGCTCATTGTCTGTTTTTGGAGCGGTTTTCTTTACATTCGTATAACATTGCTTTCCCACTAACATGTGATGATTGCTGGCACATTCAGGTTGTCTATAGACTTAATTACTTTATGTCAAATTAGGAACATGATTAGAAGTTTTCACAGAATCAATTTATGTGACATTAAATTCAGGTCCTGCATTCAGAATGTGTTCACTGCTGGTCGATTTTTATCCAATCTCTATTTTAAAATGTTGTATTTTCTCACTCTCATGAAGTGAAAGGTGCAATTACGTTTCAAGAATACATGTCATAAAGCACATAAAGTAAATTCTAATCAGCTTTACACAAGTGAAACAATTTTTAAAAATATTTCCTTTGCCACTTAAAGAATTTTGGGGAGATTTAGTATTTTTCCCAGGTCTGTTTTGCTTTATTTTCTAAATATTTCTGTACAATAATTACAAATAATTATACATAAAACATCTTCCTTGTGGAAATATGAAATAAAGAAAGTATAAAGGTGGGAAGGTTGATTTCAGGCCTTCCGGTCACACTGTTTAGCGGGTAGCCTACCCGAGCGTGCAAGGGGTTGGCATATATTGTAACCTCTTTGCGCGCAGCGCTGTACCCGGTGAACGAGCTGCGCGGCCAGCGCTCTGAGGAGAACCTGGACGCGGTGACGGGGCCGGCCGAGGTGGAGTCGTGGCTGGGCGTGTCGGTGGAGCAGCACGACGACGACTCGGACAGCGACTGCGAGAGCAGCTACGGGCTGCGCGCCGCGCTCGCCGGCCTCAAGAAGAGCGCCGGGCGCCGCCGCAGGTGCCATTTCTCATTACGTTCACTTGTTTTAATTAACCCTTCAGCGTGGTATGCCGTCTACAGACGGCAAATTGCTTTCTCTTCTAAACGCGGTATGCCATCCCTGGACGGCATGGATTTCCCTTTCCATTCGCGGTAAGCCGTCTCAGGACGGAAGGGACGTTTACCTGTTTCTCCTCTGATTTGCGATATGCCGTCTACAGACGCTCGTCGCTTGTCGGTGCCGTGTACAGACGCTGGCTGTGGGTTACGGCGAATTTTCTGTTTCTTTCTGAGTGATTTTCCATACAAATAGTTTAATATCGATTAAAGTGTTTCTATTTTTATGAAAACAATTTATTTACAATACTTTGTCTTCTATGTACTACGTATCACATTAAATTATTGCGACTGTCAGACATACGTGGTATGCATTATTTCATTATCTGAAAATATTTGTTGATACAAGTGAGTATGTCGTATTTATAATAAATTATCGTCATTATTTTATTCGTCATATTATTATTATTATTATTATTATTATTATTATTATTATTATTGGTGTGAAGCGATGATTCTCAGGTAGAACACTCAGAAACGCAACGCTGCCTAAGCAGAGATGCTCCCGCAGCAGGCCTCCCCGAATGCGCTCAGCTTCCTACCTGCTCCCGCGGTGCCGCTGACCGCAACTTTCACTTAAAGCCGCCTCCAAATGCTACTGCGCACACCCTCGCCACCGCGTTGAAGGGTTAAGGAAAAAGTAATTTTTCAAAAATTCAGACGTAAATATTGCTTGGGAAAAACAAAACTGTTACTCCTCCAACAAAATGTTCGATAATACGATTTAAAAAAACACAACTTATTATTCAAATCGTTTATGTTTAAGATAAGTATCAAACAAGTCAATAAAATTAGTATCATTCGTATTTTAGTTTGATTATTTTCCTAAAAAAGGTTTTAATTCTGACATACGGTAACAGTGTGTGTTTCCAGGAAGTTCCGATTTACGACGTCACTAGATTACTATCACATACACTTTATCTTGTTATCTTATCGCGTTTACGCCTAACCATGCATTATATACATGACGTGTAATATACAATAGTTCATAATTAAATCGTTTGAATGCGTTTATGATCTGAAAAACATTATGTTACAGCTGAGTTACACTATGCAATAAAGGGTTTGCCTCAGTTCAGTGCGTACGGAGAGCGTTCAATAAGTTATCCACTAACGGCCTTGTCGGAGAGCTGAGCGGGCACAGGCAAGTTGGGACGTGTCTCCGCCTCATTTATAAATCAGTCAGCTGCAAGCTCTTGATGCAAGATGATAGCAAGTGCACTGCCGTGCGGGTCATCAAAGAAAACGAGACGTTTCGAACATCATGAGACAAGGAGAGATTTTGAATACTGTGGCTTCATACAACTTAATCATCCTCCTTATAGTCCAGATATGGCTCCCAGTGACTACTGACTGTTTCGAAACGTGAAAAAATTATGCGTGGGCGGCGATTTCCTGACGATCAAGCAGTTAAGGGAGCTGTAATGGGGTATCTGCACAACGAAAATGTTTCCTTCTTTTCTGAGGGTATTCGATCACTGGATACAAAATAGACCAAGTGTGTTGATGTCGATTGAGACTGCATTGAAAAGAATGAGGTGAGTTTCAGTATAATATTTCATATCCATGCTCAGATTGATAACTTATTGAACGCCCTCCATATAGTTGAAGGTTAAGGATTCATATCATGAGTGATTTACATTGATACAAAATAATCACTAAAAATATTGTAGTAAGAATTGATGCAAATCATGTCGGAAAGCAAATGAGAATATGGGGAGGAACTAATCGAAATACATATTGTCCACTGGCGGAAAAAATTCGGTTTGTTATGGAATTTTATACTTTTTAACACGATCTACATGATCCTGCTTTAATGTTTCTTCAAAACGCATTTAATTTAATAGGTTAAAATGCGTTTTGAAGACATCTGAAAGCAGCAGCGTGTAGATAGTATTAAAAACTATACGTTTTTATATCAAATTCAACTTTTCTCACTAGTGGACAATATGTATTTTGATTAGTTGCTCCTCATATGTATGCGAGTGACTTAAGTCATCAAACGGACCTACACAGGTCGTAAATACCGAATTTCAAAGAGCCCGTGTTGTTTACTTCCATCACGCTTTTAATTAAACTCTCAATAGGTTAGTTTTTATCAAGAAAATGATGGCTGTAAATAATATTTCTTTAAATCAAGTTTTAAATTATACTTTTATTGGATTCTAGTTTCATAAATACAATGTTTTCATATGGACATTTTCTAGAGACAACTAAGAACATGAAGTAAACATGTGAAGATTTTCTAATGATCAGAATTATAGGCAGTAAACCGGCTGAAGCACGAGTCAGCCAACATGCGTGAAATAAATGTGAATCATTCCTACGTCTTGAACACCTAGAAGTAAACATGTGAAGATTTTCTAATCACACACACACACACACACACACACGTGTCACTTCCTTTTTTGCGGCTCTGCTCTCGTGGCAGTGACGTCCGGTGGCCGCCGTCCCGTGCCTTCCGATGCGCGGTCGCCGTCCACTCCTGCTCGCTGTCGCCTTCGAAACCAATTATCGCGAACCGCTATTGTCCGCATAAATTATACTACTCAGTTGCTAGTCCGTCGCCGTTTGATAAAATTGCATGTACTCGTTGCGTACTGTTCGGCAGAACAAAAAAAAAAAAACAACAAAAAAAACACTATTTTTCGCGTTTCATCAAACACGTCATTTCTCGAAATTAATATTGTTTACATCAATTTACATTCAAAAATGAACGTCCAATTGTTCTGATCTCAGCATCTATTCTTTAGTATCTTATAACGAGATGTCCGAAGCGTTGAATTTCTTTACAATAAATAATAAAATCTAATTGTCCGTAATCACAAAATTTTTACTCAAGAAAAAAAATTACTCCCGAATTTTTTTTCTTTTTGCTAACACTTCAAAATTCCAATAAATATCACAACTTTACTCCCTATTTGAAATACCACACTTTCGAAAGAAATTTAACTACGCGCCAATTTCGCGCACACGAACCATTCTCTCCGGTACCTACGACACATCTGTACTCACATCGAATTTTTTTTCAGCAACTTGCATTGTTACAAAAAGCTTCTGGAACAAAATAGTTGCCACTCGCTTGCTTTTAATCTGTAGTTAATTCAATGACTTTCTTCTCTTCGTAACATGGCGTCATTTGTTTATCCTCTAGTTCATTGCAAATTTCCAAATATTATGTTATAATTTTGCTTCCGAATATGTGACAAGGTTGACACTAATTTTGTCGTCTTCCCCGTGTTTTAATCTATTGTTTCCCAATGTTTCAGTCAAATCGGTTTGTGCGTTTTGTTACAATTCTTAAAAAACCATGTTTACAATCTCTCTTTACTAGCTCAACAATGGCCATATTCTGTTCATGTTACATTAAAAATTTTTTTCAATTTATTTCTTCCGAATGCGTTGACCGAATTTGATGCCGTTTGTTTTATTTAATTTTCACAAATTTCACGCGCTATAATTCTTTATTTTAATTTTGACTTGTAAAATGTTTTCTGTCGGCACCGTTGTAATCGATACACAAGCTTATTCCTTGTCACATTTTGTAAAGTTGCATCTGGGATATCGAAATTTGCGTGGTTAGACGGAAGAGCGGGCCTGATGGCCCGAGTCTCACCACGTAAAATAAGGCATTAACTAAACTAAACTGTCCACAAAATCGCTCACATGACCGGACAGATAATACTCAGCGAGGCTCTTTGCGCGGCGCCTGGTTGGCCCTGTTAGCTTCCGCTGTCACTCGGCGCTGTGTATCGCCTGCGACACTCTGGGTTGTGAAGTAATGGGAGCATTGTTTTGTGTTGCATTCCGTAAACAACCCTGAGACCCTTCTCTAGCGTTTGGGATTTTTATTTGAAAAGTCTCCCTCTAGTGTTTGACAAATTTATTCTTACTGCTTTATCCACCTGGGTTTGGAGAAGCGTCTCTGTAGCTCATCCCGCGAGGTGATCTTCGAAATGGAAGTGAACGAGATGTAATTCGAATTACAGCACGGGAAAAAAGTCCATGGTACCCCCAAACAAACCCATTAAATATTTAGGACTGCACTTGGACACCAGATTGAATTGGAAACAACACATCGACACCAAAACAATTCAAACTAAAAACAAACTTCATCAACTAAAATCACTAATTAATAGGAATAAATACCTTCCATACAAAACAGCAACAATACTCTACAAAACAATAATCAGACCGACTCTTCTCTATGCCTGTCCAGTATGGATTAATGCTGCAAAAACAAACATCAACAAAATTCAAATAGTACTTACAGAACCAATTCCTACGTACATCCCTAATTCACCCTGGTTCATATCAAATCATCAATTACACAATGAATTCAACCTCGACCTCATCATTCACCACATTACTTACCTATCCCATAAGTTCTTTTCTAATATTCACCATATTGAAAAATTATCCTCGCTCAACCTCTGTAAAAAAACCCACTCATCCCACTCCCATCAAAAATAAATATCCATTCCACATATTTTGTAAAATATTTTCAGATCTAGAATAATATCTATGAGGTGCCATCATGGTTTCCTCGACCACTGTATTAGAGTTAAGTTAGGTTAAGTGTTATAAGTTAAGCCATCACTGCATATGTATAGTTTATAGGAACTGACCGGTAGCGGTAGCTCAGTGCATCAACTGATGTCACTGCAGCGCCTCTAACCGGGAGGTCCTAGGTTCGAGTCCTGACGGCGGCAGGATTTTCGACACTAGCTTTTCAGCTAGGTCGAATTCAGCTGCTGTCTGGAGGAGAATTCTAGCGCCTGCTCTTATCGGTAGTTTTCCGTGGTTTCTCCGATCAACACCAGGCGAATGCCGGAGCAGTACCCTACCAAACGGGCCACGGACCGTGCACGATCTGTCCTTCCTCTTCCTTGTCCTATCCCTCCTTACACACACACGTACACTAACATGCACTACACTACAACATATTCCGGGAAACCGGTCGGAACTTAGAGCTTGTCCCGACTGGGGCGGTGCCTCGCTGGTGGGATAGTCCTGGTTAAGGGGAAACCCCTGTAGCCGACAGTAGGTTGGCGCCGGATCTCTCCATCCAGCGGGGAAGGTCACCGCCATCTCCCGAAAAACATGCACTACACTTACGGGACTAATGACCAAAGCAGTTGACGCGCCGGAAACACGAAATAACCAAACGAAACCAAACCTATAGGAACTGATCTATGTACAAAAACAATCAAATAATAAAACATAATTTAAAAAAAACGGGAAAGAAGTGTGTGTGGTAGGACGAGCATTCTTTCTGCCGCCCAATATTTCCTGTCTTCCAAAACCTTTGGCTGAAGCGCGGCTGCCTGCCCTCAGCATGCACCGCAAGAAGTCGCACTCGTCGGGGTCGACCAAGGCGGCGAAGAGCCGGCAGAGCGTGCAAGGCGCGTCGGACGCGGAGGAGAGCGCGGCCTCCTCGTCCTCCTCCTCCTCCAGCAGCAGCACCAGCAGCAGCAGTAGCAGCAGCAGCCAGCAGCAGTAGCGCCAGCAGCCGCGTGCTGGGCTCGCGGCGCAGCACCACCACCGTCCGTGAGGTGCGCCGCAGGGGCCTCGAACTCGACGCAGCGAGGACTGCTATGCTAGGAAATGGTGTGCGATGTATAGAACGAATCATTCCTTACAGAAAATACACACCACCGTTTTCTGCTCAATGACGTGAGCAAATGTTTAATTTTGCCTGAATAGCTTTTTTCTGCACAGCAGTTTCTCGGCTATTTTGCTTCGACTATGATGTTCAGAAGGTTATGTTTAATGTGAATCAAGAAGCTGAGGATATTTCTAGGTGTTGCTCATGAAAAAGTACGTCGAAAAAAGAAAATTTGTGAATTGATGAAATTGGATTGCAAATCACGACAGCACTGTATCGCGCGTGACCCGGATTAATGTTACGCATGGAACAATGGAAAATTACAAACATTTTTTTCAGTACTTTCTTCTATTAATTATGTTAGCGGTCCGCAAAATTTGAAATTGTGATTTTAGTAAACGGCAATATCTAAGGTTAGATGATATCGTAGGCTTCCGCGGCCAGAGTCATGATCTGGGCTGTACAGCCCTGAAGAGGACCGCGATATGTCGGTCGAAACGTCGGCACCCCAGCCTTCGACGCGGCGTCACCCGGACAGCCCAGATCAATATCTAAGGTTGCCGCCCGCTGCTTTAGAGTAGGCATACACAAAGTGGGTCCGCGATGGCCCGCCGCAGTGGCCTGCCGATCGCGCCCGAGCGCGCCCGTGCGCCGTGGTGGCGAGCGTTGGGGTGGTGGTGGCAGGTGCGGCCGCGCTCCGCCAAGCTGTCGTCGAGCGCGGCGCAGGCGCCGGCGCCGGGCGCCGGCCCGGCGCCCAGCCAAGCCAAAATATTCACACTCCGTAAACCAAAAACTCCCCCCAACTTAACAATCAACTGCAGCCCAATTCAATGGAATAATGGTCCAATTAAATATCTTGGTGTGCTTTTCGATAAAAGATTAACGTGGAAACCCCACATCCATGCGTTAGTAAATAAAGCCCAAGGAAAAATTTCAAAATTATACCCACTAATCAACAGAAAATCCTCATTAAAAATTGAATGTCAGCTGACTATATTTAAATCAATCATTTTACCCACCTTAACATATGCTTGTCCTGTTTGGGGAAGCGCAGCACCCACATCAATAGAGAAACTTCAGACGGTACAAAATAAATGTCTTAGAAAAATCATACTAGCACCGTGGTTTATATCCAATAATCAGATCCATAGGGAACTACGAATGGATTTAATAAAAAATCACATCGCTTGAGTTTCAAAAGCTTTCTATACTACACTTAACACCTCTCACTTAACAAATAAATTCAACCTAGGATGAAATGCTATCCAACCTTGCCGAATCCTATCCAAGTACCCAAAAGACAAGTTTCGCCCCCCATAAGAATATTATATTTAAAAAAGTCAAATAGATAGCCCAATTTTAAACCTAATAAATTTTAAATAAACTCCTAACCAAGTCCATCCAAAAATCAATAACAATCGGAGCAACTTCCAATCCAGAAGCGCTTAACTAGAGACCGGAAAAATATGTAGTATAAAACGACAAAATATGTACATAAATATGTTATGGAAACAGTAAGAATATGTAATAAACGTGTAAAATCGGATATAATATGTAATATTAAAATACATTAATTATGAAACACATTTAAGTAATACGAAATTAAATTCATAAAAAAGTTTCTTAAGAAATTTAAAAATAATACAAACGTTTTAAAAATCATTTGGAGAGCACACGTTGATACACACTTTGCACCATACAACTTTCGCGTCAGCAGTGAAAGCTTCATCTATTGCTACCCAAGGCTGCAGTTTTGCAGCCAGACTAAACGCAATAGAAGACGTACAAACAATCCCTGCGGCGTGCAGCACTCTCATCGTCAGCGATCGCTAAAGTTTCTCGGAAATAAAGGTTAAAGTCACAAAACGCGGCGTCAGTTTTCACACTGCAAGGTGAAAATGATCTCAGTCGCTGACGCGCACTTCCTGCTACGGAGGTAACTGATGTAGGCGCGTTGAACTGTGAGAACATCACCTGTCTTAATATCGGGTACCTGGAGTAGACACCTCGCTGTAATAATGTAGGAAAAAATGCTATTTTTTAAAAAAAAACTTCTATTCATAAAAATGATGTAAGAAAATTAATAGAATTTTTTTGTGAAAATAGCAGAATATGTAAAATATGAAATATGGTACTAAATACGTTAAACTACTTAACGAAAAAATTGAATATTGTGTTAGGACGACGACGAATCACTATGACAACACATTTGACAATGGTACGCAGAAAGACAAAAAAAGAATGCAATTACATAAAAATTAAACAGATTCTGAAATGTATCTACAGTAGCACATAGACAGACACAGAAACAAAAGCAATGAATTACATAGCTTCAGTTTTAAGTTATTGAAATCCAACCCGTATTGACCTCACGTCTTCCACGAATCTGTATTTAATAGTAAAAACATTTTAGTTGTATAATTAATCAAAACATAAACATTAAATGTTCACTTATTTTCAAATATTCGAACTTCATATTTGTTCTTAAACTTATAAGTTATTGTCTTATAGTATATTAAACTTATAAACAATACAATCACAGAATAATTTATAATATCGTTAATAGTATGTTCCAATAACCTCAATTGCATTATTGCCCAGCCTCCCTTAAGAAAACTTTGGAGGGCCCTATGTAGCTTGTGTTCGTGTTCTTAAGTGCGATTTCATCTTGAAAAAACTTGCAGAAGCATTTTTTCAAAACGTTTCAAAACTTTTCAGTATGAATAAACTATATTGAGAGCGGTTGTGAAGTGACTTTGCTGCAGTAACCTCAACAAGCTTCTTCGTACGTGCTCAAGTCTTGATTTTGGTCGAAATGTCTATTCTCTCGGTACTACCCAAGCTCACAAAAAAATAGAACAATATGTATTTATAAGATACACCACACTTTACCATAATCATGATACTAGATGCGTCCAAAAAATAAGTTCCGATGGCCGATAAAGACAACAAAAACATTACCAAGAAACAACATTTCACTGGCTATTTCTCAACATGGTCACCACCACTGTTGAGACATTTATCGTAACGATGCACCATCAATTGTTTGCCTATGTCATAGGAGTACGGCGCCAACGTTCGAAGCCACAAAGCCACATCAGTCTGCACCTCACCATTGTTGTGAAACATTTTCCTACCGGAAATCTTTTCATCACAGGGAAGAGATGAAAGTCACTTGGTCCGATATCGGGGCTGTAGGGTGGATGGTCGAAGACTTCCCATCGAAACTTGATTCACCACATTTCGCGTGGCGTTGGCTGTATGGGGTCTTGCATTGCCATGCAGAAGCGTAATGTCTCTTGTCAACATCGTGTCGTGTCCAAACGCGTGGGACAATTGGCGATGTATCTCCACGAGATATTGCTTCTGAGCGTGCAAAAATCTGATGACTGCACGAACCTCGCAATTGGCGGGAGTCAATATCACATCAGCCATTTGATCGAAGTACTTTGCTGTAACCACTACCTTTACAAGACTAAAACTGCGCATGTGCATTCCTCCCACCGGGAGCGGTAGCTCAGTGCATCAACTGATGTCAACTGACCGGGAGGTCCTAGATTCGAGTCCTGACGGCGGCAGGATTTTCGACACTAGCTCAACAGGTATGTAGAATTCAGTCACTGCCTGGAGGAAAATTGTAGCGGCCAGCTGCTCAGATCGGTGGTTTTCCATGGTTTCTCCGATCAACACCAGGCGAATGCCGGAGCAGTACCCTAACAAACGAGCCACGGACCGCGCGCGATCTTTCCTTCCTCTTTCTGGTCCTAACCTTACCCCTTACACACACACACACACACACAGTAATACACTACACTACCACACATGCCGGGAGACCGGTCGGGAGCTTAGAGCTTGTCCCGGCTGGGGCGGTGCCCCGCTGGTGGGAGAGTCCTGGTTAGGGGGAAACCCCACTAGCCGACGGTAGGTCGGCACCGGATCTCGCCATCCAGCGGGGAAGATCACCGCCGTCTCCCGAGGAAAAACATGCACTACACTCACGGGACTAATGACCAAAGCCGTTGACGCGCCCAGAAACGCGAAAAAATCAATCAATCAAATGCAATCCTATCAGACTACACATGCTATTTCTGGACGCGATCGGATCTCACTTTCTGGATGCAACCTTTACAAAGAGCGGAGGGGTTGCTGCGGTTGGTGCGTTCTCCCGCCCCAAGCCCTTCGTTTGTGTCGGGTCCGTAGCTGGCGTGTGCGTCGGAGAGCCGGGCGTCGTCGGCGGGCGGGAGCGCCGCCGGGGCGTCGCGGGCCTCCTCCGCGGAGGGCTCTAGGGCGGCGTCGGCGGCGTCGGTGTCGGGCAGCGAGTCGCCCTCGCCCTCGCGCCCCGCCTCCCCCGCGCCCTCCGCGGGCGGGGGCGACAGCAGTGGCGGCGGCGGCGGGGGTGGGGTCGGGGTCGAAGGCGGCGGAGGCGCGGACCGGGACGAGTCCAGCTCCTGGTGGGAGGAGTCCACCTCGTGGATGTCCACGTCCTCCAAGAACCGCGACACGCCCGGCTCCCGACGCCGCACGCGCAAAGATGTGAGTGCCGCCCCTCTTGCATGGGCACTGCTAGTGAAGGCTTCTGCCGTGGATATTCTCTTCGTTTCTGTTGAACTTGTTTAATCGTCCAGGTAACTCCTAGGGCGTCCTCTTGTGGTTTGACTCATAAGTAGTTCGTTCAATATTAATATCTCTTTCCTCCATTCTCATTCAATACTTCTATGATCATTCCCGTTTAGATGAGTACACTTAATATTTAAAAGAAACAACAATAATAATAATAACAACAACAAGAATAAATTTTGGCTACCGATCAGAATAAAATTTTCAGAAAACTAGAGGAGAGCGTTACATGGCGAGAGCACACAGTCAATCCCCAACTCCAAGTGAGAATGGTTAATTTCTGAGTCTAACCATCACAAGGAGCAGGCATATTGGCTTCATAGAGGAATACAAGCTTGTCAAGATATAGATGAAATGCCATCACTTATGATTTCTGAAGCTGATGTTAGAGCAATCACCAGAAAGACACAGAATTGGACATTCACCTAGTTCAGATGACGTTCATAATATTTGGTGAAAATACTTTTCTGCTCTCCATGTATACCTGGCTATTTTGTTTAATGCTGCTTTGGAAGATCCAGTCACTTTACCTAAGTACCTATTAACAAGTGATACCTTTAAGTGGGCTAAACCACGTGACAATCAGAAAGGATATTATAGGTCAATTACAAGTCTGTCAATATTACGTAGAATGTTGACAGATATGTTGATAATGTTCTGGTATACAAAATTTTTGAATACATATTTTTAACTGCTATTATGTCTTGAACAAATAATGATCTTATC
Organism: Teleogryllus oceanicus; assembly: GCA_964035755.1. Lineage (NCBI taxonomy): Eukaryota > Metazoa > Arthropoda > Insecta > Orthoptera > Gryllidae > Teleogryllus > Teleogryllus oceanicus. Next base: position 22,911,355 of record CAXIVR010000005.1, read on the forward strand.
TAATAAATGAAAACCTTTTACCTCCCGAGCAAATTGGCTGACTAAAAGGAACTAAGGTTTGCAAAGAACTATTAACGATATTCGTTACACCGTACTCCAGCTGCCCGTAACCAGATTCGTACTGACTTGCTGACATGTAACTTCGCCCACATTCCATGACGCATTTATGTAGTTGAATGTGACGCGAGTAGGTGACAGTTTAGAGATCATCCCTTAAGCTGTATAGTTCAATTAATAATCGTTTCCCCTTCTGGTCTGAGCGTTGAGAGATATGAAGGATTAACGTAGGAAAAGAAGAATTTGTGACAGTTCATACTCAAAGCCATTTATTTCATTTACCTCCGAGCTATCAAAATAAAGTATACATTTCCTCAAAATATAAAGCCAAATATTTCATTTGGTAATTACATTCAGAAGAATTAAATGCTTAAGGAGAACTTTCCTCTCTTTCCTCCTCTGAGACACTACTCGGTAAAATAAATTGTTTTGTTGAGAATCCCCGATTTCTTGGTTCCCCATTCAGGAGAGGTGGCTCAACTGATGTCTCTGCAGTGCCTCTGACCGACAAGTCCTAGGTTCGCGTCCCGACAATGGCAAAACACCAGCTAGGTAGTTAGGTCGAGTTCTGTCGCTGCCAGGAGAATAATTCTGGCGGCTGGTTGCTCTCATCAGTAGTTTTCCGTGGTTACTCCGATCAGTACCAGACGAAAGCCAGAGCAGTATACTAACAAACAGGCCACGGATCGCGCGCAATCTTTCCTTTCCATTCCTTGTTCTATCCTATTCCTTACTTACACACGCTGGGGCAGTGTGATTTAGTCACGGTGATGTGAAATAACTGGTTGGGACACGATCCCGTTACACGATGGTAGGTCGGCGCCAGATCTCACCATCCAGCGAGAGAAGATCGCCGCCACCTCCCGCGATAAAACATTACCTTACATTCACTTACGAAACTTAAGTAGTTGGCGCGCCCGGTTACACTAATCAATCATCCATGATTACTTAATATATGAAGCTTCTCTGCGATGGTGGTTTTCTACTTGAACTAGAATGCCTGAATTAATAGTGATGCAGAATGAATGTGACAAACTTCTCAAGCGTGTAGAGGTGGAAGATGAAGGGCGCGTGTGCGTGCGCGCCGCAGGTGCGCGTGACGGTGGCGTGGGCGCGGCGCACCTTCTCCCGCCTGGGCGGCAACGAGCCGCGCGACTCGCTGGGCGCGCTCATCGGCAACCTGCTCGCCAGATACATCGGAGCCTTCATGAGTGAGTCTCGGCCCAACGGAAAGCGTAGACTCCGACGATCCACGCCCACGCGATGGTCGAGAAAACTACGGTTTTCGAAAGTTTTATGCTAGAAGCTTTAAACAAAACACATTCTTGGATGAGTTCCTGTGACATCATTACTTCATTGATTAAGCTTCTTTACGATGGTATTTGTACTTGAACAAGAATGCCTAGAGAGTAACTTGGAATGAACAAACTTCTCGTCCATGAAGAGGTGGAAGACGATCACTTTTGTCAATCAATAAGTGGTTGGAAATTTCTTATAACAAAGTTGCAAATGTGACATTTGCCCCTGATCATTAGGAAACTCATTATGTGGTGGCGGAGCTCATTATGTACGGCGTTTAATGACATTCCTTTGTCTGTACCAGAACGTGACCTGTGCTTATTGAGTTTCCTACCAATCACCGAAAAATGTCACAACTATGTTATAAGAAATTTTCTCTACGACAATAGCAGAATGTATTCATTTCTCCATGTTATCGGATGCAGTAATCATGCCAAATCCACAAGCCGTGCAAGAATATTATTCTAACACACCTGTCGACCAATCGCATTCGTCCTAGTTCATTACACAACGACTTAGAGTTCTCGCAGTCGCCTACAGAGGCGCTGCGTATTGTTCCGCAACTATCGTAAGACAGGTGAACCACGAAACAGTATGCACAAGTTTCACATGTTATCATTTAGTATTTTTAAAACTTCAATATCAAAGTCGTAGAGAAAGTATAGTCTTCTACTTGCGTAGAATGGCTATTATTCACTCGTGGAAATTCCGACACTCGCTCCTACGTCGCTCGCGTCGGAAACATCCACTCGTGAATAATAGCCATCATTCTACGCTCGTTGCAGAATATACTATTCTACCACTTATTGATTTACAGATGTGATCATCTCCAAACCTTTACAAACCCTAGAAGCTTGTATCATTTATTCGGAGACATTTTGTACGTAATCCAAACACATTCTCCTGCTCCTCGGAAAGAAGAAGACCATTGTTGCAAGTGAATTGCGATGAATAAGCAGCCGGCGCGTGGGCGGGGCGCTGCGGGCGTGCGCAGGCGGGACGCGCGGCATGAGGCGGCGGCGCGCGGGCTGCGAGGTGTCGCTGGCGCAGTCCTGCATGTCGCAGCTGCGCGCGGCGGCGGTGGAGGCGGCGGAGGTATCCACCCTCAGCCTTCATTGCGCGCTAGAGAGCGGGAGCCGTACGGCGACGGAATCACAGACCGGGGGACAAACTCTTAACTGGACTCGACTATACGTAAAGAGCATTACAGGGGAATTGAGGAATTCTTTAGTGGAAAGAAATAATAAATAAGAACAATTGCTTGCGTGTCCAGGCTGGGAATAGTATTTTTGAGGTTTTGAAAAGGGATTTTTAGATTCTTCTTAGGGCCGTATTCATAGTCTTGACTTATAATAAGGAAAACCTTAAGGAGTTCCTTAACACGTTTTCCAATTCATAGTAGCAACTTATCCATCCACATAAGAAAATACTTATAGCTATAAGGAAGGTCCAGCCTTCACTTATAGCTATAAGTGAACCCTCTCTTGATTCGTTGAAAATTGTCGTAATTTGAAAGAAATGGAAATGGACGACTATTTCAAAGATTATAAGGATTTTACAGTGACATCTTTCTTTGCAGCCACAAGTGATATTTACGAAACATGCCAAACACGTTGAAAATGCACAGCGATCGAGAATTTAAGAAAAATATTGTTTTACTAAACCTTTTTTTGTACACTTTTTGGTAACATTGGTGGCTAAAACCACCTCTAACTAATAGGTATTTACTGATTTCACCACCATTTAAGCCTTTGTTTAAGATACTGGCACTATTTAAGAAACTGTGTAGGTTAGGTTACCTCACGGACGCAAGAATATGTTCACGGCCAGTTTGATGGAGCGCTTCTGGCAAGATTCAAGTCGCTGTGAAACAGCCAATACGCTGTTGCCACACGAAGCACTGCTAAGCATCGTACTTATTATAAGTATCGTCTATGAATATAAAGTGTGTATAAGTATTTCCTTATCAAAAGTAACTTCTTATAGCTTAAGTATTTTCTTATCCTATAAGTGACGACTATGAATATGGCCCTTAGTCTCCTAACGACTCGTTCAGCTCAGTTTTTTAGATTTCTCGATCTTTTACCATCGTTAAGTAGAAGGGTTCACGTTAATGGTGATGTAAACAAAGTAAGATCTCTCCATGTTACATATGTGGTCATTTTCATGCGTTTAATATTCAAAGTTGTCTCTGTACGCGATTTAGAACCATGATCGCCAGACACACTAAAAAATAATTCTATTAACTGAATATTACTATCTCCCTAAATTACATACGTTGCATTCCACTTGAGTTTTTTTGCGTGAAATAGGAGCAATAAAATTTAGTTCATGAAAATGTGTGATATATGTAAAAAAATGTAAAGAAATCAAGTTAATATCTCATTGTTTTAGAAACTGTCAGTTTTATCTATAAACTTGTACTGTACAAATAAACGTTATTACAAGAACGAAATTGATCCAAACTAAATATAGTTATGGTGGTTATTACTATTAGTATCATCATTATTTTTATATTATTATTTCTAGTAGTAGGTACATGTAGTATTAATATTGCAAGTAATATTTTTACAGCGAGTATTGATTGTACTTTTAAATTTTAGCTAGCTGCTTAGAAACCATATCCGTCAGGAACACTTTTCGTATCGACTCGTTTCACTATTCAAATTTCAAGATAAAAGTTTTAACTTGTTTATATTGCCTGTTTACAATAAAAATATTCACCAGATAAACGCAACATATCAGAATTGAAAGTTGAAGCCTCATGAACATCACAAATATCTGTCAAATTACAAGCATTGCGAAGAGAGCATGCATAATTGCATATTCAGTCTCATGAAAATCGTGCATCACTTATACATGCAAATGTCAAAATGTGTGCCAAATGCTGTTAAACTAGTCTATTTTATCATGTTTTTTCATTTAAAAACCATGGGCACATTTTCTACATTCGAATCTGAAAGCACATTTTACAACTTTAAATTCCATTTAATTAAGAATAAAATAGGCATATATCCATAAAACGAATCTCAGGTCAGAAAAGACAGCTTCTGGCGGCATTTTGAACTTCTGTTTTGCGATATTGGCACATCATTTTTGCCCCACAGATCAGTGTCCGGGACGGGGCTTTACCTCTGTAACCTGCATTCAGTAGTCCACCATACCATCACTTATCGGTAATTTCTTAATTGTCTTCGAAGTTGTTTTCTTTCTGCATTACTTTAAAGTGTTTCAGTTATAACCCTCATTGATTACTTACTTAAATTAAAATTTTTGTTTTATTGATTTTCTTCTTATAATGATGATCGCATAACAACATGAAGATCATGCTTAAATTCAAATTTGAAAAATGTAGCAAAAAGTGTACATAATTGTAGCGTTTTTAACTTTTAAATCTGTAACTTATAATGAATTATAACAAGAGCAGCGAAGTTCTTGTCTTCGTAGTAGCCTTTTTTGAAAATAAAATGAAATTGGCAAAGGGAAAGATAGTGGGATTTTGAAAGCGATGATGTCGCATCGAAATTTAAGGGGATTCATATGAAAGGATTATAGGTGTTCTCAACGCCACGAAGCCACGGAGTGTAAGTAAAGAGTAACGGTGTAATGCCTATCGAGAGGAAGAGGTTATTCAAGAGCTTTCGGAGTGATTTGATACTAACAGTATCTCTGCGACCGCAATATTACCGAGGAGTGTGGAAAATACAAAAATTAGCTCAAAATTTGAAAAAAAAAAATTCAAATTATATCATGCCGACAAATAAAATTTTAAAAAATCCATTTATATTGCATGCATTTACATTCCATTTTTTACCAAAATCAACTCTGTCAACATGCTAAATGAGTGACCAATACACACACTGCATCCAACACCTTGGCCGGGAGAAGTGGCTCAGTGCATCAACTGATGTCACTGCAATTACTCTGACTGGGAGGTCTTAGGTTCGAGTCCTGAGAGTGGTGAGATTTTCAACACTAGCTTGTCAGCTAGGTCGAATTCAGTCGCTGACTGCAGGAGAATTCTAGAGGACGGTTACTCTGATCGGTAGTTTTTCGTGGTTTCTTCGATCCACACGAGGCGAATGCCGGAGCAATACCCTAACAAACGGGCCACGGGCCGCGCGCGATCTTTCCTTCCTCTTCCTTGTCCTAACCTCCCTTACACACACAAACATGCACTACATTACCACACGTGCCGGAAGACCGGTCGGGAGCTTAGAGCTCCTTCCGGCTGGGGCGGTGCCCCGCTGGTGGGAGATACCTTGTAGAGGGAACACCCCGCTAGCCGACGGTAGGTCGGCGCCGGATCTCACCATCCAGCGGGGGAAGATCACCGACACCTTCCGAGGAAAACACCGTGCCCTACACTTACGGAACTAATGACTTGAGTAGTTGGCGCGCCCGGAATCACTAGCGAGGCCGTGGGCGCGCGTCTGTGTTGGAGATGGCGGTGGCGCAGCGGCGGCAGAGCGCGCAGCGCAGCGCGGGCGGCGGCAGCAAGCGCAGCGCGCGGCGCGGGCCGCCGGACGCGCTCGCCCCGCGCACGCGCCGCCCCGGCCCCGCGCTGCGCCCGGCCTCGCTGCACGCGCCCTCCTCCGTCTCGCGCAAGGAGCCCCGCGCGGCGGCCCGCCGACCCGCGGTGCCGCGCCAGGCGCGACAGGTGCCTCGGCGCTTTGCAATTGCCAACGACCCATGCAAAGGCTCCCACAGACCGGTGCGGTAGATCCGCAGCCTACGCGGATTGCCCGCAGCGGAAGTTTCGCGTTGTCTTATGAGCACGTTCAGACCTGCGCGGCAAGCGAGCATCGCGACAACGGATTGGCAGCATTTAATCGGCGGCGAAATTTGTAACGCAGTTCTTCCGCTGCAGCTCGAGTTTCGTGGAAGTCCGCCCGTGTTCGGGAGTCTTCGCTCCGCTCTGGGTCGAGGGACTTTGCCAACCGTTACCAAACGCTGACTCATAATTGACGCTCCGGTGTGAACGGTTCCGCGAATTTCGTGGCTGCGTCTAGCTCGGAACTTCCCGCGCCGCAGCCGCTGCGGATCTACCGCGCCGGTCTGTGAGAGCCTTAAACCATACCACGAGTAAAAATGTTCCAAATACGCGCGGTAGATCAAGTACAGCAACTGGGAGATCCATCTAATTTCCAAATTTCGTCTTTAACGAAGATATTTCTGTCTCTCCAATATTTTTTTAAGGAAGACGCCGAAAAAAATCGAACTTCGCAATTTTCGAAAAATCAGGGATTACAACGGAAACGAACCTACGGCATTCTTTGAATCGTTATTTACGCTATCCAACTACAAAATTCAATAAAAGAATGGACTGTTTTTTTGAAAATGTCCAAGGGGCATCATGTAAAATGTCCTTCAAAATTATAATATTGGTTTCAAATTCAAGGGGCTGCGACATCAGTCAGATCAATTGAGAGATCAATTTTGGAGAAAAACGACTGGATAATTTTGGCGCTAGCGTTGATAAACTTTTCGCCGTCAATCGATTTTTCAGTATCAAGGATCCATAAAACATTAAATACTAAGGCTAGTTATTCTCTGTGCCTTCATAAACCCTAAGAACACTGCTCTATGTGTTTTCATAAACCCTAAAACGAAGGCTCACATTCATAAACCCTACGGCGACTACTTCCTGGGTCTTCATACAGTATATGACGACTGTTCTCCGGGTCTTCATAAAATTTAGGCGACTGCTCTCTGGGCCTACACAAACCTTAGACGACTGATATTTGGGTCTACATAAACTCTGAAACGACTGGTCACTAGGCCTTTGCGTATCCCAAGGCCCTTTGGGTCTTCATAAAACATAAGACAACTTCTAGTTAGACCTTCATTAACCTTAAGGGAATATTGTGTGGGCCATAATAACCATAAGACGACTGCTCTATGTCTTTATATACCCTAAAACGAAGGATCATTAGGCATTCATAAACTAACCACTGGACCTTCATACATCCTGCATACAGCTACTGCTCTCCGGATCTTCATAAACCCTAAACGATCGCTCTCTGCGTCTACATAAACGATAAGGCGCTTTCCTTCATAAACAATAAAACGCCGCCCTCTGAACCTTTTCAACTCTAAGGCGACTCCTCTCTGAGTCTTCACAAACCCTTAGGGGACTTTTCTCTGGGACTACATAACTCCTTCAAGAGCACTCGAGACCTTCATAAAAAATAAGATGACTGTTCTCCAGACCTTTATAATCCGTAAGGCTTGTGCTGTCTGGGCCATCGCTAACGTGACTGCTGCTGCGTGGGTTGATTCGCCATAACTAGGGAACGGACTTTATTGTAATATAAAAAGCAAAATATGTACATATATATGTACTTATTTTTTCAAAAATATGTAAGAAAAAATAGGAAATATGTGAAATAAATATTCATTATAATGTTTACAATTCCATTCTTCAAGCGTTTTCCGAGCAGAGTACGTTGCCGATCTGAACTTTACACGGATTCAGAGAGTTGAATGAAAGTTTTACATCTACAGAAGCAATTATTCATAGTTTCTTCCGAAACATGTAATACTTTGTATTATATACAATGTTGTTTACGAGGAGCCGGAGCTCAAGTGAATAGTATTGTGTAGCATGATATAGAAGAGAGGGAGGGGGGTAAAGGGAGCATACTCCTAAACCAACTCCAGAAAAGGGATAAGACAATGATCTGATTTTTTTCTTATCGAGTTACGCATGGGGTCTATGAAACACGAGTAAGCACGTGGTTGAAGGGCCATCTGCTTCACATACTACATCCGCTCATCGTTGATCCCGACTACGCTGTTTCCAAGAAGCAGTGGGGCGGGGAGATAAGTTTGGCAATTAATAGCGATTGTCCGGCGTTAATACAAGCGCATTGCGTATTTTTTAAGTATTTCAGTAACTAAGTTAGTTTTCAAGTAACATATATTTCAAACATCATAAGTGAAATGTTCATTTTCGACCTATAAATATATTAAAATGTAACGAAATATGTAGCTATACATAAAATATGTAAAAAATGTAATTATACCAAAATAGTAAAAACATGTAAAATAAAAATTAAAAAAAATAAAATATGTAAAAAATGTAATTATACTGTTATGCTGTCGGCAAAGTCGGGCGACTTTTGCCGACATATCAGCTTTATTAAGATAGCCGGCTTTCGACGGCTTTGCCGTCATCGTCAGTCTCGCTACTGTCGGCAAAGTCGGGTGACTTTTGCCGACAGCAGCGAGACTGACGATGACGGCAAAGCCGTCGAAAGCCGGCTATCTTAATAAAGCTGATATGTTGACGAAGATGACCTCTTTTATTTCTTCTTATAAGAACGTCAACAACACCAAATCAGAATTCCCACAATGAATGTAGGTATCTTGGCCCTGTAAAGATATGTATTTCCATGAAAATCCGTTCCCTAGCCATAACCGAGCCGGGGTGTGTGTGGGGCAGGCGCGCTCGGGGGAGAGCGTCGCGGTGAGTGAGGGGCGTGGCCACGGGCGCGGCGCGTGCGGCGACGGCGACCACTCGCGCGCCAGCGACCGCGCGGCCCCGGCCGGCCACGCCCCCTCCCGCGGCCCCGCCCACAGCCACGACGACGACGACGACGAGGAGGCGGACAGCGGCGACGACGATGACGATGACGAGGACGAGGAGGAAGACGAGGACGAAAGCGAGGAGGAGAGCGACGCCGCCCGCCAGCGCGCCGCGCGGGACTTCAGCTCGTCCTTCTTGCCCGAGTGCGAGCGACAGCTGCTCGAGTCCTACCTCTCCGGGGACTACGACTTCGCCAGCCTGCTGGAGCCAGTGCCCGAAGTGCGCGCTTTGTTTGAGGTACTTGACAAATACCGGGTTGGAACGAAAGTTGGCTACCTCAACTTCCTAGCTCTCGGTTACGGATCGCGTACACTAACAAGTGCGGCCAGCTTGATGGTCAATTATTTCGTATTAATCTAAGTATAATTTCTTAATTACATCCGCAATTTCCTTCTTTATCCTTACCTTGAAAATCCATGAAATATTCACCCTTTCAATACTTTCAGTTTTTACTCTTAGCTCAACCGCTGGTGTCTAATGAAACATTACTTTTCTTCGAACTGAATCGATTCCCCCTACAAGTCACTCTTCGGATCTTCTTTGCGAATCTAGAGACAGAGGTCAGAGACAGAGGTTGATGGTCAATTATTTCGTATGAATCTAAGTATAATTTCTTAATTTCATCCGCAATTTCCTTATTTATCCTTACCTTGAAAATTCATGAAACATTCACCCTTTCGATACTTTTAGTTTTTACTCTTAGCTCAACCGCTGGTGTTTAAGAGTCTTCAATGAAACATAACTTTTCTTCGAACTGAATCGATTCCCCCTATAATCACTCCTCGGATCTTCTCTGCGAATCTAGACAGAGCCGCTGCACAAAGTACTGTATGTACATATACAACGTCTGGTCACCGAGAAGGGCTGTAAACGCCTCTGATAAAAACATCACTATTTACTGGCGGCTCCAGAGACAATTTTGAGGAGGAGGAGGTCACAAAATTTTTGAATGAGAATATGCAGTCAGATGCAAGAAAACAGTGAATGTAGTGTAGGTCATGGTGGAACAAACATTCTTGAAACATTCTTCCTCACGGAATATGTTGGGTATACTACTGCACCCTGTAGCCCAATCGGACGAAACGAATTCATAAACTCGTCAATAGGTAGCTCTGAACGTCATGCAAGGAAACCTTTCCCAAGTACCCAAGTCACTGGGCTGCGCCCACAGACAGCCACCATTTGCAAGTCATATATTGCAATATTTGCAACTCCAAAGCATTGAGCTTATGGCAACACTAAATTTGGCTACTCTGTAATAGGACAGTTCCCAAACATTCCTAACCAATGAAGGTAAACATAACATGGGACTTGAAATTTTTTAGAGCTTTTTTTAATTCTGAAATTCGAGAACAACATGACGAACAACTACTTAAACATCAAATACTGTACAAAAAAGAATGAAAGATGTGCATTATTTGGGAGGGCAGTGCTCTTTGAAACTCCCTACCTCAGCCGCCACTTCAATCTTCAACATTTAAAAATGTCTATATAATTCAATGTAAAGGAGGTGTTTGCTAGTTCTGCACTTTGTTAGACCGTCTCATCTTCAACGTCTGTGTACCGAGTTTGAAATTTCAGTCGATACACTTGAAATTAATGGGGGTCGAATCGGGTACTCTGTTCCCTTGCACTTCATTCCACCATGTAGCACCATATAGCCGCCAATATGCAGTCAGATGCAAGAAAACAGTGAATGTAGTGTAGGCTGTTGATATAGCACATCGGGACAACTGTTTCAATTGCGTATCTCTGAGTATGATGTTCTAGGGCTCCAGTCCCGACAGTAGCGCATTTTCGAGTCTAGGTACATAACTCGGATCGAATTCGTACACTGACTGGAGGAGAATTCTAGCGGCCGGCTGCTTGGTAGTTTTCTCCGATTTCTCCGATCAGTGCAAGGCGAATGCCGGAGAGGTTCCCGAAAAAAAACGCGTGATCTTTCTTACCTCACCCTAGTTCACTTATACACACACACACACTCCTCCTCCTCCTAATACACACACTCGCATTTACATGTACAACACTATTACACATACTGAATGGAGACGAGTCGAGGGCTTAGAACTTGACCCGGCTGGTGAGGGGGGTGCCCCGCTGGACGATGTACTTAGAGGAGAAAAGCCCGCAAACCGACGTGTAGGTCGGCTCCGGATCTCACTTCCAACCCGGAAGGAATCATTTCCCGTTTATAAACGCGCCCGGAAACCCGAGATGCGGCCTCCGCCATCGCTCCTCAGCCCTCCGACGAAAGCGTCGCTCGCAGGCATCTAGCGAATGCGCGGGCGTGCGCAGGCGGTGGGCGGGCGCGCGCGAACGCAGAACGCGGCCGGCGGCGGCGGCGCAGTGCGCGCAGACGGCGGCGGCGGCGGGCGGCGGCGGCCGCGCCCGCGCCAGCAGCACCCGCCCCGCACGCCCCTCGCCCGCCGCCCGCGCGCCACCCCCGCGGCCGCGGCCACTGCCCCAGCCCCAGCCCCAGCCCGCCCGCCAAGAAGCGCTGAGCGCCCGCCTCGCCCATTTCTACTTTCTTAACAAATAATCGCAAACGGATAATAAACAAGTTCATTTGTTTCTTTGCATTCCTCTTGATGTATATAGGTGTACGCACAAGGTTTCTGTGGCCAGAGTCATACGAATGCTCTTAGCTGTTCGAGTGACGCCACCGGGAGCGGTAGCTCAGTGCATCAACTGATGTCACTGCAGCGCCTCTGACCGGGAGGTCCTAGGTTCGAGTCCTGACGGGCTCGAAGCTGGGTCGAATTCAGTCGCTGCCTGGAGGAGAATTCTAGCGGCCTGCTGCTCTGATCGGTAGTTTTCCGTGGTTTCTCCGATCAACACCAGGCGAATGCCGGAGCAGTACCCTACCAAACGGGCCATGGACCGCGCGCGATCTATCCTTCCTCTCCCCTTACACACACACACACACACACACACTTACACTAACATGCACTACACTACCACATATTCCGGGAGACCGGACGGGAGCTTAGAGCTTGTCTCGGCTGGGGCGGTGCCCCGCTGGTGGGAGAGTCCTGGTTAGGGAGAAACCCCACTAACCGACGGTAGGTCGGCGTCGGATCTCGCCATCCAGCGGGGGAAGACCACCTCCATCTCTCGAGAAAAAACATGCACTACACTAACGGGACTAATGACCAAAGCAGCTGACGCGCCCGGTAACACGAAAATACAAAACCAAACCAATCGAGTTACGCCGCTAGTGAAAGCTGTCAAGTCGGCGATTCGACCTTCTGATCGTGATCTTTCTCAAGGCTTAAGTGCCGACTCTTTAGGCCTTGCCCTGAGGAATATTACCGACATGAAACGTACACATGAGTCTTCGATGGTGCGTCACCCGGACAGCCAAGAGCATTCGTATGTAGGTAATATAGGTAAACAGGGTAATCAAACATCTTTAAAAAAACTATATATTCATCACTGTTCTCTACATGAGGATATTGTAGCGTCGTGATGAGTAAGACGACAGAATTCTCAAACATGTACTTTTATTTTGTACGTAATATACGTATACGTAATAGCTGAAATGATGAACAGAGCGTATATCATCCGCGTGTCGTTTGCGGAAAACAGAAGATGATTCTCATAACAACTTTCATGTGTTCATACGCACCATGGCAATGCGTTGTCATGGTCGTCAGGCGAACTCTCTCTCATGAAGGATGAGAGAGTCTACGACGTTACGATATCAATGATATGATCCAGGTTTTTAATGATTTCAGTGATGGCAGTGCAAATAAAATCACAGTGTTGGAAAAGACACGTTTCATGTTCGCATTGTCGTGATTTCAGTTATATTACTTGGGGGATATTGTGATAAAATCATAGAAAGAAGTATTTCGCTGAAAATCCATCGTAAGATTTAGTTGTAAAGGACGAACAGACACAGAAAAGTAAAAACAATTAAACTAGTAGAACCCTTACGATTACATAATCCAAAAGTAAGAGAAGTAAAAAAGTTGCAACAGAAAAGGATTACTTACACACCTTTTCTTGACCGATGGTTTCTAGAAATGCAGATAGAGTGGGGGTATTAGTTATGAAATCTGACACCAGATCTTATCAAGGAATGCCAATTTCTGGAAAAATCAGTCATGCCTTCACAACTTTCTCTGTAATTTGGATTCTAACTTTCTCAGGAGTTCGAGGTTTTCGTGAAGCCCCTGAACCTGCTTCGGACATTTCTTTAGATTTTTTGAGGAAACCATGAACAGGAATTCTTGTCTTCAGCAGCAAATATTTTTTATTACGTGCCATAAAAGATGTTTGGAACGTTGTAATCCGTTCGATGCGAGCTTTTACATTCAACTGTTTATTATGCCAAGGATGGGGAAGGTAGGTAAAGAAAAGATGCGCGGGTAATTCTACAAAAACTATTATGCACTACGAAAAATCGAAACCCCCCAATTTTTTTTCATGGTGTTCAGTTCTTATTCTACAATAACTGAGAAAATGAGAGAGGTAAAAAAATTCTGAAACAATAAAATCGCTATCATTGTGGACGCAGAGTTAAACATTATTCTGAAAATATAATGGAAATATTTTATATTTACAACATCTAAACATATGTGTTAGAGTGAAATATTATCGGAATTCTTGCTATCCACCTCTATTTAAAACAGTAATGCTTCACATAATTATAATGACTCATTTTTACTTTCTCTTATACATACGTATACACGGGTGTAATATACGTAGTATAGAGAATGTTATAGAATACTACGGAAAATCGATTTCGAGATTTCAACGGAAATGCATGTTTTGGGGTCCCCCGATACCAAACAAATGGTTGTTTTCAAAACCGTATGTCAGTCTGTCCGTCTGTCTATCCGTCTGGTTCAAGGTGAATCTTTGAAATTTTGAAAAACATTCTTTAATATTTGGGGGTATTTTACATAACGCTCCCGGACATTTTCAAAACTTCCTCAGAACCGGCTCTAATTTTTTAAAATTCTTGTAAGAATAGAGTAAATTACACTTATAAAGGTAGCATATGTCCGATTTTCGCGGTTAACTCTGATTTTTTGAAAATTGCAAAAGTTTGAATTTTTCGGCGTCTTCCTACAACTATTAAATTTAAGACACAGATTTTCCTTCAAATTAAATTTGCTGTCCATAAATAGTTCTTTCATTAAGGTCATGTAGACTTTTTTGACAATTTTAGTAGTTTTTGTGAGCGTGAAACATTTGCAATTTTAAAAAATTACAATAACAAGATTTTCTGTATGTAATGTAATATTAATGTAAAAGTCCAATAAGCATTGTAACTACTATGTAACTAATGGAGTCGCTAATAACCTCTGCTGTTGATGCGACTTAAAATAAAATTAAATTGAAAAAAAAAAAAAAAAAGATTTTCTGAAAAACTGCTCCAAATTTTTCTATAAAGTTTTGGTAGGGATAGTACCAAATGCATCCTATCCAATGACATAAGCGCCATATAGCCCTATTCTTTCGTTTTTTCAAAAATTACTAAAATGTAATTAGTTTGATTCGTCTCTCAAGTCAGTTATATTTACATTAGAGGCGATTTCTTCACATAATTATATTCATGAGTACACGTGCTTTAAATAATGTCAAATAAAGTTTCTCGAAAACTCAAAAGTTTTCTGTAAAAATGAACTCAACATTTCGCATTTTCAGATACCCTCAAACGAAATTTTCTTAAAAATGGCTCCAAATTGTTTCTTAAAAGTTTTCCAATAGATGGCTATAATTGCACTGTTTAATATGACGTAATGTTCATTTTGGTGTATACTTTTGTTGTTGTTTTTTAAATCATACAAATGTAATTCTTTGAAATATCTCTCACGCCGATAATATGCACATTTCCTTCGAGTTGTATACAGTATTGCATTTGTGAGTGGAAGTTCTTAAAATGACTTCAAATGAAGTTTTTCGAAAACTCAGTAGATTCGTGTGAACAAGAGCTTCAAATTTTGCATTTACAGAAATGCTTAATCGCAATTTTTTAAACGGCTTCAAACTTTTCGATGAAAAATTCTATTTTGGGCGAGGTTTTACTCTTCTTTAATATTCGTGAAGTAATATTTCGATTCTACCGAAAATGTTGAAAAACCGAAATGTTGAGAAAATATTTTTAAAAAAATGTACTTTGGGCGACCATAGAAGGCAGCTGGACAGAGAATGGAGCAAGACCCTCAAGCCAGTCCACACCAAAGAAATTACAAAAAAAAAAAAAAATATATATGAGAAAGTCTGTGCCATTCTGTAGCATCTCGAGTTACTTTCTCTTATACCTACGCATCTACGGAGTAATATACGTAATATGGAAAAAGTTATGAAATACTGTGGCAAAAAACGCCGATTTTTCCACAGAAAAATTCGTATTGTGGGGCTCTGTTTCGAAAAATACATTAATGAGTGTGTGTCGTTCAGTGGCGCGGGCCCGAGCAGCGCGCGGGGCAGACCATGGGGCGCGATATCATGGGCACTGTCGCACGCACCAAGACAACGGGGTAGGGGGTACCTCAAAGGTTTCCAAATGCCATATAGTATTCATGAACGTCTAGTAACTTCCAAACCAATTTGATGTCTCCACAAGATCTCCAATGCCGCCCAACTGAATAAAGCAAACGAATACAGCAGTGCTCCCAAATGTGGGTCTTTAACAGTGATGGCACCCGTCGCAATTTTAGTCGATTTGCAGTGAAATAGTTAAATGGTTTGAAGATAAGTTATTAAAGTAGCAATGCCAAGCTTTAATCTTATCTAAAGTAAAATTATTTTGAATAAAAAGTTATGGAGCTACGGCCATTTGAAAAGTGTCTATTTCTATGGATTCGATATAAAATTGGCTGTACTTGGACTAATGTAGCATGAGTCAGATAACGTCATGCTAATGAGAAAACCTCTATAACTCCATATTCCCTCGTCTATTACGTGTATACTTCGTGATACAATATAATTATGAAAGAAGAGTAATAAATAAAATAAATAACAAATGAGCATCTTAAATGTTGAGTTCCTCAGTATTTACGGTTCAACGAAAGGAAACTAAAATTCTGTGAACCGTTTAGTTATCTTTACATTGTAAAACTGTCCAATCTGAAGTTACGAAGTATGCTAATTAGCATGATAAATAATGTTTGATGATCATGAAGTTATTGCAGGTTAACGTGGGCACCACCTCAGCCAAAAATCAATTGATAAAAATATAAATAAATGAAATGTAATAGTCATATTCTAAAAACTGGCCCAAAATGGAGTATATGAGGTTTATGGCACCCCTAAACCCATTTTAAAAATGTTTTATTGTTCCGATGTTCTTATATCGGAAACTTAACTTTGCTATTGAATTCTATATATTTTCGATACAGCCTAAGTTTTTAATATTTAAACGCAGCTTTGCCTTATTTAGTTCGAAATCTCTATTCATGAAGTTTATTTTTGTAAACGCCTGAGTAAGTGATAACCCTCATAACATTTGTGCTATGCGGGAGAGTCTACAGATCCCCTGTCAAAAGTTCACTACTCCTCCGAAAGAAATCACTTTCATTTATAATGTATTTCCCGACATGCTGTCATCTAGTGGCGTAGATTTGGGGGAGGGATTGGGGGTTAACCCGAATAAAGTTTTGAAATAAATAAATTTTAATTTGAACATTATTTAATTTATTATACTTAAACACAAGGGAAATAACTGATGGAATGTGATATTATAGAGATTAATATTATTTTAAGGTACTTGAAGTTTAAAATTATTTTTTCATTTTGATAAAATATTATTGTGTACACCGACACCAAAATTCTGAAATTGTACTTCGTGGACATCGAGATTTTGGAACAATTTTGGACAATGCACCATATTGTAACAATTGAAGTTTCTAATCATTATATTTTTGAGCTCCTGATAGAGATCCACAACTTCATTTATGATGGTACCACTATCATTCTTTGTTGCAGTGTATTGCAGTATTTACTATCGTGAAAATTCTGACAATTAGCATAAACAGTAAGTTGCTCCAATCTTTATGGCGACTATTAATTTTTTTAAATATGGATTTTGGTCTGACCAGACCCACCACTGCACACCAATGTTGAAATAACAACTTTTTTGTTCTGTTCTATTTTGGAATCTGTGGATCGCTTAGTGTTGCGTTTAGTAAAAAAAAATAAAGTTTTATAGACAAGTAGGAACTTTCAATCCTTTAAAATTGGGTGAATTCACTATAATCATCTATTAAACCGCCTAGCTCGTATCGCTCGCTGTACTCGCTCAGTGCTCTTTACAGGCGGTCTGAAAATCGCGCGTTGCATAATGGTTTTCGTTTATGTTTCCTTCCCAACCCCACCTCTAGGGGTGTCATAGCCCCATAGCATTTTCTCCAGTATTGCTTGGTATTAATGTATACCGAGTTTTTGTAAAAATGAAATCCTCACCTGAGTAAAGGATTAAAGTGGAACACAAACGTATGACACATTCATCTATTTTTTTACAGATTAATATTTTCGGCAACGGGTACATTTGTTAGGCGGTGAAATAAATAATAGTATTACTTGTACTATTATTTGCTTATAATATCGTAAACACGTGTATTTTTGTTCACATTTTGGAAAAATGAAAAAATATCTCTTTTTAAAAATTGGAATTGAGTTTTATAGAAATGTTTATAAAAAAAAAAATTTTTTCTTTAAAATTTTCGATATTAAAACCCCGAAAAAGTAGGAACAATACCAGTTTTTCTGGCCTCCTAGAATTAGCACAGCCTAGGAGGTCGAAAACGAGGGGGGGGGTAACTAGTGCCTGGATACACACAGCATATTCAAAGAAAATAAGTTTATGATCTTTTTCCAGCTAAAATGTGCTTTCTGACTGTACTCTTACGTCCATTGTACATGTCATTCGTACTGTTCTGAAACCTGCTCAGTTTCAAAGGATAAGTATCACTCTTATTTCTGAATGAAGAGATATTTATGAATTTCTAGTAAACGGCAAAATATTCTAATAATGGAGACTATAATCTTGAATCGGAAATAAAGAAAGAGTGCTCAACAAACTAATACGAAACAATATGGACGGAATAAATCGATTCTGTCATGGGATTCTTAGATTTTTATGTCAATATTTATATGTCAATCATTAGAAGATGTTGAATAATATGAAGACAATCACCAAAACGTTCTTACATTAAAATTGGTCATTAATAATTGTAATTTCATTTGGTTGGTTACGATTGCTGAATTATTTTCTTTCACAATGCATTGGCACTATTGTCAGGTACCATTCTTCGAATTTACGTTTGTTTTTTATAGATTATTTTCATTTTGAAATAATATTTAAAAGCGTTGTCTGAACTTTGTTTTTAAATGGGTAAATCTGAGACCTAAGGGGGAGCGGTTATTTGTTTTTAAATCCCAGAACGAGAACGTAACTATTTTGGAATAATGTCAACGAACTGAAATAACAAAACTTTTTAAATATTAGCTTTATTTCCATTCTCTGAATTTTCTAAGGAATATGTAGTGCAATTTTGGATATCCTTAGTTGTTTCAATGTTAACTATAGGTTCATTCCATCTTTCAGGTGTAATTCCATGATGTATTTGTTCCAATGTGGGATGAATCAATGGAAAAACATTACAACTGAATCAGATTAGATTAGTTTTAGCTGTTCTAACTGCAATTTTAGCATTACAGATGTAAAAATAAATTGATAAAATCCAATTACGAAAATAAATTGATAATATTCAATTATATTCATCTTTCATGTTCGTCGAGATGTCTGTCGGTTGTAAGACGTATGTTTGGCCCATTTTAACTTCGATATTTGATATTTTACAATATTGCAAGTTTAATTATATAAACATAAATTACTACGTTAAATATTAATTCGTGTAATATTTCGCATACCCGCAGTATTGACTGTGAAGGTGTGACCTGCGAAACACCAAAGCATGATGGGTTGCCATCCAATCAGGGGCAAGTAATTAACCTGCCCAAAGACAAACTTCAGCTACGCCGTTGCTGTCTTGTCTTAACCTAATTGGTAATATGAGGAATTAATTATTATTTATTATTTTCTGATTATAAACACTGGTCACTTAATTTCATTGAACGATACATTTGCAGTTTATTGCTTCCACAATTCTACACCTTGATAACCAGAAACACAATAGAGAAAACAAAAATTAATTTTGGGAGAAAATTGTTCTGGTGCTAAACCCTCAATCTTTCAAGTCCACTAGAGTGAGCCCGATGTGGTCTACTTCAATTGGTTTTGGTGTTTCACTTATTACTTGACGTACAGGAAACCACAGCATGTCCTCTGCAACCGGCCACTCTTTGGCATGCAAGCTGACTTCATACTCCTCTTTATTACTTTAACTAGGTAGCGTCGACCACTGTACACTACAGAATGCAGCAGAGGACTAGATACGACTACATTGGTATTCCTTCAGGCAACACACGAGAGAGAGAACGTGATAGCGCAGTCAGGGAATGCAGTTGATGGTCGTGGCTCATTCCCGGACTGCTAGGAACACAATGAATATCCTCTGAGTCCTCTGAATCAGAAACGAGAGGACCATCACTGTCATCCGAGTTTAATATGTAATTTAAATGTCACTTACGCTTGGAATGCATCGTTAAAGGTCATATTTTCAATAGTTTCTCTGTCATTTTCTCCAAAAAGGCTGGATCGTATTTTTTTGTAGGGCCTACACCTTATTTTTTTACATCATGGCGTCGCATTAGAAATATAGTTCTGAAATCATATAAAATAATACAATTAATCTCTACGTGTCATCCTACACTGAAAATAACTGCTAGATGGTGTTACAAAGTCACCCCAATAAATTAACTTATTTTATATTTGCATTCTTTTCAAGTAACTTAAAACATACCCATGAATGTAATGAATGCTACATTACTCTCTGATAAACAGGTAATCAAATTTATACTTACTTACCAATACTTACTCCCTTTCTTTTGAAAAGGAGTACAGTGGTATTCACTACAAATAAAGTGTTCGCAATGTTTACACAAATGCTGAAAACACAATTTTCCACAAAATGGGGTACATGAAAACTATTGCTCCTACAGAAGAACGCCAATAGCAGGACATCCTGTCATTAACGAGCTATAACCACATTCTCGAAAGATACCTATAGCG
This sequence comes from Teleogryllus oceanicus, assembly GCA_964035755.1. Classification (NCBI taxonomy): domain Eukaryota; kingdom Metazoa; phylum Arthropoda; class Insecta; order Orthoptera; family Gryllidae; genus Teleogryllus; species Teleogryllus oceanicus. The sequence goes on from CAXIVR010000005.1 coordinate 22,931,451, forward strand.
TCAAACTTACTTCCTTCAATAAAATTTAAAATTCGGACAAAGGTTTTGTTCTAAAGTCATCCCGTCTGTCTTAAGCCACCTCTGTTTACGGTATTGCAGTCGATGAATCTTGCGTTAGTTGCAGCACTGTGGATCTTCGACATTTGGAGACTTCATTGCGACGAAAGATCATCGACCAATCTCTCAACCCTAACGGTGAGAATTGGGAATGGAGGCAGATCGGGGAAAGAAAGATTGCTGTTTTTAGGATTTTCCTTGAAGTGATAAGAGAAACCGCCGAGCTGAAGTCGAACTACGAATTCGTTGTCGGGGAAAGTAACTAACTCGCTGATGTCTATCACACGTACTTTCACCTGTTAGTGTGCAGTGCGCTAGTGCTGTGTAGTGTGCTAGTGCGCTTGATCGCCGTGTCCATACTGATTGTAGACACTGGAGGTACTTTATCACCTCCTTAAACATGGCCATCCTTTACCAAGGTAGGATAATTTACTAAATAAATGGTGGCCGTGCCTTAACCCATTGAAATTATTCCAAAATAAAAAAGATTTCCAAAAGAGAAAAATATGTGCACCACGCTCAGGGCGTCGTCCGTAAATTACGTAACGGTAAAGAGGTGGAGGGGGTTTGAGACAGTGTTATGCTGTGTTACGTAGGAGAATGGGGTTTTAGTTTATTGTTACATATCATTGATATTAATTTTTTATACATTTTTTAACTTTGCAGAAATAATTCCATTTTTTAGTCACGCTAAAACATTAAAATATTAAATAATTAGTTTTAAAAACAAATAAATTAAAGTTATTAGATGGAAGTTATTATAATAAATGGATTTTTTAAATCAATTTTTTATTGAATTGATAAGATTAGGATGAAATATTCACAACTGATTTGTTGTGCATTCCAGAATCCATTGAAATTGGGGCAGTACACTTGCCTATGTGTCATCCTCGAAGGCATGTGCACGCTTTGTGATAAAAAAAGTTCTCGCCTATGCATCCTTCCTTCACTCACTACCTGCCCCCAATTGTTGGGTGCTGTCAGCAACTAGTTCCGGCTTTTATCATAAATTTTAATATACAACACAAATAAAATAAATACAAATGTTTTTACGGTCTTATAATTTTTTTCACTTCTTGCTTTTACAAGGGGTGTGGTCACAAGCATTACACAATTAGTTAGGGGGGTTCAAGGGTGTGTTACAGGGATTGAGGGGTGAGGAAGTATTTACAATACTCCAAACTTGTGTGACGTAATTTATGGATGGCTTCTCCAAAATTGTCACCAATAATAATTATACTTTTGAAAATAAATATTCAACAATGATATATTTTTATTAGAAATGAAAGAAAACATTAGGAGATAAATATTATGTTAATTTGATCAAAAAGTTGGGTGTCACCACATATTATATATAAAACTGATTACACGTTTAAACACTTTTATTTGTGTGGTATCTAGAAGGTTGGGGGTAGGGGAGGGGAGCAGTTGGGGCAACTTGCCCCAGGCCCTGGAGTTTTTCCTTGAAAAGAAATCAAAAATAATTTTCGAATTCTAATTTAATGCTACGAATTATTTCTGTAGCACAGAGAAATGAATTCTGTTTACGAAGTAGGGGAGGAGGAAATTTTTTGTTTCAAATATGGGTCCCCCATGGATCAACTGCGCCAGGTCCCTAGTTTTCTCTGGGTGTCCCAGCTATTGGATGTTATAAATTTGCCTCTTCTAACTATATTATAGTAAGTCTCAGTATTTGCTACTTTTTACTTGATCTCTTGAGTTATAAAAGGATGGATTTTGATGTTTTTGAGTTTAGGTCACAGTAGAAAGAATTTTCTCTCTTTTTTTTTTCTTCTTCAGGTCAGGTAACAAATGTCATCATTCTTAGAGAAATGTTTAGTTTACACAGGTGTGTTGTTTTCTCCCATAACTTTCATAACATACATAACTTCCATAACATACATAACTTTCATCCAAAATAATGTTCTGTATCTAATACACAACAATGTATAATTTATTAGAACATAATTAATATTGTTGAGTATTAAATGGACATTATTTTAGTTTAAGGTTGTGTATTATGTATGGTGAAAAACAGCAAACGTGTTTTAAACTTGCCACATAATTCCAGCCCTGATGAAGGCCCAACAAATGGCTGAAACCTTGGCAACCCAAAAGAAAAGAAAAATCAAAAAATATTCCTCTAAGAATGATGTTAAAATGAGATCAGAATTAAAAATATTAATTTGAAATTCGCTATTTTAATGTACATTATTAGAAAAATTGTAAATATTTTAATTTTATGCAAAATTGTGATACCTAATAATAAAAGGAACATATGGATTTTAAATATCTAATTCATGACTGATTGCCTAAACAATTAGCAATTTCCATTTCAGATCAGTCTTTTTTCATTTCATTCTAGTGTCTTCCAGAAATTAACATTTTTTGTCTTCAAGTGAAACATTTAGTATTAATAAATACCTTTATGAAGAAAATTTTCATTTGTATTCTTTCAATGGGCTTGCTTGTTTTGTTTCAACCTTTCAACTTCACATTCAATGACAAATGTAATGATAAGAATTACATTAAATAGAGCTTTGAAGGATCATTATTGAAGATAAAACATGTTTTCCTTAAGTTTCCTATGTATTAAAACAATTTTGAAAAACTCTTTGAGTTTATATCTTTCATAAAATTGTCTGTATAATGTGAACATACTACTAACAATGTGGAAGCCAAAGGACTTCAAAACTCATTGAACAATGGTTCTATACCAGCTCATATTACCTCTCCTTTGCAGGCATTTGCGCAACTTTTACAGCTTTCACTGATAAAACAAAATATTCCTTTAAATTATATACTTACACAACACTTACCAAATTTTTCAAGAAACAAAATTCACTGTCAGTTCAATATTCAATTCCATCATCAAGAATAAAATGAAAAATATTATAAAGGAGGCAGTAAAAATTTTAGATGCTCTTGTACTAATTGCTAAGAATAATAATTTTTCGTCAATGTTCACTACCTACAAGTTTTTGACTTGCTGCATGTTTATTCTTAAGAAATATTACCTTTTCCTAGTTTTACAGGACACCAAAAATAATGCATTTATTTTCCTTAACATTTATACTTATATTCTTTTACTTTGATATTAAAAAAAATACTGTTTTAATGAAACAAAATCTACATCCAATTTCTTAAATTTAAAAATTTTTTAATATAAAATTTTATATTAATAAGTGACATGTTAGATGTTTCTTTAAGCGAAATAATTCATTGGTGCACAATATAGTAATAAAAAAATCCTTCAATTGTGTAAATATAGTGCCTGTTTATTCCATTAGCAAGGCACTCTTGTGGAACATATTCTAACAATGTTTTGAATTTTATGTATAAAAATGACATAGCAATTTATTCATTGATTCAAAGAATTGATTTCCGAGAAACGGGGCATTGCAAATAAATTCACAGTACTTGAGATAATTTTAGAACATGATGGGTATCGCTGGTAAATGACAATAAACAGGTAATAAATAAAATAGGCTTCCATCATTTCTTTATTAAGTTCAATATATTGTTAGAATAATTTCAGGAAACCAGTATCTCCACACCACTGAAAGCAATGCTGAATTTGATCTGTAATTTTATGTTGTTTGCTTCCACCTTTTTTTTGTGAATTTGCAGGATGCTTTGACCTGGAAGTATGCATAGTATTATTTTATCTGTTGATACAAAGTATATTTATGTAGCCTAGCTTCGGAAGGCAAGTTAAAATGTAAGAAATAGTCACATAAACCTCAGACATACAGTTTTAGTTCCATGATAGAAATATGAGTAATTAGCAAGAATGCACCTAACCACACTTTTCGTGAATGGCAATGTGGTATCATAAAGTTTTGATCATTAATCTCATGTTCATGATTGTCTTTGAAAAATAAATTTGCTATGTACAAAAGTGCGTGAATTATTAAGATTTCAGAGCTATTTCACAACAAATATACCAACCACTTTGTGTGAAAAGAATTTGATGTCCTAAATTACTTCCTAGGCTTATCGTAATGCAAATGCTCTTGTTTACTTGACAAGAAAATTAACAAAATCTAATAATTATCACCCAGCGACCTCGTCAGCTGATCAGCATCTTGCTAAGAAATTAGAGCTGTGCCTTACAATGTCGAATTAAGGAATTCCAAAAATGGACATTAAATCTTTCGCTTTCAACTGTTATGCGCTCTAGTCAAATTACTTTTTCCTAATATAGTTAAAACTATTTGTAACTACAGTCTTACAATTTAACAACTTCACGAACGACCTACAATACTCGAGGTTTTTTACCAAATGGAATGTCGAACGAATTGAGTAAAAGCAAGAAAATGACATTGGAAGTATTCTCCAAATATAAAATTATTTTGTCTAATAAAAATTAAAATGAATAATTAAACGGTAGTTTTTGACTTCGTAGGGTACCTTGAAGTAATATTAAGAATCTCATTTGAACTCCCCAACGTCAGCTGGTACATGAGAACAAGCGAGCAGACAGAAATGGCGGCGCTAATGCAAGGTGTTCAGTATGGTTTGTCATCGCAAGGAACTTTTGATGAAAATAAGTCTTTGATTTTTGTGAAACTTACAGATTCTGCGTTCCGTGCTATTGAAGAATATTTGAGGAATAAGGTAAGGCAAAACAAAGTGCCTTATATCAGATGAGTGATGTGTAATAGGTGATGTGAGATATGTCTGTAGTGTGTGTAGTAGTCGCCATATTTTGGAATGGTGTCGAGTTCCCTAATTATTAAGATAACTAACCTGAGTTGAATCGCTGTTAGTCAGCTATAATGTTCCTCGATTGCTGTTTGAGATTGAAAGGAATGAGATGGCCCCAACAAATATTACACGAATAAATTACGCCACGTCAACGAGCAGGTGCGAAAATTAGGTTGGAATAAGTTTCCTCTTAATTTTCGCGATAGTTAAAATGTGTCTTCGAAATGTGATGATGATAGGTCTTGAAAACAGTTTTCTGCGTTCAAAAAATTGTACATATTTAATAGCTATACTCTGTGGCACGAGTAATTATTTGTGCAAATGCTGACATAAGGATACCCAAGATGAGGTGTGTCTCAATTTTTTAAAATATTTCCAGATTTACCGAGAATTTCAATTTGTGCATTTGTGTGCTCGAAATCAAAGTGTCGTTCTTGTGAATGTGTACTCGAGTGAATTTTCTCATCGCTGGAAGGCGAAATCAACAGCTTTAGTTTCTCACCTTACTACACACATTGAAACATTTTTTTAATGCTGTAAAGGGTGTGATATTGACCAGATACCATTGAAATGAGGTTGTGTCACCATAGGAGTGCAGAAAATAATATAAATGTACCTGTGGAGCCATATGGAGTGAAGGTTAGAGTGAACATATGGACAGTTATCTTCCTATGTGAATTCCACATACTTGCCTTAATTTGACTAATATGTGACCAAAAAGGAGTTTTCTGTGATAATGTGCAAATAAAACTCTGAATTGATTTCAAAGTATTGGCTTGTGAGCGGTATTATGAGGTTAACTGTTGTATGTCCTCTGTGAACTGCATATTATTGTGTAGTGAATATTGAAAGGGAGTGATTAAAATGAATATAAAAAAAAAAAAGTGGCAATAATGATCGTCACTGCAGTCTTGATTGATTTACAGATGTGTGGTACTAATGTTAGTGGAAGGTTTTGTAGATGATTTGTGTACATTTGTGAATTTACAATTTATAGTTATGTAGCTGCAAGTTTTTAATTGTTACTGATGTAGCTTTGAGGCTTTGGAAACAATACAGAATTAAAAGGGCATTCATTTTTAAAAGACGTGAAAGTGTAGTAAGTGGTGCTAAAAATGAACTGGAAATAATTCCTGAAGTATATCTTCTAATGATCGCTAGGTAATTTGTGATTTACAGTGTTTAGTTTTTGAAAATGCTGTTCATTTGCATTCTTTAATTGAAAACCCGGAAGAGCTGTGATGTGGAATAATATCTAGAGGTCTTTTTCTCAACTGTGTTCAAGTAATGTGTGGTGTGCTGTAACTTCAACTTTGTGACTGCTGCTGAGAAAGTATGTGGAGAAGAATTAGGAGTAGAAAAACAATCTGTAGAAGACCCATGTTTTAAACTCGAGAATAACTGATAAGACTCTTTACCATATGTTGTTTGGGAGGGTAAAATGTTAGTTAGCATATAACTCGGTCTCTTGATAGTCTTTGATGATTTTCTACTCCTGAAAGTGTTGTAAATTGAAAAGATCTTATTTAATATTGGGGACATTCTATGTCCTTGGGGTATCTTTGTAAGAGTTATAGATAGCTTGCAAACTTTCACTCATGCTAGTCAAAATGAATTAACTAGTTCTGAGCTTCATGTTAAAGAGTGCATCAAAAAGATAAAAAATAAAATAAAAAAAAAATATTGAAAAGGATAGTTTTATAATCTTTCTTTCCATACATTTCAGTGGTTGCATTCAGTTCAGTTGTTCATCAGAATCTTCAGTTTTGTTAATTCAGGAAATTTAAGATTGTGTAATTTTTATAACTAGTTTTTCTCAGCTTAGAGTGAGAGCAGGAATACTTAGACTATGTCTCTGACTTCTAAAGATTTGGTATATGAATACTCTAAGAAAGAAGTTTTTGTCTAGGGCATAAAGGAAGATATTGGGCATATTCTTCATTGTACAGTTGAAGTATTTATATTCTTTTGTTTGGAGTATTGTAGTAGGCAAATATTAGTTAACTTTTGCATGAACTCTAAACTTGAGTGTAGTTGTAACCTCTGTCTTGTGTAACTGTTCAACCTACTTTCACAATTGACATCTTGTATATTGATGCGTTCATGCATAACTTTTCTGTGTCAACAACTGATAAATGATCATTTTGAAGATTCTCCAACAACTACCATATTAGATTAGTGGTGACCTGCATTATTTTATTTTCTGAGAATTCTTTTGCAAATGGAAGATGTAATATGTACAATACCATTTCGAAAAATCAAATTTCATTGCAGAGATTTGTTCTGAATTTGTCTTAAAAATGTATAAAATCTGCAATTTTAAGAAAATTTTTGTTTCTACTTAACAAGATGTCAGATGACAGTTTTGAAAAGAAGTCATGATTGTGGAGCCACATCAAGCGCACAATTTCTGATTTTGCAAAGTTTCCTGCTATGTTTTATGATGATGGTTTCATGGAAATTATCTCTAAGGGTTTTCTTCAGTAACACATTATTTGCAAATATCTAATTTTAGCATATGTTGTAGCAGGCCTGGATCCATGGGGAGTGAAATTTCTCCTCTCAAAATTTTTCAGTAACTATTAATTTTAACATGTCATGAAACTTTCTAGCAAAAATATTTTCATATACACATTACAATAAATAAAATTGTATCGCAACATGAACTGAGTTTAGCCTGCATCATTCTTCATAATATGTAATAAGACATATTCAACCAGAAAATTTTGAATAAAAAATTTCCCCTCCCAAAATTTGTCTCTGGATCCACCTGTGGTTATAGTAACTTACGTTTAAAAGTGTTCTGTTGAATTGAATGTTTCTATACCATTTTTAAGTTGTAGTTTTTAACTGCTTGTTCTAGCAATTATCTACATGGGAATTTCATTGATAGTATGAAAGGAATGACTTCTATATTTAAGAAAGTTATTTTCCTAATCCATGAACTATAATTAGGGACGATTTGTTTTGAGACAATTTTGAAATTGACTGAAAATGATTTTGAAAGTAATTTTGTGGGCAGGAATGTTTTTGAAAACTGAGAACATTCACAGATCACATATTGAGATTTTTTCTGAAGCATATTGAATTGGTTTCATAGATGTGTTTTAGGTAGGCTTTTTTCATTATTTATTACCTGCCAGAATAGTAATGTTAACTGTCATTATTTTTCTTAGATTTATAAAATTGCAAAGAAATGTATGAGGAGTGTAAATTTATAGGTAACGTAAAATTTGCAGTATTTCACTTGAAAATTCCACAACAGCAGGAATTCTTAAATGGCAAATAATCTGTCATTAGCATGGTCTTATTAAAAATGTAGATAGGTGGTTGGTTTAGCAAATTTTGTATTACTATCTGAGGTTTCAATGTGTTTTGTGGTATGAAGTGATTTAATATTGCAGTCTTGATGTATTCAAAGAAATTTGAAATTAATGAAATATTTTATCAAAGAACTTTCGAAATCGGCAGTTATAAGTGTGTTGTAAGATGTGATTTCTCCTTGTCAGCATTTCCACTAATGTTACTTAGTGTACTAATGTTTAACAAATGAAATATTAGTTCTGTTTGAATTGTGTAAAAGAAAATGTGTGCGAGGTTCGTACTTGTAGGATTGAATTTGGGAAAATTTAAATTTGATGTCGGTTTTCAGATTTGTTAGATTGCGTCTGAATTTTATGGGAACATTGAGTTCAGGTACAGTTCTAAGAATTACAATGAAGTAGCTACTGGGTTGTTGAAATGTCTTCGTGTAGTGGAATGAGCATTGTGCATGCAATGTGTATGGAGTTTGCATGAATTATGAGTGGTGTTCATTAGAATTTCCCTTGTCATGCTATTTTGAACAAATGTGGGAGTGTTTGTGTTTGTTTGAAGGTGTCGCAGGTAAAACATAGTAAAGATACGAATATTGTTTTGAAGATTAATCTTTCCAAGTGAGACCCAAAAATATTTTATGTTTTGTACAATTTTTGTCTGGCAGTATGACATTCATCAAATTATTTTTAAAATTGTGAATGAGCTTTCATAAATTTTTTGGGAACAACACACCTTTTTGAAAGTGAAGTACCGTATTGATTTTTTAGTTAATATAGTATTCATTTTGTTAAGAAAAGTTTGGAGCGACTATCTGCTTATTTAGATTGAAGGTTTTTTGCACCAGCATATTTGAATTGTTACTGGCCTTCAATAGTTGAGAATAAGAAACTGTCAGGAAAAAATAATTTTTACATAAAAGAAATCAACATTGTTTTTGCTCAGGCCAGTTGATGAAATATCACCGGTTCGATTTGTTTGAACGATTTGGTGACTCATGTGGACAGTTGGCTTGCGCGCGGTGCAGGACGATGTCCCTGCGGCGAGCAGGCGGTGGCGCCCTCTGTGTGTGTGTGTGTGTGGGGGGGGGGGTGCTCCCCTCCCACGGCCACGCGTGAACCCTTCACAGCTGCTTCCCACCTATTTTTTCATGCCACAGCAACGATCGGAGGAGGTTCGGTTTTCGTTAACATCTCGACGGTATATATTCAACTTGTTGTGCCTGATAGTCCCGCAATAAACATGTCGTATCATCTGACGAAACGAGCGATAATACCCGATGTGCATGGTGCGTGGCGCGGTGCTGCACTTGCTGTTTAATCGTGGACATCCGAGCCGAAGCATCTCCGGCGTGCGCGATACGCATGACAGTGGAGAGTTTGTTCACGCACCCGATACGATAACGCATGGGCGTGCGGGCGACGCGTCGCGAGATGCACGTGTGCGGCCGCCGTCTCTGCTGGCGCTTATCTAACACCTCTGCTCCTCGCGGCTGGCCGCGTGCCACGGCGCCCGCCCTTCCGCTTCACCGCCCCCGCAGATGGCGCCCCGCGCCTTCGGCCTTCGTCGGCGACGGGCGAGGGGGCCGCGCGGGGGGCCTCTTTGGGAGGCGTGGTGCGCGGCCCCGACGAGGCCGCCCGCGCAGGGGGAGGGACGTTCGCCTGGGATGAACGCGGCTGCGTATAGAGCGATTTTCCTAAGGATGAGCCAAAGTGACATTTCGCGAAGACAAGTGAACATCACATATTTCAGAGAAGTATCCCTCCGCCGCGACAACCGTTCAACCCCTTTGTAAAGTGTTTGGTTATGGCACCTGAGAAGACATCACTATCCAGAAGTCTAAGAGTTTCGCTGATGTATACGCAGGTACGCGAGTCCGGGAAATCATTAAATTTAATCACATATGTGGAAAATCTCTTAACATGCTCTCACAACCAGTAAAAGAAAACTGCCACGAAAGTAAGTAGCAAGCTCGCCACACAGCACAAAGGCCGGAACTACGTGCATCGGTACGCATCTCGCCTTCAAGTCTCGGTTTTAAAATAAACATCATATTTATCTCACAAAAAGCAAATTCAATGTAATATATAAAGGAAAAAGAATTTTTACAGAAGAGCACATAACACTGCACTTCCTAATTTCAGTTATTTCTCGCGGCACACTATATTTTTGTCGGACGAGAACGTCACGAAAGGAAGCATCGAAGCCATTTACAAGTTAGCCAACAGCACACGAACAAATGCAGGAAGGGAGTCCATTGGGCTTGAGGGTACGACGACCAGAGAACCTTCAGTTGTGTTGCCCGTACTAGCTGTCACTTTGGCTCATCCTTCGGAAAATCGCTCTATACACGAGGGAGGCTGGAAGCACTCCGATGAGCCCAAATCACTGGTGCGTGGGCCCTCTGGGGGCCTTCGTGCATGGAGAAACCTGATAGCATGCGCCTGTAACGTGGTGGTCAGTATGCCGGCGTTCCGCCTCCGAACCCTTCGTTACCTGGGTTCAAATTCTGGCTTCTCCATTTTGAATTTCCGATAACCAAAACGGGTTCGTGGCCGGTTTTGTTGGATCCAACAGATTCCTTTGCCTGTCATTTTCACTATTGTTATATCATTAACATCCACCCGCCAAGCTATTTATCTATCCCAGATTTTATCAATTACTCAGGTATGGGAATTCGGAGAGTCAATGTAAGTTGCGATGTAGAAGTCGAGATGGCGGCACAACGAAGACTGTACTATCGTCTACGAACATGCCAATATATTGGTTTGGCTGAAAGAAAATTGCTTCTCCTACGTTGTTTAATATTATAAATTTCAAGGTACATTTTGCTCTGAGTTTTCGTTTCGTTTAGTTTCCCCGCTGTGAAGATTCGGTTGTTAACGGTTATTTCCTTCATCTGATGAGATAAAATGCACGGTGAGCATTCTTAGATTCGTATTTTAAGCAAAATTGTAAGTCACGTCTGGGGGTGACATGTTCCATAAAGTGCGTCATTGAAAAAAAATAATGGTCATGGCTAATAGCAATTAAATTTACGTATAAATGGCCTACCGTATTAATTTTTAGTGATCGCGAGATAATTGTTCCAGATATTCCAAGTAATGAAAATCGCCAGAGGTTAATGACGTCTAAAGCAATCGTGATAATGCATTGTTCTTTTATATTGGTACCTATAACAGAGGTTTCGACCTGCAACCTCCGGGGTCCGATGTAATCAGTTGGTCATAATTCGGACATTCGACGCGTCTCTTTTTCGGATAGTTGTCAGTTTTGCTCTTTTAATCGTGTCTGATTTGAGAACGGAAATGAAATCTGTAACGGGTTAGCGTCGCCAGCATCAGTCGAAGAGTGTTTCCTTGTTTACCAAATCATCGTACCTCCATGTGCTCGAGCCCGGGGAGGCTGCGAACCTTAAAACCGGGTCGAGAGAGTGCATCGTTCGCATTAAGTGGCCTGCTCGGGGGGCGTGCGCCACATCAAGTCCGGAAGAACATGAACTCGTGCTTCGCGCTTGCACTGGTGTTTGGATTGCGAGTGGTCTTGCAAATCTCACATCTTCACTAATATTGATGTTACTTCAGGGTGTATTGCAGCTCTGAATTTGTAATAATTTACATACAATTATTCGACTTCGTATATACAATGTCATGTACTGTTTTTTTTTTGTCGAAAATGAATCAAATCATATGTTCGTTGATTCTGGGTTTCATCTTGTGACACTTCCGTGACCTGTCTGACTTTCGCATTGCCGTGAATTTTGTATTGAATTCAAGTAATTACTGTGAGCTCTGGGTTGATTGTAGGTGAAACGTGGCTAAAAGTCTGTATTCCTTTGGAACTGGTAGGTAATAGTTTCCAAAAGAGCGGCGGGACTTTTTGGCGTGGAGGTTTTTGCAACATTTTCAGATTCAGAATAAGCAGTAGATTATGCAGCAGCTCTTGTCATCGATTATAATTGCGTTTCCTAATAAAATAGATCACAGGAGGATGTTGGCATTTTTCGTTGGGCAAGGAGGCAAACGACTTACAAGAAGAGTTGAGCCTTGAACCAATTGTGGCTCAGCAGCTCATTGAATGCTTCTGTACTAACAGTTCTTTCTTTTACGTGGAAGAGGTTAATGTCCCATAATTAGTTTTGTTTTCATTATAACAAATGCATTTATATAGATATGGAAGAATGGAGAAAGTTTAAATTGCGCATATTGAAGCAAGTGATGAGTATATTCTGGAGCTTTGCCTGCAAAATCCTTTCGTTGCTTTGGAAGTTATTTTGTTACTTAATGTCATTTTTTGTGCAAAGCCGTTTTAAATTAGGAGATGTTTGGTGTCAACAGGTCATGACGTTTTATTCAGAGACTCTTTAATGCTGATTTGAACATTGCCCTCGAATTCGAAAACGCGTGGCATCTCTCCTACGTTGGCGTTTCACTTGCGTGTTTACATGGTCACTGGCCAGGTTTGTGACTCGAACAGAAATGCTGCTCACATGTGAATGAGGTAGAGGTATATTTTACTTTATGAAATGTTATAATTAGCCCAGGGTTAGATTGTATTTTTCCAAAAGCGTTTGTTGTCGCGTTTCAAGCTTGTGATGAGTTCATTCCTCATGGCCTCACATTTATAGAATACCGAAACTACAATTCCAGGTCATTTATTTCTACCATGAAATTAATGGTGGACAAAATGGCAAGAACGCTGCGGACTTGGTTGTCCAGATAACCACTTCATTTCCACGTGGTGTGTCGTTCCTCCAATCGCTGATGATCCGTGTCTTTTCACACCGTGTGATAGTTTTCCATCTTGAGAATAACACTCGGCAACGTGACACGCCACCGAATCCTGGATATTATGTTAGTCTCCCTGCAACGAGAAAGGGCGTTAATGAAGCACTTTCCTATGGACCTTTGTAGAAAAGCATCCACATCCACTTTCTATTCTGCATTGCGAATATTCTACAGAAGTACAAATATATTTTTCTCCCCGACAACATGCTAAGCTCTCGTGGATAATTACAACTCAACGCCTCTCCCTCCACCGTTTTTTTGCGAACAGTGTAATTTTAACTAAGGGAAAGGGAATGGACGCTACCAATGGGTGAAAGTGAAATTTCTGTTGCTCTCCGATCGAAAGCGGCCGTATCGAGGCAAACGGTGCAGCCCTCCTTTACTGGAGCACCCGGTAGAGGCGAAAGGTTGGTCGGCGGAGGGCGGGGCTCGCCCCGCGGCAGCAGAAGCAGCGAGCGCGCGCGTGACTTGCGTGGGAGGTCGAACTGCGACTGACAGGATTCCGACGGCTTCAAATTTTGTGGCTAATTTGTCCACACGAGACGAATTGACGCGTGTTTAAAACGTCTTGAATGTTGATGTTTTTTTATGTCACACTCCATTGTTTTGCCTCTCCAGAGTGAACTCGTGTTACGTCTTGAAGAGCTGCTTCCGTTTGAACATGTCGTGTGAGCAGCGGCGGCTAGTGCTTAGGTTGCACAACCCCAGGGTATTCGTAAATGATTTTATGATATGTTAAGAATACACATTTTCCTTTTCATGTCATTCAGTATTCTAGATACTGCAGCAATACCTATGTATATGAAATCATTTTCAAACCAAAGAGCGCCCACTCTGGCGTGTGGTGCTCTCTTGGACAGTGCACCATGTCACACTCTTGGCTGTATTACCGTCCTTCCTCTTTGGCCCTATGCTTCAACATAGGTCCATCGCGGCGACCAGTGGGTGGGTGGGGAGGGGGGCTTGTCGTGAGCGACGCTGTGGCCGAGGGTAATACCAATTTTCTTTCTTCGTCGGACACTAGCTCTAACTTAATTTTATGAATTTCGCGTCATTGAAAGTATTTATTTATTTATTTATTTTACGTAAAAAAAAAACAGTTAAAAACTGCGTATGACGTGCTATGGGGAAAAGTGAATTGTGTGCACATTTTCAAAATTCTGTGATCCCTACACTAAGTCATATACTACTTAAATTTTGAATTTTGAGTAGTACATAAATAAGTTCAATTCTCGACGGTATTGAATGCATTATTTATGTTTGGAAAATTTATTTTCACTTGATGTTGATTCACAATGTATATTGATAAGTCCTTTGTGTAATGTGGGACGTTCTGGTTAGAAATCTCTTTCTATATCTCACGGTGTTTGCTTCTTCCCGGCAGAGGGACAGTGTGTGAGCGTTAATATGAATACGAGTGTGTATGGAAGATCTTTCAGTATTGGAGTATGTACTAGGATAGTGCAATTCTGAAATATAATTTTGTGTAAAACCTTTTGAAACAATAGTGCTTGATGCCAAATGCTGGAGTGCGATCACCAAACTGCCCTTCAGCTTAGTTACAGCAACGAACCCATCATCTAACATCCACTCTTGCATGACCGTACACAGTTTTCAGTCTTTCACGATTGAGAATGGGCTTTTCATTTTCTGCTTTCAAGAATTCAATCACACAACACTGTCTCTTAGGAACATCAATGTCGGCCACTTTTAAGCGATGTCTGTGCTGCTACAGAAAATTACTACTGCAGTGGATTGTAGAAGGTTTGAAGAATAGTACCAAATTCAAATTTTTGACTTAATACATTTTATTTAAGTAGAAAAAAATAGGCATTACTTTTTGACTGACATTCGTATTAACATATTCTGAGAAATTATCGTGTGAAGTCTTCATGGCGTTAATCAGCTCTATGAACGAGTAGATTAGACTATTCAACTTAGGTAAGAGTTTAGGGCCTTCAGCTTATGTCGAGTGGAGCGGCAGCGGTTTTCTTACATCATCAGTTTTCGTCACGTTTTACTGTTGTTGATTTCTTTGCTTCCGATCGACCAAAAAAGGGCACATTTTTAGGAGACGCACCTGAGGTATTCATTTTTACTTCTGATCAGGGATCAATTTATCCCAATTATCTGCTTTTCCAAGCTTATACCCGAGCATGGAAACTATATGGACCCCGAGTGCAGGACCCTTACGGTTTGGAAAGGGTCAGGCTGCACTAATACTTGCAGTTCCAAGTTCGGAATTAAAAAAAAAAAGACCGATTCGTTGTTTTCATTCCAAAATCATATGATTCTTCCTGTTTTCTCGAAGTGGCAGGTGTTCGCAAGTTTTTAAAGAATTTGTTGCATCTTTTTCGCAAGACGTCTCGTAGCCTTTCTTGGGCATTACACGTATGTATTATATTTCTGGAGTAATCCTCCGTTAAGCTCTTGTTTTTTTTGTCTCGTCACGTCGCAGTCTGTGCCTTTTATCCCTTCAGTTAGGGGGTCGACGCCGGTAGCATCCGGGGTTCCCAGACGGTCGCCCAGGAATCTGTTTTGTCTTGAGCTGCTTAACTTGCGTGACTTCACGGAGCATAGTTTCGCAGTTCGCCTAACGAAGCCGGCTGCGAGGTGCAAAAGCTATTCCAATTTTCGAATCGATAGGCGTTGGACGAAACTCTATTAGGCTGTTCCCGAGAACGCTGCATTTAAATTCATTGAATAATTATCTCAAATAGGTTTGCTTTAGTTGACTTAATCGATCAGTGACCACTTTCTCTTTCGAAGCAGCTTTCCTCTTCCCGCCTGCCCATTGACCAGTAACGACGCGTGACCTGCCAACTAACGGAGCATATTGACGGATTCTAATGGAGGGCATCAACGCAAATCGAGATCCATGGATGACTTGGGAGTGTGAAGTGAAAAATCCTGAATAAAAGAAACGAACTTGATATCGATTTTAGATTTGCAGTTATTTAACTACAAATTACCCATCCATATGTGCAGTTCAAAACAGCATTACATAACATGCTCATTCGCGGCAGGCGTACTTCGAGATGCGACGTGTTAGATGAGCGCGGGTAGTGTAGCCTCTTAATGTGGCTCATTTGGTCAGCCTATTAATGTGGTTAAAGGAGCCACATTGATGTGTATGTACTATGTACGGTGGGAAAAATCATTTTTTTCTAAATTGTATTCTTTTTCTACTTTACTCTTGTTAATTGATATTGGCTTAGTTTTCAGTGACAATTTTATGCAGTGTCTGTAATAATCACTTCGATCGGACGGGACAATATCTTTTTGTGACAGATAACTTGAAGTGGCCACGTTATGAAATGAGTTCCATCATGGAAGCTCGGTACTTCACGTGGGTAAACGTTCTAATACTTCCAAGGTTCATTAAAAACAGAAAGACCTACTACATCCGTTCGATTAAATCGTGCAGAATATCAAATAGTCAATTTATTTCGATATTGGCTCGTTTCTGAGAACATGCTACAGGTACCCTAAACTTCCCAAAAAGGAAATGGATGGTCTCGTTTGTGGAATACGGACTAAGGAAGAGTACTTGGATACCCAGTAGGATTTTAAGAAATCAAGAGACACCGTTTTCGTATGAGGTGCGATGCTGATTTTATTAGAACGTAATTAAATCATTTATTTCAGAAACCCGTCAAACGCCAAATATCTAAATAACGCATTAGTGACGGAATATTTTTGCATGAGGATCGACATATCGTTTAGTGCAGAAAATACCTATGGGAAACACTCGTAATGTAGTTTGAAAGACTAAAAAAGTCATGTTTAGAACAGAAACCCTTCAAGCGGTGTCGATTGACGGGTTTCTGCTTTAAACCAAACGGAAACTTCCCTTTACCCGTGCAGTAGTCGCATGTGGATGTTAGTGCAAATGGTCGCGTGAATAATTGTTTGTCCCCGGTGAATAAGCTGTTAAATCAAAAGGTCTTAATTTTACAGGTGAGCAAAAAACACTTTAAACAAATGCTATAAATCGGGGATTAATGATATTCAAACAAAACCTACACACAGTTTCGTTTGACTATTACTTTTGAATATCATTAATCCCGGATTTACTTCAGTTGAAAGTTGTTTTTTGCTCTCATGTTGTTGTTGTTTTTTTTTTTTTTTTACTTACCAGATTATTCACCGGGATCAAAGAATTATTCAGCGTAATTAAACTAATTAATATTGTAATCGAAGCTACTTGGAAGGGTATCAGTACCACCCCTGCCTGTTAGGTTACACGTTTGGGAGGGGAGATTTTCTAGGAAAGATGCGGGAAGTGTCGTTGCAATTCCTATCTACGTTTCTAAAAATAGGGACATCGTTATTCTCAGTTTGTAAGTAGCATCTCTTCAGCGTTTTGAAGTGTCTTTTGAAAGCGATTTGATTGTGCTGTTTAGTGTGGAAGAAAAAGCTCTTATTTTGTGAGACTGTCTGTTTCTGAAGACGAACCTGTGCGTAAAAAGAGACGTGTGGGAAGAGATAGGATTTAGTGAAACTGAGACCTTACGTAGTTGGCCATGAATATGTTTTTGATAACATTTTGCATTGACCAAGCAAAGATGGTAGCGATATTACTCAAGAGAAAAACAAGACTTATTTTTCCTCATTTCGAGTCAAAAACGTAGTATCTAAAATCGTATTGTCTAACGTAAGTAAATGGCTAATAACATTCATGATTTCGTTACAAAACTCTTTATAAAATCTGATATTACAAATTAAAACGAAGTTCTTTCTGATCATTTATTGCGTCAACCCGGTAAGTGAACGACTTTAAATTAAAAAGTGTGATCAGAAAAAGCATTTATCGACTCCTGTAATATTAAAAGAGAAATATTTTGAATTAAAGAAAAACAACAAACCTGCATTCTTATGGTACATTTTCTTAGTTTTCTCAAGATGAGACATTTGGCATTAGGTGGGTTTCTGAAATAAACGATTCGGTTTCAAAAGTCCCTTAAATTCACCCGAGGGAAAATTCCTTTCCGGTAGTACCAGATTTACGTGATTGTGTAATTGTTTGATAAATACTATGCTCTGTATTTCAGCGTTAGAGAATTAGTATCGAAATAAATAGTGGGAATGTGAAGTGCGTTACTATCACATTTGTTTAGAGTAATTCTCTTTTCCCACATGTTGAGTTATGCAGGGTAGCGGCACTAGAAACCGTAGGGGGGAGGAAGTATTGAGTAATGACAAAGGAAGTGCTAGGTAATGATTATCAAATATGCTTTAGAAGCTCGGCCTTTACGAAACGATATTATACGTGTTGCACGTAATATCAAGCGCCCTAACATTTCGTGGCGTGTTCGTTAAAACTGAACATCTTGTTTACACTGCTAGGTTGGAAACTAATATTTTAGCTGTGTCCCAATGCATTTTTCGACGATGTTAATAATAATATACCAACCATGAATGTTTTCAACTATACTGTGGGTGATGTTTTCCTGCCGATCTATGTTTAATACGTGAAGAGACAAGCGCGTTGAATTACATTGCGATAATCTCTGGATGTACTGAACCAATATCTATGAAACTTTTGTGCTAGCTTCTTTTGAAGGTTTGGGGCACTATAAGCCATGGCTTACTACCATAAACCTTAATATCTTTACAAAATAGTTTCTGTTTTGGACTTTTTTCGTCTAGCATTACACCACAGATTCAAGTGTGCATTAATGTGCAATAGTTGAACCCGGGCGCTACCAGAGGATGACAGTGACTGAAACTTAATCAGTGTCCAGAATCACGAAATGAATTGGCCTATGAATATGGGCCATATCCTTCTGAGAACGTTGGTGGAATGTTTGAAACAAAGCCAAAATCAGTTTACATGCATTGTCCGTTGTATATGAACGTTATGTAGTACAGTTTTGGGAATGAAAGCATTGAATTTGAAAGTATTTAAAAATTGAGGTAGATTGAGAGTTAATAAAACGTATAGAATGCTGCAGTACTGTAACATAAAATGTTACAGTAGGATAATGTATAATGGTACAGTACTTATGTGCAGAATGGTGTATTGGCATGGTGTATATTTTAAATAAATAACCTCTTTGTTTTACAGAATATTATGTAGATACTTTGTTGGAAAGGAAAATACTTTAAGTCTAATCTACGCTGTTGTTTTACATACCAAGTGCTACCAGTCTATGAATTCATTCATTTTCGTTCTATGCAGAAAATTAATTTCTCTTAAAATATTAAAATCAAGACAAATTAAATTAATTCTGGGAGACCTTTGTAATATTCACATTTCAAGCTACATAGCATCTAGCACATCAAATAAAATAATGTAGCTAACATTGTTTTGTAGTAAGTGGTTCAACATATTGTCAAATATGTTGTCATAAGGTTCAGGCATTGTACATGGAGGCGAATCAGTATTGTTCTAAAGTTTAAATGGCATGATGAATAAATTCATATAATTCTAATGTAAATCTCCAATTCTGTTTTAGATTTTGAATTTTATTTTGTATTTGATAACAATTATATTGGGAAATTCGAATGTTAAATTCACCGGGAGCGGTAGCTCAGTGCATCAACTGATGTCACTGCAGCGCCTCTGACCGGGAGGTCCTAGGTTCGAGTCCTGACCGCGGCAGAATTTTTCACACTTGCTTTTCAGCTAGGTCGAATTCAGTCGTTGTCTGGAGAAGAAGTCTAGCGGTCGGCTGCTCTGATCGGTAGTTTTCCGTGGTTTCTCCGATCAACACCAGGCGAATGTCGGAGCAGTACCCTACCAAACGGGCCACGGACCGCGCGCGATCTGTCCTTCCTCTTCCTTGTCCTATCCTCTCCCCTTACACACACACACACACACACACACTTACTCTAACATGCACTACACTACCACATATTCCGGGAGACCGGTCGGGAGCTTTGTGCTTGTCCCGGCTGGGGCGGTGCCCCGCTGGTGGGAGAGTCCGGGTTAGGGGGAAACCCCACTAGCCGACGGTAGGTCGGCGCCGGATCTCGCCGTCCAACGGGGGAAGATCACCGCCATCTCCCGAAAAAAATCATGCACTACACTAACGGGATAATGACCAAAGCAGTTGATGCGCCCGGAAACACGAAAAAATCAATCAATCGAATGTTAATCCGCCACATTGTGTTTTTCTCTGACCTGTTGATATGAAAGTGAAATTATGATGGAAGCAGAATTACAGAATGAACATAGTCTCAATTCATATTCAATTAAATTAACACATGCAAAGTACATAAACCAATGGCTTTACCTACAATTTCCGTGAATAATGTAGTTTTCTCTTGTATGGAATTTTCAGTTATCGATAATACATATGTAGTATGGATATAAATATACGCATAATTCATGCATTTTTGTGTGTAAAAATTACTATGTATTTTTCTAATTTTAACTAAGAATTGATTTTAATTTTCAAGTGATCCAAAAGTATGGAAACTTACAAAAGTGAGTCTAAGAAAATAGTATAAGATGGTGGGCAGACTTTCATAAGTGTACTGAATAATCATATTACAGAAAATGATAGTACATATTTTATTAAAATCTGATCTAATAAAATTAATTAAAACTAGATTATTTACATAAAGTTGATCCTTTTCTTCTCTCTAAAACAATTGGACAATAAATCGTTCGGGCAACGCCGGGTATTCTGCTAGTGCTATAATACAAGGAGGAGGAAACACCTCATCAATATGCTTTCGAATATGAATTCGGTCGTAAAACCTTGTCAGGTACTTTTCAGTGGCAATTCGCATACACGTCATGTACTGTCCCAAAGACAGGCAAGATTTGTGGGGGTGAAGAGGATGTGCATGAAATGTATCCGAAAATCTATTAGTATATAGATGAATATGTCACACTTACAACACAACTTAACTCTGTTAATTAGAAACTTTTACCTGAAACTTAGTAAATGTCTGGAATAAGACGTAGTTGTACCGTTCTGGAGATCATTACAATATTTTGATTTGTTGGGGCGTACTTTACATGAAGTCCCTAGGACATTTTCTGGAAAATGGGTGAACGTTTTTTTTACTTTAAATTTTGTTGGTCGTATAGAGGAAAGTGTGTTTATAAGTATGGTATAATTCCGATTTTCATTAAAATCACGCATTTAGGACATTGCAAAAATTTTGATTTATATCACTTAGAGTTTTTGATTAAAAACAAGTTTGAATTTTCCAGTGAACCAAATTTCGTGATTTTCTTTTGAATGACAGTTAGTGAGCTCCTGTTGTTGTATCGCGAGTTATTATTAACTGTTTTACAGTATAAACACTTTTTTTTAATAAAATAGTCAAATTAATAGAATGAACGTTATTTGTTCTTGTTTCATTGAGTGAGATGGTAGCGATCTATTGCATGTATTCATTTTCAGAAAGATGTTGAATTCTGGAGTCACAGTGAATAGTTGTATTGTTCCATAATGTGTAACTAGGTAGTTGTAGATTTTTGAATGCCATGCACCTTCGTTTTTAATCTATGTCATTGTTGGATCTTAACACCAAGACGAGGACAACTTTCGGTGTGCCGCGCTTTCCCACTATTTTTCAGTGAGAAACTTGTTCGTTACGGAGCTCTGTGCTTGCGGTTATGTTATATAGTATAAGTAGTTAAAGAATATACAGACGTTAAGAATGATAACTGTAATTTGTGGAAGTTGATTTTTAAATAAAATCGATCTCACCATGATTTGCAGTATGTGTACAGTGTACAAGTTTTAAAATATAGTTGTGGCTAATTTAGATAGAAGTGTATTTTATCTTTTACTAACGAGCATATTTTGGTATTCTGAAGTAAAGGTTAACATAATCAAAGTCAAAATGAGTTGTTTGTCAATGCAGTCTATGTAGTCTATGCTCTGTGCACCTAAGAACTCCCATCATTGCGCATTCTTTTACCGGCTGAAATTCTATGCGTTATTTAAAAGTAATTTTTTCACTTTGCCTTGAATAATTTGCCCAGAATAATCCTCTTTGTGAAGACGATTACGTGAAATGAAGATGTATATCCTCGACTGTGTTAATTAACACTGCAGGAAGTTCAATCCAGCAACTTCCTAAACGGCTAGTTTCGCCCTCGACATCCTACGTAGTATTTTTTTTTTCTATCTCAGCATAATTTGGTTTTTACAATTACAGGGAAGTCATGTCCTTAAGTTATTATTTTAGTATGTGGTGAGTTTTTGCTTTATTTCGTGAACTTCTTAACACTGCGACTGACAGTTCATTAGACCCACTTCCAAACGTGTACGTTTCACGCTAACAGTGTCAATGGGTGATGATTCAACATTGAGCTTGTCATTAGGAAGGAGATCAGGCGCAGGTCATGGACCTTGTGATAGTTCTCCAGACATTCTTGAGGAACGAGGCGGAAAATCCCGGGGGAATTCCCGACGCAACATGTATATCTGCAAGTAAATTGCTTCGTTCAGGCGGGCGGGTTGAAGATGCGGCTTTGTCCATTCTGACTTTAACAAGGCGGTGACACATCAGAAACAAAGAGCTCGCACACATAAATCTGTTTGTTCAAGTTGGGGACTTGCTTTGGGCGTGAATCATATCTATACGGACAATTATGTTTCGGTTATCTTCGAATGATTCGTCATTCTTCCCTCTTTGAAGTGTTTCCTGCTAGAAATATTGAAGGGAGGGTTCGTTATAATATCACGCGTTTGTGAATTTGTAATGTTATTGGTAGTAATAGATTTATGATTGGAATGAAATTGGCGGAAAATGGTCATTGGCTGTGTATACCTTTTATTGATGTACATAACTAAAGTTTTAGGAAGTGAAATGTTTAGTATTCTGGCAGTTAATGGCAACACATTGCCGCTTTGAATAGCCTGAGAAGATGGGAGGTTGAATGGCCTCAGTGTTTCTAGCGTTTGAGAAGTAGGTTTTGTTACATTTATTGGGGGTAAAAATTGGACAATCTTGATTTTCACAAAGATCATTCGTTCTACCAGAATTTGACCAAAGTGTATCAGTGATGAGGAAAACTTGATTTTGTGATAATTCGTAAGTTGCGTGTTTCGACGTGAACGGTGCGTTATTCAGATTTTCTTGAGGTCTTATCTCCCCATCTGGTGTTTTAACACTAACGTACACGACTTCTTGCCCTGAATTTGCATAATATGACACTTAAATGCTTGTTTATTGCGGAAATGTGAAGCAACACTCATCCGGCACGCCAGTCAAAAATGTCGGTTGGATCTCGATTTTTCAGGTCGTCCTGTGCTCCAGTTGAACAAGGATATTCAAAAATTTTGAGTGATACTGTATTTATTGAGACTGTAAATGCCCTTTTAAACGACGCGTGGGATACTCCGCGGACAGGCAACCGTTAACAGAAGGACCTTTGGCACGTACACTGTTCACTGAAATACCGGTATTTGACAGCTCCGCCGATGACCAGCGACAAAGTGTTCGTTACACCTTTGCGGTCATTGAGCTTGGAAAGGCTCAACGCGATTGGTTCAAAGTGGAATTCCAGGAGAGGAGTAGTGGAGACCCTAGAGTGAAAGGCGATTTAGAAATGTCAAGTTCCATCTCACTCGGTGGACACTGTTAGTCACGCATTATTATGAAAAGTGTAGCACAATAGCGTGTTTTACCGTTTATTGTTAGCTTAGAGTTGAATAATGCATGTTGTTCTGTCGATGAAAGATATGCGAACTTTCTAATATCATCCTCAAAGGTTTTTATTTTTACCTACTTTGAATGGCGGGACGTAAATGTTTTAAAGCTAACTGTAGTGTTTTATGCTACGAAGAGTGAAGCAACACAAAGTTATATCGGAATGTTTATAACCCCACTAACAGTCAAGTAGTCCAAACGGTTTTGTGGAAATGTGTTTTTTACAGCGTGCCTCCGTATTAGGGTACGGCGAGTGAGTTCCTCCTCCTGCTAAGCATGTGATCGCAGCAAACAATAGGTGGGCTCGACAAGGGGGCGGAAGGAGCTCGGGAGGGTTCAAATCTCTCCCTCGACTCGATCGCCCTACTTGAGCGGAACCCGCCTTTGCGCGAAGCGCCGCCATCCGCGGGAAAAGAGGACGGAGGAGAGAAAAGGGAAAAACGGGGGGCGTGGGGCACCCCGCGTGGCTCGCACTTCCGAAGGGCGACGTGGCGAGAGGGCGCCGTGCGACCTAGGAGGCGCGCCGCCGCCCCCCCCCCCCCCCCTGTTCCCGACATTCCACGCGAGCCCGCCGCGACGCTGAAACGGCCCCGGTGAAACCCGCCGTGCCGCCGCCGCCGCCGCCGCCGCCGCCCCGTCGCCGCCGTCGTCGGGGCTCCCTCGGGGTGTCCGCTGGGGTGCTTCCCCCTCGAGGGTGGGTGCAGTGGTTGCCAGCCTCGCACTCGACCACGCGCCTGCGGTCTAACGTGCCCTCTTTTTCTTCCTTATAATTCAGCCCTCGTGTTTTACATTTAGAGGTGCGCGAAGTAAGCATTTCATATATTTTCGGATTCTCTCGAACGATCATTAGTTTTTGAGGTTGGAATGAATTAAATTTGTTGTGTATGCCACTAATGGCCTTCTGATTGTCGGGTTTTGTTGTTGTTTTTTTTTTTTCAGACCAAACATTGTGCTCATATTTCGTATTTTTAGTTGACTCTATTACGTGATGTACTTGTCAAATCCTTTCGTGAAGTTGTAAATGACAGTATTTGGGATATTGTGTTCAACATAATTCCAGACCGTTTACTGCAATACGATACACTTTAGATCTACAACGCAAATAAGAATAACGGATTTTTTTCTTTGATTGTTTTTCTTCTCTTTTGGCTGTAATTTACTTAATTTTAATAGATTCTAAAAGCCTTCATTCAATTTCAAGTCCGTAACACGTCCTTTATTGTCCATAAGGTGGAAATAAATAGTTTTCCGAACTCTCAGCAGTCCACTAATTTAAGAATCACAGGAAAATTACTAGAAACGTTGGTAGTCTAGGGTGTTTCCCTCAGATATATCTCACTTTTGGAATAGATTGTCTGCACCTTTGAAGAATTTTTTCCTTAAATGTAGCGAGGGACCTTTGGATAAGTTGTTTATAAGAAGATATTAACTTATAAAATTATAAGATTGGATAAGTTGTCAACGTGCTGCTCACGTTAACTTTGTGAAAAGTGTTAAACATTTGGATTTAAAATTGACTTGTAAATTTATGTAATAACTACACACTTGCACTACACTTAAGTTGAAAAGTCTAGGGTTGATGATTGTCCCTTATTGAGCTACTTCTCAACGGGTAGTTACATGATTCACGCACAAGAGGAAGGGAGATGTAAAATTGATTACGGGCTGCGTGTCAACTTGTGTGTAAAATTAACGCTTTCGAGCTCCGCGGTGTTTTCATGAAACGACAGTTGTTACTAATTTTCCGCAGTGGGGCTTGTGGGGGAAAGCAAGTTTATTAGGTTTGAATTATTCAATTCTGCTTCAAGTTATAACTTGTTGAAGGTTGTATTGTGTAGCTTGGTTGGAGTTTGATATTTTTACGACGCTTTTCATAGAAATGCATAATGGTTATTGCATTATGTGCGTAGTTTTCAGAGGCAGCGCAGGAAAATTTCGCTTGATGCTACCGCGGAATTTGCTTAAAATACATACTGTCAACATGGCCCACCTAATCCTTGAACTTCGGTCGGCGATCTTGAACTTTGTCTGTGGCTAGCTTGGCATATTGGTTTTAACAGAATTTTCAGTCTGAGAGTCAACACTTTTTTTCTTGTCAAATACTTGTCAATGTAGTTATTTTAATAGCTAAAGCGTGTAATCGCTGCATTGTTGTTGATCCCCATTAGTAGTTTTTACAATTTTTATATCACTACGCTTTTGCTTATGTTATTACTGCTATTTGGGACTAGGGTATTGACGACCCTTTTACCTGACTTTTGGGAATCTTTTATTGCTGCTACTTGTGATGTATTAATGACGGCATGTCGAACTCAGCATCAATACACCATTACAAGTACTTATGTTTTCGTTGTGAATAGTAATTCAAATCGTGTATTTTGGAAGTTGCTATATTTTTTATAATTTTCTTTGCAATCTTGTGTTCATTCGAGTTTTCTGTGAAAAGCAGTGCGCTCTAAAAAAGTGCACAGCTCATTTTCAATAACACTTCCGATAATTTCCACTCCTGCGTTCGAGGTGCGGTGTGTGTTCGGTGCTCACCATACACCAAGTGTGCTAGATTTTTGCATTCCCCGAATCATTGCCTTTTGCAAGTGAGTTCCAAGTAGGTCTGCTCTCGAATGGTACGTCCTTCGTTGCCTGCCTCTGACCCCAACTCTCTCCAGTTTTTTGTTGCAACCGACTCGTCCCTCTCACCCCTCGCGAAGATATGAAAGTTCGATTCCGTGGGCCGAGGACGGCTCGGCGGCGGGCGGCGGGCGGCGGGCGCAGGGAAGTCGGGACCGTCGCCACCGCCGCGGGAGAAACTCTCGCGCTCGTCACGGGTAGCGCCTCTTTCATCTGCGCGGCGTCGCGGCGGCCGCTGTCCGCCTCTCGCGCGGGCGGGCGGAAGGTCACGGGCGGTGTTGATCGATGCGTCCGTTGCGGCTGCTTCTGGATTCGTCTGCAGACAATTTGGGGATCGATCGATCGATCGTGAAACAAAACAATGTGTGGCCGGTTGTACTTTGATTTATTTATAGCTTCCTTTGACAGTTCATCTGTTACGGTGACATCCAATAGAGAGCTTTAAACTTCATTACGGTGACGTTCAACCTCCCGATTATGACACCGTAACTGCTGATTTACGTCTACTATGTTTAAATCGAAGTATAAGTCACAATTATATTATAAAACGAAGTGTGTGTCGGCCGAGTGGGTAGTTCTCACGCTTGGCCAGTGCGATGATTCATCTCGCGGTTTGCACATCGTACGGCTATCATTTCGCTTCCATATCTATTAGTTGTTCACCAGCTGATTTAGTGGTTGGTCGATTGAGTTTTTATCACGCGCTTGTTATTAATTCGTCACCGCCAGTACGCCGTGTGCCGGTCGTTTGGAATCGAGGTCTAAGTTTGTCACCGCCACTCTCCGGCGCCGATGTCGAAAATGAGTGCGTAGGTGTCGCGCGTTCGAAAGTGGCGCGGGGGACTATCAATGCTCCAATTTAGCTGTCGGAGAGCAGAGGACGACGCGGCGCGCGGGCGTCGCGACGGCTAGCCACTTTCGTTTTGATGCCTGCCCTCCCGTCACTAAAACCACGCAAACGCTAGCCGAGGACGTAGCATCTTTTTTTCCTGTAATAATTTTAAATTCTGTACAAGCTTCCCAAAGCGCTGCGTTGTAGTTTGAGAGATCAAAACGTGATGTTTCCTGTTTCAGATGTCCGTTAAATGTCAATTTTGAATATTCTGTTCGTCGATGGTTGTGTGAGAATGGTCACAAATTCCTTTGTGATTGACTTCATCTCAGATTCTTCGTCTACGCCGTAATTCACTCTCCAGATGTTCGTACCGACAAAGGTGGCTCAGGGCATGGACTAACGTCACTGCCGTGCCTCTGACCGGGAGGTCCTAGGGTTCAAGTGGCGATAGTGGCAGCTAGTGGTGGCTTTTCGACAGTAGCTTGATAGCTGGGTGCCACAAAGTGTTGACTGCGACAGCTGTCTGGAACAGAATTCTAGGAGGTGACTGCTCTGATCGGTAGTTTTCCATGGTTTCTCCGATCAACTGTAGGCAAATGCCGGAGCAGTGGCCTAACAAACGGGTCACGGGTAGCGCGCAATATTTCCTTCCTCTTTATTCTTTCCTCCCCCTTACACATATTCGTACGCACATGTCGGGAGCTCAGCGCATGTTCCGGCTGCGGCGCTGCCCTGCTGGTGGGAGATATCTGGTTTGGGGAAAATCTCCGAAAGCCGACGGGCGCGGGATCTCGCCAGCTAGCGAGGGAAGATCGCCGCCACTTCGCGCGATAACACCATGCTCTAAACTTATGGCAGTGTGACCTTAGCAGTTGATGCGCCTGGAATCAATCGAAATGTTCGTTCAGATTTTCCTAGCTTTCAAGATTAAAAGGAAAAAGAATAATCCCGATTCTAAGGATAGTTTTACTTCACACCCATAATGAGACTTTATAGCCCTTAGTATCTGTTTTAATATTGCGAATTCGCTCTTAGCTTTGTATGTGTGTGTGTGTGTGTGTGTGTGTGTGTGTGTGTGTGTTGTGTATATATATCTTATATTTTATTGCAAAAAATGTTGAAATAATGAGAGTTACATTTCTGACGTTTTCATTAGTGTAGTATTTCAGCGCGGGCACGAATTGAATTTCGTTTAGCGTTTGCTATGTTTCTATGTCTGGCATGTTGTCGATTCGCATAGTGTGTCTGATGCACAGGTATATCCCGTATGGAATGAACGCTCAATGGAAATTGAGCAGATGGTTCAATGAAAGACGAGGAACGGGAATACTCCGCTTCGAGTAATTGCTAGATTCCGGTTTGGGGCCCAGTCGCCAACGGCTTGATTTCTTAGCTGCACCCGCCTTCTATACTCTTAACTGCCTATAATTTGTGTGCTGCCGTTTCTTCCTTGAGACCGTCTTCAGTTTGAGGTGTTGGGCAACTTCGCTACTACCCTTTTGCAGTTCACTTCTACCGCCCGCAGCAACCGCTAACCCAACTTCATCCGTCACCGTCTCCGCCACTGCTCAATTGCTGTCGCTACTGCTGCCTTCGTCTGCCGTCACCGCCAGTGCGCCACCACGATTTCAATCTCCGCCGCGCCGTCGGGTCGCGTCGCGTCGCGTCGCGTCGCGTCGCCGCCTTGCTGGCCGTCGGCCGCTGCGCACCGCACACCTGTCGGAGCGGTGCCGGCCATTGGGGCAGATCGGGCCCTCCCGACTCCCGACGCGTGTGGAGAGCGCGGGGCACGCGAGGGGACGCAGCTGCTGTTTCCTTCCAGTCCGGACAGTGCCCCTTCTCCGCCTCGCCCCCCCCCTCCCTCTCCCTCCCCCGCACCATGCCGCGTCGCGACAGTGGGATGCCTTTCCGTGGCAGTGGACGAACACGGATTTTGGGGCACTTGCTTTGTTGAATTGCTTAGATTTCTGGGGTCTCGCGGATTTTAATTTTTCATTTGAGGTGTGCGTTTTCATTCATATGTGAAGCTTTAGATCGTTCGTTGATCCCAGTAATAGTTTTAGAGATGGTTCAAGAATTAGCTTCCGTTCAAGGCAATCGCGCATTTAAATTCAAACTTATTTCTTTTGTCTTTTGCTTTTCGATAATTCTTCTGTCATTCGTCAAATCTTTTAATTGCAATAACGTGAATCAAAGTTCCCTAATGGTACATTTTCACACTTGTTCTTCAAGTAAAAAAAAAACAATATACACTTATCATGTAGACGTGCGCTTTAGTTGCATAATTTTCCGGATAGGACCATGCTGGAGATACAAAAATACATTATTCAGATTCTGCAATACTGGTAGGGATGAGAGCTGAATGCCGTGGAGAGAAATGGTAGATTCGTCCGCTGGCGAAGTGCTGTCCCCCACTGCCTGTGCTGTTGGCGGAGGCTGCGGAATTCCCCTCTCTGCCTCCCCCTCCCCTCCGACCGTGGCTGCGGCTTCGGCGCTGCCCGCGCCGTCTGCGCGTGGACTGGGCGGGGCGGGGCGGAACGGAGGAACGGGGACGCCGCAAAGCACCCGCGCTTGTCTCACGGTGGGACGCGTGCGTTCGTGACAAGGACACGCGGCGGATGAGTCACGGAGATAGGAAAAAGTGGGCTTGTGGGAGCGAGAGCGGCTCCGTGTATTGTTCCCGGCGTCCGCGTGGTACCGGTGGCAGCGGCCGCGCCGGCGCCGTTAGTAATAATTCTCCCCGCTGGATGCGATGCAACTCCCACCTTCCGAGGAGGTTAATTGGAAGGCCGTGATTAGAGTATAGGATGGTGCGGTTCTTCGGGTAAAGCAGTTTATGTGGCGGTGCGGTGGGGAGGTGGTGTGTAAGTTGTTTGGCGCGTGTAGCGGTTTGAAAATCGGCGCATGCGGCTTTTGCTTAGAAAAAGCGCCAACCGCAAATGCGCGTTCGGCGACCGGAGATCCATTCAGGGATTATTTGCGATTCTGTTAGTATGCACCTCCTAAGAGGTCTTAAAAGTATTGAGGAGTGTATGTTATCTTCCGCAAGGCACGTCTATGAAAAGTTTTTACATGATACTGTATTTGCATGTCTCCCAAAAGTATAAATCTTTTTCATAGTAAGTTATCATCCTTTCCAGATAAAATTAAATGTAGACCTCAAAATATATTACAAAGCTATCACTTCACTTACTATCACCTCTCTCTTCCCTCTCCGTTCTCTCTCTTCCCTCTCCGTTCTCTCTCTTCCCTCTCCGTTCTCTCTCTTCCCTCTCCGTTCTCTCTCTTCCTCTCCGTTCTCTCTCTTCCTCTCCGTTCTCTCTCTTCCTCTCCTTCTCTCTCTTCCCTCTCCGTTCTCTCTCTTCCTCTCCGTTCTCTCTTCCCTCTCCGCTCTCTCTTCCCTCTCCATTCTCTCTCTTCCCTCTCCATTCTCTCTCTTCCCTCTCCATTCTCTCTCTTCCCTCTCCATTCTCTCTCTTCCCTCTCCATTCTCTCTCTTCCCTCTCCATTCTCTCTCTTCCCTCTCTTCTCTCTCCATTCTCTCGATTTTCAGTTTTTTCATATTTCTGTTTTCCTGCCGTTTCTCACATATCCGCTCAATGTTTTCAGGTGGAACCTGTCATTTTCAAGGGTTAATAATTCTGTCTGCGAAGAATGTGAACTATGTACGTACCTGAGAATATATGCAGTTTCTGATCGTGTTACCGCAACTGAAATTTCATAAAAATTTAATTAGGCACCTGAATCATTAACCGTGATAGTCTGGAATAATCTCAGTTGTTCATTGGGATGGTACAGGCATTCCACTATGGGTACATCACAATGTCCAATCATAATTGTTTTTCTGACGGAATGTTCGGTCGTGCTGTTACAGTAAGATTCTGATTCTTCTCTTAGTTCTTACTCATTTGCTTGTCCATCAGTTAGATTCACTAGTATGCATGTTGGAGCGTTTGTCTATTACCCGAGTGGCATCCCTTGCGCGTGCTGTGTGCCAGGCGAGCGCGCGTTTGCAAGATAAGGCCAGGGAGGCGAAGCGGCTCTGTCCGAGCGGGCGTCTTGGCGCGGACGGTCTCCGCAGGCATCCGGTTGGAGGAAATGGCCTTGGATCGCAAATTAGTAATTCCCTTCCCCTTCCACGGAGCTGATGTAAAACGTTGAGGCGTTACATTGTGCTCGGGTTGCCACAGATCCGCATTTGAACTTCTGAATCTTATCTTGGTTGGAAATACAATGAAGCAGTGGGTCGTTGCGGGTTGGTCCTAGTAGAGCGGTGGCGGTCGTGGGGAACGGATCCTCACGGCTCAAAGAAGGGGCAAGCACGTGTCCTTCGTGAATTTTGTATTTGGGAGGATGTACTGATGGCCATACATACGCTATTTTGCGGTTATAACCTATTGAGGGTAAACATTCGCGAGCGTAAAACCTGTTATGCGTTTGTGATTGTTTCAACACATGGGTTATGTACAATTTATTTGTTTGAGAATTTTTCACAAGAATTATGTTAAGGTTTGATTTGAGGATTTTTAGTTATGCATTTCGTTATCGCATGCGCATGTGAAGGCACATTTATAGGGAAGTTAGTGTACTGTATTTGTCAATAAATCGATACCATTACACATGCCTAATTTCTCTCTTGACACATGTCATAAATCAAGGAACATGACAAGATATTATATTAACTCAAATATGTTTTACGTGCCTTCCCCCCACTTTGTAATGGGTGAGACTTTTCGTGGCCGTCGACAACATCCTATCCCTCCATGTGTCATAATAAATTTACTGTAAACTGTGATCTCGTTCATTAGTCGTTTTTTCATGGAGTACAAATATTTGCGGAATGTGGCTGTTTATTCGGAATTTATATTTACAGAACTCAAGGGGCTGCGACAGAAAAGGATGTTTCTTGAAAAATCCATACACCTGAGCCTTCTGATGAAAGATTGTACTTATCTGTTGAATGTTATCTTTCTGTGTCCCTCCCTACATTTCGATCTAATTTCTTTTCTCTGAACATATCTCATACTAAGCTTTTCTCATTTCTTCTAACAAAGTCTCTTCAATGCTTCCTTTTTTCGGACACGTCAGAGACACAATAGAAAAAATAGTTGTAAAGGGACTATGTGTAGTACGTACGTGTAGCGCTTCGTACGACTAATAAGAACGATAAACCTGCAAATGCAACTAATACACGTTCTCACGCTGACATAATTTATCATTATAGATCGTAAGCTGTATAATAACGATGCGTGACTTGTCGATCATAGAATTAGGCTTGCCGAGCATTTCTTTAGCAACACATTTCTCCGCGGTGACATCAACGGGGCGGATGGCCAAAACCTCTGAGAGGGAGCGCTGGCCGTACGCGAGGGTATTTATGCCAAGCAGCGGCGGCAGCGGACGTGCCTTGCTTTCGGGAAGGCGGCAGGAGCATCTGGGGGCACCTGCCCCCCTCGGTTCGGGAATAATAGCGAGAACCCCATGCGGCGGCGGCGGCCAAGAGAGGAGCGGACGGGGCGCGGCCTGTCCTGGCCTTTCCAGCCCCACTTTCGCCAGGTGGCAGTGGCCGACGGGGGCCCCCCCGCCCCACACGGCCCCCCCCCCGCCGGGCCACGCCGGAGAAGCAGCAGCCGTCGCCGCCGCGCCACCTCCACTGCAGCGACTCCGCTCCGCCCACGTGACTGGCGGCGGCACGTTCCCCGTCGGTTAGGTCAGGGGTGGCCACGCGGCGGGCGAGCACGCCGCACGAAAACCTGGCTGAAGGCTCCTCCACGCATTCGGCGACTGCCGTGCGCCCGCTCACCGAATCCGGAGTCGCGTGGATGGGTATTTTCTATTTGCCGAGCGCCAAACATTCGGTATTTGCAACCTTGGCTAATGGGGATTGGACGAACAGTCGTCCGATACTCGCCGAATCTATGGGGCAGTCCTAAGGCGGCTCCACCCCCTCGGTGTTCGCCAAGCAGCGAGCTTCTGCTCGCCCAATCTCGAACAGCTGATATGTTCGACGGATGTTCGCTCCCTTTGAGGTGTCATAAGACCGACACGCGGTGGGTAGGCCAAGCACCGAATGTTCGTCATTCGACAAATAGCAAGCAACCCATCCTCGCTACTCGGGATTCGGCGAGCCAGTGGTCGCTACTTGCCGAATAACGAATGTGTGGAGATACCTTTAAGGGTTCAGAGAGGTAGTAGGCGCCGAGACCAGTTGGCATTTACGCATTCCTGGGACGGTCACAACCTACTCGACCTCAGTCTACCGCTGTGCGATTTTTTAAGTTAGATAATTTATCGGCTAATTGTAAAATAAATTTCTGCCGACTTATTGAATTCATTGCTGTGGTACCTCTTCATAAGTCTTGTTGACGATAGGGCAGTACGGACATGCTTGTGCTCACTGCCGAATCGGGGATTATACAGATGTTTATTCATTATGGTGGTCGCATGTATTCGCTTGGGAAAACAAATCCTACTGTTTCAGCTCGTGGTGCGTCTTTTGCTATGATTATTCTCGGGTCCTAACAGGTGATCATGCTGCGTCTTGTCACGTCATACTCTCCGCGTCTACCCTAGTAGGAGGATGGGGATTGGGAGATGGCCCCGACTGCTCATGAAAACTTGTGCTAATAGCTGTTGGGTACAATCCCCCAGAAAGAATGAAACAATATAATTTGAATAACGAACTGAAGAGGCAGTACGATAAGAATAGAACAATCTATAGTTTTATGTTTTCATTTAACTAACAGGTCCACTAATGACTTCGAGTAACATTAGGGCTTTTTAAGAAAAGTGCTGGATCGTAAATACGTAGATCCATTGCTTACGATGTGTTTGGGAGAGCGTAACGACGGCTATGTATTTATGTCATTGCACATTATTGTCCTTGCTTCGAATGCAAATCTTGCGTTCCGGTGGCAGTTGGGTTCGGCAGCTGCGCTAGTTAGGCCGTGGGTTAGGCACGGGCGCCCCTTCCGGAAAAGTGTTTCCTTCGAATTTCTCGTGGGCTTTCGTCTCCTGCCCTCCATCTATTCTTCTGTTCTTCCGGAGCCCATTGTTGGCTCTTCTCGTGCAGGGCGAGGGTACTCCTGTTACCGCCTTCAGATACCTACCTCCTTTCTCATTTCTTTACGCTCTTCACTATAGATTTTTTGTGCAGTTGTCTATACCACTGTGTTGCTGTTATTTGAACTGTGTAGTCTGTGCCAATTGAAGTTGTGCATCTTGCAAGCGCAACTATACATTTCCTTCGACACCTTGCTAGAAATTTTACTTTTATTTCTGTCTTATTTTCAGTTTTTGTTCGTTATTTCGTTTACGGTTACATTATATCATAACCGATTATAAATAATCGTTCATAAGTACCAGGATTTATTTGCACTTTTTCAGTGGTATTCTGTCTCCTCTTCCGGTTCCTTCTCTCGCCCGGAGTTGACAGGGTGACTTGTTTTCCCGCACGGGGCTTAAATGGGCCGGGTCGCGCGAAGCGCACTGCCTAGTGTCGTCCGTTAGCGTTTTTGAACTGCGGATAGGAAGTAATAGCTTGCAGCGAGATGCGCCGCGGAACCGTTACGTCCGCTTGGAGGAATCTGACGGAGCGGCAGCCGGCGCGACCGCCAGCCCCCCCCCCCGCACGCGCAGGTGATGACGGGCGCGGCGCAGACTGCCTTTTAAAAGGCCATTACGCCGGAAGCCCCTCTTCGTGGCCGGCCTCTGCCAGTAATATGCGTGTGAGCTATTCGGAAACGCGTTTGTATTAGAAATTAACTGCACTACAGAAACCTGTAAGATTCGATGTCGTCAGGAAGGGTTTTGCAGTGACCAACATTAATAGTTCCTTTCTCTTGGAGAGGGGGATGTAGCACTGAATGTTGCCCTGAATTTAGTAAGAAATTATTATTGGTGTTGTTGCCGAAAACGCATTTTTACAGCCAAGTAAATCGAAGTGATCCCTGCTATTGTCAGATTTAAATCTTGTGACTTGTAACATATCGTCAACTGTCCGCGGTTATCCAATCGGGAGTTTTTAATTTTAGGTGTCGAAGCGCCCGATTGGATAATCGCGGCACAGCTGACGATCTGTCACAAGTCACAGGTTTGAAATCGGACATTACTCCTGTTGCATCAACGGCCGCTGAAGTTCTGCCATCTACTAATGGGCATTCTTGCACTCTTTCAAACACTGTCAGTGTCGAAAGAACTCGTGTCTGATTGATGTGTTCTGTTTTTTGAAGAAAACTTTTTTTGTGGTGAGCATGGTGATAATCGAGGATAATTTGTATTCTATAGTAGATACTCGTAATCTTAGGAGACCCACTTCATGAAGTAGACTGTAGGCGGGCATTCCCCCTCCCCCCCTTCAGATGCTTCCAGGTTTGTGTGCTTTTCGTCGATCCCGTTGGAATTGGGCGCGGGCCTCTTAGAATGCTGGAGGTTTTGGGAGTATTTCCCCGCAAACGTCGGCCGCATCTGGCAGCGATTTTCCGAGCAGATTTGTGCGGAATGGCGAGTGGATTTCGGGCGATTCTAGGCGAATGCACAACCGGTTCCCCCGCGCTGCGCCGGGCCGCGCCGCGCGCGCGTGGGGTCGGGGACGAGACCGGCCCTGCTCTCACGCCGCCCAGGGCGAGCGGTGGGCGCTCGAGCGCTTGCGGTCGCGTTACTGGCTTCTGCGCGCCCCGGGAAGGAATCTGAGTATGCAGGTTTTCGCTCTTTCACCCTTCTCTATCAATCTTGGGATATAGTATCAGAGAAAAGGGGGTATAATTCACTAAAAGGTTAGTATAATTAGATCGAAAATGTTTGAATAAAAAAAATTAAACCGAACTGAGGCGTGATGAAGTGAATCGTGTGTGCAGTTATGCCACGTTAGTACAGGGAAACATAATACCTATTTTGGCCGTTTTTCATTAACTGTCGGTATCTGTATGCATATTGGAATCAATTGGCAAGCATTTTTCTCAGTAAACGTTTGTTCAGTTTTCCTTCGTTCAATGCCTGCTTGTGGTCCCTTGCGCTTCAGAAAGGCAAGTTTCAAGAATAGGTTTGTCTAAAAGGGGGCAGATTTTATCAATTAATAACTAGTCGACGTGATGTTGCTACTATTAAGCGAGTACTGTAAGCATTGATTGAAAAGTATTGTGGATCACTGACTCTTCGCTACCTTCAGTATCGGAGGTTACTCAAAATTTGTTCTCAATGCATCTTTGGCCTTGAGGCTTCAGAGTAGAAGTCTACAGAAGGCTTTTCTAAAGGGGGTCAGATTTTTCAATTAAAATCTAGTCGACGTGATACTTGCTATATTCGCGATACTGTAAGCATTGAGTTGACAACAGAGGAATTTACGTTTGTGGATCCGATTCTCGACTCTCACTTCGCTACCTTCAGTGATTCTGAACTTAGGCAATTCCGTGTACTGGAATAAATTTCCAAAAAATCTGTACCAGGTGATTGACGCTACGGGGCTTTTTCTCTGGCTGCTCCGATTGTTCAATAAATTCCGTCGGTAAACGCCTATTTCGCTATGACATAATTTCAATTCATTAAATGTATGCGCTGGCGAATTTTGCGTATCAGTGAATAGTTCTCTCTTCAGGCGAGTTTAGCTGGTTTTGTTACAGGTTTCCGAAACAGTCGGTTGATTCTGTAGTTTTTTTTTGATACCATCACATTTATTGATAACTGCAATTCGTTACAACCGTTAATTGTCCTGAAAATACCAAACAGTGCTTGTTTACAAGTGAATATTATTGGGAATGTTTTCTACGTGGGAAAGGAGATATCAGACAGTAAATATACACAATTGTTTACGAGGTTTGAGTTTGAATAATTCTGATCCGTAATCGTGAGTGGTGATAGTGCTTTGGAGCAATATTATTTTCATGCTCTCTGGACTCGGGTGGGTTTGATTTTTTGGACTTGACATTCGAAACAATATGTTCACGTTTTCTGTGATAATGGCAGAGTTTAGTTCGCAAACTCAGCAATTCCACCATTTTACACAATACCTCCAGTATATTGCTTCTTTGCCGATGTGCATTAGGGCAATTAAGGGCAGTGGCAAATCCGGGGGGCACACGCGCCCCCCAACCTTAACTCTCTTCTGAATCCGGTCGCCAATCCGAATGCAGTGGGAAGGCAGTGCAGTGGGTACTGCACCGGCGGGAGGGAATCGCGTCTCCGCGCGCCAGCGAAAGTCGCAGCCCTGATTCGCGGCGTGTCCCGAATAAGCGGAGAGAGGGGAGGTGACTCGTCGGCCGCTCTGCGCGGATCCCGGATCTTCCGTAACAGCGCCGGGGGCCGGATTTTCCACGCCACTTGCCGCCGCGTGCGTGAGGAGGCGGTTGCCCAAGACTGTTTCTCGCCTATTCGCTTGGCTCGTGATCGTTTGATTATTCGTTGTTCCGCGTTTGTGTTGAAAGTGTGCGTCGAAATAAGAGATAACTTTCTTCCCATTATGACGGAACACACAATACTAGTGCTCTAATCAGCACATTTAATGTTAGGAAAACGACAAAACCGGCGACTTGGAATGATCGTAGACAGTTATTACCTTTCTGATAACCTCTTGTACATGTCAATTAATATTAACTGTTGTCATTGCTCCCGACTTTCATCAATGTCACTCATTCTTGAAATTTACCTTCAGAACGTTTCTTGGGTGCTTTGCGATTGTCATTGACCCCGGGCAGATCCTGCATAAATCTTCAATAGCAATGGTTCTACTCTTACTTTCCTGCCATTCCGCTTTTCCTTTAACATCTTGTATTCCTCGTCCCCCCCACGTCTCACCTTCTTTCCCTTCTGAGCAAAATTCATCATATGCTGTTGCCTGCGCTTGTAAGAGCTGTCTCGCCAAATGTACTGCGTATGTGTTCTTCAAGGTGCCCTGCCATCCTGCGTGCCCGCTCGTTCTCTGAAGCCTTCTATCACTTCTTCGGATGCGTTTCTTCCTCCGCGAGTGTCGACACCGTTGAGTCTCTCACATCACTTCACCCTCGCCTCGCGTCGTCGCCTCGCACTGCCTCCCACCTCACGGGCCCTCCTCACTCGCCCTCGCTGCCCGCGGCGAAGGTGCCGCCCCGCCCCGCCCCGCCCCGCGCCGACGCCGCCGCGGCCTTGGTACACTTGGCGGCTGCAAATGTCAAGGTTGGGGCCGGGGCGCGCTCGCCTGGTATCCGCGGGCCCCGCGCCGCCGCTGCGGCGCGGGGGGGTGCGGGGCGCGGGGGCGGCGGAGCTGGGCTTTCGCCGGCCCAGGAATGCTCTCTCCGGCCGCTGCGCGAGCGGCGAGAGCGGCCCGCCCCCGACTCTCCTTCCACCCAATGGCCTCGCCGCCTCCTCTCCGACCAGGCCGCCTCTGGCCAGCGCCGTACGGATGGATGGGACGATTTCGATTGGCTTCTGATGCATGCAGTACTTGGCACTTGATAGTGAACTTGTAGGATGGATTGACTCGGTGTTAGTGGCAACTGTTATATTTGTTTTTGAGCTTGTGCATGTAATTATTAATTTGTAAATGTGTTTGATATGCAGAGTCTTGGTTTTTACGATCGAGATTTGTTTCAAATCTCACTGCGAATAATTTAGTGTAAAACTGCACACTTGTTTAGTGACATTGATTATGAATACACAGCTGGAAGTTAGCACTTCCTTTGTGTGAAACAGAAGTAATGCATGCAGTGGGAGCAAATCAATTTCTGCATTTCCGTTCATACCTTTAACGCAACCTTGTTGACTATGAACGAATTATTCATCAGTTATTCATCGATGATACTTTGATGGCAATATCTCACGCGTTTAAGTTTTCCCAATGGACACAGCAGGTAGTTGTGATTCTTGGCCTGTTCAAATTGTCCTGTTTTAAAGTTTGTGGTTGTAATGCCGCAGAACAGTTATGTCATTACCACAAATATTCGAGGGGAGTTGGGTACACATCGGTGATACAGAGGCTGTTAAAGTTCCAACCGTTCTCTTATTACTACGATGAATGTTTTTTTTTTTTTGTTACAAAGACTGCAATTAGAGTAGGCAGAATAATTGACGTAGAAGTAGAGAAACTTCATTTCAATCCGCATTCAAATTTACGTGCGAAGCGTTCTATGAATGAAATTCTCATTATGTGCATTCAATTAAGCAGGCTGTGAATTATTTTCCATGTCTTATAATTACTTCAAGCGACATTCCATGATTTTTTTTGTGATTTACATTTGAATTGAATAAAGAACAGAACGCAATTTGTGCGACATTTCCATTTAATGAGTCATCGTGCCAGTCTTTCCTGTAGACATTTCCGGTAGGTATGCAACGAAGGATGTACATGTGGTGCGCGTTTTGCGAGACAAATGTTGAAATGCTTCGTAGGAATACATAGAATTTTTACAAAATTATTTTCGAACTTGTGCTGAATATTCTAAACTTTCGTATGTGGAGTTTTTTATGGTCTTGATTGCCCATTTAATTAATAAAGTGATCACTTACAAAAACTAAAAACTGTCATATGTACGAAGCACCCTGCATTTGAATTTGCGTGTTTTTTGTCAAGTATGAAGTAGAAGATAGTCGTGCGTCAAGGACCAAACTACTTCGTAAGAAATATTGCATAAGATATTGCCGATATTTTCAGCGGCACTAACATCTGAAAGCGAAATTGGCACAGCCATTTATTTCAGATTCGTGAAATGCTAGAGGATCTGCATTTTCATATAAGTTCTTTATAACTCTGTGTATCACAAAAAATGTGTGAAACTGAATGGTTAAATTTGTTCCTTTAACTTACCTTTTTTCATTCCCCTAGCGGCTATTAAGGATCTGTAAAATTCAGTCACAAATGACGCAAAAATACTTGCTACACAATGTTTATTAAAGCTGTCTTGCCCAAGTGTGTTGATGGGCGTGTTGTTTTTTGAGTTGCCTTCAATCATTTCTACTCAAACCGGCTGTACGAATTAGTAGCCAATTGAAAACATCATCTCTCCACTTTCCAACTAATCCATTAACAGTATTTATTTCAGTTTGTTGTAAAATTTAATGAACGCAAATGGATTCTTAGTACTCGTTTGATGTATCCGAAGACTAGTGTTTTCCGTACATTTGTGAAAATTGTATGGTAATTGTGTAGGTTTTGTTAATTGCTAATGTTATAAGACAAATTTTAGGTTAAATTGCCCGCTTTTTTGCATTCCTTAGAAACGGTAGGTGAACAATAGAATTCTGTAGTATTGTCCTCAATACATCGTAGAAGATTGCCTTTCGTGAAACCGGATGCACAAATGTCTTTCTCCGCACACACTCCTGCCACTCTCGCAGTCACCTGCACTTTTCCATTAAAAACCGGAAACCTGCCAAGCCCCCTTCCGTCACAGCTCCCTCTCCGTCCCCAGGTCGCTGTGGGAGGAATGCAAATGTAACCGTTACGCGATGGCACGGTTCCTTCTTCGCAAGCGGCGCGTCGAGGTCGCGCGCGCATCGCGTGTGGACGGAGCAGAGGCGCATGCGCTTTCGGCAGGCCCAAGGGCCACGCAGCCACGCCCCCCTCCCGCCGCCCTTTCCCTTTTGGCCCTCACCGACGGGGCAACGCCAAAACATCGGTCATGTATCGACATTACTGAGTTAATCCTCTTCCTTATGTGTAACACAATACGAAGGGTTGATACAAAATAAAGATTTCGTTCATAATATTTTTTTGACACGGATTTCGTCTTTTCTTTTGGTATTGTGC
This sequence comes from Teleogryllus oceanicus, assembly GCA_964035755.1. Taxonomy (NCBI): domain Eukaryota; kingdom Metazoa; phylum Arthropoda; class Insecta; order Orthoptera; family Gryllidae; genus Teleogryllus; species Teleogryllus oceanicus. The sequence continues at coordinate 22,972,123 of CAXIVR010000005.1, forward strand.
ACACAATCGGTTCTTGTTGTTGCTCTACCGTCGGCACATTTTGATTTTGTTAACGCAACTATTTTGACAATTCACAATATAGCATTTTGTGAATGGTGAATGGTTTGCGGGGAAGGCGATGTAGGACCTGGAGAATGCTATTGCTTGGAGCGCGTGCGCCTAATTCCGGGGTGCAGTTACCGCTTCCTCAACACGATGGAGCTTTACGTGAAGGTGAATCTGAAAATGCCATGGCCGCCTTTCTTCTGAAGCGTGGATCAGGATGCGTCACGTCGAGATTTTAACTGTTTAATAATACCGATATGTAACCGTTTAAAGTGCGTTACTTCTGTGGGAGTTCTGAAAATACGAAAGTTCACTCTCGCAAAAGTAGATAAAGTAAACAAATAACAGATGGGAATTTTCTTTGAATAACAATCATTTTAAATTGAAACAGTGCACCTGCAGCTTCGTTCAAAGCTTTTACTGGAAGTGCCCGAAGTTATAGAAGTATACTAGAATTTACTGTGATTAGAAAAGTTAAATGAATAACAATGTTGTGCTGTGCAGTTAAGTGTAGTGAATGCAACCAATCCAATGTACCGTCTCATATAGCTAAACAAATACTACTACAGTATGTTTTTATGTAAGTTATTATTGTTACTTAGTACTACTATTCCTTTTGTAATTTGTTAATTATCTGTACTTTAAAGTGAAACTACCATCGGGTTATTCCCACTTGCGGAGTAAATAAATTATAGTCTAATTAATAATCATTCCCAAGAAATAAACACGGTTGAGATACACTGCGGTATCCAATAGTGTTTACTGTGTTTCTTCACAATACATTTCGTCTCATTCGTTTTCATAGATTCTATTCTACGATCAAGTAAAGACACCAGTGAATAAGTCATATTGCGGTTTGTCGTATCTTTAACAAAAGGGTATCACTTATCAGGCGAAGAAAGGTATTTCGGTGACGCGTTTCCGCTTATCACTGTTTACTCAATTTTTGGAACAGCTTGTGAGTTTCGAAATGAAAATTCTTTCACGACTTGCAGTCTGATTGACAGCGATGGCAATAATGGCTTCTCAGGCGTGTAGGAAAATGATCAGATTTTCATGTATTAAGAAATAGATTCGAAGTTAATCTGTCATTTATCCTTACTTCTGGAGCGCTTGTGTCGTTGCAGCAATACATTTCCACTTGAATATTTGGTTTCCTTTTATCAATTAGTGTCCTAAAATAAACTTGATAAGTTTGTGAAAATTTTTAATGTTTTTTCCCGACATTGCTTATTTTTGACTTATTGAAAATGCATAATCGCGTTTGCAATAAGGGCAGTTAGTTGTTTGTCAGATTTTGCCAAACGCGTATTTGGTAAGAGTTTTGATCGATTACTGCACAGAAACATCTTCGTTGTATTAACTAATGGAATTGTTTCATTTATCCTGTTTTGTTACCTGTCAGGATTGCCATATGGTCGCAGTCGCAGACTTGCCCATTTCATTATGAACATCTATCGACGTTAAAATGTCCCCTTCCCTCCGCGCCTGGTTTAAGCAACTGTTTAACATTATGTATCGTTTACCGTGTAGTCAATGCTAACGAAATCAGATCTAGCACTGTTTCTTTTCCCTTTTAAATGCTAGGTGCATTTTTGGGATCGGGTTGTCGACCTGCGTTGTGCGGCCGGTCGGCGCCAGAGCCAGAAGCAAGGAGCAGGGCGAGGGGCGAGCGTGTGCGCTAGCGGTGTTTACCTGCTGGTCATTTGCCCTTGCGCACCTAGGCGCCTGCCACCGCCTTGGCGGCCTTTCGCCGCTCGCCTCCGCCCCGACCTCCAGCGATTCACATAATTACCTCTCATAGGTTTTTCATTACCTAATTACTTTTTAATCGCTCCATTAATTAATTATTACGGGGATCATGTGCTCACTGTCCGTTTGATTTGTTTCTTCCAGTTAGACCTTCCGGAAACTTGTTAGGAACCTACCTTACAATTCCAATTGCAGCTTTTCTGGAATTCACTCGCAGTTTTTCTGTTCCGTTGAAAATGTAATAAGTGTGTGACTGTGCGGGTTTACGGCAAAAGTAATTTGTTGTGGATCATTTATGTTCTTCGTGGATGGCGTGCTTTCCAAATTCTTCGTAGTAAACATATGGGATTCCTTTTCTTATTCCATCATGATTTCGTGCTGCAAGCGATTAAATTTTTGGCGAGAATCCGGCGGGCCGTATGCCAGCAAAATGCGCCTCGGGCTTCGAGATATTCGAGGTCCAAGTGGAAGTGGCGCTAGGTGCTTGTACTTGAGTTGGAGGTTTTTCCGCCTGTCACCAGGTTATTTCCCCCTCTTATGCGGTGGCTTACGTCGCAACCGCTTCCGCGCTCGTTTTGCCGCAGCCCTCGTCCTCTCAGTCCACATCTCTCCATCCGCGCCTCGCTAGTGTAGAAATTCGTGGCTTTTCGTATTTGCAGATACCGTGAAATGGAGTTTCATTACATTTTCATGGTCTTGGGGTCTTGGAAGTATCCTGAGTACGTTTTAATAAAAAAAAATATCCCTTCGAAGCTTTATAACAATACACGTTTGAGGCTACATGTATTGAGTAAGAAGTAGAACGATAAGTGCTCGTTCAAGTGGGTGATCTAAAAGTTTTTTTTTTTCAGAGAAATGTATACAACTGTTTTGCGTAAATCAGAGACAAACTTGTTTTTTCTGGAAAGAAACGTGCGGATTTCGAAAACCGTCTAGAGGCGCTACAGTGTAAATTTCACGAAGTAAAGGCTTCTGGGTCCGGTGGGAAACTGATTCAGTTCACTGTCTATCGCCCACGTTTGTGGAAGTGCAGAAATCGTGTCAAAGATCGCAAGGTAGAAGGAAAATCTTAGTTACTCGTTGACATGCTTATTTTTTCGAAACATGCCAGGTATTTTCGGCATGTAGAAATAAGTTAATTAAATCGCAATGCTGTTTATATTGACCTGTTGATATTTCAAATGGGAACATCTGTCATTAAAGTGGTTTGCTGAAATTCTCCACATAAATGTGTCAGCAAATGCACAAATAATACAAAGTTTCGTAATCCTATGTATTTTCCTCTGAGATTTGATTGTAAACTTTCTATAATCATGACATTATTGGTGTGAACTTACGCTTTGGATTTTACCTCTTATTTAATTTAAACGATCATGCAATCAAATTTCATCAAGCTACTTCCTAAAACAATTGATTTTATAAAACAAACAATTGATTTTATAAAACAAACAATTGATTTTATAAAACAAACAATTGATTTTATAAAACAATTGATTTTATAAAACAAACAATTGATTTTATAAAACAATTGATTTTATAAAACAAACAATTGATTTTATAAAACAATTGATTTTATAAAACAAACAATTGATTTTTAAATTAATACCTGCAACGCAGATACACACTTCACTACAAAACAGTTCCGCACTCTAGTCCCATATCGAGTTCTGCTGCCGCAGTGGAGAGATTTATGTTTATTTTGCGATAAGACAGTATACTACAAGAATTCTCTTGTCTCGTAATGTTGACGTATTTGATCGTGGCTGGCAAACATGATATTGAGGGACAGTAGGACAGTTCTATTACTCAAGAACAGAGAAGAGAATACTCTTAAATGGAAGCTCAATTTTGTTATGTCGTTAAAATGGCCTGGAAAAGTTGAAAAAAGCACTTAAGTTTTTAAATGCTCCCCCCCCCATGAAGTAAATTTTATTTAGTCTCATAAACATCGTAGTCTTCAGAGACTGACCCTAGGTTCATTCATACAGATTACATAGTTTATGTAGATTTTAAAAGTATTATACTTTTATTAAATACGTTTGTATGTCTTTCGATTCACTTACTCAATTCAAATTTATTTGTAGTAAGAGCGTGTGGTGTGGCGGTATAATACGGTACGCTATATCTCAAAATTGTGTCGGTGTAAATTTTTATTGTGAAGATATTATTCGTTACCTGTACAAGTACACTAATACATTGCACCCGAGATTTTCCTTAACGTAACGATGTTGTTGCGTAGTGCTTTTTGTTGTCTTTGGACATGACTGGTGCGAAAATGTTCTGTTCTGTCTTGGTCCACCCACGGCGTCTCGCTGCGCACTCTCTCCTCGCCGTCCTCGCCTGCTGCCTCTCGAGCTGTTTGGGCGTGGGCGTGTGGACGGCCCCGATCGAATCCCGGCGGCGGCGATGGCTGACAACCTTCAGCCTGGCGGCCGGCGCCTGCGGCGGCGGGGGGGTGGATTGGGCAGCGTGCCCGACGCAACAGGGCCCCGCGATGCCATGGGCTCTGTGCAATTCGCGCGGGCAGGGCCGGCTCGCGATTGCGATTTGGCGGTCGTTTGGAAACGAATGACGCGCTCTGGCGCCAGCGTCTTCGTTACGTGGATCAGTCGCTGGGAGGAGTCTCGTGTGGTCGGACAGACAAGTGATATGGAAAGATTGTTTTTTCCTTGGCCTCTCGTAGTCGTTGCTTTCTGGTCGTGTCTCCGAGAAAGTTCTTTCAGACTTCTGTATTAATGTTGTATTACCACCAGGACACGTTATGAATGACAGTGCATACGTCAAAATATAGTTTCGGATTTTATTGTGGTTCCTTATTGTTAGAAGTTACGTCTTGGCCCAATTTTTTTAAATTCTCGTTAGTAGCAAATGCTATGAAGAAAATTGTACGGTCCTTGATACACGATTATGCACGTTGAGCGTTCAAGGGAAAATGACGCAGAAATATTACCTTGAAATTATATGACCATTGAATACTATATTTATTGAAGTACTAACAGTACAGATGAAATTTTATTTTTCCAAATTATCAAGATGTTTATTCAATATTATGATTTCCGTATCGTGGAAAGTGATGGGTGACATTTTATTATAAACTAAATTTTGAAAACTCCATAAATATATATAATGTACCAAAATTTGTCTTATAGGTTTATACATTTGAAATTTCGTTTCTAAAAACCCCGTGATTCTAACATCATCGCAGATTTTACAGTGGTGCTATTTTTCTAATTATAATGTTTATTAGATACAATTTATTGTGAGATCGGCGTTTGTGCATTCGAACACGTCGTTTGTTATGCATAACTATTTGTCAAAAATTGGAAATATAACTACTTTTCAAAAAGATTTAAAGAAATATGTCTGAGAGGCAGAAAGTGCGTAAATCGGGGCGAATGAGGAAAGATTCTTTAACGAGAAATTACACAATTTACCCCATTATGGTTGTTTATCTTAACAGCTTTTGGAGAAGGACTGATAGGATTAGTGTTACAAAGCGCTCGATATGGCTGTACTCCATAAAATGTTCATGACAACGCATTGGGACCATGTTATTCTCGGAAGTAAGTGGCGTTTTCAATTTCATTTCGCATGCCGTTTTGCAGTGTTCGAATATTTGGTTTAGTTTTCCGTGTGGTAATGTGGTTGTATGTTCTAATATATTGAATAAGAATGTATTATGTTCCCATGAATACGCTTTTACAGTTATTGCCTATCTTATCATAGTGGGTACCGTACATTTCAGGGTTATAACTGCCGCAGAACACTCAACTCTGATTCTAAGGCTTGAATTACTTGTTTAGTTGGTGCTTTTCTCTGTGCATTCACATTCATTCTCTTGAATAAGTGATATTTAAAGTATTTTGCAATCATCACAGTATAAGTTGTATTAAGCTCGAGATGAAATACCAGGAAAGGTGGCTCAGGGCATCATGTCAGTGCAGTGCCTCTGACCCGGTCTTAGGTTCGAGTCCCGACGGTGGCGGTCGATACTAGCTAGATACCTAGACAAAGGGGCCACGGACCGCGCTATCTTTCCTTCCTCTTCCTTGTTCTTTCTTCTCCCTTACACACACCGATATGCTCTACACTATCACATGTCGGGAGCTTAGAGCTTGTTCTGGCTGGGGTGGTGCCACGCGGGTGGGAGATACTTGGTGGGGAAAACCCCGTTAACCCGACGTGGGATTACTCTGCATCTCCACCTCCCCAAAAAGAAACTTGCACTATACGAACGGGACTAATGACAGCAGTTGACGCGCCCGGAATCACTCATCAATCTGGATTAATGACAGCAGTTGACGCGCCCGGAATCACTCATCAATCTAGATGAACTAGACCGAACAACTATAGGCCTACTCATCTTATGTCGTGTATTTGGGAAATGAAATGCGGTCTAGAATCTCGCTCCCGAATTTCTTTACCCAGTGGCTACAGAAGTAGAGCACTTACAAGTTGGAGGTGGAAGGAGGTAATTCTAAAAATTCTAATTTGATCCAATAGGCAGACACAACATAATATAATATATTAATATTAAAAAATTTAATAATTAATCAATTAATAAAAATTAATTGATATAAGAATATTAAGAATAATCTATATAATAATAATTTGTATTTAATATAATACATTTCATTAATATTTTAATATAGTACAATTTCATCATTCTTTTTTAAAAATATAATAATTAATATATTAAATAAATGTATTTTATGAATAATTATTTGAAGACGTTTTTTTAACGTTAATGCCCTTAAGCCGCCTAAGTGGTTTTAAATATAGTTGTGAGCTCAGGTCCCTTTATTGAGGTTCTCAAAAGATTTCATATTATCGTGTAATATTATTTGGAAGTATTTTAAGGAAGAATAATCAATACATTGTAAAATGTTGAGGGTTAATTTTTATAGTGTTGTCAACGCGTATTTTCTGTAGAGTTGAGTAGAACGGTAGTTCGGGGGAAGGCTCTACTTCTCTTCTAGAGCACTTGGGCTGGAGCGTGGGGCTGAAATGGGTTAAACTCGCCCCGCGCGCCGCCTACACCGCGCCGAGCGCCCTCATTAAACGAGCCGGCCTTCCGGGGGGGGGGGAGCGCGTTTCAGTCGCCCGCGACGCATTCTGCGCGCCCCTCCCTCCCCCTCCGCCCCCGCCCCCATCCACCGACCGGACGCGGTGGGCGGCCACCGACGGAGCGACCGGTGGACGCGGCCGGCGTGCGCGCCGTATTCGGCACGGTCCGCCTTCGATTCCTTGGCTGCCGCTCCATCCCTGTGCAAGCGATGATAGCTCGATACTGGACAACGCCATTAACGACTTTTAATTGTCGCAATGGGACTTTTAGACGTGGTCACTGGGTTCTCGTCTCAAGTGTAGAACGTAACTTAATTACACGGTGGAAGACTTTGACGTGGTTTTGTAATAGATTACATTCCAATATGCTCTAAATATATTTTTGTAATTTATAAATTTACCGGGGGAATGAGCATTTCGTCTTTGTCGTCCCCCTTTCGTGGTCAGGTTACCATGGTGGCCGATTGCCGTCGCCCTCTGCTCGATGAAAAATATTAGGCGATCATGAGAATTGAATGACAGCTGATGACCGGGATGGTGTGTGTGAAACGCCAATGACGCCTCGAACAAGGAGGGAGTCGTGGGGTTAGCGCGTTCTTCTTCCCGATTTCGATGCCTGGCCAATCCATGTGGACAGAGCGAGCTCACGGCAGTTTCTCTCGGGTTTCTCCTTTTCCGCTTGCCTCATTCCACAATTTCTCCATCCTTTACCTCATCGCCATTATAACTATCATCTCCTCATTAAATTAGAACGCCCATGAGTGTCAATGACCTTAGTAGTCGAAGGTCTCCTAAATCCCAATAAATGAATAAATGAACCAGCAGCCTTCAGTTCATTCCGTTCTTGGACGCCGCCCAAAGGACTTGCGCCACAGAGGTCGGTAGAAGATTGTCGCAAAGAATTCTTATTAAAGATTTGTTTTCGGTTTTAATTTAAATTATTCGGTAGTATATAACGGTGCGCGAATTGAGCAATTGCCCAATTAGAGGGAAGAACGTTAGGAAGAATGCAGTGCGTTTGAAAAGACACGAGAGAGATGACTGCACATCGTCTACTTCGAAAAGGATGCAATGGCTTTCGAGCCAACAAGTACCCCCTTGAGCGATGACAGAATTGGGAGCTTTCTAGGAAACATCGTTAGGCGCGGGCGTCATTGGCAACGACCTGGGCCGCTCGTTGCTAAGACCAAACGCTCGTCTGATGCCTCCCCGAGTGAATATCCCGCCTCCTCTGGACTTCCAGGCTTTAATTTTCAGTGACCGGGCATTTTTCCAAGCTCTTCAGTGGCTTATTTTTTGACGTCTAGAACTGACCACAAGAAAATCTAATTTATGATAATCTTGTGGAATGGACGTATGTTTAGCCTCATTATGCACCCATGTAATCAGTGTTGCAGTGCGATGGTTTACCTAGGTGAAATGTATGGCCGTTAATGTATGGTTACGCTGCTTAAACTATGGGGCCTGAGGATGTCATAATATAACTGATAGATGGAGTTTGGACGTCTGTTAACTCCTTCTCCAGAAGACAAATTAAAAATTCTTTCGTATTGACTACTTCAGAATCAGGGTTCCCTGATTCTGTCGCTCTTAAGGTGCGACCGAAATAACATTTTTTCCCCTGGATTTTCAGCGTCTGGCCTCACAGTAAATTAATTGCCTTGGTGAACTTTTTTAAAGTTAATGTTCTACGTGTCATATCAGTTTCTCTGGAATTTGTTTCCTTGTGTTCGAGATCGTGTCACAGGTTTACAGACGTACTCCTTGGTGTAGGCTTTCGTGAATAGAAATCTGATTTTTATGATTGAGTTTTATTGTAAAAGTAAAAATGACATTTTATTCATTTTGTAAAAATACACGCCGGAATAAGTTTCCTTTATTATTGAGAATCACAGAAATTACTAAGCCGAAAATTCTTAAACATTTCATTGTTTTAGTAAAACTAATTGATATTTCATGGCTTTCCCGCGATAGCCCTGCCGCCTATCACACGGTCAGTGGTACTGCAGAAGCATAACGAAATGCACGACTTAACTGGAGATCAGTAGATCTGCCTGTAAACGATTTAGAACACGGCAGAATAGAATGTCAAAATTTTCTTACATAGAAAAATAGATCTAAAGTTACGTACGAGTTTATTAATTTCAATTTTTCTTGCATAATAATGACATGATTACTCGCGTTTGCGCGTACTTACAGAAACAAATTGAGTGTTGTGGAATAACTTAGCTATTACTATATTTTCTAGTAAGTATTGATCAGTCACCTGCAATTATAAAAGTTCAGTATAGTCATTGGTAAATATAATAATAATTATAATAATTATTATTCCTCTAATTCACGACTACAATTGTCATGGTTTGGTTGACTATAAACTCTACTCCGGGTTGCAACCAGCTTCCTAAGAAACAGATCTAGGGACTGACGGTGCCTCGACAATACTTTGCGGAAAATGTGGCCTGTTCCAAATACAATAGCGATTTTTTGCACCTCCCAGTCTTTTGAATTGCTTGGGAATTTAGCCAAGTTCTTACAGAAATTTTTCGGAACAGATCTCAGAACTCCGATAACAATCGGGATGATCTGTGCTTTTACGACCATATTCGGCTGATCTCGATTTTCAAACTCTTGTATTCAAGACGTTTCTCTGATTCCTTGGTTACGACGTTTTGATCGCATGGCACAGCAGCATCCTCAAGTATAAACTATTTTTTCTCCAAATCCCGTGTAACAAAATCCGGTTTGTTTGCCGCTATCGTGCGATCAGTTCGAATTTGTTGGTCGTACAATGTTGAACACAGTCCATCAGACGTCACCGGGTTTGGTGAGTGTTCGTACCACTTGACGTATGAATTTGGAACTGCGAAAACGGTACAGATCTGCCAGTGGAAGTAACTTCACAGTCTCTCGTGTCTTTTCAAGTATCCGGTCTTCACAATAAATAAACAGAGGTTGTCTGGTATCAGATTTATATTTCGTCTTAAGATCTTTTCGATCGCGTAGCGATCATCGTCAGAGCTGGAAATACATTAATAGATATAATTATACAATATATAATATATAATAATATATATAATAGATATAATTATACAATATATACAATGTATAATTATATCTATTAATGTATTTCCAGCTCTGACGATGATCGCTACGCGATCGAAAAGATCTTAAGACGAAATATAAATCTGATACCAGACAACCTCTGTTTATTTATTGTGAAATAATAAGGTATCTATATCACCAACATTCTAATTAATAATATCCGGTCTTCACTAATATTGGACAACCTGAGACGATGTTATCAATGGTTTCTTCACTTGTTCCTGGCAAGTGCGGCATTTATCACTTGCGAAATGTTGAAAACGGCTTTAGCATAATGTTCTTAACGCATGATCTTGGGCAGCTATTACAAGTGATTCCGATTCTGGCTTCATTAATCCGTTTTTTTAAGCCACATAAATAATTGATCTTTATTGTTCTGCACCTAGTCCATTCTTTTTAAATATTGTCCATGGAGTGGTTTGTCTCTCCACAATTTCTTTCACATTTTTTGTATCTCGTATTTCGTGTTAAGTAGCATCAGAAGTTCAGTGTCTCTGTTATTCTGCTTGTCTTGCATAGTCTTCTTCGTAATGCTTCTTGCTACACCTACAATGTTTCTGTTTCCCATTCTTTGGTTAATTTCACGACCTGCCTCATTAGTGGGTCATCGTGATGGCTGACTGCATACTTTTCCCATCCCTACTATTGCATTGTGCCAGGAGGCTTCAATTTGTCTGAGGCTTCGCCCTCCTTTACGTGAGACACAATGTATATGTACATCAGCTCGAAGATGGGCGACATGATGTATTGAAGGCAGTTTTCTGATTTTTCGAATTTCTTGCTCAATTCGTCCACTATTCCGAAACTACTCAGCTACAGACGCCGCCAAACTACCAATTGCAGATATTTTATTCCAGGAATTCAGAGCGGAGTGCAGGACAAATTTTATTCTTTTGTAATACTTCCTGTGAATTCTCTTTCATTGTGTCGTTCGAGATGTTCCCACATTCTTCAATGCCCAGAAGTTTTACCGGGCTGAAGATCTTGAATCACATTGAGCATATCAACTTCAATGTTTTCTGATATTGTCTTTTTGCTTATTGTCTTATGCTGTATGTATATCTTTTGTAACCCGAGAGTGTGAATGGTAATGGTATTGAAAAATATTATTTTGAGACCGGCGGTGTGTATGGTGGCAGGAGACTCGAATGGGAGAGGCGCGCCGGCCTGCGACCGGCCGTGCAAGTCCTCTGCCTTAAAACGGTGCTGCGACCGCTTCCGCGTGCGCTGTGCCACATGTGGGCGCCGACCGGGGGCGCTCGCCGACTCGCAGCGCCGGCTCGCGCGGTGGAGATTGGGAGGCGTGCGGTATGGGGGGCACATGGGCAAGAAGACGTCGCCGGCTTTGGGACGCTCAGAGGACGTTTTAAGGGGTCGTATGTGCAGCGACACGCCGGCGGCAAAAGGACTCCGGAAATCAGAATTCGAATGTGCTATTTACGTATCATTCAGATTATAATGGTTTGATTTTCGTGGAATGTGGTTGTTGAACGAAACAGGTTTAATGTGAGATTTATTGTAGTCAAAACAATTGGCTTTTTTTTTTTTTTTTTTTTTCTTTCTCGCGTACTGATCACGCAGTGTAGGGAAATTATTGTAATGCCGCGGGGAAAACAATGCGAATTTTCGACTGAAAATATTTTATTGCTAGGTCCTGGTCGTGAGAAAGTGTAAAATCTTGTCCCGTAAATCCCGTTGTAGTGACTCGTTGTATAGTAAAAATTCACATTGGGTGAGTTTATACCGAAAAATTGGTTTACGACAAAAGTCTGTCAGTCTTTCGGGGAACATCAGCGGATAAACTGAAGCACAATTTTCACCAAAATTGATATTCCGAGATCGATATGACGTCCGGGCTCCTTTAATTTGGAACAGATATTTTAATTTAAGTGGATACTTATCAAGAAGACCCAACCTTTCCAAAATTTTATCAAAAATTACTCCAAATCTACTTTAAATTGTTTTTCTCGGCACCCTTGTGTGCTGCCTTTCGTCTGGGTGGGGCGGAGAGCTCGCGCCGCGTCGCTTCGCTCGCCAGCATGTTCATGCCCGCGCCCCGCGCCTCCCTGCAGAAGTGCACCCTACGCCCGTGATTTACGTGAAAGAGGGAAAACAGTTTTCTCAATACTGCATTATTATATCGACAAAGTGCGTACACAGGATTGATAAGCCACTGTTGATAGACATAGGCATTTGTTTTGTATTACATAACGCAGATCTTTCCTCCAAATTTTCAATATTAGAATTCGTTTCAGTATTTCGAGAGTACTGTCCCTTACATTCAGTCGCAAACTCACACAAAGCATTAACGGATTAAGCATTGTGTATGTAATTGTGTAATATAATATTGTATGTATATTTATATAGAGCGGCACCGGCAATGTACCAATATTAGCTCGTAAAGATACTGGCGCAAGAGAGAGAGATAAATTCTTGGAAAACCGTAGCGTTCTTGGCAACCCGTAGCCTTTGTCTTAATTGTGCTTTGTTTTTATTTGAAATTAAAAATCATTAAAAACATTTGTTTCTATGGGTTTCGAATTTAGTTGTTTTTTAAGCGTGTGTTGTTTGGGCTGGAGAACATTTAGCTAATGGGCTGGTCAAAAAATAGTTATTTACGTAATTAGTCGGCGATTCAGGTACTTTGCTAGGGAAGCAAACGAGCGCGTAAAATAGCTTGCTCACGTGTTAGTATAAGATTTTTAACCACTCCGTATGCGGGATATTTCACGGTCGCTTTCTCACATTTCGCGCACTATTGGAATGGAAAAAAAAAAAAAAAAGAAATAAATAAAATTCGCGCACAGGAAATAAGCACGAGAAACCGTTTCGCGCACGATATGTTAACGAAATACTTGTAATTCATGTGAATTCTAGTATTTCAGTCGGCAAGTCCTGTTAATCTTGGTACCAGCTAATTTGCTTCAATTAATTTTAACTATTGTAAGCCGGAGTAAAAATTAAAGAACCGAATGCATGATAAATTGATAAATAGTCTTTAGGAAAAACAACAAATCAAGCAATACTTGTGCAGGAATGCATAGTTTTGTCAAAACTGGAATCAATGCCATGACCACGTCCGCCTCCGGGGTCGGTCGTGGACCACTGCGCGACAGGCACTCCGCAGATCGGGCGGGGAGGGGGAAGCTCTCCGCCCCCGCCTGTTGCGCCACGGGTCGCCCGCGCCGCCTTCGCCCGGCCACTTTCACCCGCGCCACCGCCGCGTCGCCTCGCCTCGCCTCGCCTCGCGCGCCCGCCCGCCCGCCGCCGCCTCTGGAAACTTCTAATAGAAGACGGAAATACCGGGGAGGGGAAATCAGATTGCGGGCGCACGAGCCACGGGGGGGGAGCGGGGGGGGGCGGCACGCCGGCGCACGCGGATTGAAAAGAAAGGTCGCCGCCACTGCCGAGGAGAGGGCGTTGGGGAGCCGCGGGGCGAGGGAGACGTGCGCGCGTGGGATGCCGCAGAACTCGGACGGCTAACTTCGTTAGGCGCGGTGTCGCCCGAGGAGTTGATGAGGTTTGCGGTCCGGCGCCAGCGGCGATTGAGTGAGATGAAGGGAAGGTAGCGGCAGCTGGCTTTCGTGAGGAACCGAAAAGCTATCGTTGTGTGGGCTGAAGCCGAAAAATAATTTGGATAGTTAAATTAGAATTTCAAAACGTTTTCGGCGAGTTCATCGCAGACCGCCTGTGGTAACGGAAGGAGAAAGATTTTGTTTCAAAAATATCGTGAGGAATTGCGAGACTATTTGAGGTTAATGATTGTTCATGTTCGTTGCGTACCAATGAAAGCTTCCTGAGAACTTATGTTCCTTCACATAATACGTTCGACATATCGAAAATGACTTCCATTGTAGGATTGAAAACCGAAAAGAGATACATTTTTTGGTTTTCAAAGAGAAAATGTAGGGTGCATCTCGGACATCCACCCCACTGCTTCAAAGTCAATTTCCGTGAAGGCGGCAACTTTAGTCATCTGTGCGGCGTTGAGGGCTTTCGCCCTGATTCTTACTTCGTGTTATGCTTGACTTGTAGTGACGTAAGGTTCGCTTCAGTGGTCTGTTTCCTTCGTTTCTGGAATGCACTTAGATGGAAGGCGTTTCATTCGGGCGAGATATCTTTGATATTTAATTTTCGTGGTACATGTATTTAATTTTCGTGGTACATGTATTTAATTCCAGTTCCATGCACGCTGAGTCCTTAGACCAGTTGTCTCTAACCGACCTTGAACGTGTCCGTCAGGGACGTGCGCACTCCCGAACCGGGGGCGACGTCATCGATCGTTTAGTTTTCGACGAGAATCGATCTTGGGAGATGTTTGGAAGCTGACTAGTCTTTCTGACATGGGTTTTTGAATGCTGTCGAACCAACGGAATTTCGGTTTGCTCTCCTTAATACGTATTTCAAAAGATTCCTAGGAATTTCGTTGTAGAATATCGTTGAAACATGCGACAACTGACAAAGACTTGCGAAAATCTGCGATTGAAAAATAAACGTGGATTCATTAATTGTAGATCAGTGTGTATTACTTTAGGAATTTGGGTGTCGGAGAGGCTCGTACAAATGCACAGTTTCAGCCGTTGGGAAGTATGATGAATTAGATGAGAAGTTGTGCTACTTCAGTAGTGAAAGTGGGCAGAGTAATCAGTGTTTGGCGTACGGATAGTTGAGACCTTCCGTTTGGAAAATTACGTTGTATGAAATTCGTATAGTTTCCGACGTAATGTTGCTGACTTCACTATTCGTAGTGGACATGACTCACTTGAAGGGTTGCCAGCTCAGCCATTATCTCCTCAAACTTTGTACGATGTCTTGTAAGGGTGATACTTTCCTACAAATTTTGTCTTGCGAAAACGTTGAGACATTATGAACGTATGAAATAGAAAAAATGTGTTGGGTAGCGGGAGGCATGGAATTCCAAGTATATAAATTACAAGTTGACATAAATGGGAACATATGAAATGTTTGCCAATTTCTTCTGCCAGTTTTCACCATTGTTTAAGTGCGGAGGCGAACATTAAAGTCAATGATCCGACGGGGTTTAGTAAAAGTAATATTTCGCCAAGAATTTGAGGTTTAAAACTTAAAATTGTTTCAGAACGCATGTTTGTCTGACACGGTAGTGGAAAATGAGATATCGAACGTCGATTTTAATACCTACCGCCTTACGTTTGGCGATGCAAGTAATGGTAATGAATCAATTATTTCTGAGTCAGTTTTAGGTATGTGTTATTGAGAAACTAATTAGATCCGTCTTCGAATTTGGAATCATCGCTGATAAATCCGCCTGCATTAAGATACGTTTGTGTTTAAAAAAATGTTTGTACTTATGTTTCACATTTTCTTGAATGAATATGGACTGGAGCAAAGGTCCAGCAATTACGGAAACCGGAATTACTTCTGGCAAATTATTAAAAGGTACAATCTTATTTTAGCTACAGGTTCTGGGGGATTGAATGGTATGTCATTTCGATTACGTAGTTTGGAGTATTAAACCGTGAATAAAAAAAAATGTCACATGTTTCTAGAAATGGGACTTCCGTTGCAATTGTCTTCATAGAGTGGACTAGTTGCGGGTCGCAGTATTTTGTGCGTTGCAGCCGCTTGCGTGTGCCAGGGAGGGTGAGGCGGTGCGCTCAATGCCTCATTTCGAGTCTGCAAAGGCCGCCTTCGAAGTTCTCGTATGCGAATTAGCGCCCCTCCCCTGCGTCTTCCCTTGCCTAACTTCGCTCGACCAATCAAGATAATTACATCTCGTCGGTAACAAGTCCCGGCGCAACGTAACGTCTGCCACGGAATAAACACGAGAGGATATTAACGAGAGGCGAGCACGCAGCCCAGCGCGACGAGAACCAGACCTTCAGAGGTGTAGGCGACGGGCTCCGCATTTGAAATGGTATTTAATTGACTAGCGCGACGTTTTTCGAATTTTAATATTTATATTCTTGCATCTAAAATTCACTTAGTCTTCGTAATCGATTTATAACATTGGAATGTAATCCTAATTGTCCGAATGTATGTTGGTATCAGAGTTAAAATGTGTATATTAACATACATTTGTATATTAATATCTAAGAAAATATACCATATTAATATATTTTGAGAGAAGCAGTGCAATTAATTTAAAAATTGTAAAACAAAGTTTGTTCTTCCAATCATTTCTCATTAGCAGCTATTGGCGAGGTTCGCACCTTCGTAACCGATAACATCCTATCACCTCCATTTTTAGATAAATAAGAATTTTATGTTCCGTGTCGTTCACTTATGCAGATTTCTAAAGAACATCATTTTTTGGAGAATTAAAATTACGCGTCACATTACACAAAGCATTTGAATTCTATCTTACGAATGGTTTATTTCTAGTGGACTTTTTCATCAATCGTTCTGCCCATTATTATTTTCCGTCACCAGTGCCGCCCGCCTTCCGTTCCGCTTTCAGACTGTAGCTCTGGCGGGCACGAGCCGACAGACCTTCCGCAGGGGAGTGATTTGCGAGCACCGAGGGCCGCCCGTGGGCGCGGATCCCTGTCTAGAGTTGCGGTGACGCGGCGCGGGCGCTCTGAGCGCTAAGGGCTAAATGACGCTGTGCGGCGCGGCGTCTCGACGGCTTAGGAATCGAAAACGCTGCGAGTGCCGAACGCCGTCGCTTCAAACATTCAGAGTTTTCTATGGCATTACAGCTGAATGTACTAAAAGGCTTGGTTGGGCGGCTTGGAAAAGTGTACACGTACCGCGAATATGGCTCAAAGTGGTTCCAATTGGTAGAAATGGGAAAGTTCCTTCGGTAATTGCGTGGACCCAAGTGAGAGAGAGAATTTTAAAAAACAGTTTTTTTTTTGTTTTTTTTTGTAATATCATGTGAATACCCTTGTTACGCGTTATTATCGACTTGTCATTGCCTCTGATAATACAGACGTGAGCGACAAATACCAGACATAATGTGCTTCGTGCAGAAAGTACGACGACGTAATTATTTGCATCATAAAAGATATTTTATGAATGGTTTTAATGAATCGAAAAGGCAATTGATAACGATTAAAATCTTTCTTTGTTGAACAGCTTGCTTGGAAATCTTAGAAAAGAGGTATTGCATACTTTTGGGTCTTAGCAGAGACGAACGTGAGACAGTCTCCTGCCAACGGGCTTGTCTATGAACTGATAAATAACATTGCTCCCTAAGCAGAACCATGCTGGTCATTCCAAATTTTCGGAAGAGTTACCACTACCGGAAGTGCGTACTGGGGGGGGGGGGTTCATGGAACCAGAGATCTGAGGCATTTAATTGCTTATAGCAATCAACAGACGTGTGTGGTTGTTGCTCGCCAAGGCCACGTGCGTCTTCCGACGCGCGCTGCTGCAGCGCAAGGCGGCGGAGCTGTCGCGCGGAGAGGCCGAGGTGCACTGGACGCATTTCACTTTTAATTTTTACGCCGCCTGTGTCCTCTTTGCTGCCCACTGTGCGCAACGGAGATGCTCTTCTCGCGGCCGTCCTTCCCCCCCTTCCCCGCTGTGCTTCGTCGTGAGGGGAAGTGCGGGCTGGCAGGACTCTAGGGTTGGCCGTCCGATCGCGCGTGCGGGTCGCTGCCGGACTTCGGGCTGCGTATCACGGATGGCGGATGTACACGAATGTTTCAATGTACAGATGGTTTGGTGCACTGACGTCACCAACAAATTCCTTCTCAATCCCACGAGGACCTCCTTTTCTGACCCTCACCCCCAGGAAGAGAGTGGATGGAAGGAAAATTAATTTTATTGTACGTCGAAAGTACAGTCTACTCATAAATGTTGATGCGAAACTCTTTTACCAGTTTTTTCTTCGAAAAGAATGTAATTTAGTGATTGAAATGTAGAGATAGTTTTATCAATTGAGTAATTGCAAACATTTGTATGAATAGAAAGTGTTGTTTGCTCTAACTCAGGGTTTCCCAACGGGGTCGGAATCGACGCCCGGAGATCGATGACATTTTAAAGGGGGTCGCTGAGGGGTGGATATTCGAATATGCATCGATGACTGATTGGTATAATAAAGATGAAGATCCCTTTGATTACACAAATATTTATCAATTTTACTATTATTTTTACTTATACAAATCTACAAAACGCCCTAAAATAAATTACGAAATCACTCATCTTTTGGAATTTTACATCATTCAAATAAAACTGGCGCAATTATAACGTGTGATTTAATCTTTGTAAACTTGTTTATATTTGTGAATTTAAAAATATTAAAAGTACAAAAAAAATTAATTAATGTAACAAGTTTTCGAAACCTTGTTCATATTAGTTATCTTTAAGTCAGTTGTGTGCAATTATTCGTATTATAGTTATTTATGGTGCATATTATAGAAAAAATTGAAGGAGTCGATGAAGCAAACTATTGTTTTAAAAGGGGTCGAAGCAAGAATTAGGTTGTTCTTACTTGTGTTGTTAGGAATTGTAGAAGTAGATCTCAGAAGTCCTAATATTACAAGCAAACAGCAATGGTGATTGATTTAATAACCACCTTAATGACGTGTTGTGACATTTTCAAAAATTATATCCTAGGAGTTCTTTACTTCGAATATGCTCTTAAGCGGATATGTTTCGCCCTGAGGCTTCGGTGATTAATGTGTTTCACATACTATGTTGTCGAGATACGAAGGATATGTTGAATCTATTCAAACAATATTTTTCTGTCATTTAAACAGTAGCTTCAAGGAGTCTTTGGGAAACATCTCAAGTTTGTTGTATTGTATTGTATGGCATAGTCTCGCCCATAACCTTAAGTTGATTCGTCACAATTTAGAGAAAAGATGACATTAAAGCTATTTATCTAAATGAAGAAACTTTAGTGGATTGAGGAATGATTACGCAAAAGGGATATTTTATTTGAATTGACAAGGGTTTTTCTTCCAGCGTTCTTTCGCTGAATTTTGTAACAAATGTGTTTTAATCATTTTTCTTTTGTTTTCAGGTACGTGTAATGGTTGCACACCTACAAGGCGAGAAAAACAGGAGCAGCTGGGTCTTAGAATAAGGTAGTTTGAAAGTAAGAAACCAGAACTGGATTCAGTATTGTCGAGTGAATGTGCTAACGCGCATTACTTGCATTGACACCTGCAGTTCAGATTTCCATTTAAGCTTGCACATTCTTGAAAATCAGTTTCGAAAAATAATTGCAAGGAAGAGAAAGCATTTACCTTGTAGGTATGTTTGTAACATTTGCCTCGTACATAATATACAAGAACGTCCAACTTAGAAAGCAGTGCTATACGAATTGAACGTGACAGAAGAAATGGATAGGAAGTTGAAGTTCATCTGTCATGTAGCAAAACAACGGTGAATAAGTAAACTGATATCTGCGGTGTAAGAAAACTTGCTTTGAGAGTGGAACCCAAAAAAATTTGGTTCGAATTGCAGTTATTACGTGCAAGACTGATGTCTTGCAGAAAATGTGCTCCAACTTTCTCCAACGCAATGTCTGTCGATTTTTTATATTAACGTTTCAATACGTGTTTACGTCTTCTGTTGAGAAAATGTGTTAATTTTATTGGGGAATTAGTCTTATTCGGACTCTACCCGACACACGTACGTTTAAACGTTAGCCGAAGTGTGTGGATGATTTACATTATGATAATGAAAATTGAAAGGTTATTAAAATGTATATTTCCCATTAAGAAAACGATTTCAATTTTGTCACTACTGAATTTGAAGTATTAATCGGTCTTCAGATTGAATTTTGAATCAGATACTGGGGACCGTAAATGAATAGAATTCGCTTGTTTAACGCAAATCGTAGCTTGAAGACCGTGCGGCTTTCTCCACCTGCATTTTTCTTCATCTAAGCAAAATTTTTGAGAACCTTGAATGAAATGAATGAATGAATGCCTTACGTTACGTGGCGAGAGTCAGGCCATGAGGCCTGCTCTTCCGTCTGACTGCGCAAAGCTTCATTGGAAAAAGGCTGCTACCTCCCGTGAAGCATAATTCGAAGGAAAGTTGCTAGAGAAGGTAGAGGTAAAGTGCAGAGTAAATGCGAAGTGTTCTAAAAATCCATTGTGCATAATCAATGCTTTCTGTATTAATTTTAAAAATATGAAAACATGCAACGGTGTGAACTTTGCTGCAACTTGTCCTCTCTACACAGTGCGCGTTCTGTTCGCAAGCCCGCGGCGGACTGCGTGCTCTTTGTTGGACGATTCGCTCTTTGACAGGTTCTTAAAGGGATTAAAAGTGTTTCGGTCCTTTGGCATTAATTTCATCATACTGGGGGGAAATTGTTTGAGTCTAAAAAACTGAGGAAATTTTCGTGCCAAATTTTGACTCCTCCCACGTACTCCCACCTTCTCCCAACGACTACCAGTGACGATGACACGAAGATATAGTATCTATTGCTTGAACTAAAACCAGCAATAAAAACAAGGGGTTCAGGAATTTCCCGAAGGGCGTGAATGGAAGTTCCGGAAAATCCGCCCGGAAAAGGGTTCGCCTCGCGTCTAAAGCGTGGGGCTTTGAGCGAGATTTACGAGAATGCAGAGCTTTCGAAGCGTCGTTTGATCCGTTTGCTGCTTTAGACTGGCCTTTTGCTCCTTTGCAGCTTCGTTTCACGTCTTTCGGCGGCTTTATTAGCGTGGAATTGTATGGACTCAAATTTTCATTAAGCGCTAGGATAAGCTAGAATAAACAAAAGGCAGGATCTCTGTTATGGAAGTCGTAAAGATTACTTTGGCAGTGAAAATTCCTCCAATGGGGAGCTGTTTCGCATTTTGGAGGTTTTGTTGTAATATCCTAGAATGATCGCTCGTACGTATTGTATAGAACGTCGTGAAAATTTGTCGTGTTTACTAGAATATTGCGAACTTCCTGTTACTTGTTTTTTTCATTACGGTGGCTTGCTTTCTATGTTGCAAATGATACAGTAGTGATTTCACTATTGCACGTCTTATAACTAATTCCATGAAGGAAGTGTTGATAATACAGATACATGTATGCTTCTCGTAATAATAATTGGGAAGCGAAGACCACTTAATTTAACCGAGACTATTTGAAATCATCCACAAGCATACGTGGTAAACCAGTAATAAATAAATCTTTACACACACACACACACACACACACACACACACACACACACACACACACACATTCGTCTTGGGTCACTTAAAGTTTGAAACATGGGCAACAAAAATTATGTCATTTTCGTAATATTGCTGGTGTATACGACGGAGCAGGAAATTGTAATTTTTCCATCACGTGAGCGATGGCGCTATTAAGGCACGTGTTCTGGTTGGAGGGCGTGGTGGGCCGCGAGATAAGCGCCGAGGGGAGAGCGTTTTCGCGACAGCCGACAGACGAGAGTTGCCTCACGTACCACTTGTGTGCAGTGAAACGCCGGGTGCCGAGCCGAGGCCCTCCGTGGACGGCTGCGGCGCGCGGCCGCCGCGGGCGCGTGGCGGCTGCGGGGGTGGCCAAGTTGCCGACTGGCCTCGAAACGGAGCATTACGCACTAAGCACTCGGTGCTTGGTTGTGAATTCCGAACGATTTGGGCGAGTACGTTCCAATCAGGATGGAGAAGACTGAATTGAATGATAATATTTTTGTGGATTTGCTATCAAGTCATCAGACTATTATCCTTTCAATTGGCTGTTTCTCTAATTAGGCGTGTGATATGTAAGGGTCGCAACGCTTAATGTTTGAAGTGCGCGAGAAGAAAGATGTGCTATTTTATATAGGAAGTTACTCATTGTAGAAAATTGTTGATTCCAATAAATATTATAGGGATCATATCGCGAATTTGAAGAATAAAATCGCTTTAGCGTGACATTACATGTTGCATACGACTGAAAAAAAAGTGTAATTTTTACCCGTATTGATGATCTCATATACTCACTTCTTGCATAACAGTTTTTTACCTTTTTTCTCGTTGGCGTGGGTTTTGTAGTGATTCCTAATGATAGTCGACATGGCAGAGCCCAATAATCGCCCATTAGGATAAAAGAGCTATTGTATTGCTAACTAAGCTATTGTATTGCAATAGGTGCAGACTCATTTGTGATTTTTCCCATTCAGATTCTAATTTTTCAGTCTGTTGTATTATCACATTTGTCGGAGTCCCTTTCCCGTCAATGCCGTTTATGGAACATTCACTTTCAAATTAAAATATATGAAATGATTAAAAAACTGAACGAAAATTGATAAAAGTCTTGACTGCAGAAAGTAAAAAAAAATTATCAGCATTCATATTTTTTCGACTATATTTTAAATTATGCCTGGACATGTTATTGTGTTTCTATTGTTGGGGAGAAACCTTCGAAAAGATTGTGATCTATTTCTTAAGAAAGCTAGTGCTCAACAACACGTAATTTTTCGCACTTATGAACGATTACGTAATATAATACCGCAATTTGGTCCGTATTACCACAATCATTATTTGTAAATCTTATTACATATCGTAGAACATTAGGTGCGAAAACTAATTCTTTTAAACCTAATATAGCAATACAAATTCGACAATTAACACTGCTAACATTCATAAAGCTACGTCTGTCAACAATGAGAAGGAATTCTCAGAATATCAAACTGCCATGTGCGGTGTGCGGTGTTGTATTACAATCTGATATGCTAAAAGACTCGCAAATAAGCGCGGGCAATTCAAATTTTCATATTAAAAAATTACAAAATTACGCTAAACTACTCATATTAAAAATAGTACGTTACCCTTTTTAAAGAACTATCTTTTTAGAACATTTCATTTAATAGTCGCTAGTGTACTTCACAGAGAGGTGTACAGTCGTTTTAGCCTATTCCAAATTTTTAGTATGAGGGCTCTACCAGACATGGATTCAAACTAGGCAACGTATTAGAGGAAGTAATTAACTACATATGTGAACAAGGCGATATAATTGAACAATTTTTTATTGGCAAACGATTTTGCCACGTTGCGACTGTCGCAAACGTCAGAAGAAACTAATCAACCCCAGATGTTCTTACCCCGTTCTTACCACTGTTGTCGTTTAACCCGAGCCGGAAGCTTTGATCCTAGGGTTCGAATCCCAATTGTGATGGATTTTCGATACAAGCTACTGCCATTCATCCATACATCTACTCTGCGTTGGATTCTGCAGCTGTCTAGAGGATAATATTGTATCGGCTGGCTGCTCTGATGGGCAACTTTTCCGAGGTTTCTCTGATCAGTACCAGGCGAATGGTGAAACGAATAGCAATTACAAACGGTTCACTGACTGCGTGTGATCTTTCCGTTCTCCTCTCCCTTGACACATACAGACTCACATGCACTACACTACTACACGTATTGAGAGAACAGGGCTTATTTCATGTAGAATGGTGGCCGTCTGGAGGAGAGAAACTCCACGAGTTGATGTGTCGGTCGGCGCCGAATCTTACGTTCTAGCGAGAGAGGAATATCGCCACCTTCCGGGATGTAACATGCACTTCACTAACGGAACAAATACTCCGAATTGATGGCGCGTCAACATTGAATAATCGAGCCAGCCTGCTGCGTTGGCGTAGCAAGGCGGGCCGAGGTCCCGCCGCTCGGGCGGTGAGGCGCGCATGGCTGCGCCTGCACCGGGGTCGATGCCGGGGCGTCGCGGCCGGAAGACGCTAATTGCCGCGGGCGAGATAAGTGTCTAGGCCGATACCCTTCCGCCCCGGCACGGCTCCCTCCCTCCGCCGGCCCCTTTCCGTGCTTCTCGCCTCCGCGCGGCGCGGCGCTGTGACGCGTGGGCGTCGAGGACCTGCTGGCGCAGCGTGGCTACGGCGCGAGCGACCGCCCGATTTACACGCCTCTTTTGACGAACAATATCAGAGTTTTCGGGAATGCCCGCACGCACAGAATAGCTCTGTCGCCCCAGTAATGGATCGACTTACGCGCGCGGTCGCTAAACTGCGAAATCGTTCCTCAAAAGGAAGCTGTTTTTCGAGAAATTTTCCATTGAAATGCGGATGTTGGTGAACACAATGGGGTGATCCTAAGCGTAGCGTAAATTGTGGTAGTTTCTACGTGCGAGTAAGGGGTATCAAATCTCGGACGTTCCGGGTGGAATTTGTGAATTCAGGGCAAGGGAGTATGAGACGGTTACTTCAATAAATACCATCCGGATATCATTTTGTCATTCAAGTGAAGTGCTACATTGATTACGTTCCCTGAAGTGTCGATGTTTCTAAGCTTGTTCTTGAAATATAAGATATAAGAAATGTTTATTAACAACATAAATTGTTTTTTGTTAAATTCATAAAATTTAAAAAATGCTAAAAAATTTGCAAATTCGACGAATATCCCCGTTCTTTCCCAATAGGGGGGAGTTGGCCGTGTGAGGCGAGAGAGGACGGGAAGGGATGGTGCGATAGCGCGAGCGTTATCAGCCGGCGCGTGCTCGGGGGCGGGGACGGGGCGACTCCCTCGCCGACCGGCGCCCCCTGCACGTGCGGTGGCCAGCGCAAGCACGTTTGCAACTCGCGTGCCAGATATCTAGGTCGCTGCGGAGAGGGGCGCGCACAGAGAAAATGTTCATGCGGAAATCCCGCCTTTCTTAGAAGTTGTTTACTGGGAGATGTTTCAAATATTAATCTATTCAAGAATTAGAAAAATAATATAAATTACCATTGCATGTTTGTTACATACAGAACCGCGTCATAAAGAATCGAAGTTGCGAGTTCTGTTGTCTCTACTGCGCGAATTCCAGCAACTATTCCGGGTAACTAGCGAAGGTATTTATTTTAGTTAACGTTACAACTGAAGTTTTGGTGGTGAGATGTATCTTTCAGTTATACTGGCGGGGTAAAGAATTAATGAAATAATTTGTGTTTTGTTTATAAACGTCTGTTTAAATTTTGAAGTCCGAACAACTTCAAATCTTTGTGGTAATATTCGTCATTTTGCTTGTCCAAATTCGTCTATTAATCGCGCGAACTATTTTTTGATAAGGCGCTGAGCTATTATTAAATTTCATTTGTCGGTACCTGGCCGATAATGAGCGGTCTCTGAAGCTACGATTTAATCGGCAGTAGTGCACAGCCACAATACCAAGTACGCGTGCGCGAAATCTATTGCATTTGCTCTGGGATCAACTCGGCTCCCTTTCCAAATAAGTACTCTGAGTATTGAGTAGTACGATACTACCAAATGAATATCTATCCGTTCGTAGGGATAAAAGTTTTTTCGACAGGAAAACTCGTTCCATTAATGTAGTGTTCGTATGTTGTTTGTGAGATAGCAGGGTGTGTTGAGTGTCACTTTTTAGAGGATATATTTTAAGCCGCGTATCTCTGACTTTGTTTGTTTTCTGTAATAGGTATCTGTATGGAAATGAATGTATAAAGTATTTTTTTTTTATTTTCTGATTTTGTACTACTATCGACTTGCTCGAAGAGAGCCATTTTAAATTAAAAGGAATGATTTCCAAAAATCTGTCATATTTTCAGCAATTGCTTATTTCGTGACCGATGTCACAAAAGTGTACTAATTTCGTTTAGAACGTTTGGCCTTCCGTTTAATAAAATTCATTGTTAGATACACCTAAATCTTAGCAAGCACCCTTTATTTATTTTAAGACTGCATTCTTCGGCAGCCAAGTAGAACGTGGCCTAAATTTACGCATTGTGATTCATCTTGGGTTTCGCGTGGGCGACGCGGTGTGCAGGCAGGACTCGCGTATTCATCGCCGATGCATTTTCAAGGATCCCGGAGGAGCAACTGCGCCAGCGGCATGCAGCGGCCGATCTGGCCGTCGTCATTCAGACGTAACGGACTAACGGAAATAACTCAGCGTGTCATGACGCGTGGGAGCGAGTGTTAAATGGTGTCGTGGTGACGGTTGGACTGTCTGCCAAGCCACACTTCGCATTCTGTACTACGACTTTTTAAGGAGGCGATGCTCAACCCTTATTATTTTAGTGCACTGACTACTTTGTGCACTAGGTAGCTATACATTTCTGCTTTGATATGAACTGTGGTAATCACGTAAATAATGTAAAGGAAACTCTTCTGTCTAGTAAATATAATTTTAATTATTCAAATAACAATAATACTAGTAATAATACACAATGATAAAACGTTTTTAATCGCGTAATAAAAAATAAATTTTTAGATTTTCTAATATATTGGCTGAATAATGGCTTGTGTACCATTAGCCTTAACCTACATCGTCTCATTTTTAATGAATATAGCCAAGTATTTTTCTTTTTTCATGAAAGTGTCTTATTTTAAATTTTGGAGCTCGTTGAGGAGGATGTCACGATTATTCGCTGTGCAAATCGTGTCCACAAAAAACGCTATTTCCTTTTAATGTTAGGAAAGCGCTGTCTCACTATCGATCTAATCTGTGCGGGAAGGTCGCGCGATTTATTCATTCGAATGTAATTGGTGGAAATGGAAGCACATAATAAATATTTATAATAAAAGTTTGATGAAGGAGATGTTTTCTGCCATCACCTGGGGTAAACCATGGGTTCCACAGCATCATGTGTATACCGCGCACAAGTAGCACGTCTCTAGTAGTCCAGCGTAAAGTTGCAACAACTATGCCGAGCTGGTAGATGGAGAAAAATGGAAAGAGAGGAAGAGGGAAACGTCACGTGAGGATGGGGGATGGACGTCCTTAACATAAGTTAAAATAAAAGTAGGCAGACGATATTTGTGCTTTGTGTAACATCTCTTTAATTTTTATTTTATGGTGTTTATCTGTTTTACTGAGTTACAAAAGTGTGTTCGTTCACTGTTTCCGGGCGCGCCAGCTGCTAAGATTAGTCCCGTAAGTGTAGTGAATGTTTTATCTCGGGAGGCGGTGGTGATCTCCCGCTGGTTAGCGAGAACCGGTGCCGTCCCATAAGTCGCATTTCGGAGGTTTCCCAAACCAGTATCTCCCACCGGCAGAGAACCGTCCCCGCTAGGACAGGCTCTAAGCCCCCGACATCCGTAGTGTGTGCGTGTGCTTCGCGCGAAGGGATGTGGGTGTGACAACGAAAGGCAGGAAAGATCGCGCGCGGTCTGTGGCCCATTTATTAGGGCACCACTCCGTCATTCACAAGGTATTGATTGGAGAAACCATGGGAAACTATTGGTCAGAGCAGCCGCTAGATGTCCCCAGGGACGGAATTCGCCCTATGTAGGTAATGTGAAAATATCCTGCCGCCAATCGGGCCTCGAACCCTGGTACCTCCCTGTCGAGGCACGGCAGGGACATGAATTGATACGTTGAGCCACGTAAGCCGGTGGGGTGTTCGTGCTGGCGCAGTGTCTCCTCTGGCGAAGCGTGCGCGTGCGCTCGCACGTGTGATGAATGTGGCGCCCTCCTCCAAGACCTGTAGGTTCTTAAGAGGAAGACGACTTGTTTCTCGGATCGTAGTTTTCCTCCTTTGACTGCTTCGATTCCTCTGTGTAATCGTTGCGACGTCTTGCCTTGCATGGGTTTAATTTAATTCCTATGACGAGACTTCCCGTTCCTTTCCTACTTTCATTTAAAGGCAGTTTCAGAGAGAAAGCCACATGCGGTGTGCTCTACATATTATAGATTAGTGCACAGAATCTTAAATGTTTGATGGATTGACTCGAGTGCATGTGAGAAATGCCGAAGTACACTTTCTTTTGAAGGTGTGAATAAACAGTTTTCAATATTGGAGTTTTAATCGTTCTGACAAACCCACCAATAAATTTCTTCGTTCAAAGACTTTACAAGTGTTGGTGTGATTGTTACTTCGAAAGAGAGCGAAGTTGCATGCCCATCGTTCAGGATAAATCTCCACGGTCTATGATGCAGGAAAGTTCTTAACGTTTTCCTCGCAAATTTTTTTTTAGGAGTACCAATTAGTTATTTTGTAGAAACCTGGAAGCGTAATATGCTCGTGGAATTGAAGGGATTGCATGGGACGGTACGTACGTATAACTTTCAAGGAATGCGGACGCCCCCTCTGGCCGCGGCGGTCCTCGCTCGCTCGCAGTGCACGCGCGCCGTCGCGAGGTGGCGTGTCGTGTCGCGTCGGCGCGGCGCGGCGGTTCGACGGGCGCGTACGGTGTGCGAGTTGGCAGCCCGGCGGGGATGCGTCGCGTATTTTTAGCCGAGGCCCAACTAAAGGAGTAGCAGAAAGCAGGGCTTCAGGGGAGGCGACGGAGAATCCCGACCTGGGCTCGTGCGAGCGGGCGCTGCTCCACTCCGCTTCACCCAGACCCGCCCCTCCGGTCGAGCCCTTTTCCCTCCGCCCCGCCCCCTGCGCGGCACGTGGGCACGACGCGACGCCGCGTGGGCCATCGGACGAGACACCGCCGCGCGTACGTCAGCACGCTGCCTCCCCCGCCCCCGCCCCACGCGATCCGCCGGGGAGCGGGGGCGAAGCGTCTGCGGCGACCAGGAAAACGAACGCTGCTTATAAGGTGTCGGGGAGTTTGTTTTGGAGCTAGCACATGTGCTGTGGAGCGTGTGAGATAATCGGGGAGCGCCAACACGCAGATGGTTTTCATTGTTACTCCGCCAGTGCTCCTGGTGGAAGCTTCCATGTAAATTAATCCGAAAGGCCCTTTCCCTGATTCGATGTTATCAAATCACGTTGTCTATTATTAGTCACTCTACCCATTTAGCCAATTGGCTGGACTGCACTTCGCAGATTTTTAATTTAAACTGCATTACAGATTAACTCCAGGAGAAACTTGTAGTTATTGGGTCACGGAATGTAGTGCCAATGATGTTGGGATACGCGGGGAGCACATCTTGTTCCAACACCTTATTCTTTACCTCTCACGCTGGGTTCCTTCCATGAACAGTCCAGTCCATTTAGTGACAACCGAGTCATCACTGAAAGTCCGGAGCATGCGTTGATGTCGAACCTAAACAAAAGAGGCATTGAAGCGTTAATGTTAACAGTTCTGTTTAATACCAGAAACTATTATTGTTGCGCAAAATGATTTTGGGTATGCTTTTAAGTGATTAAATTTTCATTTCACCGTTCGCCATCCCCTACATTTTACTGTCGGTATTATTACGCATAAGAAACTATAGTTTTTATTAGGTGTTGTACTGTTATTTCTTTTTCGTTTACCGAATTTCTGTGAAAATAAACTTTTCTTTCATTTTTCAGAGTGAAATGTAAACTAGGCATCTAAAGGAAAAAGAAACAAAAAATGAAAACTACCTATTTTCATTGTTCATCACATACGATTCTCCACACGTACTCTCAATAATCATAGAAAATATTTACGTTGTTAACATTAAAAATCTAACGTAATTATGACATCAATTTGGATAATACCTTCCGATATCCTATTAATACATTTTTGTAATTAAAATCAATACAAACGTATGGGTACGCTAAGCTATTTATACTGATACTCGTATCTGTGAACATTAAATACAATTGTAACTTTTATCGAAGGTACCGGCAATGGGGGCTTAGGACATCAACTGATGTCACTGCAATGCGTCTGACCGGGAAGTCCTAAGGATCGGATCCCGACAATGGCAGGATTTTCGATACTAGGTAGACAGCTAGGTCGAATTCAGGCGCAGTTTGGAGGAGAACTCTAGCGGCCGGCTGCTCAGATCGGTAGTTTTCCGTGGTTTCTCCGATCACCAGGCGAATGCTGGAGCAGTATCTTAACAAATGAGTCACGGATCGTGTGCGACCTACCTTTCTCTTCCTTGACGTAACATCAACCCTTAATGAGATTCTCTCTCATGCACTACACGAACACGCTGGGGCGATGCCCTGCTGGTGGGAGATATCTGGTTGGGGAAAATACCCGGGCGACGTAGGCCCCGGACGCCATCCAGCGGGGGAAGATCACTGCCACATTCAGCAATTAAAACATGCACTATACAAATGGCTTTAGTAGTTGTCGCGCCCGGAATCGCTAATCAATCATAAACTTATCGAAGGTGTAGGTATGGAGCAGTACCAGATTTTTATCTCTTGAGATTTTCGTTTTGATCTAAGGGGAGGAACTGCTAAATCTTGCAGGTTAGTACGTAATATCTTTAGCATCATATAACATCTTTAGCAGGGTTAGCGTTGTGGTAAATAAAGAGATGGGTTGAGTTATTTGAAACAATTCCTTTGTATGGTCACACATTACAGTGTGATGAAGTATCAGAGAACAATCATTCTTAAACTATGTGCCATCGCATTTATCTTTTTTATTTATTATATGCAAGAAGAATAAATGTTTTGCTTCCCTATGCATGTCATCTCTTATGGAGAGCCAAACAAATTAGAGCATACAACTGCATAGTTTCAAGTTGTTTTCCGCCGTAGTGTACAAATATATCTTCCGAATTCTGCATGAAGTGAAGGATCATTCTTCACAATTTCGCAGCATTGTGAAGTCATTAATGTTGACAAAGCAATAATTCTTTTCAAACGAAATTCAAAATTAGCCCCAAAGCCATTTAGATTTTGATTTAGTAGTACTTAGACTTTTTCATTGACCCAGAAAAAAACAATTTAACATGAAAGCTTAAAATGTCCTTTGCTCTTTATGTGAATGCCACAATTGTATTACGACGGATTTTTGTAGTGGTCAGTTGAACATTAACTAAGATTATTTCGGTGATTTTCAGCAATGACTTGCTGAGTTCTCTAGTAGCTGTCACTAAAGCGTGCTATAGTTAGAGAACGCGCATCTTATTCAGCGATACTTGAAAAGACATATGTTTCTTACGTAATGCGAGTTATGTCACTCGGCTGTAAATAATAATCTGACGCGCAATTTCTTTGATTTTTACGTACTCACCTGTTTTGATGTATGAATTTACAGATTGATAGCGACCTTTTTGTTTCTTGGCCTAAAAAACACTATGAAATTTCAGTATCCATCGAACTGTGAAGGAGAACAGAATGCTTTTTTCAGGCATATTTGGGGAATAATTTCTATTGCCAACCTCCTCGCAATTGCGTCAGTAGCATCGTGCGATGTGTGTGTGTGTGTGTGTGTGTGTGTGTGTGTGTGTGTGTGTTGCGAGAATTGCCGGTATCTGATAAAGAATCGCCGAACTGATTACCACGGCGCTGTCCCGGACATGCTTATCTTCGTAGTGGCAGGCTCTTGTGTGATTATATTTCGACTTAAAGTTAGTGGCTCTTCAAGGTTACGAGCTGAAAGGTGAGGGGGGGGGAGACATCGTCATCCAATCGGGAGCTCCAATACCAAAAATGTAAGTGGTAACAAAGCTAACGATTGTGTTCTCACAGCCCAGTTCGTGACCTTGAAGCATGTGCCACTGTTTTAACAGGAGTATACTAGAAATGTTTGTTTCATTTATCCAGAAGAATTGACGTTCCGATCTCTGGAGCTGCCCCCAACCAATGTCTGAACACTTTCAGGAATCGTGATTCCTGAAATGGACCCAACAAGTGGAATTTGCATGACGATTCTGACCCTTGTCGCCCTTGCTAGCAGATGAATAGTGCCGTACTGAATTCCAACGTAAACATTGCCGCTACTGCCTGAACAAATATATTTGTGCAAACCAAATCTTATTGAATGTTCATAAAC
The DNA here is from genome assembly GCA_964035755.1 of Teleogryllus oceanicus. Classification (NCBI taxonomy): domain Eukaryota; kingdom Metazoa; phylum Arthropoda; class Insecta; order Orthoptera; family Gryllidae; genus Teleogryllus; species Teleogryllus oceanicus. The sequence continues at coordinate 23,003,571 of CAXIVR010000005.1, forward strand.
GAATGCGATTCGATGTTTATAAATTACAATCGACAAGAATAACATCACGATTTCAAAAGGTTCACACGTACGCATTTGATAAATTCGACATGTAGAATTTAGTCGAGTGGTTATCTAGTTTGTCACAGTATTTTGCACAATCTGAATTTCCGTTGATTTATTACAATCTTTTGGAATTTTCTGAGAATAGATATATCTGCGAGTACAAAGCAGACTTACATAATTTCGTATGAGCCAGTGCCGTGAAGGTGAATAGTCGATGACCAGTAACTGACGAATGTGCATTTATAACTATAATATAGTTTTGATTTTCTTTAAAGTGTCTAACATTTTGCAGATTGCAAAAATATTTATATTTAAAAACAAAGCGATTTCGTATACAAATAAAATTGAGCGTTCTTTATCAGTTTTCCTGATTTTTGCATAAAATTGAAGGTAGTGGTCCCAGATTTTTATCGCATGCTATCGACTGGATTTATAGAAAAAAAATTGAGTATCTTAATATTAATATGACCCATAAAAGACAAGATAATGCGATGCATTATGTTTTTAATTCAAGCTATTTAGCAGGATTTCCTCATATTGCGCACTACAGTACACATGTCAAGATCTTTGTAATACAAAATATAAAAAAAATACATTTTCAGTAACTTGTTTAAATCTGTTGATCGTGAAGAATAGTAATTAATAATAATATAAATAATAATAATAATAATAATAATAATAATAATAATAATAATAATAATAATAATAATAATAATAATTCTGTTTTTAATTTGTAAATCCTCATTTCTTTAGTCTCAGAAAATATGTAATGTGTAACGAATGGGAAGAAACAATATGCAGGAGGGATCATTTTCCGCACAGTGCTTATGTTGTACTTTTCTGTCGTGACTTTTCTACATTTCTATCTTTTGTGCGATGTAATTACAATGATTCAGCTACATCAAATTTTTCAAATCTGCCATACACCTCCAATATTAAAACCAGATATTTCCTTCTTAATACAATTTACCACCTATTAATTGACGTTATAGAAATCTTTTGAAGAACTTCAAATATCATGCACTTTTTTTAAAAATCTTATCAAATGTTCAGATTGAGGAGAAAGCGTTTCGGTATGACACGAATTTCCACTAGTTCTCTCTGTTCTTGGTGTTTACTGACTGTTCAGTGCAAATATGAGTTCTGACATGTGATCTCGCCGCGAATATGGGCGTCAAATCCAGTCATTGAAAGGAACATATTTGCGTGCCTATTCCTCGTGCCTCATTCGGACTACGGCTCGTGCCTTTTATGTTGCGTATCCAAAGGAGGGTAGCGCAGGTAGCCACGCCACGCCACGCCACGCCACGCCACGCCACGCCACGCCACGCCACGCCACGCCGCGGCGACGGCGACGGCGATGGCTGAATGAATGGCTGCATCCTCTTGTGTGGTGCCCCCGTGAGTTCACAACGTGGGATCACGGCCGTTGAGGAGGCGCCCGGCCTTGCAGCCTAGGGGCCGCGCGCGCCAACCAGGAAGTGTAGTGCTCGGGGTTGGCTCTAATGAATGTGAACGCTCTTCGCTGCATTAACGTGATGGATGAAGTCGGGATCTAGGACCGCGATTCAGAGCTGTGTCGGAGACTGGAAGCAACTGTGGGAGGCGCTCCCAGTACCCTCGGGACCGCCGAATAGATTTGTTTCCGATTTGCGCGTTCGTGCATAAAGGCTTTTGAATGGAAATGGGAAATCAAATTTCTTCACTGCGTAACATCTTTACCGAATTGCTTGGGTGTGAAAAGCACTTACTTGTACGGTACCCTTCATTATCGTTTGTCCTGCTTTATTTGTTCTGTGGGAAGTAGCAACCGGCCCGGAGTGACTAATATTTTCTTCTGTTTTTCAAATAGCACTGTGAAGTCTCGAGATAATTAATTCTGTGGAGCAGTAGGTATTCAAAACATTATTTTCAACACAATATTATTCGATTTTAGAGCATAAATATTATTTATCTTGTAATTGTGGAATTATTGTAATTATTCGGTCTCGATGTTTTTTTTTTTTTTTTTTGTATTTATCTACTTTTCTCTTTATGTTGTTCAATAATTCTCCATTCTGATTCAGATAATGAGCAACAATTCGAAACAACTGAAAAACTGACGGAAATTATCTGCAAAAAAAAATTCAGTTCTATTCAGTACAGTTCGAGGGTTCAAGGACCATACAAATAGCAAACCAAACCTACACAAAACAAAAAAATGTAAGATGTTATCAGATGCACCTGCACAAGCAGAGGAAGAAGGACCTTCAATGACAGTAGCTATCTCAATTAACGAACCCGGAAAAAGAGATTCTTCGCGCCTTTGACCGTTTTCTCAATTGAATCAAATGAAGTGTAGGAACGCTGCGGATTTGAAGGCAACGTGCGCGGCCGGCCCGTCTGAGTGTCGTCTCCCGCGCGGTGCGCTCCGCCGGGGGTGGGGCGTGCCCTCCTTTCCGTCGCATGGTGCGGCGTGTGCGTGCGCCTCCTAATTGGTTCCGCGGCCGCCTCGGGAGAACTGTCAACATCCGATGGCGGTGCGTTGACCCGCGGGTCATCCCTCTGCGCCGCGTCAAACGCCACTTCCTCCTCCTCCTGCCCGCGTTCCGCCTGCATTCGGCGCTTTCCAGCGCGCCTCTCGCGCGCGCTTGTTCGCTCCGAAACGGTCTGCCAAACCGCGCTGCGCGTTTTCTCCGCCGGCCACGGAGGGGAGAACGGGGGAAGCGCGAACTGAATTGAGCCTACTGGAGCGACCTATCTGCTGGTTATTAATGCTATCTTTGACGTATGGTGCGCTGATATTTCATGCATTTGCCCCAAACGAATTAGTGATGGAATCATATGTGCTACTGAGGTTCTGATTATTTCAGAATCATATTGAACAGGCAGGCAGTCCCCCGAGGCATTTTCGAGAAATTGGCGTGAATGCCAAGGACGTTGGGAAAGAGTTTGAAGTCATGGTAATTTTCCCTGGCGAATAGTTTGTGTTTGCCGTAAGGGTTTAGAGTTGGAATGGATTTTTTCAAATTAAATATTCTGAGCTCACGCATGTGAACACGAAACGTACATACTTGGAAACATACTTCATCTTTCTCTCTATCGTAAAGATAAATATCTGAATCACATTCTCTTATCGTTTTTCTTATCGTATCTCTTACGAGTATCCTGTTTAAATTTATTTGAGGAATAAAATTACCCGTATTGATACAAACTTACGTTGACCTGATTTGATTACCTTTTCAGATAGTGCGGATAATATAGTTTCCTTGGTATCAGTTACGCCTCTATACAAGATCTTTGCGACGGAAAATACACAAACACGAATTTTGGGCCAAACAATAAACATTCGTGGTAATGAAGATGAAAAAGTATGTAACTGTTCAACATATTTTTGAAACATTCGTGGAGAAACGACGCAAATCCCAGAGAAAACTTGGTCGTTCTGAACCAATACCAGAATATAACCCTCTTCGTCATGACGGCTTGCCACTGATGTTTGAATTCTAGCATTTAAGTATTTGAATATGATAATGAATAGGGAAAGTTTTCTTATCTCGTGATGAATTATGTGGTAACACATGCGGAGCTTTGTGTCTACGAGAATATCTTAGCGGCAATATGTTATGTATATTACATTCTTGGCTGTCCGGGTGACGCCGCGTTAAATTATCTGGTGCCGACGTATTGACTCTGGCCGCGGAAGCCTACGACTTCATGTTATGTATATGTATAAAAAATCGTGACTCGAGACGTTTACATGGAACTGAAGACCTCGTTATGCATTTCATTTAACCTATGGGTTCAATTGACTGAGGTGTATTGAGGTATCAGCCTTGACACCTTTCTCTCGGGTGGTTTTACCCTATTTCCGCGAAACGTTCCATAATTCATTGTGCTCCGACTGCCTCTTGAAGAGAGTGAAGCGGAGGCTTTTTGCGAGGCGCTCCCCGCGTCTTTTGCTCCGCGTTGTCGACAAGAGACTGAAATCTCGCTGCCTCGCTTGCAGCCGGGACAACGAGGAAAGCGGGAAAATAGCTCCAGCCACGAGGAAAACGACGGGATGCACTGCGTGGGTAAGATGAAAAGAGAAGTCCGACCGCTTCCACGAAATGTAAAACCACACTTCCCGAGTACATGTATTGAAAGTGCTGAAGGTAAATGCCTTTAAAAGCTGATGATAATTAAACCACTGCGTGCTGTATCTAAACAGCAGTTTACATACACATTGATGTTGCGGGGCTTTGCAGTTTTGGGGCTTTTTGAATGTGGCATTTCCTTGTCATTAAGTTTGTCGAATTATTATTGCAGTGTGTTAAGTCGACTTCAAATAGTTCTCATTGGTTTTTAATTAACTCTTGGTTAGTTTTTAATTTTTTCAAAACCTATGCCCACTCAAAAGTTGCAAACTTTGACTCCACCTCATAACAACAGGAGCAATGAATATTTGACCTCAGAAACTGCGTTTAGATTATTCTGCTGTTATGTAGAATGATGTCAACGGTCATCATGACATTACGTAACGTTTTATCTGATACATGAGTGACACTTCGTTCGAGTGATTTAACATTGTTTTAACGATCACAGTACTATGAGAGGAACACATCCACTGAATAGCTGTGTTTACGGGGTGACCGCTTTCATTGTTGCTTCTAACATTCAATGTACGACAGAATTATGGCTTTAATAGGATGTTCTAAATACTTGATTTGGTTTGTAATCGCTTTTGTTTTCTAACTGTAAGAATATAATCAATTTTTTTAAAAATCAATGCAATATTTTGTAGCAGACAAAACCAAGTGATTCGAAGTTTGTGTACCTATTTACATTTAGGAGGATTTTGTTTAAATAACGTGAGAATCGAAGGGAATATGCAGATTTAACTTCCAGTTCTGGCGGTTCTGAGATGATTACGGACTAAAGGGACTGACTTTTAAGTTATCTGTTCTCACAGGTCGATTACTCGGTGTTTTATGTATAATAGTATCGTTAAAGCACATGGAAAGCAATGGTAGAGAGATGCGAAAAACACACATTTTGTGACCGAGAGGCAATTTCTCGAAAATAAATTTCGTTGATCTTTGGCGCCTGGGCAAAACGGAATGGTTCCAAGGTCGACCGTGAAAGGCAATTTGTACAAGTAAAATGGGGTGAATTCCCCATTCTCTTCCCCAAAAAAATCGAGTCGGAAAACTTCGTTTCACTGCGCCATCCCGCCCTTCGCGGCTTGCCAGCACAACGCGACAACGAGCCCCTTGGTAGCGACCGTCGCTGCATTCCCTTGGGGACCGCCACCCACTCCCCCGCACCCTGACCGGCGGCCCTCCGAGGGGGGCACGAGCGGCACGCCGCCCCCGCTGCCCCGCCGCCGCTGCGGCGTCGGCGGTGGGTGGCCAGCCAGTTTCATCAGACCGGCCGCCACCGCCACCGCCTGCCTCGAGAAAGTGGCCGGTGGCTGCCGCCGCGCCGCGGCTGCGACGAAGTAGGGGCGTCCAGGCGCAGGCGCCGGCGCCGCGCGTCGCCTCGTGTCCCTGGGGCAGACGGAATCCAAAACGGAGGGACAACGCCGCTAGGAGCTGCGATATCGGAGAGAGGAGGTCTAAATCTTCTTGCCGTGTTTTGAGCTAGGACTGTGTTCGCACTAATCGTGTATTGCAAAGGATTGGAACAGAAGTGTGAACGCAAAGTTCATCTCTAGTATTCATCGAGTGCCCTTAAACTCGGGAAGTTTATTGACAGGCGCCTTCAGTAATTTAAATATGCTCTCGTTTTCTATGTTCCGAAGCCAATGTTTACGTTTTTCTATCATCAGCTCCAATTTTTTCTTTGTTGTTTACGTACACAACGTGAACGGTTGAATGTAATGTTATTTGTTATTAATGTTTGTGTGTTACCAACGTTTGTATCAAAATACTCTAAGCGAAGAAAGAAACTCTATTTGAGATTTACCTTTGTATTTGTGGGAGCTGAGAGGTAGGTATGATCGACCTTTTTACTGAACTGACAACTTATATTAAAGTTCGTTACACACACAAATGAAATAGAATATCAAATTCTGACTAAAAATTGCAGGTCAGTTATGTGTTCAGTGGTTGTGCACGGACGTCGTTGGCGAGTAGTAGCCAGGTCCTCCCAACAATTTTCAAGTACATCCAGAAGTTTTTCTAATTTTTTTTTTTACTATAACATGTATTAACTAAACTAAATCCACTGATCAATATGCTTGAGATCAGAGGTATGATAATGCTTTTAGTATAAGCTGGGCTTTACATTCCTTCGAATTCTTGAAACAGACATTTATGGAACAGGATGCCACAGAAACGATTGAAAAGTATGTCTCTCACAACAATATTTGCTGGTCCTTCGCTTACACGAGTTAAGATCGGATTTATTGCGGTTAGTGACCATCGCAGATCAGTCTTCAATGCAATCAACATCACAAAATTGGTCATATGTAAAAATATTTGGGTAATTCAGTTTTCCCTATGTCGATACACACTTTTTATTTCATGCTGATAGGTTTTTCTAAGTATGTCAGTACATCATTGAATAGATGAATTGCTGATACATATCTTCACCATTTTTATCTTCTTCATGAGCCTTCAGAACATCAATCAATTAAAAAATTGTGGCTCTCCGCAAATGTTCTAGCTTGTAATGTACTTTCATTCATGATCCCTCCCGCAATACGAGTACATGCTTGAAATACTTGTGGATTGGCGTACTAAAGGCATATTTATTAATTCGATGCCCCTATGTGCTCTAAAGTAGTGAATTCCTTTTCGCCGTTAGTCTTAAATTAAATATATTGTGGATATGTATTTTTTTAGTGTGTTTGAAATGGTTCGTAAGCTTCGCTCAACCAGGCGCATTTCCGAGCTTCTTTCTTTCTCGGTATTAGGAACCACAGCATATTTCGCGTATTGTTCTGCCTCAGTTACGATAAGTGTCATTAAATTTGTAAAATTAGAATGAAGGTCAGTAGTAATGTATTTAATGAATAAAAATTGCAACTGAAATGGAAAGTTTAAGACTGAATTCATGAGGAGTGCGATTAATGCAGTATGAATACGCAAAGCAAGAAGGAAACAATAACTACTCTGCGGGCTTGCCCAAATATTTCCTTATAAAGGTATTGCTGATGAATGGACATCCCTGACGCTGGGCCCGCGCTCTACCGGAGGAGCGTTCCATAATCACTTCATTGGGAGCGACAGGCGCCGCGCCGCCCCGGGCACCGCGATAGCGCGTGGAGGGGGCGGAGCGTCTGTTCATCCATCCGTCCAGCCCCCCACCACACACACACACACGCCCTATGCACGGCGCAGGTCGCACCCGCCACTCCTCGCCAGCTGCATGCCGATCCGAATGGTTAGTTGGCCCAGTTTGACAGTTGTCTGCTTCAAAAGCCATGCACCGCACGGGGGGCAGATATCCTTTTGGCGACGAAACATCGCGTTCGAATATGTACATTCGCTGCATTTGGAAAATCTCTTAGCAATTGCCATTTAAATTTTTTTTAGTTAAATTCTTGGTCCGCGAAGGTATGAAACAACCGCCTTTGTACTTGCGGTAACGCCTGTTTTGGACACATTTGGCAATGAAGTGATAGCAAAATGAAGCTAGTTAGCTGGGAATTGGTCATTGCATGGATTTTGAGCTCGACGCCGCCCCACTCCGCTCGTGCGTCCCAGCGGGCGGGCGACACCCCTGCCTCCGCGCTGGCCGTGACCTACTGCAACGCCGAGCGCATTGTACTGGTTTGCTTCTTATTCGTGATGTGGGATAGTTCGGTGTCTCTGAGGTGGAGGCGGTTGTCAACTTCGAAGTTTTGATTTGAAGCGAACATATTTATGCATTCGATTAATATGCTATTGCATCGATTGTTGTTGTTGCTGATTAAGGAGTATAAATGAGCATAATAAGAGGGATAACTTGCCGGGCGATAACTGATTAAATGACTCACTGTGAACTCCCAAGTTTAATTTTTGAAGATCTGAAGCCACAGATAAATATTTTTATTTCTTAATTGGGTTTATTTTATGAAATTTGAGTCAGGTTTTATTTGGCAAAATTCATGTCGCCCTCTCTTGTAATGAGTTGCCGGCGTACGGGGGATAAGGTGATCGTCGTTTCGAGTTCCCACAGGTAGACTTCAAGTCTCCATCGACTGTATCGTAAATGCCTGCCGTGCTTTGCTTTTTTATTGCCTTGCGTCACTTTTAGAACCACTGCTTTGCCTTCGTGAAAGTGTGTTGGCGTATAGCGAAGGGGATCAATGAGTTCGCTCGATGTTTTTGTACTGAAAGAGAACTGCAGATGTGAACTGCAGTGAACATTGTTTCGAAGTGAAAGTGAACTTATGATTAGATGATTTACAAGCATTGGCATAGGTTACTTACATTGACTTTAACTGCCTAAAACAAGAGTGTGGGAGTAAACTAAATTTTTGGGCCTCTTTTTCCAATGCTTTTTTTAATATTTACATATATCATATTTTACCAGTAAATAAATAAAATATATACAAGGAGATTTAAATTATAGCTAATAATTATTGCTAATACAATCATTTGCCCCCAAATTTCGTAGAAAGTTCCCTAAATAACTGTATTTGGCAAATTAATTAATTTTTTTGTGAAATATTATTGTAATTCTATGTCTATAATGATTTTTAAATGTTTGTAACTTATTAAAAAATAGTGAACTCTGAAGATCTCGGCTGTTTCTGACCGTAATTAAAGTTTTTTTAAATCCGTAAATGTCAGGATAAAAAGGGGAAAAGGGGGGAAATTAAGGTTCGAAAATATTGACGGAAGTAAAAGGTTTTATCACGTACGGTTATGGGGCCCCTTCGAAAATATTCAGGAGAAGCAGGGTTCGCCCTGCCTCCCGTCTTTTCCTGGGTTGGTTAATTTACTAACAGAGGTAACGCTATTGCCGAATTAATCCTTTCTAGCAAAGGAGATGAAACAAGAACATATCTATTAGGGTTCAAAATTTTGCAGTTCTCAGCAAATTAGTTTTGACTCACAAGTTATAACCACAGGACCATTAATTGATTTCAAACAGTGGTCATTTTATTTTTACTTTTAAATCGTTTTTTAATTTGTAATTTTTATGCACATTTAATTGACACGATTCTTGTTCAATATTGATGTCAGATGCAAAACATGCTCTTTGTGATTGTTATATTGTCTTATCACTCAATTTCTCAATCGACACCGAGAAGAACAGTGAAAATAAATGATCAACGCAGTAACGTGCGTGGAACAAGGCGATAATGATAACACTGTAGGAACATGCGTCTTGGACTTACCGTCGGCTTTCTGGCTCAGCTGGCTGTTTACGTTCACAACGCAGTCTTCTCAATACTCAAACTTAGGATACGGTGGTATTAATATATTGCAACCTCTAAATATAGTGCTGCAGATTCATTAGTTTTTGCATAAGGAATGCAAATTGCGATAATAGTGAATATTCGAGAAAATAGTGTAGGTTGCATTTGGGTAGAGAGCAGCCAGCCTCATTCCGAAGTGAGCAGTCGGCGGCAACGCTGAGAAGTGGGTGGGGGTGGCCCGAGGGAAGGAAGCGAAGAGGTGGGGACGAAGGAAATCGCCCGCATGCCGTGGCCCCGCGGACGCTCTTTCGCGAGGCCTCTCCGACTCTTCCTTCTGCATCCCTCTCCTCTTGCTGCTTCGTACTCCTGCTGGACAACCTGCTCAGCATTCCCCTCGATCTCCCCTACTTCATTTATTCATCCTGCTCCTTTTCCTCATCCTCTTACTCATCCCCTTCCTGTCACGTTTCTTCGGAGGCGCCACATTGTGTCGTTTGAAACCCTTCTCTGCCACGACGGTCTTTGCAATTGAAAATTCTTTCAATGCTCAGCTTCGAGACTGTCAGTAATTGAAAGCGAATTTTGCTGTTTCGATGCTTTCGTTTGTTTGGCGGAAATGCCGGCTGATATTTCCGGGCAATTGGGTCTTCGCATTTCATCAGTTTTTGCCCGAACCCGGTGAACGAATGTAAAGAAATGAATTAATTTGCAGTCTCCTCGCCTAATAATGTGCAAAAAGAGTAAAAAAAATTCCAATGACTCGAAATTGTCCTTAAATTACCGAGGCATTTTCCTGTTTTATTGTTTAAAATAAACTATTATATCGTATGTTGCCTTTTATTAACATTATTACGGCGGTAAGTGTTAGCGTATTCCTTTCTTATTGCAGTTGCTACGACTTTCACTAATCAGAAATGATTGTCTTGCATTTCGCCATGTAGCAAATACATTTTATAAAACATAGTTATGTAGGTGAAGGACAACTCCATGGTTGGTCACGTGCAGTGATTTGCAAGCTCTGTGTCTTCACGTGGAGTTTTAGAAGTTATTTAGAACCATTAATATCCAAGAAGAGATATACATGCATGAGGATAACACACTTGCCTCGTGAGTGCACGAGTAAAGGTCGGGGGCGAAAAAGAACCGGTTGTAACGGTTCAGTACCTTTAGCCGGCGCAGAACCGGAACTTGCAATTGAGCGGAGGTGCGGCGGCGTACCAGAACGAAAACCGGAACGGGAGAATTACCGAGTGATGGTGGGTGCGACGCGGCGCCGCGATGGGCAGTGTGCCATGCGAGGTGGCTTCTCCCGTGCACTTTCGTGCGACGCGCCTCCCCGGCCCGCGGCGAGCCTCTGCCCTTCCCGCTGCCACTCCCACCGCCCCTGGTGGAGGGGGGCGGAGCGGGACGGGGCGCGGGCGCGCGCCGACGCTGATTCATCGAGCCGCGCGGCGTTTTCGAAAGAAGCGCTGCACTCCCGCGCTCTGCCGCCGCCGCCTGCATGTGCGTGCGTGTGCGTGTGCTGGGAGTGGGGGCGGTGGCGGGGACGTGACGCATTTCTGCCGCCGGGAAACACGCGGCTTGCCTGTCTCGCAAGTTTGTTGCGTAGATGTGCGTGCGTGCACGCGGGCTTCCCCGCCCAACGGCGGCGTCGGCACACGCTCCGTTTTCGCTAACGCGACATTGTTGTGCGTTTTTGTTTATATTATGTCCAATTTGCTCCTATTGCTGTGTGTTTCTGGTATAGCTTTCGTTAGGTTATATGGGTCACCTGTACAGTTTTTCTCGTTTACGAAACCCCCTTGATTAGACTTGTGGGGGAACCTTAAAGAGTTTTGTCCGTGAAGTGAAGAACTTGATTAAGTTTCTGTGAGAATATGACAAAACAAACATTTGAGAAATTGAATCATATCACATCAGAAAATCGTAATTGGTTCTAGTTGCAAATTCTGTGTGTGATGAACGTTTTTGCTAATAAATTTTGTACTTTTAAGGCGTGATTAGTGTTGAATTAATGTTGTAAATTGTGGTAGAAGTTGGTAACTGAATATTCAGATTACTTTATTTATACTGCTAGTTCTTGGAACGCGGGAGTTCTCGTAAAGGACAATCTTTTGAAAACAGTATTTTTTCTCTTATGCGTGAACTGTTGTACGCCTCTGGCTGGCGTTTAAACTTCCCTCGCGCTGACGTCCACGCCTCGCGTTCTCTCATTGGCAGCCGCCTTAGTCGTGCGCCGGAGCTCCTTTTCGCTTGTGGTCTGGGCGCGTGTTGGCGTCGTGGTTTTCTCGCGCGCGACGTCACCGCCATCGCCGCATAAGGTAATTGGGTCTCCTTGATAAGGCGGCGTATCGCCTCTCGGGGGATGTGTGTCATACCCCGATTCCTTTCTTTGCGCTGAGCTTGGAAATTGGCCCTCGGGGATCTCTACTTTGTGCTAAAGCGGATCGTTGGTTTATTTATCGTCAAAAACCGTTAAACCTTGTGACGTATTATGGGAAGAAGTGTATTCGGTGCAAGTTTTCTGAAATTCTAGGATCTCTACCCTAACTCGTATTCAAGTTGAATTCTGAACACTGATGAAATAAACATTTTGGCAAGAATTGAAAACACCAATTCGCTCCAGTGTAATAAAAAGACAAATCTGCTATAGATTTTAGCTATCTCTTATCGTGCCCGTTGTGAAGGAATCGACTTCCTCAGAACATGGAGAACGATAATTTGAATATATTACAGAACTAGAGGACGTGCAGAGATAGGAAAATCACAATTACGTCCAGAAGCAAAACGAGGGACGACAGCAACATTCCTCGAAGGATCAGGGAAACTAGACGAAAAATCTGACCGAGATGGGGTTCATTTACGCAGAAGCTGAGGTACACTACTTGTTACAGGTTGTTTAGAATTGTACAGTCCAAATGGTCATTAATTTGTTCAATGTCATTGTTCAAATTAATATTACTTTCCTTTTTGATGTTCAATATAGCCTCAAATTATAGAAACAGTTATGCAACAGAAAATATTGTACTTGACACTTGTGTATCTAATTTAATAGTTTTTAATGTCATCTGGCAATGTGTTGGTGAAATAATGTACGTATATTGTATGTGATTTGTTTGTAGTGGGCTGTTGCTAGTGACACCTGACGAATATATTTCCGGGCGCGTCAACTGGTGAAGTCGTTAGTCCCGTACGCGTTGCACGTTCTGCTGGATGGGTGCTCTTCTCCGCTGGGATGGTTGCGCGGCCCGTAGCCTCTTTGTCACGACACTGCTCCAGCATTCGCCTAGTGTTGATGGGAAACATTACGAAACACTTCAGATCGGATGATTCTTGAATTTCTTCTCCAGGTAGTGACCGAAAATCCACCACCGTCGGAACTCGAACCGTAGGACCTCCCGATCAGGGACGCTGCAGTTGTTGCCCTGAGCTAACTCAGCCGATCTGAGCTGGGCAATTGACTCTTGTGGGTCTCCGCAGTTACGGGGCGCGGGAAGTGCGGTGCAGTGGGTGTCGGACTGACGGAAAATTTCTGGAGGAAGCGATGCGTGTAAGGAATCGCGGCGAATGTAGGGGAATAAAAATGTTGCGCTGCATACGAAATAGCCCAGAGGCTTTTGTGGTTTTATTGGTAACATGACTAAAGGTGGTATGACATCGCCTGCGTTTTTGAGGTCCCGAAACACATGAGAACGTTTGATCGCTCGTGTACTAGAAATAGTTCTTGCAATTGTTTGGCAGGGATATTGACTTTTTAGAGGCATGCTCTTTTTCAGGTTCTCCAGTACTTCAATAGATCAATTGATGACTCTTCCACTTTCCATTAAAAAGTTAGCTGCTGTAAATTGCAATTACTGTACTATTCTCATTCCTCGGCGTTTTCTGACTTAAGTTCATACTGTTTTTCTTTCTAAAACATGTTTCCCTTTACTTCCATTTTAGAATTTGGTTAACTGTCTCATGTGCCATTCTCTGAAAATGTCTATGCATTGAACGGTTTTTTACCAGAACCAAACTAGTCCAAATTCGAAATTTATCTGGAGGCACCAAAAGCTTCATAGAGTAGATATGCTTAGTAATGAATTTATGATTTCTCCCCGCTTTTTATCTTTCAATGTGTTTGGAACTTGCCGAACGGAAATTTCCCAGCAGATAGCGTCCGTTGTGGGGAAGAACTTGAACTATCTCAGAATATGGAATTTTCTACTTGTGTGGTTGTAAGAATTCCCTCTACTATATCTAGTGAGTACAAAGTGAACCCTCTTGAAGCGTTAACAGAGATTCCCAACGAGGTCGGTGCGGACCCCTGCGGGTCGATACAATTTTGAAGGGGGTCAATGATGAACGGGAGGTCGATTGGGGGTAAATAGCCGAATTGTGAATCGACGTCGTATTGTTATACTCAAAATCCCTTTGATTACAAAAAAAAAAAAAAAAAAAAAAAAATATATTTTCTGATATGAAGCAACAAAACGTACAGTAAAAAATTACAAATACTTCTTACGTATCAGTCTTTCATTCTTAGGAATTAAGGATATATTAAGAGAATCAAGAAAGTACCCTGCACAATACACATCTAGGAAATGTTACGGTCAGTTCTTAAAAAAACATTCAACATTTTGTAACCATTGCATTTCAATGAAGATTAAAAACTCAGCTGCTGAAAAGCGGATACGTCTCAGTTAGAAATTCCAGATATTTTTGAGAATATTGGGGAAATTTTTGTCTTTCAGACATACATGCGACATTATTTGTGACGTGATTACGGATGCTGGATGTTATAGATAAAACGTGAGTAAACGTGTGCAAAAGACCGTTTCACCGATTGAGTAGCTAATCTGAAAAAGTAGGAACTCTCAGTACATATTATGAGCAAATTACATCCCCTCTAAGCAAATGATAGGGATCAGAATCAGATACCGTTCGTTTCTTACTTTCTCGCTGTTACTTCGTAAGAAAAGAAAGTTATGTAATCGTGTTCCGGAAATTGGCAAATTTTAGTCAGAAATCTTATTGCTTGATCGTGATAACGAAAGTGGATAAATTCTGTTCCTATATGTAGTTAATACGTGGTAAAGCCAGAATTCATATCTTGAGTTCTTGACACCGAAAAACGGCCATCTCTCCGTATTTTCAAAAATTGCAAAAAGATGAACATAGAGATTTTTGCTTTAGACAAAATCTGTTGTAAAACCTAAGGCCTTTCAAAAAGGTCGTGTACACTTTTTTGAAAGACAGTACAGTTCGCGTAATTTGTGTTAAAAAATTTATGCAATTTTAAAAAAATTCTCAAAAACCGTACCAAATTTTGCTATTAAATTTTGTCCTCGTGTGTTTCCATGGACGGTAAAAAAATTGTGATAGTTCCATTTTCGGCAAATTCTCCTTATTTTCGAAAATTGCGTGTTGGAAGAAATGCGTTGGGATGAAACAATTACATTTTTAAGCGTAGGCCCGAGGTCGATCCTTGGATCTGTAGCGTAGTGGGATGGCTGACGGCGAAGACTCGGAGGACCTGAGTTCGAGTCTCGTAGCAGAAAATAATTTTTGCTTGTTGAAAACACCTTTTGCTTGTTTATGTAGTAGTACAATGTAAAGGAGTACTTAGTAATAATGCGAGAAAGTATTTGTTGTTGTAAGCCTTACTAGTTTATACTGGTCTTGCATTGGCTCTTTGTAGGTTGCGCATTTCGACTGTTAAGAGGTAAAGGGGCTTTCAAATACGCGTCTGCATTGCGACATATCTCCTCCTGAGGGATTGGTGTCTCGTGATACTTCACGTACCCTCGCGGCCGTTCTCTTGCCTCGTCGCGTTAGTTGTTAGAAGTCTGCCACTAATTGTCTCCCTGCGCTTCAAACTCGCTAATGTTTATGTGGATTTGTTAATTCGTCAAGGCGTCTAATGCAGCTGTGAACACCGCAATTTAAATGTGGCAGAACATCCATCCATCAGTTATTTCAATAATGGAGGCAGATGGATTGGAAAATATAACTATCATAAAGACTTACACATTGCAATCAATCAATTCGAATAACTTTACCAGATTTACAGTTATTGCATCAAATTCCGAGGTACACTGCTCGGAAACGATTTGTTTGAAATTCTTCTAAGTTGCTAATATTTTGGTAACTAAGGTCAATAAGTTTTCGAATGTAATTGTTCGTAAAAGTACGTTGCATGGGAGTAATTGTTTTTTTAATTTGTTTTTCAAAGTGTTTCGTTTCGGCTTGTGTGAAAATATTGAACGGAATTAATGAAAGTCCCGAATATAAAAAAGACGAGTTTGCGATAGAATTTTTTATTATAAGAGAAATGGTTAGCATAGAATAGAATCGGGGATTCTCTGTGACATTGAACAGAACTACGAAATAATATTACTATTTTTTACTTTCCCGTATACTAAGATATGAGGAATATAATTATTCATATATTTTAGAGAAACGTATGTAAAGTTGTTGTAATTCTATGTCGGTAATATTACGTAATTAGATGATCTGGGGGGGGGGTCCTAATATCGAAAATGTATTTTTCAAAACATCTCTCTGTCAATCTGTGAACAATTCTGGAGTCTAAACCATAAATAGGACTCACTAAAATTGCCTGAACTCGCTGCTCCACAATTTTGAAACGTTTTCAATTTAATTTTTGTGGGTACTTCACATGAAGCTCGTTGGGATTTTTTTATTTTTTCAGGTAGACGAAAGTTCGCTTGTAAATAAAGAGAATATATTTCTCAATATTAGATCTCCTTCTGCACTTCATGGATTACACAGTAAAAGGAAATCAAACGAGTTTCATTTCCGGCAAACTATTTTCTAAAATAGCAAAATGTGAACATTTGAAAACTACAAAATTGAAGATAGATTTTTTTCTCTTCCAAAATCTGCTCTTTAAGAAAGCTGCGGAGGGAGAAAGCCCTGGTGCAAGGTAAACGACCGTTGCTTAGTAACGTGTTCGCAGTACACATTAGACACTATCGATTATGATATTCGAAGTTCAGGGCCGAGTAATTTCTCACCTCCCTCCTGCATTTATTATTCTTTGCTTCTTGCTGGAAGTTTCTCGTTTTTAAGTTTTTTTTCGTTTTATTTCCTTTCCTTAGGATCTTATTACTTCTTTACTGTTCATGTACGTTTGATTTTGGAAGTTTTCATGTAAGTGAGATTTCGCATTAAACGTTTCCGATGATACACGATATGTTACTGAACAGTGATCGATCGTTAAGTATTGTTACGAAAAATGACGGGAAGTTTTCAGAGTTATTCCAGTGCCCAGGAAAATACGAACTGTGTTACATGCCCGTTCTCAGGCTCGACGTTGCTCTCTGCCCGACTCATTTGGCTTGGGAATGAGATTGAAATTGTGTGAGGGTTCACTGGGAAGAGGCCTGGCCTTGAGAGTTCTATTCGCAATTTGAGTTCGTGAGGAAAGGTCCCACCTTGTAAGGCGCACCTCTTACGGCCCCTCTCGTAGCACTGTCGTACTCGAGCTCTTGTAGGATTTCAGAGGAGTTAAAATTGAGGATGAATAGTGCCCAATTGGGTCCCCGAGAAGTGACGAGGGAGGTGGTCTTTGTGCCATCCACTTTGCGGACTGGCGATCGCAGTGGTGCTTGACCTTGTTTTCCTCTTTAAACTTAAAAAATGACTGGGCCAGTGAGTCTCATGAGCCAAATATTTTAATTATTCAAGTTGGTCATTTGAGGTTCTCTGAGGAACACGATTCTCATTCACTGTATTTCGGTTTGCGTTTTTTTAGCCACTTAGGAGGATGTCACCGGACTATTTTACTTGGCATCAATTTATTTGCACATGTGCACCCTATATTAAACGAACTGTTCCAAAACTGCATGGGAGTGGCTTATGATTAGCTCTCAACGAGACCTTCATATGTGGGATGCTTAAGCAAGATGTGCAAAATTGTATTTACAGTGAATGAACGACTTAACGTTTTTCTATTCCTAGGAACTCAACCGTTAATGTTACAAGTTCGCTTTTAATGTGCAGGAATGTGGAAAATTTTGTGTCATTGCTAGAGTTCGCGTGTATTGTGATAAAATGTTGCAGTTTCATTGTGAGTGGTGGATATCGGAAGACAGTTCGCTTTAATTTCGCTTCGGGTTTAATTTTAGTTTACCGAACTTTATTAATTTTTAAAATCAGTTTCAACAAAAATCTTTAAATATCTTTAATTCAAAAAATATGTAGCGATAAATAACCCAAAATCGAACGTGGCGAAGCTTGGAAAGGGCTTGTTAGTGTTCTTGTTTACCTTGTTAATTAGGATACTTCACTTCTTCTTCACAGTTTTTATTCACATTACTACAGAGAAGCACAGAACATCCTATTAATAATCGACGTAAATAAACACGCATATAGAGATGTTAATCTGTATCATCAAGTTTTGTGAAAGCTGGGTGTTCGTTGATTTGTGATTAAGAAGTGCAATTTTCGACTTATTCGTATGGTAGAAGATGTGGTAAATGAAGCTAGCATATCTCGAAAGCGACCCATGCAGACACGCTTTTGGTAGAAATCTGTCTTGAAGTTAAGGAGAGATCGGATTGGCTCTGTGACAAAGGCATACGATTAAGGCCTTTGTACTCCATACTGATTTGGTTTCGCGTTCGTGCCAACGAGACATTTGTCTTGAGTGGCTGATGAAGTAAAGGATGGTGCTTATCGTTATCGTATGTTCACCTGCCGCATGGTTCACAAAGCAATGGCCAAATATATTCCCGAAACATATCTTTAATGTCAAGAATAACGTAAATTTGCTGTAAAGAATTTATAACATTTATTTATGAACCAATTTTAGTGCACAATATGATAGCATTTTAGGTGTTTTGTATTTAGATTGTAGTCATTAGCTGACAACGAAACCTTGCTTCGTGACTGATGGTGTGATATAAACGTACATATTTAGTTTGGAACTTGCATTTTGTCTTCTAAAGTTATTACTTTAGAAGGCAAAATAGAATAACGATGTTAGATTTGTATTCAAGTAATACCATTTGAGGCGCATGAACTGATAATTCAAACGTCTGAATTTTTCAATTTTTTGTTTGAACATACTGCACACTTTCTAATTTAGGCTCATAAAAACACGTTTAATATTGTTGGATATTGTGGAGTATGGGGAGGGTTCTGACGGCCACTAACCCGGACTGAGTTCAATTTGCCTATCGACATAATCACCTTCAAACGGTACTAGAGTTCGTGCATTGTAAATGAGCAGGCCCCTATCAGTCGCTTCGCATATCATGTTTGACGCTAACTGAAATGTGTGTAGACAAAATGAACGATTAGGATATTGTTTTTTCGCAGCTTTCCTTGCGTGACGTTGTGGCGGATCATATCTGTCGCTAAAGTTTAAGTACTTTTTGATCACTGGCACTCTTGTATGGATATTACGAATTTTGTGAATTTGTCATAGTTTTAGCTTTTTCAATTTTTGGAATTTAATTTTAATAATTAGATTAACAATAATAGTAATAAAGCTATTACGACCCGTGCGAATATTCCTCACTTTGTAAAATATTGTTTTATAAATGGAAATGGCTGCCCTCTGGCCCCAGCTGATCTCTGCGTTACGGCATTATAGGCCAATTCGTCAGAACGCGAAGACACCAAAATGCCCCTTTTCCTTAATATTTACACAATGTTATGATACTATTTAGAGAACATTGCTTCGTCGGATGAAACGAATGGTTTTGCTTAGCTGCTGTACGTGAAAGAGTCCAACTCCCAGCAATGTAAAAGAAAATCCGAGAACATCTTAAAACACACACACAAACTACCATAACAGCGCACTTTTTAAATCGTCTAAATAGTTTCATATTGGCACCTAGCTTCGTTAGTTTCTTACAACTCGTGCTACGGCGTCAGGGCACCTTCCAAACATATAATTCACCTTTGAAAGTGTATAATTTTGAATATTACGGCATAGGAATCATAAACTCGTGTCTGGGCACGAACATCTGGTTTTAACGGCGTAGCGTAGGGCGCATAGTTTTTGTGTCGTGGACTATTGTAACGTCTGTTGCATGTCGCATGTGCACCTTGGTTTTTCCTATCATTACCTGCGAACATTGATTTTTGTTTTAAATATATTTGATTCCGGCCCTTGTGGTGGAGCAGTAGCACACGTACGGTGTTTTGTGTCGATGGTATTTTGTAAATGAAACAAAACCGTTATCTTGTCTTAGCTTACATACGGGATGATATTAAAACTAATTGACTAGACATAGCAAGCAGATGAAAAAACGTGAAGAGAATGTCAGAAAGTGAAATAAAACTTTTGGTGGACGCGATTATTAAATTATAAATCTTAAAGATAAAATGACATCCCAGTACGGAGAGAGCATAAGGAAGTTAAGAACTTAACGTAATTGTAATTACAGTCGTGTAACAAGATTACGATTATATTTCATAATTCTGCGACTGAGTAACCTTCTTGCGATAATATTGTCTTTGCAGAATGGTGTGGACGCCCCAGTCGCAATGGTCAACTCTAGAATTTACAGCGACTGTCACTAACAAATTAGTTGCAGTACAGAAGGCAGACGTTCATACTAACTTTCTGCACGACCGAAGGGACAGACTTGAGAGTTCAGATTTTTTAAATTTAATTGAAGGGAACTGCCATCGCCGGTAAAAAGAAATGATTTTCGCAGTTTTCTTTGCGTATTGTATATTTATACACGACCTAAAATTTATTGGTCGATATTTTTATTTGCATGCGTATTGAATATTAATTATTGGAAATGAAGTGGAGGGTCGAGATAATGTGTGTGTTCCTAGTGCTCGTTGGAATAGAAACGTGGGAGCGACGAGTACTTGCCGCCGCAAAAGAAAAAAACGAAGAGAACGTCGGTGCTTGTTGTGATGACGCGCCATTTGTTCGTCGGAGGGCTTCCAGAGGACGCGTCGACCACGCGCGGAGGAACAGGGATTGCCCATTCGCCGCGTCTCCAGGGACATCCTCACACACACACATTGCACCGAGAAAAAGTATTTAAAACCGCCATCGAGTTAGCGAAGTTGGAAGGACAAAATGAATGTTTAACGAGAAAAGGGAGTAAATGAGATTGGACTGATTTCTGATGAAGTGAATTGTGTGTGTAATTTGAAATTTGGAAATTGTTGGCAAGTATTTTTCTGTGTAGCTTTTGAATATTTTATTTAACTTATTACAATTTCTTGTAAATCAAATGAAAGGAATAATGAAATAATCAAAGAAATGCGATTATCCTGAATTGATTTCCTTTGACTGTGCAGTGCTGAAAAATAAACCTATCAAAACGGCGTACATAATGACGTTAGAAAACGTTAATTTTGATTAACTATAAAGGTTGTTTTTAATTCGTTTAAATATGTGTTTATTCCATCTTTTTCGTGTAAAGACCGTATTCAGTAATCGCAGTGAATTGACTTTCAACTTTCCCGTTAATAAGTGCGGAATGGCGCCCGCGTATGTACAAGTGCCTAAGACTCGCGCCGCACCTTTCGCTCCCTACATCGCCACTGCCCCTGCCTCTCGCGATTGCTTGCTGCTCTGTAGAGGGTGGCAGGTGGGGATAGCACATGTCCTTTGGAATACCCGTGTGTCGAGGCTAATAATTGGAATGTGAAAACGTATATGCGTTTGCATCATTGCAATCCCTAATGGTAAGAGGCGTTATGGTTGGGGGTGATTTCAGCGCAGTTTAATTCGCGACACATAACGATATGACTACAAAACTAGGGCCATTCCGAAATTTTGGAAGGGAGAGGGATGGAATTACCTACAGCGAGACAGCTGTTTGACCAAGTAGTATAGAAGTTAATAATGGAAACTCGGGTAAATCAGCATGGGCGGCACAAGCAACAAGAGTTTCTGCTGCCGCCTTGCTGCGCGATGTGTTCACTCCATGACAGGCGCATATGTCACCATAGTAGGCAAGTCTATACCATGTTTTTGAAGTTTTTTAGGTAGCTTTTGAACATCTTGGACATAGAGCGACGACTGTGGTTGGAAACTAGAGGGAACATGTAAGGACAACGCAAACACACACAAACATCCACGTCCGAGGCGGGATTCGAACCCGCGACCCTTCGAGCCGAGGCAGCTACGGCCCTTCAGCCTTAGCGACATCGGCTATGCAGACCGGCAGAAATTATTTTGTATGCCAGAGAATAGAGATACTTTTATTATTTGCTCTGTATTTATTTCGTCATAAAATTCATAACTTAAGATATTGTTATAAAGTTCTGATCAATATCATTAACACTTCTATTAGCATGTAGGGCAAACTCTAGAATGGGAGGGAAATAATGATATTTTATAAGAAAGAGAGAAAAATAATAAGAATACTTTATTTAAAAGATGTAATTGCTCTAGTCTTAAATATGCATTTTTTAAATTTAACGTTTTTTGATTTGTTTTACTCAAACTGTCATTTTTTCATTAACACTTTTTAAATTAATATATTGAAATACTTGACAGAGCATCGATTAACATTGCCTTCAATCAAATTTTATCTCGGAATACTAATTAGCTTGTCCGTCATACCTGATATGTTGTCGCGCGCACACATTCTTCCATTCTGTTAGTGAAAATGTTTCTCATGCCATTGTAATTGTTCTGCTTTTTCATTGGGGAAATTATGATTATTTATTGGGAAACTGGTAAAATGATCTGCGATCCTTTTCAGTTTGTAATTTTGACTGCCGTAGACGCTACTACAAACGCAACCTCTTTCTTCCATTTATACAAAAAGGAAAGTTTCAAAAATAATAACGAAGGCCTTTCAAACATTCTAAAAGCACCGGCAACATTTACTCTCATTCACTTGTTAATAACGATTCTGGATAACTTGCAAATCTAGCTGAGCTCTATAATTTACTCTTCTAACCGCTGGAGAGCGCTGTTTCTGATAGTCACCAAAATATTCGACGAATTTCCACTATTATCTTTTTATATTGTTCGGTTTCAACAACCTTTTCAACTGTTGTGAACTCGCACTTTCGTCCGCGCATTGGACTCCGCGTTGCGAACACTCTATTCGCTACCTTACGGACACATCGCGCCGAGGTGGCTATACTTGTGTTGAGAATCTCTGATCCGGCATACAAACCCACTTCAACCGGCCGGCTGTATTGACTTTCATGTTCTTTAACTCGCTATAGACTTGCTGCTTCGTCACGAAGCCACACGGTAGACGTGGAAAAAAGTCGGTCGGTGGAAGTTATATACAGTGATGCGAAATGTCGGATTCCTGGTTGTCTCTTTCGCATGTTTTTTTTTTATCTGAGACGTGTGCTAAAGATACAGAGTGAATAAAGGCAACTTCAGGTAATTAAGATACGTTCTTTTTTCATTCGAAATTGCCATCTTGAATGTTCGTACGAAATTTTTGGTATTTTTTATGACTTCACAGCCTTGTCCTTTCAAGCAATTTTTACTTTCCCGTATACGTACGTATTTATGGAGTAATATACGTAGTATAGAGGAAGTTATGTAATCCTGCGGAAAATCGATTTCGAGATTTCAACGGAAATACACGTTTAGGGGACCCCTGTTACCGAAAAAGTGTTCTTTTATTGTTTTGCTTTTTTTTTCAAAACGTCCGACTGTGAACACTACTGTAAAATTTCGGGGTACTTAACATGAAGGCCCCCCCCCCCCGACAGTTTCAATTTTCTCAAAAACAGCTCCAAATTTTTTCTTTAAATTAGTAGTGAGAATAGAGCAAAATACGCTTGTAAAGGCGACACTGGTCCCATTTTCACAGTTTACTGTAAATTCTCGGAAATTGCAAAATTTCGATTTTTTCAGCTTCTTTCTACAACTATATAATTGAAGATTTTTCTTGAAACTTTTAGTAGTTTTCGTACAGTAGTGCCTGCAATATTTGGGAGTAATTAAAGGCAGATACAATTCAGAGTACCGTGCTCGCAACCATTGTACGAAATGTGTATGATGCATTTTTACTTTAAACTGTTAACTCTGTTTCGATTTGGGACGAAATGCAACTCGTAATATTCATATTGTGAACGTGGCGGGGTCTAGGTCGTAAGAAGTTCGCGTGAAGGGGCGCTTGAGGCCTATCCCTGGAGCTGGCGAGGCGCGAGCCGTGCGTAACCGATCGGGTTTGCTCCCGACGGCAGCGGTGCGCCTGGCGTTGACAAGGTGCGCCCTTCGCTTGAGTAGCTGCGCCGCTAGGGCTCTGTCCCCCCCCCTCCCCCAGGCGCCCCCCCCCCCGTTTTGCAACGATCCGCTCCCCTCTGTTCCCGCCTCCGCCCGCGCTTCCACTGTCGCCTTCATCTTCTTCCGCCCCTCCTCAATCTGTTTTTACTTGCGAGGCTTCCTCCGTGGTGAGCTCTGCATCGCGTACTGCTCTCATATCGCCTTCCAGTGGTATGAAGTTTCTTACGCCGCCTCCAAATTTTCTTTATTGAATTCGCGACTTAGCCGCCGAATCTGTGCGTCTGCTTCACGTTCATCGCTTTCTCTCTGGATTCACGTTTCGTGCTGCCTTACCACTGGTTAGGCTGCAATCGGCCATTATCATTCCTTCATTCCCTTTCCTTTCCCCGAAGGTTCTGAACGCCTGCTACATTCCGACTGAACCAAGCCGTATCTCATTTTTCTGAACGCTTCTGATTCTAGTTCATTTCTGTTCTTTACACCTTCAGTCTTCTCTACGTTTCATTACCTATTACCTCGCAAATACGATGTACCTCCCCTCCGTCACGATCCTCGTATCCTTCGGGCCACCTTCGCCACATCCTCTCCCCTTCCCCGGTTGTTCCAGCCGTTGCGCCCCGCACGCCCCGCTCCTTCCAACACCCCCGTTCCGTTCTTCTCCGCCCTGCCCCCCCCCGTCCCCATCCCCTTCCGGCCCCCTCCCCGGTTGTCCCCCCTCAGCACGGCCAACCTCCGCCTTCCCTTCCCGGCAGCCATTCTGCCCGTTGTCGCTGCTCCCATGCGCGCCGCACCTGTTCTCCACTCCACTTAGCGCCTGCGGCCTTCCGTCTGGGTAGGCAACGCGCCGCTCGCTCGTGCGTGCGCCGCGCGCGTGTCGCACCGCACTCACGCCGCCTTTGCGAGCGGAAGGTAGAGAAACGCAGCACCGCATTTTCTTTTTCGTTTTTGGATGATACAACGTAACCTCACGGCATTGATCATTGATGTCCTGGTGTATAGACCAAGGAAATGGCTTATTAGTGCATTGTTTCTAAAACAAAGCTTGTTTTGAAAAATTTTCGCGGAGATACATTAGTTTCCAAACCTCTTGACAAAATCGTTGTGAAATCTGTGTTATCAAAAGAGACCACTGGCCCTGTTTTACTATTTAGAGAGTCAAAGCTGTTTCTTGCAACTTATTCGTGAAGAGGAATTTCTTTCCATAGTTTGTGTGAATAGTGAACACTGATATCTTGCGGTGAACCTTTGTAGTATCAAAACGTATAGGCTTTTTACTTTCTCATTGAAAACCCTGATTTTACGAAAATTGGACAAATTAAAATTTATTTTTCGGAGTTCCTACAACTACAATGAAAATTTTCTTAATGAATTTTTTTTCCTCAGAAACGGCTCCAAATTTTTTCTTTAAATTTTCCACGTATGTAGTAAAGAACTAAAGATTGTAGTGTCGACTCCATAATTAGTTCAATCTCTGTATGTTCGAAAATTGGGAAAAACAAACAAACAAACTAAAATATAACATTAAAAAAAATCGGAATTGTACATTCGAATTTGGCGCGCTTCGTATGGCGTTGTCCCTTCGCGAAATGACAACGTAGTACTTTCAGAATTATTTCAATGCATCCCATTGTTGTCGGACGTGATGATTGCATGATGTAGGTGCTATTCTTGTGAAAGGAAGTCGACTGAAGGAAGGTAATAAATTGAACTGGGAACTAACTAAAAACACTTCTATACTTGAAGTTTTGATAGCTAATGATGGTATTCAAAAACTGAAAGTTCATTCAGTGCAATCAAGGTGGGCGTGTTATTCTTACTTTTCTGTATTATGTGCTTCAAATATTGTAACAGTTAAATTTATTCATGTTTTTGTCATTTGTAAAAGTAAGAAATGGCTACTTTTCCTATCTAAAAGCGCGCAAGTTCTCTTAACCTCCAGCTGCCTAGTTCTGGCTCAGCCCGGCACCGCACAGCCCGGTAGAAAATATGAGTTCCGCTCGGAACGTCACGGCTCAGTTTCCAGTGCTACACACCTTCGTCCTTTACAAAACGGGCTTCTCTGTTTTCGCTCTGACGACCTGTGCGTACGTTGATACTTCTTGTTGCTCAATAGTTTCTAAAACTACTATTATTATTTTTGCAGAATTTTAAAAACCTTTCTTTGTTCCTCAGTGTTATATAGTCGAAGACGTGCCGTGACGAAGACCGAACCCGTCTCTTCCCGTACCCCTCGCTGAGAGCATGAAGAAAAAAATGCGCGATTAGCGTTCCTGACGATTGAAATAAATGCCGATATAGTATGCACGAGAGGCGCTTCGCTTGAAATTGTTGAACTAGACTTTTCGAAGTTACAGCTGAGGTGCTAGTAGGAAAGAAATTGCCATTTATACCAATAAAAGTGAATCGCAAGACATGTAACAGACATCGGTACTCCACAAAAAGTAGTGTAGGAATAGATGCAGGATTTTTACGGGCTTTTCTTCAGGATTGTCATAGTGTCCTTGTTTGTTGCAAAGTTTGGTAAACATTAAAACACAAATTCGGAAAATAAATAATTTAAATAATAATTGATGGATACACCCCGATCATTATTTTTCGCCTCTCGTGATTCCTAATGTATTCCGGCAGATGCCAGTAAGTGGTTTTAAGTCAAATTCGACAGGAAATACGGCGGTGCTTTTGGTGTTGGGAAACGTTCGGAAACAAACATGCTGCTGGTCCTATCCCTTCCCCGTTTGGGTAATGGGAACTGCGGCTGGCTTTGGGCTGTATCAGCCGTGTATTTTTCGACGGGCCCGCAGTGCCGCTCACGCCGTGCAGGTCTGCAAATTTTTCGCTTTTTGAATGCAAAAACTGTGGAATATGCCCCTATGAACGAAGTGCGAATCTAGAATAATAGCAGTGTATCCTCGGTACGTTTACATGAATTGGAAGTTCCAAATTAACATGATAAGTATTAATTATCCATTATCTCTCGAGTTCATAATCGTGTAACGTAAGCAAATCTCTGGGTTCACTTTTCGGAGGCGAAAGCCGACTAAAAAAGCATCCCGGATAACGTGCAGAGTTTATGTTAGGACTAGCTAAAATTGCAATTGCGAGGTACATGTCTGTTGTTCGTTCAAGTTAGAACTGTTCACGTGTGGTTACCACGGTGGCTAACTGATTTTTTTCTGCACTGAAGAGTTGCGACGATTGAAACTTTGTCATGGATAATTGAAATTCGTGCCCACTATTTCGTGGTTATCAACAATAGATGATACTTCAAATGAAGTTAGACCAGGCTTATGACACTGTTTTCAAGTGTGCCTTGTAACTACACGCTCGCTTCTTTCGTGGCGCTGTCAGCAATACACTTCATGAATCTGTGTAGGGCAGGTCATGTGCGAGTCTACTACGCAGGCGCTTGTGCCATGTCGGGGAACAGGTCGCACCTGCCAATAACGCAAGTCGTTGCGTAATATTGTCACTCGAATGTTACGCTGTCACTCTAATATTGAGGAATAATGCGTGATTTTCATGTCAAGTTAAAATAATTGTTTATGCTGTATTTTCAAATTATCTTCGTTTAATATATATAGAGAGACTTTACTCATTCGTTTCTGAACAAATGGCGTAATAAGGCGGAGTGTGTTATGTCAAGTGCGCAGAGGTCTCGCGAGAAACATTTATAGAATTATCGATACGCGATAGGTCGACAAACAAAAGTAATCACAGCGTGCGCACAAGGGCGATGACGTTGGACGAGTGCGGGAAAGATATGTTACTCAACGTATTAGTGTTCAGAATTGTGCTTTTATATTAAAACGTGCGATGCACGTACTTGTACTGATAATCTATGTCGGTATTCTGCATTTGTTACTTAAAATATGCGAAAACGAGCGGCGCTCGTAAATTTTCTATTAATTATCAGTTTTATCTAATCCTCCTCTTGGAGTTATTAAAAGCATGCGGCTTTGCCTAATCCGTTAATAGAGTGAACACGCTTCCAAGAAGTTATATTTAAGTATTATTATATTAAGTCTAAAGTGAATTTCGTATTTTCAAAATTCGTGGGTTTGTTGACTCGACCGAAAATGAGCCCTGCTGTCGTGCAATTTGCATCGTGTCTCATTTTCGGGATGACTTTTGCGAAAGGAGCGAGGCGAGATTAATTGCACACCGTATGGTGAAAAATTATGCATTTCGAGAAAACCATTTCCGAATTTTCGAGTAACTCTGCCATGTTCCCGTCTTGGTAAATGAGCTTTCGCAGTGGTAAATAAACTTTATCAGTTTGAGCTGAAAAGCCATTCTTTTTTAAGACATTACAAACAAAGATATTAGTCTTTTTTTGGCCCTTTATAAAAATTAAAATTATTACTGCCGCTGAGAAAATGGTCCTTATTAATTTTCTATTGTAAAATAATTTTGTATCACAATGACAAACGCCTATATTAAAGTAGTATCTGTACTACATCTACCACAGAAAAATGAAATTGCCGATTTGTATTATTCCACAAGCAGTTAGTATCCTCTAGTTTCCAGACTTGTAAATGTCTAGTTTCTTTGAGGCCTTGTAAATGGTTTGCGAGCTTTAAGAGAATTCTTAGAATAGAGTGAGAGTGGAGTTGGAGAAAGCCTCTCGCGAGAGCACCAGCATCGCGACAGTCCGATTAGCTGTACGTGCGTGGACACAGACCGGCCGGGCCGATGGAGCTCGATAGTGCGTCAGTGTATCGAAGAGGCCTTGGCCCGCGTACGGCAGCTGTCGCAAGGGAGCCATCGCCATCGCTAGCGTCAGCACCACTGCCTCTACCCTTGTGTATGCACCACCAGCACTGTCGTCTACCAACACAACCACATCTTCATCTCGTACTCTCATCCCCTTTACCTCGTTCACGGCCTATTTCTCTTTTATCGCATCCAGGTCGTCCTACTACCTTCATATCTCTCACTCATCACCTCCATTCGCCCTACTCCACCTTCGTCCTCTTCCTCCGCGTTCTGAACGCCATTATTTCTATCTACGCTGCCATGTCATTCAGTTGGTTTTCATGACAATCGTCAGCCGCCTTGGGGAAGGGACCCCCAGCCTAGAGAGGCCTGCCCCCCCCCCTTCAGAACCACTTGACTGGACTTGGCTTGCGAAGTGATAGCGGCACGCGTCCCGATTTATCAGATACATCGCGCGCTGCGGGATCCTCCACCTTTGGCTCCAGCGCGGTGTGTGTTGCGTGGAGCCTGCGTCGCCTCCAAGTCGAGGTGCGGTGCGTAGGTCGCAGAGGCACGCACACCACCTCTAGACGATGAACAGACGAATTCGGTGCCTGTAGGAAGAACCACTGATTGGAGGGGGTTGCTTTTCCTTTGGGTTGCAGTTTCTGCGTTAATTTCTTTTGTGTTCTGTGGTCCGAACATCATTCCAAAATCACATTCAGATGCAACTCAGGCTATTGCAAAACATTTAATTTTTAAACGGATTAGAGAATAAGTTGGTTAATCAAATAAAGTACTTCACAGTACAAAGTTCACGAAACAGAACTGCCAAGTTAGGTTCCAATACGTTAAAAAATGTTATAGTGTGGAATTTCCAGTGTTCCATCTGAATGTGATTATGAAGTTATCATGTGGAGTCATGATTGTTTTGTGTATATTGTGAAGGCCGAAGGTCGGAGCCCCATCGCCTGAACTCGAAAATGCGCAGCCAAGTGTCAACTGAGGTGTATTAGTGAGGTTATAGCCGTGTAATGGCATCGTGTACGACAAATTAAGACTGACACGGTGATACTCGCAACAACACATTTTCTCCTTCAGCAGTCTGATACCCGTTTGTGACATACTCGCAGCTGTTCCTCGACGCCGTATTGTACTTTACCTTCTGTTGCCAACTCGTGTTAGCTAGTGTACTTTGAAGCGGTTCCTACTTCGGACTTCGTCTACCCCTTTTGGATGATTGGAACATTAACCGGCGGAATTTGGCAAGATTCTGATTTCTTTGCTATAGCTTAGACCAGTGTGATCCAACATTTACTTAAACGAGGAACAATCAGACTGTGATATAGGAAAGGGCGGGCGAGATGGATTAAAGGAAGAAAGCGAATTAAATAACTCGCTTTATTTTACACGTGAGAAAACAATGTGACGGTTGGCACTGCTTGTTTGATAAAAGTTTATCAATGCCCACAGTAAGTTCAGTAAGGCAAAGTCTCAGACACGATGCCAGTGAAGCACTTTCAATGCGATTTCTCGTTTTTCATTTAATTTCTTTGAGATCACAAAAAGCACTTACACGTATAATTTTTGTTCATATGTACTATATACATAGTATATGTAATTAGACGAGACAGATATATATATATATATATAATATATATATTATATATATATATATATATTTATATACACACACACATACACACACATATACACACACATATACACACACACATATACACATACACACATACACACACGCGCGCGTATGTACTGCCAAACACAGATTACATTTGCAGCGAAAATTTAAACACTTCGAGGAAATATTCTTCAGAAATCAGTTTCCAAAAATGTTAAGGGACATAAGTTCAGTTTTGTTTAGTCTGGTAGAATGGATCTGCGTGAAGATCAGAAATTTACAGTTGAAACTTGTAGAACACCTCACTCCAATATCGTTTGGGTTGCTCAACAATGAATGTTTTAGTTTTAGGGAGACAAAATCCTGAAATGGCTTTGATTCATCTTCTGTTTATTGTTAATTTAAACTTAAAACAGTAAAGATACGATTTTTTTCTAGATGTTATTTAATTTTTTCATCCAGTCAGAAAAACAAATGCCAACAAAATGAACTTGTTTTCGTAATGTTAGATTAAAAAGTTTTATTTCTATTTAGAGAAATAGAAACTCTCATGGACATTAAAAATTAATTCCCTTCCAAAGTTTTGAAGCATTATATACTCTAAAAAGAAACCGCTATGCTGAAGTATTAGTGACTACATCATTTTATCGCAAATAAAATGAATTTCGTCAGACTTCCTTTGAACGCCGTGAGATCGATTTTGTGTTCCGTTCCTCGGAATGTTCACTGAGAAAGCGTGCGCACACGCACTGCATTTAACGGCGTCGCGCATCGTTCAAAACCCGGTTTTCGCGATGTAAATGACCAACGAGGACTCGGTTAGCCAAGTGGACTTTGGCCCTTTTGACCGATATGAAGAAGGTGACTGATACGCCCTGTCTATGTTAAGATTGTTGCCGCGTTGGAAAGGAACGGTGAATTTGATACATTTTATTTCAGACAGCTATTATCGCCATCATCTGTTGCTTGCCCGGTTAAATTTAAACATCTATATAAAAACATCAATGTGTAAACCATTGTAGTGCATGAACTAATGGTGCAACGTCTCGCACTTTACTTTCTCGCACTGACCGTAAGAAGAGAAAGTTATGCAATCACACACTAGAAAACGGCGAATTTTCGACAGGAAAAACTCTTATTGCCTGGCCCTGGTAACAAAAATGTGAATGAATCCTCTTGCTTTACATCACTTCCTTTAACACGTGGTGTAGCCAGAATCCATGTTTTGCAGGTCCTTGATACCGAAAAATCGATTGACGGCAAAAAGTGTCTGTCCGTCTCGTCGGAAGTTTCATCGAGATATTTAGATTTTTAAGTGTACTTTATATGAAGCCACAAAAACGCAGATCAAATTCTAGATACTTCGAAAATTGCAAAAGTGCAATTTTTGTAGCGTCTTCCTACAACTGTTATATTGAGATTGAGATTTTTTAAGTAAAATCTATTCCTTAAATACAGACATTGAAATAAGGTCCTTTTAGTTTTCGAAAATATGAGTTGTTTTCTCTGAAACGGCACCAATTTTTTCTTTAAATTTTCTCCTTGTATATATCAAGGGACTGTTAAAAATATGGTGGCAGTACCTTTTTCGGCAAACTCGCCCTATTTTTGAAAATTGCACAAAGTTAACTTTGCTAAAAAACAGAAATAAAGATTTATGTTTTTGCCTTGGAGAAAGACTCTTCCAAGAAATAACCTCTATAAAAAAGTCATGTATAGTGTTTATAAAAACAACCGTAGTTGTTGCGTAATTTGCGCTTGAAATAAATGCAATTCAGTTTTTCTTCTTTTTTCCCACGGATAGCAGGGACCCGCAAGAGATTGGAGCGGGTCTAATTTTCCTTGAAATATTGCAAATTTAGAAATAATACTGGAAAGTTTGTGCTGTTGTAGCAACTCCAGTGCTAAACATCTACATTCTGTATAAAACAATTACATCTACATGCTGTATAGAATGAAATTCGATTCGCGATTATTAAAGAAACCTTGTATCGAGCGTTGTTAGGGTAATTGGTATGAGAGCTTTGTTCGGTAATCACTGGTGTTTTGAGATGTCTTGTTTTCTATCAGTAAAACATTGATTACTAATATTCCAGTCTAGCCAAAGTACTTCGCAAGTTTAAAATGTGTTTTCTAGATAGTATGGAGAATGTATCACTCCTAATTGAGTGTCACATCTAGTTGCTCATGATGGTACGGCCATCAGAACCTGATAAAGTATTTCAACGTTGTTTACGGATAGTTTCAAGGATATTAGATACATATTAGCAAGTTAGTCGGTTTTCTTGTAGACCAAACCTACACAAGTTGTTAGTACTGTAATAAAGTTTGACATTTTATTCCCTTTAAAATTGGATGCATTTATTTATCACAATCAGTTAAACAGCATTGCCCGTCACGTCCACTGTGCCCGCTCTGTCAGTGAGCATTAAATGCGATAAATGCAGTGCGGGTTGCATAATTTGTAAATCTCGCTCCCTTCCCACCACCGTTCCAGGGGAGTTTTACCCCTACAGTATTATTTTCCCCGTTGCAGTTCCCCAGTAATGTATTTCAAGTTTTATTGAAATGGCTTTGTTCCGCCTTTGAGTTCAACTGGAACACAACACACCTATACACAATCTTTTATTTATTTATTTATTTATTTTATATTTCGACAGTGTATTTTCGTGTCGACATGTATTTTATAGAAGTCGCTTTAGCGTTACAAATTTTATGTCGATAATTTTACTGCTGTCGTAACGTTGGTAGTTGCCGGTATATTGGTGTTGTACATTTGAGGCAACGTTTTCACCGACGGTAAAATAAGTAATAATTGTACATGTAATAATATTTATATTTATTATAAGTTGAATATAATATCACAAGCGTGTACTTTTGCACACATTTGGAGAAATGGGGAAAATGCAGGTTTTTTTGTAAATCTGTAGCTCGCTTGGTAATTGATTTCGAAAAAAGGTTTTATACAAAAGTTGTAGGAAATTTTATCTTCGTCAAAATTGAGCATGATGATTTTTCTACAGTACTTCATGGTAGAGTTAAAGAGAAAAACACGAAAAAAGGTCGGAAAACTATGGGTTTTCGAGCCTCCCAGAGCTAGCGGTGGGTCTAGCTCGAAAACTTGTTTTACTTAGTTGCTAGGTACATACACGTATTGAAAAAAAAAGTTACGATCTTTTGGCCGGTAACCCTCTTTTTTTCGGTACATGCCGAGTGGACGTTACATGTAGTTTTACTTTCTTCACGATAAATAAAATAAAATTTCTGTGAATTCTTCCCTAGCGCCATATATTCGCAGCCCTTAGTCCTACTTTTCGAATGTAATGAAACTCAAGCGCTGGATAAAAAGAAGCGATTGGAAAGAAAAAGGTGAGGAAGTATGTACGCGTCGGTCCGTATAACTTCCAGAAGAGCCTCGTACGCATTTAGGCAGGCAGGCACTTGGGTGGAGGTGGAGGCCACCCCTGGGGAGGGGGGTGCAGGAGCCTCCCAGACGCTCGCGACAGCGTCGACATCCATGTGCTTGGCGCAGTGACGCGGCGCGAACTACACAGTGAAATATCACATCCCTGCGAAGCGATATTACTGATAAGTTAGCGACAATTTGTACATGTTATGAGTAGGGAGTGGAGTTTATTGTAATAAAAATAAAAATTACAAAAATGTAATTTTCTAATGTGTAAGAAAATGTAAAATATGTAAAACATAAATTCAGGTTAATGTTCAAATTGCATGATCCTTTGTATTTAAATTAAACATTGACATCACGATATCTCTATTCCAATTTGTGAAGGAATGAGGGAATGCAAACTTTTTGTAATTGAAACATGTGTGCTCTAATCGTTGTTTTTAAGTTTATATTTTGCGATGTCCATTGTTTGGTAACGAAAAGTACACTCGAAGCAAGTCTTAACTATTTGTCATTTTAGTACGACCATCATATTCCCATTGTTCAGCATCGCAGTGGCGTAGTCATTAGATGTGTAAGGTAAGAGTGTGATAAAGGTCATGTGTGAACATTGAGTCTCATCTCATGCCGTCGTACTTTGTGCCCCGATTTCGAATGCAATGCAATAAGAAATGAATTATTTCCACTGTCTTCCTTCCTTCCGTGTGGCAGAGCATATTATGACAACACAAAGCCGATCTTTACCAATGTAGGTTCTCTCAACGTAGATTGCACTAAACGCACATTTCCCGAAGTGTCTGTGTGTGTTTGTATAGTGAGTATAAAGTAATGTTCAAATTTTGTTCATTTGTGAGAACCGTGGTATTTGCCTCTTCACATCGGCTTTGTATGTTCCTTGCCGACCACTCTGACGACCACTTCCCGTCCCCACCGCATCCTGGGCTCGCGTCGACACATTACTGTGCGTAGTGAGGATAAACAGCCATATCTGAAGCGTAGTAAAGCGCTCTACGAATCATTGTGTACGATGCTGATACGGTGAAAGATAAAGAAAAACGATTAAATTCGAATTCCAGTTATTAGGATTTCGATGATTAAATGGATTGATTTAAATAACCGAATGATTTCT
Source organism: Teleogryllus oceanicus (assembly GCA_964035755.1). Lineage (NCBI taxonomy): Eukaryota > Metazoa > Arthropoda > Insecta > Orthoptera > Gryllidae > Teleogryllus > Teleogryllus oceanicus. The sequence goes on from CAXIVR010000005.1 coordinate 23,037,995, forward strand.
TTAAATCTCTGATTTAAATCAATTTAACAAGTTAAAATAAATGTTTATTTCAAATAACTAAGAGGTAGGAAATATATTCAGAAATGTGGATATAAATTCAAATAAGTAACTAAAAAAATATTCAGAACGAATATAATTTTAAAAAAACTATATTGTAGGGCAACACAACATTGATAAACTTTCACATGATTAAGTTTCAAATGTTCGTATAAAAACAAGTTTGGTAGCATTTTCAGTTCCCATAAGGGGCGAATTGTACTTCTTGCTTCACCATGCCGCATGAGTTAAGCCATAGCCTGCTAGTACGCGTATATATTTTTTCTTGAACATACAAAAGCACATTTATTTCACATTCTAAGGACATATAATCTTTCTTTAGTATAGTTTTTGAAAATCCTTCCTCGTAACTTCAGACGTGGAATGCTGTTTTCAAGCAATCGCAATTAACAACGTACGGGTACGGGTTTTAAAAATGACTACGAGTAAGTGTATCCTAAAACATGAATTGTGACAACAAGAAGGGACCACTTGTTCAGAATAATACACTGAAAAGTTTACAACTAAGTCTTGAAACACGTATAGATGTTTTTTAAATAATGATTTTTTTTAAAACCCTACCAGTTATACAAAGCGGTACCCTCGACGTTGGATTCAGAATGCAACTAATTGTGGCGGAGGTGGGTATGGGCATGTGGATAGCATGGTCAAGAGCATTTAACAGTAAAATTAGGATTATCTTCGAAGTTAATCGCCATGTGTGGAAAGTTTTGTTAAAAACTAATTCTGTCCATGTAAATACTTCATTCCACCGATATTCTGTAAAATTCTGAACTGTGATCCTATGTAAATGTTCAAAATTTCCTCGTAAAATCCACTCTCCGATATCTGGTACATGTCGGTTTATTTTGGCCCAGAAATTTTGCATGCATAGATAATCATATGTAAAGTAGAGAAAGAAAAGTATAGTCCCTTCCCTAGTTGTATAATTTAAAAATTTTCCATGATCAACATTGCAAGTTCTCCTTCAAATACCTATCAAACGTGTTCGTCTGGTTTTGGATTTATTTGATGTCATTTGTTCCTCGGGTTCTCTGTACTTTTCGGTGTCGCCTACATCCTCAGAAGTGTAGTGCATTGCGTTGGTAAATAGCAGCGTTTTTTGTCGGGGTAGTTCGGCGTCCGGTTGAATCGAGTTCTGCGCTAGGTCGCGCCGGTAAAGCGTTTGAGGTCTCCCGAAACAGGTGTTGCTGAAAATTAGCGCGGCGCCGCGGTACGGCTTCCAGCGAGCTGCCGTGTCGGGCGCCCGCTCCCCTCCCGCCCCGCCCCCACCTGCTCCCAGCAGTTAATCGGTGGCGCTTGCGGCGCGGCGCGGCGAGCGCAGACACGGGCGCGCACAAGCGGGCCGCAACCTCTGTGACGCAACGGCTCTGCCGCTGGCGCTCGTTGGCCAGCCCTGGCCGGAGGTGCGACCGCCCGCCCGCGCGTTACGAAGCGCGGCCGCGGGCGGCGCGCGCGGGGGAAAGGGGGCCCGGGCGTGCATCGGCGGAAGGCGTTTGCGTCGAGTGGGTCACTGGCCGAATTTTCCTGCTCGAGGTCCTACGGCGCAGGCGGCGTCGCCCCCCGCCGCCTGCTTTCTTCGACGCGCGTTTCCTTCTTATCTAGATGCTCGTTCAGGGGCGTGAAGGCTGCGTAGTGTGCGTCGAACCTGTTCACGTCCAAATCTATTGGATCCATTTTCGGGCGAGGTAATCATTATGGGTGTGCACGTTTTATATATACCGACCTATTCACTTTCTCGAGAATTTGATATGTGTCGAAAATGGTTTTCTTTTCCTGTGTGATCTTGCAGGCTTGGATATGTTTGCATTACATGCGTCAAATAAATAGCAATATCTTGAAAGAAAAAGAAACGCAAATATTCTCGCTGATTTTAAAAATTTATCATCTAAGAAATATATCATTTACCTTCACAATATCATTTTAAAAAAAAATTGTCAAAATTTGAGCTACCAATACCATGAGTTGATTAAGAACCTAGAGAAATGTGCGCCTCGTGTCCCCAGTTTCTACCGTAGTTTCGTGCACATCCGACAGGCAGACGCGAATTTTATCTAATTACCGACCTGTATTGGTTTACCGCTGTCATTTTCTGGCCAGGAACTGGCTTTGGTTTACATATTTGAAAATAAATTCTTGTGTGCTAACAGATGAAGGAAGGATTTGTCTCATTCAGGTTTCCATTTCGTAAAACTCGTAGGGAAAACTTTCAGGGGGCCACAACTGAATAGAATTTTCCATATATTTCAAAAAAAGTGATCGCCAAGACCCAAGGCAAAGAATTCTCTATTGACGTTCTCTTACCTATAATTTCTTTCATTGTCAAATCCATGTACGGACTATTAGATGGACACTTCAAGCCAGCATCGTCACAGTGGAATCTTTTAACGTTTCAAAATTGAATCCAGTCTCTTCTCCTTAACTAGGACATCAGAATTGCCGAGCATTTGCTCTCTCGTGCAGTATTCTTATCGCTTGAATTTACTGCAACGGAATACATAAATAAAAAAAAACATGTGTATGCCATTACTCTGAAAACTAATTTTACTACTTAACCCAGCAGTTGCATTCAGTTTTCGCTTTAACTCTTCAATGCCTCTCGAGGTAATTGGCTGTCATTTACGGCACGTGCTTATTTGAAAAATTAATGCTGTGAGAATTAAAAGCTGAGGCTATCACAAGTGAAAGCGAACGGTCGTTTGCCCCCTCGGCGGACAAGATCGAAGGTTATTTTTGGTATTGCGTTTTTATAATACTTATTTTATGTTACATTTTATTACAGCTGTTCGGAAAGTTATTTGCGAAGGGTTTTAGATGGTGACGACCGTGCGCTTCAAGGCTGAAAAGATTGAACATTCCATTGTGAATTGGCAATGTCGAGCTTTCGTGACCATTCACAGAGCTAATGGATGGATTACGAAATCTTGTCTTCAGATGTCTTTTGCAGAAATTGAAACTCGGTGCAAGTTTTGTTTAATGACTTAAACTCTTCTTGCAAAAAGCTCTTTGTGATCTGGGATATGCAGGTTCGTCTAAAAAGAAATTAGTTATGTGTTGATGTTTTATTGGAATTATACATCATTTGCACACGATTTTCATATTGAACTTTGGATTTTAATCGTCAATTCATCTAATCCTAGTGAATTTTCTGGCTGTAAGGATCATGGTTTTAATTTACTGGCAGATGGATATTAATTTTATAATACTTGAAAGGAAATAATGTATAAGATCTCCTCTATAAAAACTCCGCAAGTGTGCTATTTTGATAGCAATTAACCCCGGGGAAAAAATTAATTTTGGGAATTAAGAAAATGATTATGCTAGTCTTGCATAACTCGAAAGTGGAGCATTTTTTATGCCATTAAATCACGATTGCGGGTCCGGGGGTGGGGTCAGAGTTAAGTTTTTATGCTAAACTCTACAAAGGACTAGTTTTATTTTTGGAGGATTGGTTCTTCTGAGTATCCCACGGATACAAAAAAACTCACTGAATCTGGAAACCTGTGTAAAATTAAATTAACTATTTGTCAATTGTGCAATTTAATTGCACGAACGTCGTGTTAATCTCCTAGATGCACAGTTCAGAGCCTGATCGTTTGAAGTTAATACGAGTATGCAGCTATAATTGTCGTACCCACACAATATTTTAAAGTACATATAATGGTCGCACGGATTCATCTAGTAATTTTACAGCCGTACTATACTGATTAAAAATTCGGTCCACTTCGACTTTATTCTAACAACATTGATAATAATTCATCACATACAAACTCTCACCAGACGTTTTCTGTAACATGTTTTACAAGTATTTTAATTCCTTTAAAAATTCTAACAAACAAAATATAATATTTGCGCTGTGTTCACATTGCCAAAAAATCAACACTTGTAGTTAAATACAAAAATCTTGCGTCAATTGAAAGCTTAAAACAGAGTTGTCTATCAAATTGAATGTGACAACTGTAACTATAAATATATCGGCTTATATTTCCGCCTTTGACGGGAGTCGATTTGTTTTTTAACAAAAGACGCAGTGTCTCTTTTAAAAATTGGGAAGAATTTTCTTTCGAGTCACAAAACCTAAACACCATCCTAACTTCTTTACTAAATACATTTTCATACTTTCATAGTAGTATTATATGCAATAGTGCAAATTCAAAAAGAAAATATCAAATAGAAAAATTATATTTGTTGAATCTACTAGTCTGGTACAGTTGGTCAGTTTTAACCAGGTTGCTTATAAGACTGTTTCCAAAAACATTTATCATTCTTAGTGTCTCGCATCATTTGTTCTGGTTTCGCTAATAGTGTTCGACGCTCATCAGCCAACAGTAAGAGGAGGCTCCTCATACTTGCGGCGTGAACCGCCTCCAAAGGGTGTCGCGTTCCATGCCAAGTAGATGCCGTTAGGATCCTGCCCGTCCGGCCGTTGGACAACTTAGGAGGCGGATCCGATATCGCTTGCGCTCGGCAGCCACCTTGTGACTGCACAGCTTTTCCTTGGGCGCTCTTTGCCGAATTCTTTACCGATTGATTTCTTGCAGAGCATTTTCCCGCCTTCTTTCGCCTCCGCTACAATTTTTGTCCCCCCCCTTACTTGCGCGCGCCCGCGCTCTCTGCTGCTGCTTTGCGCCGCTCTGCCTGCCGCCGCCACGCCACGCCACGCCACGCCACCCCCCCCCACCCCACCCCACCCCACCCCACCCCACCCCACCCCCCACCCTAGCCTCTCCACGCCACTCCACGCCATTCGATTCAGGTCGTTTCATTTTCATAGCTCCGAACGATTCAAAGTGTCAGAACGGGGATATTGTCGATCCGCAAGTACATTACTTGAAAAATTGTCTGCTGTTGATTCTGTCAAATACAGGTAACAATATTCATTCTGCTTAAAATATATTTAAAACAAGTTTTGTATGGCTTTATATATTGCGTTTTCTGCTTTGTAATTCGTTTTACTTAGCTATGATAGTGCTACAGAGAAAGCTTATTAATTTCAGTTACTTTATAAAAGAGCAGAACGTCCGTTAGAGTAGAACGATCGACCTTCTGTGTAAGATTAAACTTTTCTTTCTGACACCTGTTAATTGCAGCTAGTATCCATACCCTAACATTGCTAACGAAAACAAAAACGTCCAAACTTTTGGTATCGAAGTACCTATCTCCTTCACACTGTCGCTTCTTAATCTTCGTCACCTGTCATTTTGCTTCGTTGCTCGTGGGGTTGCTGTGGCGATTGCCCTCTCACGTTTCTAATGTGTTACATCGTTCAGGGCGAAAAATGAAGATAAGATATTGTTCAAGTTCATATGATCTGCCATTCGATTTTGCTAATTAGGCAATTCCGTTCTTATTATTAGTGCCCCTCTGATTGATAATCCAGCCTCGCTTTTTCTATGCCAAAAAGTTGTTAGTTAATGTACACACTTTTTAGTATTTATTCCTTTAATGAGTGAATCTTTGAAATTGTTATGTAATTTTTTTGTCATGTTCATTTTCTGTTCGTTTATCACGCGTGTAATTTGTGAACTGTGTGTTTTTTAATTTTTCATAATGCAGAACATAATGTTATCCTTTTTTATTACAGAACAGAATCAGCGCCACCCCACAAATACAGTTCCTAGGAAATGAAGGGGTAAGTAATGTTTTAATTTCAACTCAAGTTTTTATTACTAATAAATCTTCCTGCTATATGCGAAATAGGGCTCCATTCTAAAATTGCCGTGCAAGATTGGAAGATAATAATATCTATGAGTTTTCAAAACGTCTTAGTAAATATAAAAACAAAATTGATTGTAACGAATAATAAACTACATATCTAGCAATTGAAAGTTGGTTTTTGAAGAGTAAAGGGAATTAATCGGAGCAGTAACACTCCATGTAGCTGTAGAGGTTCAACACGGTCGATTCACTTGATTGTAAATTTGTTCACTCTCAAACCTTCAATAGTTGAGGAAATGTATTGTGATATATTGGTTAGCTAATATATTTTGTTTGCAAACTACTTAATTGGTGAAACAAAAAAACAAAACTTATTTAAACGTGTTGTTGAGCTCACAACGTTAAGTGACATCCAATATTTTGAGGATTGTTTGAATCGAGTGCGAAAATCCGGTCCCCAATGTGGACACACTCCGAATTTCGACGTCTGGTTAAATCTCGTATTTCCGGGCCTTTGTTTTTCTCGGGCAGTGACGTCAAGGCGCCACAGAACCTCCGCCCGACGAAGCGGCCAATAAAACGACGGAATGCGGGTGATGTAAGGTACTACGCAATAAAGATACGAAACAGACATATAGAGCGGCCAGGCCTCCGGTTTAGAAGAAGCGCTATTACCCTACAACCGACGAAATTCTGTGATATGTGACGACTTTGCTACTTACTAAGGTTTGGATGTTGTACATGAGAGGAATAAAGTGGTTTGAATGAAGTTTGAGTCTGAATGCATCTCAGTTTTTTTTGAATGGAAATATTGGAAGTGTGTGTTACTATAAATGAAATATTGATTTTTATGACTTTTAATAAGATTGTACGGTATACTATACATTTTGGCTGATAAATTGTTTTTTTCTTTAAGTTATTGTATCAATGTTTATTCATGTTATGGTTTGTAGTTATGAGTGAAGTACATCCCAGGTGTATCACGACTGTAAATTGTGAGGTTTGTTCGTGTGGAGATCGGCAGTTGTTGCGCATTAGGAGGCGTGAAGTGTTGCTATGCGTCAACCGCAGGCACTGGAGGGCCTAAACACAAAGTGTGGTTCCGGCACTCGTGGATTAATTGATGTTTCCGGACGCGTCAACTGTTATCCTCGTTTGTGTCACACTTGTGAATGTTATATCTCGGGAAGTGGTACTCACCCGCCGCTGGAATGAGCTCCGGCGTCGACCTACACGTCGGCTTGAGGGGTTTCCGCCTCCCTCCAAAGGTCACTGCCCCAGCCGGGACAAGTTCTAAGCGCCCGACGGATACCCCGACATGTGTGTAGTAGTCTAGTGTGTGCGCGCGGTCATATACCATCTCGGCTGTCAAATTTCTCCAGTGATGTGCATCTACACGAGAATGCCCAGACAAAGGGGGCAGGACCAATTCTCTTTCCCTCCTTTCCCGAAAGCCAACATTAATTTGTAATTATACTCAATTTGCTCTAATCAATTAGTGCCACATTGATTTAATCACATCTAAAGGAGTAGCGTCATTAGCGTCATTATGAATAATTACTTTTTAAATTTAAAGATTTTTTTTGCTTCAAAAATATTAATGGGCCAGGGGAGAGGTTACGAGCTGAGTGCGAAGTTATTAGCGACTGTACAATAATAATGATCGGTAAATAATGTAATGCTACATAGGATTGTAGCAATTACAGCCTACTAGTAGTAGTACTACAGTACATGAACAAAATGGATTCCATAACAATATTATAGTACAAAAATTGCAAATATTCCAAATATTGCAAACAAATGGACACGTTCAGTATTTAAATAGCACATGATGTAATGAAAATAGTTGCACATTCCTAGAACAGACTTTCTTCTATTTGCTGAAGTTAAGATTCAAAATTGTCTTTATAGTTGTTGATTTCTTTATCAAAACGAATCATTCTCCTTAGTGCCCAGAATTTTTTCATAACCATATTGCAATCGGTACTTTTTCTATCGTTTGGGCGGTGAATTACGATATGTCGTGCATACACAGAAACTTTACTGTGATCGCATTTGAGAGGGGGTGTACCATGTATAATTGAGAGACTGCAGTTTTGTTGAGTTCTTAACCCAGTAATCCCTATCTATTATTTACGAGTAAAGCCTTTGAAAGTTATTATTGACCGAACGTTGAAGACTTTCGGCTTTCACTAGCCTTCTTAGATTTCCATCGTTTGCAAATGATACTTTGCATTTTGTTAAATATAAGGTTCTTCCAGACTTTGAATGTATTCGAAATCAGTATTGTTCCTGTGGAGGTTATGGAGGTGGTCATGTCTTTATCAGGAGTGTATTTTGTTTGTCTTCGAATCGAAAATAAAAGTTAAATATTACATTGAAACGTGCTATTACTATTAACTACTTATTTCTAGTATTTTATATCATTTTATGTGAAATAATAAATTTTCTACGTAGTCAATACGTAAAAAGATTCATGTAGATTACGTGTAGAAAACACTCGTAGACGTAAACTTATAGTTACAGCACAACACTGCTTTTCTCACATACTGCATCGCATCGCGTTGCGTCAGCGACTTCCGCGGAAATATCGCTCGTCTCTTTCCAGGAACTACTGTGCGCGCGCATGTTAGGTTTAGTCGTTTCACACTTTTCCGTTTACGTTATTAGTTATACGCGTTCTGCGTTTTTATCTGCTCGCTCGCAGATACACGAACAGGAAATGAAGCACTGGGTTTTGAAACTTTCTCGTAGGGCTCTGAATGGAATTTGTGGAGTGTATTATTTACAAACTTTCAAATTTCAGTATTATCATTTTTTATTACCTAAACGTACGCCCTACATTACTCGTATTTCTTTCTGCTGACATATCAGAAAATCATTTTAATGTTTTACTTATAAACTGTTTTAACAGTGACGGGTGGTGTCTCCCAAAATGGAAATTGCAATTCAATCGAATAACAGAAATCTAATTTAGATAACATTACTATCTAATTGGTCTTCAATACTGGACGTGCGAAATAATGGTATCTGCAAACTGTCTTTATGTGGTTTCCAGAAACGTCATGTTTTTCGAACTTAATGCCATATCGTTTAGTACGAGTAGAAAGTATAGTTGTTTTTTTTTAACCGCTCCAAATTTTTTGTTTAAATTTGCTCCTCGTATGTATAAAGGGACGGTAAAAAAATATGGTGAGTCCCATTTTCGGCAAACTCTTCATATTTAGAAAATTACAAAAAGTTAACATTTCAAAATGACAAAATTGATAAGAAATGTTTGCCATAAAGTCCGTTCTAAGAAATCAACTCTTTAGTAAGGCACGTACTGTTGTAGTAGCAAGTTTTATTTTTATTATTGTTTTCAATATATTTTTGAAGTCATGGAATTGGCTTTCTAGGTCTCTTGTAAGTTCTAGTTTTTCTTCAATAAAGTACGAACCAAACGGATTTGTCAGTTCTATTTCACAGACACGGCAGCAGGAGCGTTAATAACATCAATAAATCTAATAGTAAACTGCGGGTGCTACAATAGCACGTACTTCCTCGCATTAGTAATGGCTACGTAATACCGCAATTCCTGTCCCTATTAGCACATCTCTGCTATCACTTGTCAAAATCATTACAAATCGTAAGGGATTAGGTGCGAAAACTAATAATATTCTTTTAAAGCTAATACATCAACAGAAATCAGACTATTCAAAACTGCGTTTCTTCCAGCCTTGCACATCTCCTAACAAAGAGGGGGCATTCACAGAACTTCAGTCTGCCATCTCGCGGCTTTGCCATTGTTGTAGTGTGATCTGATATCTCGTAAAGTCATGAATGAAATGCGGGAAATTGGAAATGGGGAATTATAGCTGGAATTATGCGAAATTACTCATTTGAAAAAAACAACAAGAGGTCATGACCTTGTTAACAAAAAATCATCCATATTGTATTTTTCCAATGTTAATGATTTGCAAGTTTCGTAAATAGAGAGAGATCACGAAAAATACGCCCTGCCCCAATCTTAAAACCGTACTTTATTGGAAAAGAAATTTAAAATGTAGAGTCGTTTTTGTGGAAATTTTGTGTAATAGCCTATGTTTAATGCAAAAGTACGCCAAAACGTCTAAGATAAAAAAAAAAAAATTGTACCTGATCTTATTTAAAGACCGGGCACCGGGTTTCATTTAGAAACAGTCACTAATCGTCGATATTGTAGTTGTAGAAAGACATCGAAAAACTTTTGGACATTGTCAGTTTTTTTCGAAAAATCAGAGATTTCAACGAAAATTCCACAGGCGCCATTCTTTTAAGCATTATTGAAGTTATCTGACGAAAAAGTTAAATTAAAAAATTGGAAGCAGTTTTCGAGAAAAATTTGAAATTAAGATTTCTTGTAGATGACTCCCCAAAATCAAAAATCCTTCTCAAATTCGAGGTCATAACGATCGCTTGATCGATCGTGGCATATCAATTTTGGTAAAAATTCTACTCACGGTTAAGCCGCTAGCTTTGTTCACATGGACGTTTTGTCGAAATCCAATTTTTCGATACCAAGGATCCACAAAATGTGGATTCTGACTACATAACAAGATGAAGTAATTTACAGAAATAAACATTTAAAGAAAATGTTGCGGAATATCTGTAATGAAGTCAGTACAATATATTGGAACAAGGTTTATCTACTTTTCCTCAATGTTCAATAGACCTTTCCACAAAAGTATTATATTTATCGAATGCACATTTTAAATCAACAAACCCATTATGAATGAAAATAAATTTGCTAAACATGATAAACTATCCACTCAGTAACGTCAAAAATTGTTCGAACTTGTGTACTTTTAATAAAGCGCAAATGTGTAAAACAGTTTGCGTATATACGGTTGTATTAGACGAAGACTGGCAAGTGGTATTCGCCGACTATCCCCAGTATAGCCAGCGATGAGTTCCCATGAGCTTGTGGCGCTTCCTTTGGTATCAGAACTAAAATGCTCGGGAGTGTTATGCTCTACTTATACCCTACAGCTCTCTTAGGGACCCGCATGAAGCCTACAGGCTTGTGCTTCGAAATCTTAAAACCCAAAGAGCGTGATGTTCACACACAGTGCGTTGTTTAGCTTGCAACGAGATGTGAGAGACAGCGCTCGGCGGGCACTCGTTGATTTCACATATTGACATTGCTGCAATTATCTCAATCATTGAATGGTATTAAATAGAAAAGATATATTTACGATTGTGAAGAATATTTTACGAGAGTTATGTAGAGAGTGTGCAACCTAAGCACGAGCTGTCACTACTGTTGTTTGCCAATTTGGTCGAGTAGCTTGTTATTATGAGTCTTGATTTAACTCCATTGACTGTTTAGAAAGATCTTCCGCCTGTTCGCGTCGTTGGATTCTCGACCCGATTCAGAAGAGAAGAAAGAAAATATTGCGGAATATCTCTATAATGAACGCATAGCAAAACACCGCGTAGATTGTGAAAAATAAAAAATAAATAAATAAAAATCAATCGGACAAACGCACGTGAATGTTTTCTCTTCTACCTATAGGGTATATGTCTTAGTTAGGTTCATATGTTTTCGGAAATTATTGCATAAATTACATTTCATTTTACAGAAATTAAATTGTTAAAAATAATTTTCAGTTCAGAACATGACCGTTTTATTATAGAAACACGATTTTAATTCACCCACATTTCTCAAAATTAATGTACATTTCTGGGTCCCACAGATCTCGGTGTGTATTCTGTGTAACGAAGAAGTGAAAAGCCATTTGTTAAATGGGCAAATGTCACATTTTTTTCAACGTTTCGAAAAATATTGTTTTTCCATATCTTCAGGGCTACAAAGAATATTACAGCAAAAAAATCCTATTTTACAAAATAATTAAAACTTCAAATTGTCTTATTCTAATGAAATGTTTATTTTATCTTTTTTTTCTTATGTGTGCATTGGTCTGACAACACTCCTGTGGCTATCTTCCGACGGAGTTAAACAATGCATTATACGTGGGAAGTATGTTCTGATTAATTACACCTTTTTTACTTTCTTGCTCATACTTCGTAAGAACACAAAGTTTTGTAAACGTCCGCCGGAAAACGAGGAATTTTGGGCAGAAAAACTCTTTATAGCCAGGTCCGGAACACGAAAAAGTGAATAAATCCTGTTGCTTTATATAATAAATTACTTTCTCTAACACGTGGTATAGCCAGATTTTTCTGTATAGCCAGTGGTATAATCCAAGTTTTTGTGGGTCCTAATACCGAAAAATCCGCCCGACGGCCCGTCCGTTCGTCCGCCCATCTGCCCGCGGTCAACGCTGGAGCCTAAACCGTTGCTGATTTTCTCCAAAATTGATATTTCGTGATCGCTCTGAAAGAACTCAACTCTTAAGTAGTTTCAAACGGATATTGTAATTTTTGAGGGTACTTTAGTACATGAAGTTTCAAAAACATTCAAAATTTTCCCAAAAATAGCTCCAAATGTTTTGATTCAGCATTGTCCTTGGATGGCATAAAGGATGCTTAACAGAATGGTGCAGGTCTCACGTTTGTTGAAATCTTGCTTTTTCGAAAATTGTAAAAGTGCAATTTTTTGGGAGTGTCGTGCTTCAACTACAATATTGAAGATGTTTTTCCTAAATGAAATCGGTTCTTTAAAAACATATCTTGAAATAAGGTCACGTTCAATGTTAAGAAAATGAATGTTTCGTGTATATTTGGACGACATATAGACGATTTGTAATTTTTTTAAACATTTTTTTCTTCAATTTTTTTCCACTTATAGAAAGGACGCTTAAAAGAATGGCGCGGGTCTCATTTTCCTTGAACTGAATTCTCGAAAATTGCAAATTTAGAAATAACGGGAGAAAGTTGTATTGATTTGAAGCATTACTAGTTGTATTGATTGAGGTTAATTATTCCATTGAGTTTCTGTTGTAGTTGAGTAACCTAATAGCGTTTGATGTTGGAACATCTTCCACAGAATTAAGTGAATCTTAGTTTTATGCTCCACCCCGACTGTCACTACCCCACGTCATTCTTACAAACACATTTACTTGATCACCTTCTCTCTTTCACAACATCCCTCTCTATTTTACCTCCCTTCCTCCGTCCTGTAACAGTCTTTCCTCCGCTATTTTAACATACATATTAGGGCCAAAAGCAGTTCAAATTTTCTTCAAATCAGGAGGTCACTTTACTTCAAATCAGGCACCTCGTTCTCTTTGATAAGTGGAACAACAGTATATTCTTTAGATATGTACTGCTCTTCTACTCAGGATTTCTAGCGTCTGGCGACTCGGGCTGCTCACAGCAGTCGGTTCACATTTGTAAATTGCCAATCGTACGGTGCTGATGTAATTTACTTTCTACTTTATCATGTAAGTAAGTAGCAGGTTAAAGTATGTTCACATAAATGATCTGTGCCATAAATAAAAGAAATTATATTGAATTACATTGTACATCTAAATGCTAAGACAATCGAAATTTAAATACTTATGTCAGAAAGTTTTTATATTCAGAAAAAGATCTTTCTGCGACAACTGACACCGGTTGATCAAACTCGAGAGCAATCCTTTCTTCTAATGGTAAAATATTAGGGATTGTAACCATTTAAAATATCTGGATTTTTGTTCAGCAGCACTTTTCAGTTGCCGGCATTTGACCCTTCTTGCTGTTTCTTCCAGTTTCGAACTTCTTACTTTGCTCATTTCTACAACGCTTAATAAAACAGCATAAGAGAAATAGAATGTACATAGAAAATCGTGTTTCGAGAGACCTGGCCGTTAAGTTAACAACAGCAATGAGCACTGCCAATAGTGCAAACGTCTGTTCGGTTATTACGCGAGTTTTGCGGCGCTTTGGACGAATGGACGGTCGGACGAATGGACGGACGGACGAATGGACGGACGGACGAATGGACGGACGGACGAATGGACGGACGGACGAATGGACGGACGGACGAATGGACGGACGGACGAATGGCGGTCGGACGAATGGACGGACGGACGAATGGACGGACGGACGAATGGACGGACGGACGAATGGACGGACGGACGAATGGACGGACGGACGAATGGTCGGACGGACGAATGGTCGGACGGACGAATGGTCGGACGGACGAATGGTCGGACGGACGAACTTGCGTAGCTCATTCTGCACCGGGGGCTTCGCGAAGAAGCGCGTGAAGAAACCGCATATTTCACCGTCGCGAAACGGATGCGGAGGCCGCATGTTGTTCTTCGCGGGCGGTTTCTACGGCTTGTTGTGGCAAACACCACGCGGCTGTGCGCTGCCGTCGCCCGTCGCCCGCCACACGTCCAGGGCGCCTGAACCTGTCCACCGCGTGGGAGTCCGGCAAACGGCTCTCAGTGAGCTTCGCTGCTCAACGTTACGCGTGCGCTTTGCACCTGAAACGCGGTCACCAGTGCGTTAAAAGCTATGCATGGAATGTGTTATTCTGCAGACTAGGTAAACTAGGATTACGTATTGAGTGGTAAAATTTGTAAAAATGCATATAAGTGAGGTGATTTGAATGAAACCGTAGGTACCGAAGGGAAGGATAGGAAACCATCATACGGATAAGAAAACACTTTGGGAAGCGTTCTCATCCTCACGTGTTATCAATCTGGAATATCACGTTCTTGACATTCCTGAAGTTCAAAAATGTGGATGTAAAATTCAGCTTTAGTATTTGACTTACGAAGAGTGAACTTCCAAGTACTTTTATAACTGTATTGATATTTTTTAATCGTAGGCTTCTAGGCATTCAAGTAATGCTGATGAAAAAAGTGTAATTCTCTTACAAGTATTAATGCGTCTGTGTGAAAACGATCAAAACGTTTCATTTTCCACGGAAAGGCAGAGGTGAAGATTGTCAATGGATCTTCGCGGCGAAGGTTTGGAAGCTTTTCAAATTTATCGCCACTTTCTCCATATGACAAAAAAATTACGAATAACCCCCCAAAGTGGCGTATCAGCTCCTCTTTATCCAACAACCTCAATTATACGAATGGAGCTCGTGAATTTTCATTGGTCTCATGATTGTAACTTGCCTATCATGTCCATTTGTTGTAGTTTTCAATGATACGTAGTGATTTTAGACGCTAGCAATTACATTTGGGGATTTTCTTGTTTACAGCACTTATCGTTCCCATCTAGCAACGAAACGAGTCACCGTTTCACATTCAACCTCACCAGCAATGCGGACATCGAGGGGCCCCAAGGCAGCTTTGAGTGCATCCAGCAGAACAGCACAAAGTGAGTGTCGACGCATTGCGCGCTGGCGTTGTCGCATGGAGCCTGCGGCGAAAGAAACTCTCGAGCACATTTAGGAGAAGAACTTCGAAGACCGGGTGTCGGAGCTTATTCTAAGACCACTCGACATTAACGTACTCCCATGAGAGTAGGGAAAACAGTCAGCCGTCGTGAAATGTAATATTATAAGATACATACAACTTAAGTAACGTACAACCGTGTAGTAAGAACGATAGTGCAAGCATGACAATTTATGAAGTTTCGTAGAACTCTTTTCGGCTTTCTCTTGTTTCTCGTGTCTCGTTGATACTCTTGCTTTTAGGCGAAGTCTAATTTGCGAAATTTAAGGAGATTTACCGAAAAGTATACAATTTCCATGTTTTACAGGCACTTTGCTCTATTCAGTAAACATATTTAAAGTTTGGGGCCATTTCTGAGAAAATTTTCAAACAAAGCTCTCTCCCGAATATAAAAATGCCCTTGTGCGGCCAGATCGTTCGGGGACTATCCATTTTGGAGAAAATCTGGCCTATAATAGAACATTAGTATAATTCACGGACGGACGTTTTGGGCAGAGGGAAAACTAACAATTTTGGGGGGAAGAGAAAAGGAACACGTTCTTTTCGGAATTAGGGGCCCCATTTCATCAAATTACATATAATTCCATATTTCTGTTAAAATGTCGGCATTGATTTTTTCTTTATTACATAACTTTCTCTATACTACGTACATATTCCGTAAGAAAGCGGCGGCGTTTCCCTACGTGCACGATAGCAGGCGTGTCTCGTGCGAATGTCGTCGCGCTCGGTTTTATCGCGCAGCAGAAAATAGACGTTGTTTACTAGAACTTAGAGTGAAAGCTGTGCATATCTATCGGGTTTTTTGAGCCATCCTCGACGCGTACGAGTCTATCTCTCATAAGGGAGTTCGAGACATATCTTATCCTGAATGAGCCTATAATTCGGTCTATGATTATACCAATTTAATGTGCAGTTCGCAACGTTTAAGTTGAAACAAAATGGTTAATTGCGTGAAATGATTCAATGTCATTTCTGTCCCCCTATTCGACAATATACTAAGTGAAATGAAGATGCAATACAGTATTATGATCTCCAAATTTGTTTTCATTGCATCTCTTTTATCCGTATACCTCATGCCAAACGGTAAGTTCAATAAATTACATCGGATTAAAAAAAAGCATGCTGAAAATTCTCTCATGTTTTAGTTTGTGTTTCACTGATGAGAGCAATTTAGAACTCACATGATACTTGGTTGTTTTCGATGAATGTTCCACTTCAATTATTGCATTTAATTTATTTTATCAAAAAAATACAATCGAAAATTTACTGCTTTTCGGTGTGTTCACGGAAGAAAAGAGATGAGCTTGTATTGGACTGGCAATTCTATGATTCGTTGTCACTCTCTCACTGCTTTCTGATTTACGCGAATGCGAGTGTCGTAACGGGGGCATTAGTTCGGAGACAACCGTGTGCGCCTGGAGCTGGGCGAACGCCTTCCCGCACACCTGTTCAGGGCGCTGGCGAGGCAGGGATCGGACGTACCGGTAGGCGATCTGCCCCCCGCCCGCCCCGCCCCGCTCCGCCCCGCCCCGCCCCGCTCCGCCCCGCTCCGTCCCGCTCCCGTCCCGCTCCGCCCCGCTCCGCCCCGCTCCCGCCCCGCTCCCGCCCCGCCCACCCTCCTCCGCCGCCACCCGCTCCACTATCCCTAGCCTTTGCTGCTGCCAGAGGCGTCCAGGCTCCTCCATCGCCCGCTGCTGCCTTGCTGTCGCCGCCTTCACGGCGCTGACTCAAGCACATCGCGGCGGCGGCGCCCGCGAAATGTTTGCGTCGCGCGGACCTTGATGCAAGGTCATCCATGCAGCGCGCCAAGTTCTCGCGTCGTGTCGTGCCCCAGCGCTACTCGCCGCAAACGCGACCATCACTGCGTACTTCGTATGCGAACGGTGTTTTCGAACCCCGGCTTTTTTTCGTTCTCCTTTCTCATTCATGTTCAATTGTGGCGCATGTTTACTTCATCCGTAAGTCGGATTCTACTTGTGAGCTAGTAGTTGCTTGTGCATTGACGCCATATATTGTAAAACAGGAAGAATATAAAAGTGGATACGATTGTAAAATATTTCTCTTAATGTTTACTGGATTTGCATATGCTTTTAATCTAAATTTGTAGATTCGTGTCCCAAAGCCGCCTTAATAGAAGTATCTGGAGACTCAGAGGATGTCTGAGAAGTTCGCCGAACACCAAAATCAAATTAGATTAATTTTAGGTTTGGAGATGGCCATTCCTTCTAATGAATATCTTGTTTTTATAGTAAACTTTTTTTTAATAGTCTATTATTTGTGGTGCATGACAGTTCTAAAATTAACTTTCTTCTCTATTGTTCGCGAGGGTAACATTTATTTTTGACTTCCGTATCCTCCCTCCAGGTTAGTTTTCAACACATGCATCGTGTGGATGAAAATCCGAACTTGTGGGTTATCTTATCGCTAGACATCGTGTCACAAGGTGGTCAATGAATGGACGTTTTGCGCACGTGTTACTTAAGATACACTTGGGTTGAAAGTTTATTTGGAACTGCGAGGAAAATGCCAATGTGGACTCAAAACGTTACTTTCGAACTCATCTATTCACAATCTTCTTTGGAAGGACTAACTTTTCAATAGGTAGTTTACCTATTGAAAAGTTAGTCCTTCCATATTGCTATAACTCAGTTCTTTCGTAAAGAAATTTTGCTTGTTTGCACATAAGGCATGCTGTGTCCATCGCAAGAAATTTGCGTTCAAAGCTACCCGTTTTGCCCCCACAGGAATGTTCGTAGTAAATAAGTGCGCATTGAAACTGGGAAGTGATTTGAATGTTCGCGCGAAGCCCTCAAACAGCTCTGCAGAAATGGTTTAAACATGGTATTGGTTTTTAGTAAAAGTAATAAATATGGGTAATACCGTGTGAAATCTGTCGTAAAAAGCACAACCCCCTCCGATTGGTGTACAGATTTTTTGACGTGTTCAATGTGATGTGAAAAAGGCTAGAAGCATCATTTTTAGTGCATACGTTTAACATTTGCCCTTGTTTTTATTTATACAGAAAATTAGTAAAATGTCTTAGCATGTTAGAAGAAATTCAGAAAAAATTGAAATCTCACGCGAAAATTAATTAGTATAATACAAGAATAATGTTTCTTCTAGGAGTAAATGGTTCAAAGAAAAGGTTTTTTGCATTGAGCCTCATTTCATTTGCTTTTCATACCAATGTTTTTACTCCCGAATTCCAAAGTGCAGTTTTTTTCAAACCTAAATTTCCAAAACGAGTAATCGTCGGTTTTCGAGTTCCTTGACCCAAAACATTATACAAATAATACCCCCCCCCCCAAAAAAAAAAATCGCATGAAATTTCAAAAGTTACGGGTGTTTAAAGTCGACTTTTTTTAAATAATCCATTATTTAAATAGTGTACATATTTTTCACAAAGTGTGATAATCTTCACCAAGCGTGATATTTCTAGAACAACTTGTATTGATTATTAGTTGATGTAACAATATTGCTAATCATAAATTCTGTAAATATTTCCTTAATCTAAATTTGTTAATGTTTGTAAATTAAAAATGAATGTTAATCTATACATTTCCATCACTGTTAACGTTCTAAAAGTTCTGATTGCCATCAAAGCATACAATTTATACGCCCTCAAAACTCATAAAAACACGTTAGGTATACGAAAATTAAAACAAAAGTAAATGAAACGATTAGATCTACATCGATAATATATTCATCATCACATTGAACAAGTCAAAAAAATTGTACACCAATCGGAAGGGGTCATGCTTTTTTCAGCCGATTTCACGTGGTATTACCCATATATATAGAAGAGAGAAGTAATACCTTCTTTCTCCCCTAATAGGAGAAAGGAACGAAATTTGCGCGGTTAGACGGAAGAGCAAGCCTCATGGCCTGAGTCTCGCCACGTAAAATAAGGCATTCATTCATTCATTCATTCATTCATATATGGTAGACGTTTTGCGCTTTTCTTTGCATCCTATCCAAATGGCAGGATAAATTGATTGCAACATGAAGGGTATCGAAACGAAGTGAAGGAAGAGAATACGTTTCTTACTAGAGTAAATGAGAAAAGAAATTAAAATTGACAGCGTCACTCCGGTTTACACTGTCAGTAGATGAGCAAGAAATATATAGTTTTCAGCAACGGACTTATTCAAATTTGGATTGGCCTTGGCATTGTTTCTTTTGGCCTTGTATTTTTCTAGTATAATTAAGTATATTTTGAAGGGTGGCATGCTTTGCTTGCGGTTAATTATTCTAGTAGATGAGATTTAGTAGATGAAACAACTGATTTTATTAAATTGCTTGGTAATGACCTACTTGGAACCCTTTTCCAAGGTGGCGAAATTTGGCACGGCTAATGCCGTTGTGCGGGTTTTGTTTTTTGGCACAGTTGTCTGCTGACACTAAATATTGTAATTTTGAGGTTCTGACGCGACCCAAACTCACCGTTAACTGTGTATTCATCCATAAGATAATTCATACTTACAACTCAATATAATTCATTCTTAATTACATTAGTACTAACACTATCGAAAACGCTTTAATATTCAATATCCGATTGTGTTTATAGTAGATATCAACTAATCACTAACTCTCCACACATGTCCAACTTCGAAATTTTCTACTACTGATCTCTGGCTGTAGCTCATTGCCAAATATTGATACGTCAAAATCACCTATTGGGTTACGAGTTAGTAAATCGTGGAAATTACAACAAAACAGAAATCATAGCCAGAAGTACACAAGTCACAAGCTTATGCCGTCTCCCATGTAAATACCTGACGCTGACGCTCAGGTCAAATCTCCTGGAGTTAGTTTCAGGAGTTGGCCTATAGGATGCAGGGTGACCAGCGACCCTGAATCCTTGATAACCGAGGGGAAAAACGGGAATTTTTGGAGAAAAAAAACGGGAAAACCCGGAAATTTGATTTGAAAACCGGAATTACTCGTTATTTTTTTTTATTTACCCCCCCCCCCCAACAGATTCACATACGGCATCGTATTCTGTAAATGTTTGATTCAACCAAGTACATGATAACGACGAGTAAAAATCGAAAGACGCATGAAAAGTGCCACATGTATGCGTGAGGATTGCGTAGTAATTGACTCGCCCATCACACAACTTCAAACACTGCCGCGTGTGTATGCGCAACATAGGCAGAGTATCATGCGGATGTCAAAATTACATTCCAATCACCAAATTCCTATTATGGGGCCCTGGTATCCAAAAAGTGCAGAAATATGGCGTGTTAACTCTTTAACTACGGGAGTTCGTATCCCAGCGAGGGAGAAAACATTTGTGTTGGTTGAAAACACGCAGGCTGACCAGTTTTGGAAGTGTCGTTGATACAACGCGTCTCTTAACCCTTGTGGGGCGTCAAGCAATCGGTCACCCAACCAGGAACCCGCGAGTCTCGAATTAGCTTAACTTTCGTTCACGGAGCGTAGTAAACGAATTCGGCCAGCGCCGCCGCCGCCGCCCGCCGTAGGCTCGTGTACCGTTATAATATTATGTAACAGTTACAAGTGATGCGAGAAAGTATGTGGTGTTAGAGAACTGCCAGTTTACTTTAAAGTAACAAACATTTCGCTTTCATCATCTATTGTCAATATGTACCCCACTATTGTTTGCAAGCTCAGTTTGTAAATATACCTGATAAGATCCTGAAGTAAAATTATTCTCCAGATCTTCCTGCATTGTTTATTTGTTCACTGGATACGTCTTTATTTATAAAATGAAAGCTAATGCCTGTAAAACTAATAAGTATAGAGCATGAAAATGAATAGGTACTCTAATTGTGAATTATGTTAATCAATACGAAGTATTTGCTGTGTAGAATGTAACTTTTTGCATCTCGGCGAGTGGTCGGTCGGATACTGCATCATTGGGGCACGCCCCCTGTTTCAGGAACCTGGAGAATCTGGGGGCGCTGCAGTGCAAAATGCGCATTCAGGCCAAGGACGACGTGTACGAGGCCACTCGCCACAGGATGGCCGTAGCGGAAGAGGCGCAGAAGAAGAACCGGTGAGTTGCGCCCCTTCCTTTGGGTGTTCGCTGTCGTATCCACCCCGTCCTTTTCTCTCCTCATCCCTTTTTCCATGACTGGTTCTCAGACACCTAGGATTATTAACCTAGTTTCTGATGGCCTCATAACAGTTGATCAGAGCTTGTAATTATAGATTTTTTTTCTTTTGACAAGTTTCTCAAAAAGAGGATTGTAATTTAAATGGTCCAGTATTTCCAAAATAGTTGGTAAGTCCTTGAAGTTGTGACCTCTCTCTTTCTCTCTCCTCTCCACAGCGAAGATAAATTGGCACGGTATTGGTGTGATCTCTTCCTACACACGTTACGAATCGTGCTCACACTTCGGTGGGAAAATGGCTTCGCTTCTAGCGCGACACGTACCTCCTCCGCTAATCCGTATTTTTCTCCCGTACCGCTGTTCTAGTTCATTTCATTGCCAAAAAATTAATTCCGTTCCGTTAATTTCTATCGGAACGATGAACTAGAGAACAGGCTGCAGCTGCCCTAAGTCGTCCCACTCTACCCTGCCCATACCGACTACGATGGGTCAGCGACCTCCGTTCCCGCTGCAGCGTCTCTGACGAGGTGGTCTGAAGAGGAATTCTTGTGGCAGAGAGCCCTGGTCGGTAGTTTTCCTTGGTTTCTCCGTTCCTTCATCATCCTGTCCCCTTTTCTCCCTTTCATCCACACACACACAAATTCATGCACAGCACTATGTCGGGAGCCTAGAAAATCCCTGCTGGAGGCGGTACCCCTTTGGAGGGAGACACTGCGCAATCCTATGCACACTGGGAGAAAAGCCCAAAAAGCTGGCCAAAAGCCTCAACACGAATTTCTATATTTCTGCATACTTGTGTCGCATACCATTTTAAAAGATGATAAAATTTTGCGAAGAATGCTGTTAATTTTGAAAACGTGAGTTCACTGACATCGTTTCAAAGTTTCCTAAAATTCACTTCTCATAGGTGTAATCTCGAAGGCTGTTTGCAAGCGCGGAGTCTCGCTTTACATTGTTCAATAAACATTAGTTACAAGAATAATGTAGACTTTCGGAAACGTGTGTGTGTGGTGTGAGTGTGTGGTGTGTGGTGTGTGTGTGTGGTGTGTGTGTGGGGTGTGTGTGGGGGGGGGTTAGTAATTGACACTTTCTTTGTTTTGGTCATGAGCAATTTTTATTTGGAGAAAGCTATGTTATCGTCGCAGTTTTGTAGTAGTCACAGGGAGAACGTTAGATGTTCCACGAACTACCGCGATCTTTTATATTTTAAAATATCAGTTAATATATTCTTTAGTAAAATGAAGTGTCGAATCCCAGTACGTGACTATTTAACTGCTAATAGGACAACGAAAAACATCTTCAAGGTGATGTTCAGTAGAAGACACATTAATGGAATATCAAAATCCAAGGCCCAAACTTAACCTTTGTCCTGTAAGCCTGTAATTATATCTGAGAAGATTGTCGTTCTTGAAGGTTTGATCCATAATATTAATTATCACAGCATTTGTTTCAATTGGTAACTTTCTGATTTCTTTAAAAATAGCTTCAAACCTGTTTGTTACAATTTTGTATTTAACAGGGGAGAAATGAAGGGTATCACCTACGGTTTTTTTAGTTAAAAATAAGAGTAAAGTGGTCATCCATTGGAAATTAGTAGCCAAACAAAATATATTTCGTTAGATATGTCGAATATAAATATAAATAAAAGGGAATGCGCGTATGTCTGTCGCGTATTGTCGCAAAAACTACTCGACTGATTTCGGTAAAACTTCCACACTTGGGTCTTTTTGATAGTATCGGGAGTATTTAAAGAGTGGTTTGAATTAAACGGGGGCGTTGTTGATGAGGACTAGTTCGCTCGGTCTACTGAATAGACACGCTAGGCAACCCGCCGCAACATCGAGTATTACGCGCGTGACGGGCTGCATATTCTGCCCCTGCGATTGTGAAATATCCGTTGTAATTTTGACACCTTGTATTATTTGAACGTTATTTCCGACAAGTAAATCAAATTTCTCTAAGACTGTCACGGCGTACGCGTACCCAAACTTGAGAGGTTAACAATTAGATAGTTGACTATTGGATACTTCACAACCATGTCCAGATCAGGACATAGAACAAACCCGTACACACTAGAAAGTCTTTCGTCTATTAAAATTTATGCAAAGCATAGCGTAGAACGTGATTAACAATCACGTGATTAACACCCAATAGAATGTAGAGTGTAAAACACTGCAATAGCAAAGCATTGCCGGGTCCACTAGTAAATTATAAACAGAAATTAAATTGTTGATGTTTTATAGACTATTTTTTTCAATTTTTGAAAGTTTTGTGAATTAGACATCAGATTCGGATTCAGCGACCTTTTGGGGGGACACTCTCTCTCGCTCGCTGTCTCTCTCTCTTTCTCTCTCGCGCGCGCGCTCTCGCTCTCACTGTCTCTCTCGCGCTGTCACCGTCTCTCTCTTTCACTGTCTCTCTCGCGCTGTCGCCGTCTCTCTTTCACTGTCTCGCTCTCACTCTCATTGTCTTGGAACTCTGGTCGCAGGACTCGGGAGATCAAGCCCGGCGGCCCCGGCATCGGCAAGAAGGTGAAGCTGACGCCGGGGGCGCCCCCGCGGCGCAGCTACGAGCCCGCCGCGGCCGCGGCTGCAGCCGTCGCAGCCGTCACGGCGGCGCAAGACGCCCTGTCTCCGGCGCTGAGGCCGTCCTACAACAGCGCCAGCGGCCTGAAGGCCTCGGCCGGCCTGCCCAACGGCTTCCACAACAACCACCACGGCGCCCACCACCCCAACGGCGCCGTCAACGGCAGCGCGGCGCGCGGCGGCCCGCTCGGCCACCGCCACCCCGGCAACCCCGAGCTCATGAAGAGGCCCATCAGGTGAGGCTCGAGTGCAACATGAGGACACTTTAAATCTCCCTTTTCAAGACATGTTATTACATCCATTATTCTTTTCTTTGATGAAATTAAGCCGCCGGTGGGTTCGATTAAAACTGGTACACAAGTGATCAACACGCCGGGTCTCTGAAATTCAGTGTTTAAGGTTGTCTGTTGATAACGTGAAGTTGGTGGGTTAATTACGAACTGGGCTCATTTGCTAAACGGGCACCATACACTTCTTATCAATCAAACTGTATCATTCACGTCCAATTCCCATAACTAAAAAGATAAAACTAGAAGTGCAATTCTGAAAATGATGGATACATAAACTTACTCAACACTTTCTTCATACATTTGTTTCACTGAATCACTGAATTTTCTCATGATCTTCTTCATCGGTTTTATTTTTAAACTGTGCTATTTCTGCAATCATTAATCCTTTCCTACCCACATGCTTTTGGATATTAATTCAAACTCGACAAAATGTACATCAGGGTCCAATGCGGTTGTAATTTGGGAAAGTTGGGCATCAATATGTGCCCGCTAATTTCTACTGGAATCACCCAAAATTCAAGAGAAAATGCAAAATGTATTCTACGCAATGCAAACTTCCCGCCAAGGTGTTTCCTGCAGATGCACCAAAGAATGAAGTAGCCCAGAACGGTGTAAGAGGCCACATTGTCAAGCATTGATTCAGTAGTAAAGAGGGAGTAGTTAAACTAAGATTTAGCAGCCATTATTGTTAAAAATTTAATCCATCCATTTATTTAATTTAAACTGGAAGTAACTATAAAATGTGAAGAAGTTACACCATTCTGTTAGTAAAGCCAACAAATATCTAATTGCATTAATGCAATATGCAGTGAAAATGAAAACTATAGACACGATATTCATTTTCCGAAACTTCTTCCTATAAAATTCTCATAATAATAGCTAAACTAAAAAATAAATATTCAGCTGGTTTAGATGAATTCCCAGGTTCTTTGTTAAAGACCTGTGCGCCTGCCATTATACATCCATTAACTCTCATATTCAATGCATCCTTATGCACTGGAACGTTTCCTGATATAACAGCTAAGATTAAGCTCAACTTCAAAAATGGCAACAAACCTGAAATTCAAAATTATGGCCCGATTCAAAAATATTAGAGAGACTTTTTTTACGTACAAATGGAAACCTTTCTCAGTAAACACGACGTGCTTTCAGATTGCCAACATGGATTTAGAAAATCTAAAATCTAAGGAGGCCATATTTTCTTTTCTCAAAGATGACGCCTCATTATTGGTCCAAAACAAAGCACCCATTGGATTATTTTTAGATCTCTCAAAAGCATCTGATGCCATTGATCATGACATTTTACTTTCTAAATTACATTCATATGGAATCAGTGATAGTGCCCTAGATTGGTTATGTTTGTACCTTAAACAACGATCTCAGAGTGAAAATACCTTACTGGAATGATGGAACATTATGTACACACCTTTCTGACTTTTTGCGAATTGCATGTGGACTTCTCAAGGATTGATTTTAGGCCCTCTTCTCTTCTAACTATACGTAAGTGATATGCCCTCGACGATTTGAAACGGAAGAGCAGTTCTCTTTGCGGATGATTCAAACATTCTTTGCAATAAAGAAACCGTAAATAGTACAATATCGGGTGTGTCAAATTTTTTGGTTCTAAAATAACAAATTAATAGTAAATGAGAAGAAAACTGTTTAAATGCAGTTTTCCATTTCAAATAAACAATTCTGTACTCCATTGAAGATGAACGGTGTACTGTGTAAAATGACTGATGTTAGGAAACAATTGTTAGGTCTCTCAATTCCGTCAAACCTTAAATGAAACGTCCATTTAAAAGAATTGAACACAAAATTAAGTTCATTGTGCCACGTGTTCAGAATTCTTTCGAATTCAATCAGCCTTCATACTGCTCGTTGTGTATATTTCACGAATGTTTATTTCCACCTGAGATATGGCTTAATATTCTGGAGAAATACATCTTTTAGCTCCCAGACTTTTAGATTACAAAAAAGAATTGCACGAATAATAACCAAATCTCACCCATGTGATTCTTGTAAGCCTCTCTTTATTAAACTATGAATTTTACCATTACCTTGTCCATGGATTTACGAATCAGTGGTTTTTGTCAAAAATGACTTGCTTAAGGGCGGGAATATATTTTCAGAAAACGCCAATGTTTATTACTATAACACTCGACGTAGAAGTAATATTCATCAGGTGACAGTATCAACTGCTCATTACAAAAAATACATGTACATTCTTTTACAACACTTTGCTAGATGACATTGAACGATTAAATTCGATAGAAAAGCTTAAATCCCAAGTGAAATTATTTCTGCTGTATATCTGTTTAACAATTAGAGACATCACAAGGAAAGTAACATTAATTTTAACTGTGATATTTAATGCATTATTTACCATTTGGCGTGTATAAATATAAACAACCTGTAACAGGTATTGTACTGCAGCGTCCAGGTCAATGACCCCCAGCTTGATCAGGTTTTTCATTCAGTTTCCCTGATCCTTTGAGCAAATGCTGATGTGGCCCCTTGTTTTGCTTCAGGACATAAATGTAACTTCATTATCTGTACATGTCTTCTAGAATTCAGTGGGACATATAGTTATTCAAATTATCATTTCCATGTTATTGCGGCAGAAAGTATTATTCCTTGATGAAGGACATGATGGATAAGAACCCAAAATTTATTGCTGATTTATCCTTGGAGATAGATTTTATTACATCGGAACTTTGTTTTTGTTTTTTCGTATTCAAAATTCTAGTAGTAAATGGTTTAGTGTAGGGATCACAGAATTATGAAAACGTGCACAGAATTCACTTCTCCCCATAGCACGTCATCTACAGTTTTTGACAAATAAATAAATAAATAAATATGATAGAATACTTTAGCATGCCCAATCAGGAAATGCAAGGCAGGTAAAGGTTAAAGATTTCCGTTCATGTAACACATATTAATACCGAATTGAATTTTTCTGACAGTATTTGGCCACTTCCGTGTCTTTGGACCTAGACATCAAGAAAATTTTTATTTTATTTCATGTTATTTGAATTAGTTTTTGCACAAATAATAGTTGACAAATTCGGAACATTCTTAATTATCGACAGAAGTAATTAGGAATTAATTGAAGGAATTCGCTGCTTTCCTTTGAAACTGGTAATGTTATTCACCGTTTATTACTGTAGTAACTTCTTACCAATCACCCGTCCATTTGCAGACAGATATTATAATATTCAATTTCCTCTAATAAAAACGGCAGCAATATACAATAATATTTTAACAATTCAGGAAGAAAACAAAAAATTGTTTGGATGCTTTTGATTTTGCCAAATCCAACATATTAGAATTAATTCTTGAATGTGCACATACTTATTAATCTTCTAATTATTTTTACGCTCTTCAAAACAAAACTTGGTTTTCAACAATCTCTTGTAATTCTTCAAAAAGAAATTAAAAATGTATTTTAGTTAGCAATTCTGACACGTTCTTCCGATAATTTCAACTCTTTCTTTATCTCATTAAATAAATTAATTTCTCTAAAATTACTTCTTTTAATTTCTCAGTCAATCTAGCAACTTTAAACACCATATTTTATATTAAATCTAACTTCTCATAAAATTCATAACTAGAGCTCACTTCTGCACAACATGTATTCTTTGCCCGTGACTTCTCCCACTCTGCCTTTCCTTCCTATTGCTCCATAGAAAACAAACAGATCTCCTCCTAAATAAAAGACATTGCATCTCCTTCTGGATGACTGTTGAAGTCATGTGCGTAGTACATAGTTCATTTCATTACAATAATGATAATTGAAGCCGTTAATGAGTACTCATAATGTTGATAATTGTCATTACTCTTAAAGTAAAATTATGAATTTGTTGTTCCAGGGAACGACTTATTCAAATGCTTGCTGTTAGGAACTATAAAAAGCCTGAATTAGTTGATCGTTTATATAAGGGTAAGTAATGTTTTCAATAATACTTGTATTCCTTCTCCCTGAACTTTCTGAAATAAGTTTTTAACTGGCCTGATTTTTAAATGGAATGCTTATGGTACTTTTAAATTAAATGTGTATGGTAATTGTTTAGACCTGTAGGTGTAAATTAGATAATTATGTAGTTTATAGTGTAGTTATCCCTGTTTTCATTATATTGGAATTTTTATAGATGGACTGAGAGAAAGAGACAAAAAAGCGATGACAGATGTACTGAAACAAGTCTCCATGCTTCGTGACAACACCTATCAGCTCTTAAGACACTTATGGAATGATGTGCAGGAAAATTGGCCCTTCTACTCGGAACAGGAGCGGCAGAGTCTCAAAAGGTGAGTTTTGTTGCTATTATCTAATGCTTCTAGGTGTAGATGAATAAAATGAATTTAGGATGCTATTGTGGGAACTTGTACTTTTCATTGCTAAAATGGGGTCTGGGGTTTAAATTCTCAAATTAAGGTTGAGAATAAGACTCGCAGTAAATTTTTGTTGGGCTTGAGCACAGCAGGTAAAGGATTCTGTGAAAGCAAAATTATAATCTTGAAACATTTTATTTATACATCACACATCGTGAATTGAAAAAGTAATGCATCTTATTGCTTGTGCTTCTTCATAATTTGGTGTTTAGGAAAGAAAGTAGTGCATTAAATTCCAGAACATTATTGCAAAAGTTGCACATTTTGTTTTCCTGAAAGTAACTGAAAGTATGAGTGTCATAACACTATGTCATCACTGGAGCCTGGAAGTTCGGCAAAATGCCTTTTTATTATTGTTATGATTTTATGACTTTTAACTCTAGAAATCACTTAATTGTACTTTGGGATTGTTTTAGTGGATTTTCATTTAGTCGTTTTTGGCCTGTTTTAGATTCTGATGCCAAATTTTGGCAGTTTGCCTTATTTGTACCTTTTTGTCATTATTTCCCCTTGTCCCACCTCCTGGCAGTGATTTCCATCAAGCCGGAAACATACCTGCAAGCCTGGACAACATGAAGACACGGTCATGTGTTGTCTTTCTGTGGACGCAGGGACTCTAGTGTCAGGTTATGTTAAAAATCTATCAGGGAAAGGAAGAAGATATCAGTGAAGGTTTTTGATATTTGTCAAAGATGTTAACAGATTAGTTCGCTCACGAGGAATCTCATCCTATGTTTGTGTATTACCTCTCCTCCCTTTTGAGGAGAGAGCTATCTCTACATGATATATTCTTCTCAGTTTGTTCCTGTTCTCTCTTCCCTTCTGCTAATTCCACAAGTGTAAAGAAGGAAATTTATAATTCCGTTTTCACTGTCCTTTCATTTTCAATGTCATTTCACTGTCACTGCCATTTCAAGATTCAAAAGGAGTCTACAAAAGCAGTTCGCTGTATAGACAGCATCGCAAGTAAATTAAATTCATAGTCGTATTACTGGATGGTCATGTGCAATCAAGTTTACAAAGAAACCATAGTTTCCTTCTGCACAAGTGCTAATATAAATTTTAAAGTTAGAATAAAAATGTGAATAATTTTAATTATGAATTTCTTTACAATCATTACTTTTAAATGGTCTTTTTCATAGCTTCATGTGCTTTTACCGTGTACTTTAGCCAGAATAAATTCCAATTTTTTTGTGTGTATTTTAGTCAAAATAATTCGGGGGGGGGGGCTAATTTAGGTAAAATGAGTGCCTGAACTCCTGATCTACTTATTGACTGGTTTATTGCAATTTTTTTTTGATATGCCACAGGATTTACGGAAATATTAAGTTGGTTTTGAGAAATTTAACGCGGCCTTCCGAAAGGGTAAACAGAGAAAAGACCAAATAATTCTCTGGAACCACTGCCTAGCCATGATGAGAAAGAAACCAGTAACTTGTCATTGGCGTTGTGCTATTGTCCGCCAACTCAGCAATAAAAGTAGCTGCGGCGTCTATTTCAACAGATAAGACGTTTAAGTTTTGCCAGTGCGCAGCAGTGGGTGCCCGCACGCTTTTTTGGTATCTCGATCGAGCGGTGAACGTGCGAGGGGGGGCTTTGTGGCATCGTCGAATTAATGAGTGATAAACGCTCTCGGCAATGTTTTCTTGGGCGATTTGAATATTGTAAAGTGTGGAAATCATAAGAGGCCTTGACAAAGCGTATTAATACTTTTCCAGCAGGGGACATCAAACTATCCGGAGAGGACCGATGCCCGGTAGCGTGTGTGGGCTGTGAGAGTGGAGTAGGGAGTTGCTTGGCGGGCAGGGTATGAACGCAGGCGCGTTTGTGCGCAGGCGGCGGCCGCAGAACTTGACGCCGCCGGGCGGCAGCGACGGCGGCAGCAGCTCGGGCAGCGGCCAGTCGCCCACCAGCACGCACCCGGGCTCCCCGCCGCCCGCCACGGCCAAGCGGCCGGGCTACGTGGACGGCGTGGACGCCCCGCCCCGCGACCCGCGCCGCCCCGGCCGAGGAGGGCGGCCGCGTCCGCGCCCGCCTCCGGCCGCCGGCCCCCGCCGCTGCCGCCCGCAGACCCCGCCCGCCCGCGCCGCCCGTGCCCGCGCGCGAGGTGGTGCGGGAGGCGGCGCGCGACCGCGACCGCGAGCGGGAGCGGGAGCGCGAGAGGGAGCGGGAGCGGGAGGCCAGGGAGCGCGAGAGGGAGGGGGGGGGGGGGGGCGCGGGGGCGAGGGGGCCGCGAGGCCGCCGGAGGGGGAGAACAGCAACGAGTCGCTCGCCGACGCCGCGCCGCAGCCCGACTACCCGGAGTACCTCAGGTGAGCCAGCTCTTTGCTCGTTGCTGCTATTCAGGTCACTCAGGGACCGGTATCAGTGCAAGTGTGTTTTGTTTGGGGACCATGGACAGGCCTGAGAAGAGAGGCGTGCAGCCAGTGCCCTGGAGCCCGGCGCTTAAATATCACTTTTATTGTAGTTCAAGTGTTGATTGTATTGTCTTTATCTTTTTCAAATTAACAAGTTAATATGTTTTCAAAATTAAGTCATCAACTGTAAGAAATAATAATTCACATACGTGTCTGTAGGAATATTTTTTTTTTTTTTACAAGGGCCCACATACCCTTCCTTATACCAGGGATCTTCATTGTCAGTGGGCAGGCGGTCATTATCAGCGAAGAAAACATGTTCTTTCAATTTTAACCTACATATATCAACTGAAGCTCATTTGCTTCAGTTTTGAACTGATTTCTAGGTATGACAACTCCTAAATATTTTAAGTCGGATTAAATTTCTTACAGTACTGCCATTAATAAATGCAGTACACAACATTACATCTTTTACTTCAAATCCTCCACTCAGTTACACAACTCTGCTTAATGCGATCTATTTCATCTCTACCCCAAAAATACTAAGCCCATTTTTACATCCTCACTCTAGACAATGAAATTCCTTTCTGTCTCAATGACATCAAACATTGCCAACATGTGACTTCCTATTCTAGTAGGCCATGTCTATACTAGTGTTTCTGTTTTGGAGTCAGCCATGGACGAAATACGAATAACACCAATTACGACTCATTACAATGTTGATCATAGACTATTCCAGGCCAGGGGAGGTGGAGAGTTGCTTTAGGAGAGAGGTTTAAAAAATTAGATAATATTCCTTAAAAACATAAGTACAACATTCTTTTTTTGCTGTTTTTATTCGATGAAAAACGTTTGCACTTTCTCACAGCTATATTTGAGAGCTGGCCTAATATCATCAGGCTGGCTTTAATATTCTCTTGAAATAGTGTGAAATTATGCTCTTATCAGGAAGAGATTTGAAAAATTCAATGGAAAACTGGGAAAAGTCATGGAAATTCGTCCTAGTTAATGAATGGCTAACCTGTTTATAGTGATTCCTTTGCTACTACTCTCAGCAGCATGTGAATGCTAGAAATGCAAGAATACAGAGACACAATCCAGATGTCAAAAAGTTGATTGTGTGATTTTTTTGTCACAAAATCCTTGTCCTGTTCGTAAAGCTGCATTATCAGTTAGTACTGGGATGATGAAAATATTAATTGCCATAATGCAGATCAAATTGGCAATTTATGCCAATTGCGTAATTCGCAATTTTTGCCAATTTAGAAAAATGTGTCAACTGTATATCAAGCACTGATAGGCAAAACGTTCATGATCATGTTTGATGGATAATCAGCTGAGTGACTGGGCAGTGTCACCAAAAACTGCACCAAATGTCATGATTCATGAATCAGTGTTGATAAATCAATTCAAAACAATTGTTATCCCGAATAGAAAAGAATTGTTTATACGGAATGAACAAAACAAATAGTGCCACCACCTCTATTGATTCCATGACTTGGAGCTTGTGGTCAGTGCTGTTAAAGTTGCAAAGCACTTCTGTGTGTGTTTGCGCTCGCATACACACGTGCGTGTGTCATTGGGGAGGTCTTGCTGACCTCCCCAATGATTTCTTGTGATTTTTGATTGCTTCAGCCCCAATGTTTTCCATCAGTTTGTTACTGAAGCCAGGCAAAGGCAGTGAAGTAGATGTGCCTGTTTGCATTCGTTTTCAAAAAGAAAATTGAATTCTCCAAGGCATTGGAAAAGAAAATCTGTAGAAAGCAGAAGAGTATTCAGCAAATTCAATACTACCGCAGATGAGGTTGACAAGGGGGATGGAAGTGCATAGCAGCCTTCTATGTTGAAGATGAAACAAAGCCATTAAATACATATGAGATCTTTGGAAAATGTTTGAGAAAGGTCAACCTTGCCTCATTGCTGGAGCAGCTGTTTGATACAATTCCCTGAAGACAAGTTTGCAGGTACAAGTGTGGCAAAAGAATCCATTGGACTGAAAGCAATGGGGCTGGAAGACTAAAAAAATCCAGCCTTCTGCTTATTCACACTATTATTGAAGCAACAACTGAGAAACTTCCAAACATCACATAATGCCAATGTTTCATAGAAGTTGTTCCTGCAAGAAAACATTACATGGATAGTACCATGTGTAAATAATGCTATGCCTAATCCTTCACCAATGCTCAAAGTGAAATGCCAATTCTGGATACAGACAACTGTGACATCAATTATGATAATATAAAGTAACAATATTTCATTTCCTGTAAATCTTTCTGAGAAAGTTCAGGAGAAGCATGCTTGAAAAAAATATTTTTGTACAAACATAATGTAATCTTTTTCTTAGGGAAATAATTGAAAAATTCCTTAATTGTTTTTTTCCCTGGTTTTAAAAATGTCAAGAAATACCTCATTTGTTTTTTCCAAAAAAAAATTCTTTAATCAGTGCGCTCACAAATAAATAAATTCTATGAAAAGAGGAAATGTTTTAGAGATAGAAGTTTACTCTGTTTTAAGCCTCTAATTTAATAAAATATGCAAAATGTGCGCCTACAATTACACAAATATGTACTAACATATTAATCCACATAGCATTCAATTCTAACCAAATATCAAGAAATTATACTTGGCTATGCCATGAAGGAACAGACAAAAATAAGCAATATCATAGAAATCCACTCCCTAATGAAAACATTATAGAAGATAGCAGAAGCTATCTTGATGATTATTTAAAAATGAAAGAAATTGAAGATTTGAAGTTCATATTATTGGAACCATGAACCTCCCAAATGTGAGGGGGAGAATTGTTCCTTTTCTTAGCTTTGGTCTTTCTGATAACTGAATTTAACACTCTTCGACTCTGTTTCTGTAACATTTAGTTTAAATATATCAATTCACATTGCACATTTTATGGAGAAGATGAGTGTTTTTTGAAGAATGAAAAATTGTTTTTTGCATTTTTTAGTCAAATTGCAATGTATTGATACTGAATTGGTGCCGAATTTATTTATTTATTTATTTATATATATATATATATATATATATATATATATATATATATATATATATATATATATATATTTTGTGGTAATTATAAACTTTTCAATTTAACACTTGGTTTTGAAGGAAACAGTAAAACAGGAAAAAGTAAAAACATTTTCAGATTGTTTATCATAACATTAAAAAAGCAGAGCAAACTAGGATTGCTCATATCAGAGTGCACTTGAGTGTTGAAAACAGTTTCCAACACTGCTAATTTTTGGAAGGCAGATGTTTAATTTGCTCGGCCTGTATGATTACTAAGAAATACTTACAATTGAATATGAGAATACTTACAATTCAGCTAGGATAGGACTGTCAAATTTACTTGTCATCTAATTAAAGGAAGCAGAGTATTTCAATAAATACTGGGAGAGGTGGCTCAGTGCATAAACTGGTGTCACTGCAGTGCCTCTGACTGGGAGGACCAAGGTTCGAGTCCTTACACTGGCTAGATTTTCGACACTAGCTTGTCAGCTTGGTTGAATTCAGTCACTGTCTGGAGGAGAATTCTAGAGGCCGGCAGCTCTAATCAGTAGTTTTCTGTGGTTTCTCCAATCAATACCAGGCATATCCTGGAGTAGTATCCTAACAAATGGGCCATGGACAGCGTGCGATCTTTCCTACCTCTTCCTTGTACTACTCTTTCCCCTTACACACATTTACACTAACATGCACTACACTACCCCACATTCTGGGAGACCGGTTGGGAGCTTAGAGCTAGTCCCGGCTGGGGCAGTGCCTCGCTGAAGGGAGATACATGGTTGGGAAAACCCCCGCTAGCTGATCAGCGGCAGTGGCAGATCGCGTCTTCCAGCGGAGGAAGAACATAGGAAAATATAATAAAAATTAAATAACATAAACCAAAACAGACGGGAAAAAGAAAGGAAAAAAAAACAAACATTAAAATCAATGAGCAGATTTGAATATACAGTGCTATACCCACTTTAGGTGACATAAGTTTAGTTTCAGTTAACCCCACTATTCAGTCTTTGTCTTGCTCATCCTCTCTTCATTTCTGCACCATTCGACCGACATTTACATTTGCTTATTGAGAAGGAAGGGAGTGGTTGTAATTAGTGTAGTCTGCAGAGAGAGAATAAAATTGTGTCTGATTAATAATGGTGCAAATAATGATGTTGACCTTCTTGTTGCAGTCAAGTGTTTGTTCTAACGTAAGCATAATTAATTGTTTGAATAAGGAGATGACAACAAATTAAGTTTTACCAAAACCTCAATTTGTAGGAAATGTTTTTTAGCCTAAGCTGAGCAGTTTATTTTGTGCCTAAAGATAGTATTTATCTACTGTCTTTTAAATTATTGTTATGACATTTAACTAGTAAAAATATAATACTTACTTACGTAACATATTCACTTCACTCGCAAGATTTCTGCAATGAGTCACTTTTCTTATGCCCGGACAAAATGTTTATTATAAGCATATTTTTATGAAGTTATTCAATGTTTTCTTTAGATTGAATTCACATAACTAGAAACATTGAAGTTTGATGTTATTAGATAGGAGCAACTGACAAAAATATGCTTACGTTTAGAGCAGTTACCCACAAATTACCGGTTTCGGTTTTATATTCTGGTTTCTCTTTCCAGCCCTTTCTACCTACATGGATCATGTAGTGAACTTGACTTTTTCTATTTTAATGTAAAGTTTTTTGTTTTTGTTTTTTGAGACACTTAAACTACTTATGGAGTTTTAATGCAATTTTATATTGTTATAGCTCTTACACTACCATCCGTAATAGTGAGCAGCGCAGCAGGTATAAGGCTGACTTCAATGCAGATTATAATGAGTACCGGGACCTGCACCATGCAGTAGAGACTGTCTCAAAACACTTT